>CM054817.1:11364592-12038922 GCA_028984105.1 Lavandula angustifolia
GGTAAGAATCGACAAACACGTGCAATTCCACGAAGACATCGTACCTGGACCACATGGGATACAAACTGTCGTGTTGAAGATTGACGAGGACGTGCACATTGAGGAAGAAATCAACAAGACTGAAGTTGAATCAAAAACCTCACATCTCAGGTCAAACAAGACTAATTCTCAAGCTCTAGGAGAATCAACATCTATCTTAAACCATCATCACGATCACGATCACGATCGTAAGGAGGTGAGATGCTTCGAGTGTCGAGGAAATACAGCAAAAGGGTTGCTATTTTATATGCCTTTCCATATTAACATGAAACGAAAGAAGTGTAACATAATTCTTTTGAATATCAATAAAATCAGACAATTCGTTGAATGACCAGTGGCGGTACTGAGCATGTGCGGAAAGTCCCACCCACACTGGCCCTCGAATTTTTAAGGACACCGTATTTTTTTTAAAAGTCAAATGTTATTTTTACAATATATTTTTTATGTCCTACTGAATGTTTTACATTATTTTTTCATAAACCCGATTATTTATTCTTCGTCAAATGCAAAAACATAAATTTTGAGAATAATAAATAAGGCTCCAAATTGATATTAATAAAATCTAAATCATACTAAATTGAATTTATTAATTTAGCCTATCGAAATGCGAACAAATAAATTTATAGACGCAACTTAGCAAACAAAGGCAAACCCCTTTCTCTATCGGGCTTTCTCTGTCTATTTAAATGTCAATTTTTTTGTCATAGCCGGCCCTAATTGAATCTATGTTCATATGTCATGCACGAGACCAAGAAAATGTCGTGATACTTTTCAACGAAAATATCCAAATAGTGGAATCTCGAATTATATCAAGGATTCCAGTGGATATGTAAAGTCCATATAGGCCCTCAAACTTTAAGCACGGCTATAGTTGGGCCCATATTTGAATGCCACCGCCCACTTAACTTCAAATAAACTGATGATCAAAATTGACTCATTTTTAAGAGTAGGAGGATCCAAGAACTAGACTTTCTATATTCAATTTGAGCCACGGACCACGGTATAGTTTGCGGTCCAATTGCACATTATTCTACTTCTTATTTTCTCAATTGTACACGACCCAGAGGCCAGACCTTAGATACTGGACGCAACATTCTTTAGAATATTTATATATAAATATAATATTTTAAATTAATAAAATAACAATAAAATCTCAATATTACACTATGTGTTCATAAGATAAATATATATCTCAACCAACTATTTAGAAAAATATATAAAAGCCGAAACAATATATAAATTGTGGTAGCAAGGGCATATTTGATGGCAGTTCCTAACGATGGGAGTATTGTGTTTGAGTACCTGATACTTATCCAACACAATACATCGAGCTTTCCAAGTGTCCGTGCTTTTTAGGAATTTTTGGAGATGTAAGTTTTGAGGTTTTATAGGACAGTTTATTTCCCAGTGCAAGAAAAATTAATTAACGTATACACCAACCATTAACGCTAACAGAAGCTCCACATGCTCTCTCAACTCGAGTTCATTGCTTACTACATAAGAAATAAGTCTTGGGTTTCTACTTACTAGGAAGATTTCTAAACCAATTAGAATGTTTTCGTCCTATCATAATAGTCAAGCCTTGACAAAATAAGATTTTCATTGAAAGTGTTTCATAATTATGAATACATCCAAGCAATTTACATTTAAAAGTAAAAAATTAATTAATTGATAAAGTAGTTTTCACATAACTACATTTATTCTCGAATATGCCTTTACATACACGTTCCGAAAACTATATTTTCATTAATAATTTAAGAAGATAGAAATATTTAAATTACTATTCTCTCCGTTCAGCTACGCTACGGGTGATTCATTTACTTTTTGTATACCGGAATTAAATTATTTTTAAATTATTTTCTTTTTTAAAAATATATCGCGGAACATTTAGGAAACAAATCCCTTGAAATAGGATGGAGATAGTATTATATAGCACCAATATTAAGTCATTTTACTGCAGTACCTCCATTAAAAATCATTTTCAGTTTCCGTTTATTGGTTTTATTTTTAGTTTTTTCAAATTGTTAAAGTACGTGGCTAAACGAGATTTTGTATCACAAGAAATGGGTGGTACTGGTATTATCCATATTAAAGCTTTATCCCTAGTGGAAGAAGTACAGATTTCGACCATTAGAAACTAAACACGTCTACAATCTCATACATTTAGATTCATTATTGGCTCAAAGTAATTCAAGAGAAAAGTTCATACATATGGATAAAGAAGAAACTACAAATCGAATATACAAAATAATGAAAGCTCGTTAATTTTTACGTAAATATCGAAATATTGACAGACATTAAGAACTTCAATTTTTTTAAATCAATCCAAGTCCCCTCCTCAAAAGAGAGTACTCTAGTGTCTTAATAACAAAGAGTCAAAAGAGTTATACTAATTAAAATACCGACTAATAAGAGCATTATATCGACTTAGATACTAGGACTAAAGGAAATTACAAAAAGGTCCGAAAAGGAACTAGACTAAAAATTTAGAACTTTGGTATTTGATACTCCATTTTCTGAATATATATAATTGGACTATGCTTCCATCGCATCAAAGGAGCATGTAGGGCAGCCTTCTGCAACATTTGAATTTTGGTAGAGAGACATATATCTTATCCTCTAATCCAAATCAAATGTAAGAACTCAAACAGAATCATTTCTATCACGAAAATGTAGACAATCATGTGCACAATTTCCCTTTCAACTTAGGAATCTTCGACATTGGTAATACGGGTTCATCAACGGAGATGACAACTTTCACAGCTTAGACTAAAAAAAATAGCTTAACTATTGCTATGTTAGACGGGAAAAGAAAATCAAAGTAAGAAGTAAAAGCAAGTAGATGAGATACTGGCGATTGAATTTGGTAAGTGTCATGTGATAGATGGCAACCGTAATTCACCTATGAATTAGTAGCTCACTTTTCTTCCTTTCAAATAATCAGTTTACTTGTCTATAATCTCGAAAACCAAAAACAAAATCAAACATTTGCTAATTTACAATTTTAGTTCTTCTAGTCTGTTTTTAGTAGAATTTTTATTTAATGTTGGGATGAGATTCAGTATGATAATATTTGAAGATTTCAAAACCCTAGCTTATATAATGTAATAGCTTAGTTGAGTTCATTATGCTTAGGAAGCTCAATAGGTTAGCTAGAGTTCGATGGGCGATATGATTCTATAGAATATACGTCAATTCATTAGGAAGAACTTCGATATCGGGAACTTAGTTGGGAATGTTATAACCATTTGAATTTGCAAAGAAATTCGAGCTATGTATTGATTCTCGAGAAGAATGTCGGTAAAAAGTTTGAGGAATCGAGAGGAAGTCGGCTCGGCATGCTCTTGGAGTTTGAACAAGCCTCACCTACTCGCTAACCTCGACTAATGAGAAGTCGCCGGTGTTGTACACCTTTCGACATAAAGTTGCTTCCTAGGCGAAAAGAGGGAATCTCTATTGTAACATTCAAAATGAAGATGACCCTTTTTCTTATCATTTTCGACATGTGTCTAGACTCCCTCCAGCGAATCTATTCATAAGTCGAGGCTATAAATAGAGAAGAGTCTTCATGCGAGAGAAGATATCAACGGGTACCCAAGCTTTCAAGCGAACAAACACTCTAGAAAAACTCAAAGTCGAACCAAGCTAAGAACTTGCATACAAAGAAATTATTTCTAGTTCTTCACTCTCAGTGTTTCATTAGTCCCCTTTCTCTATTCTAAGTAGTCTTCTTGTAATATCATAAGTTTAGAAAAAAACTTCGAAAAGGAGTTCAACTTTCTATTCTTATGGTAAGAACTCCTTCATAGTTTGAGTAGATCAAACCACTTATGTTTGAAATTGTAAAGTCGCTACGTCCATAAGTAGAATATCGTCCGGCGTACGGATCAGCGAAACTTGCTCGGTATAAGAAAACAAGAATTGTATGCGTCCGGGTTACGGGATCAACTAAGACTTGTTCATTATAAATTAATTCAAGAACTCTTACTTTGTTCGGGACGGTGGACGTAGGATCATGTGTATCCGAACTACTTTAAAAATTGGTTGTTTAGATTTCTTGTTGAATTGAATTCTGTTCATATTGCATAAGCCGACTTTAAATCCATCGGCATAAAATGTGTTTTCAAAGCGAGACGAACATATTTTTGGGCCTACACTTCCGCGCACAAAATCGATCTTGAACTACGTTCCATTTGGCGAAGTCGATCACATAGGACTCGATAGAAGAATTCTCTATCCATGCGATCCGGCAAGCTTATTTGGCCAAATGATTAGTTCGGTAGCAATATTTAGTAGCAACGACTTCGCGTTTGAGTTGAAATTTGCATTCGGGTGTATTTACCCCCCCTACACTGAAGGCTCGTCTCGCGGACCAACATTTAATAAGTTATTAGTCTTGAACTTGAATAAAGTAATATTAGTAAAATAATAATATCGTTTAGATAATAATTTCTTCTGGCCCTTCTTAAGTTAATGAACTAAAGTAATAATTTCGCTAAATGCATTAAGTAATAATAAAAAAAATAAATCCTTAAGGGCCCGATAAAAATATAAGTAAACATAATGATTCAATTCGAAAAATAGATAGACCAAAATCTTTTAACTACAATAGTACAATAATCACTTCCTATGAAAATAGGCATAAATTGTTGATTGCTTTTTTTCCCGAGATAAATAAAAATTAACCTCATTCTCAACTTTTACGTATATCATACACGGTATTGGTCCCAAGATGTAAACTCGTATCTCGAACTAAGATGACGGAGTCGGCGAAGACTAGTATTGAACACGAGTCCTAGATAACACTCCTTCATCCTTACATTTTCACTGAATATGAGTTAATTAGTTGGTTGTGCGGAAAAGTGAGCCATTTAGTTAAGTGATAAAATACATTTTGATAAAACAATGATTAGCATGTGTACCGATTAATGTTCACATTGAGTCTTTCAACTTGATAGAACTAGATATGGTATTTGAAAGGCCTTTTGATGCGACGATATATAAGAAAGAATGTAGGATATAAAAGGCGTACGATGTATAGTGGTTCTCAAATGAAGTCTTACGTATTTCTAGCTTGAAGCGGGGGGAGAGACCTATGGGAGAAAGACCATCTTCCTATTGGCTCTTAGCTAGGCAACGATCTTCTTCATTAAATGCATTTGACCCGTTATTTTTACGTAGCTTGCTTTCTACATAATGTAGAGGTACTATAGACGCCTTTGAAGATAGTGTCATAGGTGGCACTTTATGATTGGTGTTGGTCCAGACACGAGTGTTCGGTGTTCGGGGGGGGGGGAGGTTTGAATACACATCGGTACAAGTTTCGGCTCAAGCGCGAAAGTCGATATATTGCGATAGTGCTCGTTGAAGGGTTGAACTCCCCATGTTAGCTTACGGTCGCGTTGGCAAAGTGATTCAAACTACTAAATCCCGTCTACTAACTTCAACTTCAATCGGTCTATAGTAAACTCGGTACAAGAATAAGTGTGGAAGTGTAGGCCGAATTTTATCGTCTCTTGTTTGAAAAAAGTTTTTTATAGAAATTAGTTCAAGTCGTGCTTGTGCGTTGATTTGGCTTTGCTGAAAATATAAGGTTTGTGAGTTTTAAATCGATCTCTGTAGAGTGAGCGTGAAGCAATATAACGGTAAGTGCACGAGGCGATTTTTAAAGTGGTTCGGATACGCGATAGAAAAGAGAGGATGTTGATCAAGAAAGTTGAATCCTCGATCATTCTTGAACCCGTCACTACTCGGGATTCAAAGTCTTGTAAGAGGTTGCGACTCGGCCGACAAGGTAAAGAGAATTGATTATGAAGAGACTCGGCCGGCTATTCCCGGCGGCTCATCTTGGGCGGGGTCTCTACTGCCAACTTCGGTTCGGCGGCTCGGCTCGGAGCTACGAAGAAATAGTAGATCGAGATCTCGGAAATACTAGATCACTCGAGATCTAGTCGACATCGCCATCAAGGTAAGGACTACGGCCGACAAGGTAAAGAGAATTGATTATGAAGAGACTCGGCTAGCTATTCCGGTTGACTCGTCTCATGCCGAGGTCTCTACTGCGCAACTTCGGTTACGACGGCTCGGCTCGGGCTACGGAAGAAATAGTAGATCGAGATACCGAAAACACTAGATCACTCGGATCTAGTCGACATCGCCATCAAGGTAAGGATTCGAGATGCGTCTCCATTTTTTTCGGATTAAGGCGATCCTAACGAGACAATTGACCAAAGGGCGGTTCTGTTTTGGTTAACGAAGAACAAACACTTAAAGAAGAAATTGGGTATGGCGAGCTAGGCGATATCGTTTTGATGGATGATCTTTGCTCGGCCGTGCTCATTTTGCTAAGTCCGAAGGGCGACGGCGGCCAGCCTCGTCGGCCGCGAAGCTTAGCATGACACGGAGGATGATGACAAATCTCCACCCCAGGATGCGGGCCGGGGAGGATTGTTGGTCCGAGAGCACGTTCGGGTGTAGAGGGGGGGGTGAATACACCTGAATCCTATTTTCTCAACTCGAACACGAGCGAGTCCTGTTCGAGGAAAGTACCGCATCTTGAAAAGAATTCGTGCCAGACCAAATAGGCAGTTACGAATCGTGTTTGGCAAAGGTCGACTCTCTGAGATGCGCTAGGCGGGCGAGTCGAGTTCGGGTATCGGCGAGATAGAGTTGGGTGGTGCGAGAATGTGTAGGCCCAAATCGGTTGAGTGGAAAGCGTTTTATCAAGACGGTCTCAATTCGGCGAAAAAATAGTTCGGTATCTTTGAGACTTAGTTGTATGATTTTAAAGGATAATTTTCGGTATGAACGGTTAAAATCAATGCAACGGTAAATAAGAAAGCAAGCGAGAGACACAGATTTTTAAAGTGGTTCGGATACGCAAGATCCTACGTCCCACTTTGTCCCGAAAGGTCGGAGGCTATTTATTATGCTTGAGTTAGTCTCGGTCGGCTTGTACACGGGACGACGCCGCGTCTTGGAATTTATGCTTGAGCAAGTCTCGGTTTACAACGGTTATCAAACTAAAGTGTTTGACAAACTCTCCAACGGTGAAGGAGTCCTTTTACAATAAGGATTAGGTTGAAATATGAACTCCTTCGTCTAAGCTATGGATATGATCGGTTGAGCTTAGGGTTAGAGGGATAGGGAATGAGAATGTAGCTTCTAGAACGACGAGCAGTTGAGTTTAGCTTTGGGTTCGTGTAACGTCGTTTGGATACTAGAGGCTTAGTAAATCGGTTCGGCTTGGTTCCCTTACGAGCTAGGATGTAGTCTTTCGCCGGAGATAGATCTTCGAGTTCTTGCGGAAGACTTAAGCTTTTCGGATTGCTCATTTGAATGCTCTCTTCTTTTTTTTTTTTGTTCTCTTTCCTTGTTTCCTTGTTTGCTCGTGAAGTAGCGGTCGTAGTAGTTCTTTTAAAAACTTGAATCATCCCTCTATTTATAGAGAAGAGATTGGGAAAGATCCGTTGGAGGCGATGATCCCTTTCTCACTCTTTTTGGTAGCTAACGGCTCTTTTGAAAAAGGTGACGAGTGTCCTTTTCCCTCCTTTTACGGAAATATGTTGACTTGCGGCTTTAGTAGGTAAAAAGGCACGTGTCTACTTGTCGTTCGTCGAGGTTTTGCGAGTAATTGAGACGGAACGAGACTTCGAGGCATAATGAAGGCGACTTCTCTCTTCCTCGTATTTGACTATGCTGATTGTCGTTCAAAAGATCCGGCGGTTCGGAAGGCCGTACGTCGTTGCGAGTCCGATCCCATAGAGAGTGCGGAATTTACGCTGCGAAGGTCGGCTCTTGGTTCGATGAACTACTCTAGCTGAGTTCGGTTCCACGGCTCCTTCGATATCTTTGCTCTGCTGAGTCTAGTATCTGCTGAGTCTTGTACATGCGGTGCTGAGGGCGATAATCTGCGAACGCCTAAACCGGAGCGAGTGTCTTCGATTACGAACCCTCGGAGAGCAAAAACAATTACAACGGAATGGTTCACCAATCGAGATAGGGTTTTGGGATCTTCAAATCTTCAAACAAATTCGGAGCACGAGGCTCTGCGAGCTTTGGTCGGTTAAGATAGAATCATTTCCCACTAAGTATGGCGTGTCTTGAGGATAGAATCATCGCCCAATAATTTCTCCTATTTGATGATGCCAAAACCTAACATCTATGCTAACACTAAACTTCTCGGAAGCAGAGCTCCTTACAATATTACAAGTAAGATCGGTGGAGTTGTTCTTTAAGTTCTAATCTTGGGGGATCGGGCGAGAAACAATTTCTCCCTAAACAACAATTTCCCCGGACGGCTAGTCTAACAGAATCTATCAAAGCGATCGGTCGACAAGTAAATAAACGTGAGCGTGTGAGTCGGTATCACTTCGGTGATTACGAGTGTTAAGCATAAGACAAAAATGGCTATTTAGACAATAAGATATTGTCGGAGCCAAAAGATGTATATATGAATATGAAAGTTCTGATGCAGTACATCTCTTGCTAAGCTAGGAAGATAAAGAAACTAAGGCCAAGAACGCTTGCATCTTGCTTGATCCTGTCCATAAAGTTACTGCGATTGTGTCTCGGGAAGGAGCGGATCCATACATCACTGTAAGTATACTTCCTCGGCTTCGAGATATTCGGCAAAGTCATCCGCTCATCTTCTTCAAGACCTGCGGAGCGGCGGCATCCTTCACTTCTTTCTCTAGTACTCCATAATGAATATAATCATCAAGTCTTCTAGGTGGTGGCGAGTGCAGGCTCGGGGACTTCGACAATGATATTCTCTTTCACAACTTGTACCGGTAGGCATATAAGTCTAGTTTAGTAATCCTCATCCATTCAGCGTAGGCGTGCGCCTTTGTCGTGTTTGGCCGAGAATCTCCGGAAATAGTTCCTCTTAATGAATTCTATCTTACGTGATTCCCATCTCCGTGTAAGCGAGCGGGGAATCCATTTATCCGTCCTAGGCCATCTTTGCATTTTCGGATCCGTTGGCTTCCCGAACCTTACGTATTTATATGGAATGTCGGCTTTTGAAGGTACTCTCGGCTGGCCTCTTGTTCGGTGCACGGATTCTCGGTGCTTCAAGGTGCCGCGTATGGATTCTCTGCTGGCGGCTGAGATCCGTCTTGCCTCTTCTCCTCGGTATAGATACCTATCCATCCGAGCAAATATAGCTTCATTCTCGGCATCTTGTTCCTTAGTTCTTGTGTAGGAGGGTTTGCGAGGCGGCCGATCTTCCGAGTCGGCGGGGGTACTTGATTTTTCTTTGGACGTACCTTGCTTCTCGGTGTCCTGCTTGTTGTTCTTTGCTCCCTATCATCATCATCTTGAATTATCGGCTTCTTGGGAGGCAACCTAGTCGTTGTTGACTTCTTTTACGCGCGTAGTTGGGGCCTTTGTCTTTCCTTTGGAAGGCTTTGCTTTAGGTTTGTTGGGCGCTTCGGCTTCGGCTAATTCCCTAGCTAGCTTCTCGTCGGTGCTATCCGAGCCTCCTCTGCGGCGTAACATATCTCTTTGATTTCTTTCTTTGGAGGGGTCGGGAGTTTCAATACTTTCTTACCACTTGCCTTGAACGGGAGATGGGAGAGGTGCCTCTTCCTCCTACCGAGTCGTCTTGCTCGGCATACTCGGGCAACCTCCTTAATTATGTCGGTAGAAGTGCGGGTTGCATGAGTAGCTTGTTCTCCCGGTTCCCGAGCCACTTGGGCCGGTCTCTGCTTTGTGCTCGCGGTGAGGCACCACAGGCCTCACCGGTTGGTCTAGTAGCATTTGTTGTGCGAGCTCTGCTTGCTTCGGCCTACGGCCGTGTTTTTCTTTCCTTACTTCGGTAGGGCTTCCCCCCTTAGTTGATGTTGCGGTGGTTTTAGTCGGGGTCGGCTTAGGGGCGACTTATCCCCTTTTTCACATTTATCCCCCCTTTCCCCCTTTTTGGCATCATCAATTACGGTAGGGGTAGGAGTTGATACTCGGAGATTGAGGGCTTTTGTAGGAGGGCGACAACTCTTCGAGTTTGTTGTTAATCTTTGTCGGGGCCTCATGCGGCTCATTCCTCCCGAAGTGAGTTCTTCTTTGTAGAATTTGTGAGAGAGGTCGGGAGTTGCAACCTTAAAGTTATTCGGCATCTCGAAACCTTTCCTTGAGGGCACGTTGAATATTGTCGAGTCCGAGCTCGGTGGCACGGGATTGGTTTGAGATTGATTCGGTATGGGAGGGCGAGCGGCCTTGAATTCTTCAAGCGGTTTGGCTTTGTCCTTCTGGGATTATTCCGAGCTGATTATCAAAGTCATTTTTACGCTATGCCGGTGCGTTAGAGACAATGGAGGAGACATCGGGGGCGGTGATTGTGAAATGGAAGATCTCGGCCCACGAAGCTCGGCGTTGGTGGCTTGAGCGGTTTGCTTCCATGTTTTGTGGACGGCTTTGGAGAGAGCCACGTTACGAGTTCCTTGGCTTTTCGGTGCCCTTAGCCATGGACTTTGAGCGTCGGCCTTTGGGGGTGCGGCGCTACTTCAAGCGTTGATTTCGGCAAGAGGCGAGCGGGGCTGCGGAAGTTGAAGTACCCGGCCGCCCGACTTCACGGGTCCAAGGATGCTGAGTGGTAGTTCGGTAGGAGTGGGTGTATCCTTGTCACGGGGTTGTTCCTCAACGGACTTTCGGGGGCACGAATCATGGGGTGGGTCACGGCCGTCGTGGTCCGACCCGTGCGAAGGGGCTGAGCACGAAGCTTCTTTGCCTTTCATGCGGCAAGGCCGGCATTGCGGCTCTTAGGTCCTCCAGTAGCCGAGGTCGACAAGGCGTGAGTAGCCTTATCTGGCGCCTTATAACCGGCTCCTCTTCATGCGGTTTGCGCGCGAGTGTAGTGAAGAATGAGGCGTAGTTGATTGGGCCACTCACGGAATCTTAAAAGCATATGGAGTCCGGCTTTGTTTGGCAATAGTCGCCCGGATCGAGTGGCCATAAATCTACGGTATATGCTCAACAATCTCTCGGAATGCTTGAGATAGAATGGTGAAGCTTCCATTCAGACAGATTCCTCTTCGAATCTTTGTCTCCAAGTCTTCAACATCTATTGGAGACAACGGTTTCTCAACGAGATGGCATCTGGTCGAGTGGTTGAGCGTTGAGTGGGCTGTCCAAGGTTTCTAAATCGCCGCTGCGGGCCTCTTCGATCCTGAACCCCTTGGTCCCTTCTACGGCTTGTTCGGTGGAGATGGCCTTCTCCGGCGGCCGAGTCTTCTCCGAGGACTCGACTCGTTGTCAGTTGCATCGGTACGTCTCAGGCGATTCGGCCGGTTTCGGCGGTAGCCTGCAGTGCTTGCCCTTGGATTCGGATAGGCACGGCGGGGAATGCTTTTCTTCGGGCGCTTTGCCGGTGCCTTAGGAGTTCTTGCTTGAGGGAGACCGTTTCTTTGTTGGCGTGGTCTTCGGGCGTCGCTGCGGGCGAGGGTCTTGTCCCTATCTGGCTGAAGTGCGGGCGGTTTTGTTGTGGAATCCGACCTTCTTCACATTAAAATATAGCTTGTCGTCGAATGTGATTTGGTCGTCTCCGCGAGAGGTCTTGAATCATGAGCGATAGCTTCGGTCCATATAGAAGCTTGCCTTTTGCGCTCGGCTTGCATGTTGCTTTGTCGGATTTGGCGGCTTGAGTCATGAACTCTCGGAGAATGAACTCCGTCCAGTTAATCTTCGCTCTGTCATAGATCGCCATCATAAGCTGTAACTTGAGTCTCGATACTTGATCGAATGAACCCGCTTGGTTTGTCAGTACCAGCGTCACAATGTACGCCAAGGCTCGGTACTGAGGCAGCATACTATTCTTCGGGAAAGCGGCTCACGAACGGCTGTGGGCTTTCCGCAGAAGATTGATAGGTAGTCGTCTATCATATCGTCGTTATATCCGACGGTGCTGACTTCTTCAGTAGGTAGATCGAAGCTCCTCTTCAGTGCCTCCTTGATAGACATCCGCTTTAGTTGCATAGAAGCATCGCCGATAGAGTGAGGCTGCAAATCTTCCAATGATGTCGCCCCGGACACCGAGTACGAGTTGAGATAGATCTCGGAGCACTTGTCTCGGAAGGAAGAACGTCGGCTTCCTTGAGAGAAATCCTTCCAGACCCGATTCTCTAAGGGCAGCAAAGATTTCATCCATGAACTCGAGATCGCAGGCGTCGAATTCCATGACTGGTTCGCACCAGATACGGTCTTTATCCAGGATTTCATGCATGTTCAGTGGAACGGTGACTGAAATGTTTGTACTTGCCATTATATCTGTTACGAGAGAAGTCTATCGGTATCGATTTTAATAAAAAAGTACGTATAGCGATTACGAAAAGAGAGAATAAATTATTGTAACAGATCTAATATCATACCGATGAGAAATCTGATCGTTTAACAAATATGCAAGAGGGGTTTGCAAAAGAAATTCAGATTTATCGGAGTTAAGGATTTGAAGTATGCTAATGGCAATTTCTAAGATATGATCGAAAAATATATATCAAGGTGAAGATGAACGGTTATCGATCAATGGCCTAGTTTAAAATAGCCTTTATGAGATGAGCGGTCAAGATTAAAAAGGTCTATTATAGGTAATGATCAAATTTGCCGCCTAAGTCAAAAGCCGGTTGTAACTTGCCTAAGTAGTAACTATGATACGACATGCGTTAAATGCGTGGCGAGTTCGCTATACTTATGCATGGAATGTCGTGCATTAAATGTAAGTCGTTAATATTAAATGACAATCCTTGAGATATTAAATACGATGCCGATTACGAGCAATAAATACATATTACGGTTCTATTAGATACTGCGAGTAGAGATACGCAAACTTGTCGGTGAACATCGTAGTCGGTGATACCTCGTGTAGATGGTTATTGTCTCTACGTGCGGAGTTTACTCGATGCGAGAGTGAACATTCCCCCTTCTTGAATGCTCCTCTCCCGAAACCTTTTTTTGGCCGGAGTCGGTAGGATCCAGCAGAACCTTGCTCTGCGAAAGTTCTCCGGAATTAGGATTCGGCTAGAGGCTTGGTCGGTATATCGGCCCTTTGTCGATCGGTGTGGATCTTCTCCATTCCGATATCCTTCTTTCGACATGGTCGCGAATGAAGTGATGTCCGATGTTCACGTGCTTGCATCTTGTGTGAAGTACGGGGTTACAGTGATTGCAATGGCGCCGGCAGTGCATTGCGAGAAGATTGGCACTTCATTACGAATGGCGTCGTAGTCTCGTAGGCTTTTGTCTCGGCCAAATGATTTGGGCGCGGCAACTTACGGCGGCCATGTATTCGGCTCGGTAGTTGGCGTGGCTGCGAGTCCTTGTTTCTTTGAAAACCATGAGATCGGCTTGCGCCAAGGGCCGCACGTTCACGAAGTTGACTTTCGGTCGATTCTACACCTCGCATAGTCGGCATCGAGTAACTGGTTAGTTCTATATTATCATCGTTTGGATACCATAAACCCGTGTCGGGTGTTCCTACGAGATAGCGGAGAATCTTCTTTCTTTGAGTCCATGTGACTCTGCTTTGGATTCGCCCTGAAATCGAGCACGGACACCTACGGCATAAGTTATGTCGGGGCGAGTAGGCGTTAAATATAATAAAGAACCAATTATAGCACGAAATTCAGGTTTGGTCTCTCGATACTCCCTCCTTATCAAGATCAATTTTCATGTTTGTGTTCATCGGGATCTTGATAGGTTTGCCTAGGATGTGCGGCCGAATCTTTTGATGAGGTCTCGAGTGTATTTGCCTTGATTAATGAGCGTCCCTTTTTCGGATTGTTTGACTTGGAAGCCGAGGAAGTAGTTCATTTCTCCCATCATTGACATCTTGAATATATCCTTCATCATCTTTTCAAATTGTTGGCACGTGATGATATTCTTAGATCCAAATATGATGTCATCTACATAGATCTGCACAAGTAGTAGATCGTCTTCTAGTCGAATCTTTGAATAGAGTGCGGTCTCTTCGTGCCTTTACGAAGAAGAAACTCGAGATAGGGTATCGTACCAAGCCACAGGTGCTTGTTTTAACCCATCTGAGCCTTTACGAGTCGTACACACGATGTCCTTGCTAAAAGCCGGGCGGTTGTTCCACGTAGACTTCTTCTTTCGGTGCGCCGTTCGGGAACGCGAGACTTCACATCCATTTGATAGACTACGAATCTTTGATGTGTTGCGTAGGCCGGGAATAGTCTAATTGCCTCCAATCTTGCAGCCTTGGAGCGAAAGTCTCATCGAAATCTATTCCCTCGGCTTGACGGTAGCCTTTTGCCACGAGTCTTTGCTTTGTTCCTTACTATGGCGTTGTTTTTCATCCCGCTTGTTCTTGAAGACCCATTTTGTTCCAATAACATGTTGATGCAGGGGTCTATCAACAAGCTCCCAAACGTCGTTTCTCGTGAGCCGATTCGGCTCCTCTGCGTAGCTATGATCCGGTCGGCATCTTTTAATGCATCCTCGATCGTCGAGGTTCGTCGGTAGACAAGAAGCGAGGAATATAAGGCGCTTTCTCCTTGGCGAGAATGCGGATCTTGTCTTTACTCTTGCTAAAGGGATCTCCAATAATCGGATCAGGCGGTGTGAGCGTCCGGCCGCGTCTACGATGTTTCGAGTTCTTCATCTATTATGCAAGTTAGGTATTTCGGTTGTACAGTTCGAGATTGAAGCATTTCGGTAATGAGAGTGTGATCTCCTGAGTCGCTAGGTTCGGGGGCATTCGGCTCAGGGAACATTAATAGATGTAACCCCCGAGTTGTTATTCTCGGTAGTGGTCTCGGTTACCTCACGGGGTTTCTTCATCGACCTGAGTTACACGGGATTGATTACGTTCGGGGAGAATCAATCGGCTCGGCTACATTTCTTGTTGGTTGAGATTCGGTAGACATGTCTTCGGTTTCCTCATCCGAATCATCATCCCAACAAAGTCGGATCTTTTCGACTTTGTCTTTTAGGCTTAGATCCTGTAGCTATTTGCGATGTCCTCGGATTCGGGAATTAGAGTTATTGCTCCTGTCTTGATAGCAAACTCATTAAAAACAACATGAGGGCTTTCCTCCACGCAAAGGGTTTGATAGTTGAATACTACGAAAGCTTTTTTTGACCGAAAGTATCCTAAGAATTCTCCCCTGATCGACTTGCTATCAAAAGTTTTCGTCTCATCTTTCCCATTATTGTGGATAAAGCACGAGCACCCAAAAATATGGAAATAAGATAGAGAAGGTTTCTGTTGTTCCATAGTTCATATGGTGTTCTCTTATGTTGCTTTGTGAGTAGAGAACGGTTACGAGTGTAACAAGCGATATCGGTGGCTTACGCCCGAGAATTTGGTGGGAGTCCCGAGTCTGCGAGTAGAGTTCCGGCTACTTCTTTGAGAGTTTTGTTCTTAGTTCGGCAACTCCATTTTGTTGGGGTGTGCGTGCGGTGATGTCTCGTGCTCTATTCATTCGCTTTGTAAAACTCCTCCATCATAGAATTGAGGAACTCGGTTCCTCTGTCGAGCGGATTTTGATAATTTTTGGTGTTCTTCTCGGCATTGAGCCTTTTCGAAGCCTTGGTAACTCTGTTTTAACGTCGGACTTGTTGGCGATGAATATGGCCCAAGTGTAGCGCGAGTAGTCATCGATGACCACTAAGGCATATTTCTTACCTCCGAACATCATTTGGAGGGGCTTGGACCGAACAAATCCGTATGTAGCGGTGAAGGATTCCATCGGTGGAAGGAGATGGAACATGTGGATTTTGATTCCTTGTTTGCTTTCCCTTCGGACATGCTTCACTTTGAGTGTCTTTCTTTGAATACTTCATTCGGCGAGTCCTCTTGCTAGAGTGTTTCTTGCTAGTTTGTTAAGCGTCTTGAAGTTGAGATGGTCGAGGCTCTCGTGCCGCGGCCCACCCCGTTCGGTTGTCGTTCTTTGTTAACAAACAAGCTTCGAGGTTCGGTGAGTTCCGATCGGCCACATAGATATTCTTCTTGCGCTGAACTGATAACATTTGTTTTCCCTGTGGATTTATCAATGACATCATAGAAACCGGTGTCAAATATCACTCTATTCGAGTTATCACAAAATTGACTAATAGAGAGAAGGTTATCTTTGAAGTCCTTCAACATAAGATACTCTAGGAGGCGTGGCGAGTTCCAACGCCGAGTGTTCGAATCCTCTTGTGTAGCCTTTAGCGTTGTCTCCAAACTTCGATTCTCGGGTCCTTCTTGGTTTGTATAATTCTTGGCGGGGTTCCTTTGGTACGTCGTGTGTCTTGAGCATCCATTGTCCACATACGAAGGATCTTTGTGCACCTACAAAAGCAATTATATTCGGGTACCCTTTATTCTTGATTTTGGGTCCTTAGATGTTTGTTTAAGTAACCCAAATCTGTCTAACGACCACGGTGGTCTCGGGCAGGTTTCTTTCCACTTGAGTCGACATATTTGACCACAAGGCGGGTCGTTCTTGACTTCGAGGCTTTTACGGTTCGGGAGTCGGATCTTCTGAGTCGGTGGGTTTGGCTGACCTTTTCCTTTTGTGCGGTCTTCTTCTTCTTCTAACTTTTGGATCCTCTTCGACTATAGGATCATAATAATATGACCCATACTTGGGGTGGATGTGTCGGTGAGGTGGTCCATCTTGATAAGCCCACTTTGGCTTCTTTGGTTCCCTCTTGGTCGGGCCGGGGTGTTTTGGGGCTGATCTTTTGGTCGGATTGCGACGTGTAGGATGAGGTCCTTGTTATTTTTTGTTTATTCCTTGCTAAGGGGTTCGAGAATATTTGCATTGATTGTCTCCCCTTTAACAAATCTATCGGCAAGTCGCACTACGAGTGTCTTGGGGTAGATGAGGAAGCTCCTTGGTGAAACTAAGTCCTTCCTTGTAGTGCTTAGGCTTGTTGCTTGCTAGCATAGCCTCCGGCTTCTTTTCGGCGCCCATGTACCGCTCGGTCGTCGGGTTCCTCCGGACATCATCACTTTTCTTCGGTGTGTCGTGCTCGGTGCGAAGTCCCGATAGTTGTTGCTTCGATAGACTTAGTTCGGTATCTTTACGAGTTAAGTCCTTGGTGGGGACCGAGATCCGATCTTCTTGATCTTTGAGGCTTGGCCAACAAAGAGTTTATCTCCTCCACGAGTCTCAACACGAGTCCTTTAGACTCGGTAGGGACCGACTCTCCTGAGAAAGTCTCTAATTCTCCACTTTCGGGGTATCTAATTCTCGAAGAGTCTTCTTGAGCTGCGGGACTCATCCGGATACATTCGTCAAGCGGTTCTTCGTATACGATCGTGACGTCCAAATTCTCATCTGCACCTAAAAACGGTATCGTATGTGCGGTGTGAAGAGGAGTTAAAAGGTTCATGAGAATTTACCTCATCCTCTTCTCCCGCCATTAGGCACTTTTCGATAGCTTCTTCGACTTCATGCTCTAGGGCCATGAAAGTTTGCTTAATCATCGAGATGAATTCATAAAGGAGTCGACTTCTTCGAGTCGTCCGAGATATCGCCCGGCTATGTATGCTTGTCTTTTCTTGGCGAATTTCTCTCTCCTTGCTTTACGTCTTTGCCACGTTCGGCACTGCTGAGCTCGGGGCGGTCATGCGATAGTGTCACGACTTTTTTCTTTGTTGTAGCAAGCGATGACTCTTTCTTCTTTGCTTTCGTTGTCTTGAGATGGAGTTGAGTCATCCCTCTTTCTCGCATTTAGAGGGCTCGTGAGTTAGGAGTGCGCTTTTGCGTGTATTCGGACTTACCTTTTGTTTCTCGATAGGCTTTAGTCACTTTTCTCGCGCCTCTCCTTCTCCTTCGATATTTTACGGGGAGCGGCGCGTACTCGAGCTAAACTTCCTTCTTGTATGTCGGTTAGTGAAGGTTCGGTTTTGCTTGGCGCGGGGAGATGTTGTGCTGGCGATGCTTTGAAAGCATGGTCAATTTTGGTGTCGGCTTGACTTTTACGCTTCGTTGAGGTCTCAGTAAAACTCAAATTCCTGCTGCTTGAATTTACGAAAAGATATGGTCGGGAGTAACAATATCTAAGTCGGAGAATGGCGTAATAATGTAGCAAAATGAGTCCCGATGGCCAGTGCGGTAGTGCCCTCGGTATCTTGAGATTCATCTCTCGGTTGGAGAATATCTTTCCCGGCCCGTTGATGGAGTTCATCGGGATTCGTAAATCTAACATTTAGATCTTCTATTTTGTCACCGGGGCATGAGAGACAAGCTCTCCAACTTTTGGAGTTCCGGCGCAAGTTTCTTGGCTTTGATCTTTTGAGTCCCCAGGCTCGGTAGCGCTAGAGCATCCCGAGTTCCTTAGGCTGTCTTGCATTCCCGAACCTGCCGAGATAAGAATCACTTAAGGTGGTTAGTATGGCATTCTTGGCGACTCGGTCTAAGTTATGAAGTTTCTTCTCCTCGGGGGTGAAGAGACTTACGTCCTTTGGGAATCTTCTTTCCGGTCACCCATTCCACCTCCGGCTATTTGAACTCGAGTTACAACACTATCTATCATAGGAGCGATAGGTCCTTCCTCAAGTGCTTCGGTCATGCTTGTCGTGAAGGGAAGTCGAGATGAGCCTCCATTCGACCCGTCATACACCGTAGTTCTCTCACCGAGAACATGGGTACCATCCTTATACCGACATATCGGTCATGATGAATAATGATATGAGTGTAGAATGATATGCGGTGGAACGTTATTCGGATCCATTCAAGTAGACCGGTTTCAAGATAACAAGAGTCTTATAAAACTCTTGCTCTAATACCAATTGTTGGTCCGAGAGCACGTTCGGGTGTAGATGGGGGGGGTAAATACACACGAATCCTATTTTTCTCAACTTTGAACACGAGCAGTCTTATTCGGGAAAGTGTCGTCTTCGAAAGAATTGGGCGAGACCAAATAGCTCTTCCGAATCGTGTTTGGCAAAAGAGTCGACTCTGCGAGATGCGCTAGGCGGCCGAGTCGAATTCCGTATCGCGGAGATAGGGTTCGGTGGTGCGGAAATGTGTAGGCCCAAATCGGTTAGTGGAAAACATTTTATCAAGGCAGTCTCAATTTAGCGAGAAAAAATAGTTCGGTATCTTTGAGACTTAGTTGTATGATTTTAAAGGATAATTTTCGGTATGAACAGTTAAAATCAATGCAACGGTAAATAAGAGAGCAAGCGAGAGACACGGATTTTTAAAGTGGTTCGGATACGCGGGATCCTACGTCCGCTTGTCCCGAAAGGTCGGGGAGGCTATTTATTATGCTGAGTTAGTCTCGGTCGGCTTGTACACGGGACAAAGCCGCGTCTTGGAATTTATACTGAGCAAGTCTCAGTTTACAACGGTTATCAAACTAAAGTGTTTGACAAACTCTCCAACAGTGAAGGAGTCCTTTTACAATAAGGATTAGGTTCAAATATGAACTCCTTCATCTAAGCTATGGATATGATCGGTTGAGCTTAGGGTTAGAGGGATAGGGAATGAGAATGTAGCTTCTAGAACGACGAACAACTGAGTTTAGCTTTGGGTTCGTGTAACGTCGTTTGGATACTAGGGCTTGTAAATCGGTTCAGCTTGGTTTTCTTACGAGCTAGGATGTAGTCTTTCGCCGGAGATAGATCTTCGAGTTCTTGCAGAAGACTTAAGCTTTTCGGATTGCTCGTTTGAATGCTCTCTTCTTTTTTTTTTTTGGTTCTCTTTCTTTGTTTTCTCGTGAAGTAGCAGTCGTAGTAGTTCTTTCAAAAACTTGAATCATCCCTCTATTTATAGAGAAGAGATTGGGAAAGATCCGTTGGAGACGATGATCCCTTTCTCACTCTTTTTTGTAGCTAACGGCTCTTTTGAAAAAGGTGACAGTGTCCTTTCCCTCCTTTTCTGGAAATATGTTGACTTGCAGCTTTAGTAGGTAAAAAGGCACGTGTGTGCTTGTCATTCGTCGAGGTTTTGCAGAGTAGTTGAGGCGAGCAGACTTCGAGGCATAATGAAGCTAACTTCTCTCTTCCTTGTATTTGACTATGTTGATTGTCGTTTAAAAGATCTGACAGTTCAGAAGACTGTCTGCTGTTACTAAGTCTGATCCTGTAGAGAGTACTGAATTTACTCTACGGAAGGTCACCTCTTAGTTCAGTGAACTACTCCTGCTGAGTTCAGTTCCACTGACTCCTTCAGTATACTGCTCCTGCTGAGTCCAGTATCTATTGAGTCTTCTACATGCGGTGCAGGGGCGATAATCTGCTGAACGCTTAAACCGGAGCGAGTGTCTTCGAGTGCGAACCCTCGGGGACAAAAACAATTACAACGGAATGGTTCACCAATCAGATAGGGTTTTGGGATCTTCAAATCTTCAAACAAATTCAAAGCACGAGACTACGGAGCTTTGGTCAGTTAAGATAGAATCATTTCCCACTAAGTATGACTGTGATGAGGATAGAATCATCACCCAACAAGGATCTGCAGAGGGAAAATCTCCCGGTAATGATGATAATGAATCAAGACCCCCACCCCCTGAATCTGGTGCTTTCGTTATTTGGAACCTTCTACTTCTCGGCTGAAAAAGTCAAATATCTAGCTACCGGTGAAGAAGTAATAGATGCTTCAATTGCCACTATCAATAAAAGCGTGAAACGTCGGGGGTCGCGGGAACCGTCTTCTCGCCAAAGACGTACATATTCAATGGAGCCACGCCATCTGAGGCTCGGACTCGAAACATAGTGATCGACAGCCGAAGTGCGAGAGGACCGGTACTCCTATTCTCCACGATGCGAAGAGATCCTAGGAGAAGCACTAGAAGCTCGGAAGGGACCGATTTTTCACGGCAATATCGGCCAAATCTTTGCGAGTCGGGCCAAGACCTTCACTAAGAAGATGGCGACAACATTATCGAAAGTCCTCAAAGTTTGTTGAAAAAGGAACGGGTTAACTGTCGAAAGTGTCTCCAAAGCACTAGTAGAACGAGGCTACGCGAGGCCAAGTTATTAAAGAAGAAGCAATCGATTTAGTCGAGGACTAATGAAGGCTGCCAAAGTGAAGTACTCAAAGTCACTTAAAGCGAACATGAAAAACATTGGGAAGAGTACAACGATGTTCTCTAAGATGTAGACTCAAGATCAATTTAGTCGATCTCGCGGTCTCGAGACCTTTACGAGAAGATCGCTTTGCCCTCTCCACCTTCGGTTATGATGCCAAAAGGGGGAAGGTAGTAGAAGAGCTCATTTGGAACATGTGCTCAAAGTCTGAAGAGAGCTGCGAGATGGGTGGTATAGAGGAACCTAGTAGGTGGGAAGGGTCGGGGAAGCGACTCACGGGGCTACTTGTCCTTTGAAGTGGCTCGGTTCATTAGTGATCTAACAAGCGAGGATGAGCCCGTACGATCAACAACCAAGGGCGAGGCTCAAGTAGGCGATAGACCTCCAAGGTCAAAGCTCCTAAGCTCGAGATTCAAAACACCTAAGGAGCGAGGTTGAATACGATGAGGAGATGGCCAAACGCCTTCAAGCTAAAGAGAATGCCAAAGCTAAAACAAAGAAATGTATTCGAGATCAAGGACCTAGTGCCCAAGAAAACTCAATCATTACGCTGAAAGGCGGCAAGGAGAAAACTGCGAAGAAAAATCAGCGACAAAGCTCCAAAAACTTACAAGTCCAAGTCCGCTGAACTGGTGAAGTGAGGCAAATGAAGAGTCGAGTAGAACATTCCATCCACCAAATTTCGAAATAACAAGAAGGCTGAGATGAAGGAAATACGGGATGCTTGCTTGGTGATCGTTGTTTACACCAAATAATCTTGCAAAATTGCTAGAACTTAAATTAGTATAGCAACGGTATTGAACAGGGAATGAAGTATTTTAGACCTAAAAATCCTATCAATCAAGGTTTGGTTAGCAACCACGCAAGTTTGGGAAATTTTCTAACCTAAAACGAACTAAAACAAAGCGGGAATTAAACACGAAATTTACTTATGCAAATAAAACGGGTCCAAAGCAAGATGATTCACACACACTCACAATCGATCGCCGACACTATTAATTAATTAATCCACTTATGTCAATTAGTTGTAGGACACCGTAATTAAGCCGACATATCCCCTATTCCCCCTTAATTATTCGGTATCGCCATGGTGGGCATTGAAGCGACTACTTCTCTAAATTAGGTGCAACCTACGTTGGTGGGCAATCAATTGATTTAACACCTAATCAACTTTAAGAACTAAGGGAACCCGATTTAGGAGTCTACTCGTATGGTGGACTTCTAATAGTCTCCTATCAAATTAATCGGTTGTCCTAAGAACAATGCGCTACTTATTTAGCCTAATCCCACGAGAAACAATGGAAGTACTAAATTAACTATAAATTAAACTAACCTAGGGTGATCAATCCTAAATTAATTAAACTTAGATTAATTCGGAACCTAAGTATTTTTAATTTTAAAGCTCTAGTCTCACGAAATAATGGTAGTGTGTGTTTCACATCTCGCCCGGCCACTAAAAGACTTAGCCACGCATATCGGCCCGACTAGCCGGGCGGACCGGTTTCTTTGGGCGAGAACACTAAATATGCGGGAAAATCAAAAAATAATTACGTATGAAAATCAAAACTATTACGAAATTAGCCGAACATGAATGAAAACGAAATTGAAACTAAGGGATCAAAAAAATACCAATACGAAGAATCCAAACCATCAAAACGATAAACAAATTCGAAATCTCCAAATTAAACTAAGAAGCGGAATTAAAATTCATGTTTGTGTTTCCAAATCTAAATGAAAGTGAGAAATAAACTCTGAAAAACTGACGGCTATGGAATTCGTGGATGTTCTCTCCCTTCTGCTGACTGCGTGAATGATGATGATGAAGAATGAAATAATCTCTCTCTCTTGGACTCCCTTCTCTGACTTGCGTGAATGATGATATAAGATAGAATGATGATAACGATTTCTATTGCTGGCTGGACTCCTTCCGCTTTGGCGTGAAGTTGAGGATGATAATAAAAGATTCAAGAAGTGATGAAGAATAATAAAATATATAAGATCTCCTATCTCCCTCCTGCGGCGGTCATGGATGATAATTAATAATTAATTCCTCTCCTCTTTTTCCTTCGCGACAGTATTATGGTGATCAAAATCCCCTTGATTTCGTCCCTCTCTCCCTTCTCTTTAGGGTTTCTTGTTTCCTTGTAGAAGTAGATATCTTATCCCAAGTATGGAAATATATTTTTAGATATATTATATCCAAATCTTTCCATACTCTTTCTTTCCTTATCCGTCGCTTCTGTTGGTCCCGTGAGTGAGTTCGGGTGTAGAGGGGGGGGGGGGGGGTGGGGGGTGAATACACTCGAATCCAAATTTCTCAACTTCGAACACGAGCGGTCCCTATTCGGGGAAGGTGCCGTGCTTGAAATAGTTCGGCGGAACCGGACAAGCCGATTACGAATCGTGTTAAAAGGCTAAAAGAGTGCTTGACTCGGTGAGATGCGCTAGCCGACTAGGTCGGGATTCGGTATCGATCGGTGAGAGTTCGGTGTGCGGGTTGTGTAGGCCCAAATCGGTTTTAATGAGGAAAACGTTTTATGCAAGTCTCGGTTCGGTAGATAAGAAGTTCGAGAATGCGAGACGGTTAAATCGATTTTAAATATGATGTTCGGTATGCGCGGTAAAACCAATGAAACAATAAGTAAGCGACACGAGATATTTTTCAAGTGGTTCGGATATCAACAATCCTACGTCCCTTTGTCCCGATAGATCGGGGAGGCTATTTATTATCTTGAGTTAGTCTCGGTCGGCTTGTCCTTTGGACAAAGCCGTGGCTTGGGGATTATGCTTGAGCAAGTCCCGGTTTACAATTCTATCAAACTTTAAGTGTTTGACAAACTTCTCCAACAATGAAGGAGTCCTTATACAATAAGGATTGGGTTCAAATGTGAACTCCTTCGTCTAAGCTATGGATATAACAAGTGAGCTTAGGGTTAGAGGGATAAGGAACGAGAATGTAGCTATCTAGAGCGACGAACAGCTAAGGGTTTAGCTATAGGTTCGTGTCAGTCGCTTGGATACTAGAAGCTTATGTCGGTTCAGCTTGGTTCCTTTTGAGCTGGATGTAGTCTTTCGACGGAGATAACTCGGTTGATTCTTGCGGAAGACTTAGTCGTTAATTTCGCAAGTTTGAATGCTCTGTGCGTTTCTTGCTTCTATTGCATTAGGTTCTTGGGTGTTGGTTTTTATTTTATTTTTTTGCTTCAAATCTTGAATGATCCCTCTATTTATAGAGTGGAGAGAAGAATAGATCCGTTGGAGACGATCTTCTTCTTTTTTCCCTCTTTTGTGGTAGCAAACGGCTCTTTTGTGTAGTAGGTACGGTGTCCTTTCCCTCCTTTTACGGAAATATGTTGGTTTGTAGCTTTAGTAGGTGAGGCGACACGTGTATGCTTGTCATTTGTCGAGGTGGATGTGGTGGTTGAGGCGGAACAAACTTCGAGGCGGCCGAAGTTGACTTCTCTCTTCCTCGTACTTGACAACAACGATAGCTTATCAAAAGATTCGGGACGGTTCGGAAGGGCGTCGGCCCGATCTTGAGTCGATTTTGTATTCGGTAGATAGGCGGTGAGAAGGGTGTGCGAAAATCGGCTACGAGTCCGGTGAACTACTCTGCTGAGTTCGGTTCAGCGACTCTCTCGATATCTTGCTCTGCTGAGTCCGAGTATTCATGAGTCTTCTCGCTAGTGCTTTGAGGGCGATGAGCTGCGGCGCCTTGACCGGAGCGAGTGTCTGCTGAGTGCGAGACCTCGAGGGAGACAAATACGAATACAAAGGAATGGTTCACCGATCGAGATAGGGTTTTGGGATCTTCAAATCTTCTCAACGGTCGAGCACGAGGCTGCGGCGTGATTCGATGTATAGAAGATAGAATCATTTCCCACAAGTATGATCATCTTTGAGGATTGAATCATCACCCAACACTTCCCTTCTACGTAAATTTTGCCCAAATTAAACCCCTTTTATTCCTTAAATTTGTGCATGCCGCCACATCATCATATTATTGCCACATAAGTTCGGGAATCCGCAAAAACGGCACGAGAAAAACAATCCAATCGCCAAAAATGGCGCCAAAATAACGGAATTTGAATAGTACGAATTAAGACTCATCACTTGCGAAAGGGGTTGGATATTCTTGCTAAAGCCGGGCGGTTCGATTGATATCCGAACCACTTTAAAAATGCGTGTCAAACACTTTAGTTTGATGCCTTTGTAAGCTGGGACTTGCTCGGTATAATCCCCAAGCCACGGCTTTGTCACGTGCACAAGGCGGCGAGACTAACTCGGTATAATAAATAGCCTCTGAACTTTTCGGGACGGTGGACGTAGGATCGATTGATATCCGAACCACTTTAAAAATACGTGTCTTGTTATTGCTTTTCGATTCTTGTTGCATTGATTTTCTTGTTCATGCCGAAAACCTAGTTTAAAATCATACAAGCTTGTCTTAGCATCTTGAATTGTTTATTTCTTGGGGCGAGACTTGCTAAAACGGTTTTTTCCACTCAGGCGATTTGGGCCTACACTTTTCCGCACCGCCGAACTCTACAGTTTGATGCGGGTTCGGCTCGGTCGGCTAGCGAGATCTCGGTAGAGTCGGAGACTCTTTACCACATACGATTCGGGACAACTATTTGGTCTGCTGAATTATTTCGGTGCGGCGCTTTCTGAGCGGGGGTGTTCGTGTTCGAAGTTGAGAAAATCGGAGTCGGGTGTATTCACCCCCCATCTACACCTGGCCAGTACACTCGGGACTAATAATTGGTATCGGAAGCGGGAGTTCTATAAGACTCTTGTTATCTTGGGGGCGGTCTACTTGAGCGGATCCGGAAAAAGCGTTTTCCCTTTGCATATCATTCTACATTCATATCATTATTCTTCATGGCTGATATGTTAGGTATAAGGATGGTACCTATGTTCTCGGTAGAGAACTATGGGGTATGGCGGGTCGGGATGGAAGCACATCGACCTCCCTCCACGATAGTATGGTGAAGTACTTGAGGAAGGGCCTATCGTTCCTATGATCGGCAGGCGTCGTGACTCGGGGATGCGGCTTTGGAGGAGGAATGGTGGCCAGGGAAGAAGATTCCCAAATACGAGAAGTCTCTTCACTCTCGAGGAGAAGAAACTTCATAACTTAGGCCGTGTCGCCGAAACGCTATACTAACCACCTTAAGTGATTCGTATCTTGGCGGGGTTCGGGAATGCAAAGCGCAAAGGAACTGCAGGACGCTATAGCGCTGCGAGTCGGGGGACTCGAGAAGATAAAAGCTAACAAACTAGCGGCTGGAACTCCAAAAGTTTGGAAAATTTGTCTCTCATGCATGGTGACAAAATAGAAGATCTAAATGTCGATTCACGAATCGATGAACTCCATCAGCGAGTGCGGAAAGACATTCGGCAATCGAGAGATGAATCTCAAGATGCGGGGGCGCTCTTGCGGACGGACACTTTGGACACCTTTTGCCACTTTATTGCGCTATTCGATTTAAATGTTGTCTCTCCGACCATATCTTTTCGGAACTTCGGGCGAGAAGAGTTTGAGTTCGACGGACCTCAGCGAAAGCAAAGGGTTTGAAGGCGGCGTAAAAATTGACCATGCCTTCAAAGCATCGGTCGGCGCGGCATCTCCGCGATGAGCAAGACAACGAGTAAGGCCGAACCTTCACTCAGCGACTTACAAGAAGGAAGTCTCGCTCGGAAGTGCGTGGCTGCTCGCCGTTAAGTATCGAGAGGAGAAGGAGAGGCGCGAGAGCGGCTAAAGGATATCGAGGCACAAAGGTAAGTCGGATTATACGCCAAAACGAACTCCCGACTCACAATCCTCGAGTGCGAGAAGAAGGAAGACTCGGCACCATCAAAGGATAGCGAAAACAAAGAAGAAAGAGTCATCGCTTGCTACTATTGCAAAAAGCCGAGGACATTATCAATATGGCTGTCTCGAGCTCGGTAGTGTTGAGCGCGCGGCACGCAAGGCAAGGAGAGAGAAATTTGCCAAAAAGAGATAATCTTATATTGCGGGCGAAATCTCGAGATGACTCGGAAGAAGTCGACTCCTCCATGGATTCATCGGATGATGAAGCGGCTTTTATGGCCTTAGAGCTTGGGCGAAGAAGCTGCGAAAAGTGCCTAATGGTAGGAGAAGAGGATGAGGTAAATTCTCGGGAACCACTTAACTCCTCTTCACACTTTGCACACGCGACACTATTTCGAGGTGCGAGATGAGAATTTGGACGTTGCTACCACTTATGAAGAAGCAGTTAGACGAACAAATTCGGATGAGTGCTGCGGCTCGGTAAGACTCTTCGAGGTGGATACCACGAAAGTGGAGAATCGAGACTTTCTCGGGGAAAGTCGGGCCGCTGCGAAGCCAGAAGGACTTGTGTTGAGACTCGGGGAGGAGATAAACTCTCCGATGGCCAAGTCTCGGCATCAAGAAGATCGAATTTCGGTTTTGACCAATGACTTAACTTCCGGGAAGATGCTTGGGCCCGAGTCTTCTGCGAAGCAAGAGCTGTCGGGACTTCGAGACCAAGCACGACACGGCTGAACAAGAGTGATGATGTGCGGAAGAGCACGATGGGCGGCGTTACATGGGCGTTGAAAAGAAGGCTGGAAGCTATGCTTGCAAGCAACAAGCCCAAGCTCTTGTAAGGAAGGACTTGGTTTCAACCGGGGAAGCTTCCTCATGCGCCCTGTACACTCGAAGTGCGTCTAGGCGATAGGTTTGTTCGAGGGGAAACAATCAATGCAAATGTTACGAACCCCTCGGGGAAAGAACAAACAAAAGATGAAAGCACCTCATCCTACGCATCGGTATTCGACCGGAAGATCGGTGCACCAAGACACCCCGGTTCGGTTAAGGGGGAACTAGCGAGTTAAGTGGGGCGTCGGTATGGACCACCTCGGTTGACACATCCCGGCTCGGTATGGGTCATATTACTATGATCCTATAGTCGAGAAGAGGTTCCAAGAGTCGAAAAAAGAAGAAAAACGCACAAAAGGCAAAGGTCGGCGGTCCGCGGCTCGGAAGATCCGGACTCCACGAACTCGAATAGCCCTAAGAAGTCGGCTTTGACCGGTCCGGTGGTCAAGTATGTTGACTTCAAGTGGAAAGAAAGCTGCGAATCCACCGGGGTTGTTAGGCGGATTTGGGTTACTAAAACTAACATCTAAGGACCCCAAAAACAAAATAAAGGGTACTGAATATAATTGCATTTTGCGGGTGCACAAAGATCTTTGGTATGTGGACGGTGGATGCTCAAGACATATGACGTACCAAAGGAACCTGCGAAGAATTATATAGCGGAAGAAGGACCCGAGAATCGAGTTTGGAGACAATGCAAAGGCTATACAAGAGGATATGGAGCACTCGGCATTGGGCGCCTACGGTTCCTAGAGTATCATATGTTGAAGGACTTGACATAATCTTCTCTCGTTAGTCAATTATGTGATAACTCGAATAGAGTGATTTTTTTACGTTGGTTTTACGTGATGTGATTGATAAATCCACGGGGAAAACGGTGTTATCGGGTTCGCGTAAAAGAATATATATGTAGGCGGCCGGAACTCGGCGGGACACGAAGCTTGTGCGTTGGCGAAGAACGACAAGCGTACGGGATGGCTTTGGCATAGGAGACTCGGCCACCTCAGCTTCAAAACGCTCAACAAACTAGCAAGGAACACTCTAGCAAGAGGGCTGCCGAATGAAGTATTCGGCAAAGACACTCGGTGTGAAGCGTGTGCGAAGGGAAAGCAAACAAGGAATCAAAATCCACTTGTTCCATCTCCTTCCGCTTGATGGAATCCTTCAGCCGCTACATATGGATTTGTTCGGTCCGGTCTCTCCGGTGACGATCGAGAGCAAGAAGTATGCTTTAGTGGTCATCGATGACTACTCGCGCTACACATGGGTCATATTCATTACCAACAAGTCGACGTCAAAATAGAGTTACCAACGCTTACGAAAAAGCTCGGTGTCGAGAAGAACACCAAGATAATCAAAATTCGTTCGACATAGGGGCCGAGTTCCTTAATTCCATGGTAGAGGAGTTACGCAAAACCGAAGGGATTGAGCATGAGGACATCTGCTGCGCGCACCCCTCGGCGAACGGGGTTCTTTGAGCGAAAGAATCGCACACTCAAAGAAGCGGCAAGAACTCTACTCGCAGAGACTTAGGACTCCCGACCAAATGCAGGGCGGAAGCGGCCCGACCTTTGCATGTTATACTCGAACCGATCTCTCCTGACAAAGCGGCATAAGAGAACACCATATGAACTATGGAACGGCGGGAAGCCTTCTTTATCTTATTTCCATATCTTTGGTTGTTCGGTGCTTTATTCACAATAATGGGAAAGATCAGTTGAAAACTTTTGATAGCAAGTCGGATCGGGGGTATTCTTAGGATACTCTCGAGTCGGCAAAGCTTTCGAGTATTCAACTATCGGACCCTTTGCGTGGAAGAAAGCCCTCATGTTGTTTTTAATGAGTTTGCTGCGAAGGCGGGGAGCAATAACTCTAAGTGCGAATACGAGGACATCGGTGCGCGGCTACGAGAATACGAACCTAAAAGACAAACACGAAAGGATTCGGCTTTATTGGGATGATGATTCGGATGAAGAAGCGAAGATAAGCCTACTAAATCGAACCCGGCAACGCAAGTAGGCTGAGCAGTTGACTCTCTCGAGCGAGTCGATCCCAAGTAACTCGGGTCGATGAAGAAACCTTAGAGGTAGCGGGACCACTACGAGAATAACAACTCGGGGGGAACATCTATTAATGTTCCTGAGGCTGAATGCCCATGAACACAGGAAACTCGGTAGATCACACTCTCATTCTTGAATTGCTTCAATCTCGAGAATAGTACAAGCCTTGAAATGCCTAAGTCACCTACTATACGTGTTGATCAAATTCCGGATGAAGAGGCTGAAACATCGTAGATCGTGGCTAGATGCTCACACTCCCGATCTAATCATTGTAGATCCTTGGGCAAAAGTCAAGACAAGATCCAGTTACGCCAAGGGAGAAAGCGCATTATATTCCTGCTTCTTGTCTGCGAAGGCGTCGGGCGATTGAGGATGCACTTAAAGATCTTGGCCCGGATCATAGCTATGCGGGAGGAGGCTGAATCGGTTCACGAGAAGCGAAGTTTGGGAGCTTGTTGGCGGACCCCGGCATCAACACGTCATTGGAACAAAATGGGTCTTCAAGAACAAGCGAGATGAAAACAACGTTATAGTAAGGAACAAAGCAAGGCTCGTGGCGAAAGGCTACTTGTCGAGGCGAGGAATAGATTTCGATGAGGCATTGGCTCCGGTTGCAAGGTTGGAGGCGATCGGACTATTCCTAGCCTACGCGACACATCAAAGATTCGAGTCTATCAAATGGATGTGAAATCTGCGTTCTTCGAACGGCGTCCTGAAAGAAGAAGTCTATGTAGAACAACCGCCCGGCTTTCGGTAGGGACATCGGGTTTATAGACTCGAGAAAGGCTCTATATGGGTTAAAACAAGCACCCGGGGCTTGGTACGATACCACTGTCGAGGTTTCTTCTTGAGAAGGTTTTCGAAAGGCCACGGCGGATCGCATGCTGTTCGGCATTCGGCCCGGAAGACGACTTATTACTCGTGCGGATCTATGTAGACGACATTATCTTCGGATCGAAGAACATCGTCATGTGTCGGCGGTTTGAGAAAATGATGAAGGACAAGTTCGAGATGTCGATGATGGGTGAAATGAACTATTTCCTCGGCTTTCAAGTCAAACAATGCGAAAAGGGAACGTTCATTAACCAAGGCAAATACACTCGAGACCTCATCAAAAGATTCGGTTGCACATCCGGCAAACCTATCAAGATCCCGATGAACACGAATATGAAAATCGATCTTGATAAAGAGGGAGTATCGATAGACCAAGGCCGAATTTCGTGCGATAATTGGTTCCTTATTATATCTAAAGCTACTCGTCCTAACATAACTTATGTTGTAGGTGTGCTGCGCTCGATTTCGGGCGAATCCTAAGCGAGCCACATGGACTTAGCAAAGAAGATTCTCCGCTACCTCGAGGCGCACTCGACATAGGTTTATGGTATCCGGTGATGATAATATTGAACTAAGCGGCTATTCGATGCGACTATGCGGGATGTAGAATTGACCAAAAATCAACTTTAGGAACATGTCGGTTCCTAGGCGGTAACTGATCTCATGGTTTTCAAAGAAGCGGCACTCGGTAGCCCACGTCAACTACGAAGGCCTGAATACATGGCTGCCCGAGGGGTTGTTGCACCCCAATCATTTGGTGAGGCGGCGGCTAAGAGGCTATGGCGTCATTCGGAATGAAGTGCCGATATTCTGCGGCGGTACCGGTGCTATTGCAATCACTCAGAACCCTGTACTTCACACAAGATACAAGCACGTGGACATTAGGCATCACTTCATTCATGACCATATCGAAAAGAAGGATATCGGGATGGAAAAGATCCCATCTTCGACAAACAAAAGGGCGATATTCGACCAAGCCTCTAGGCGAATCCGAGTTCAAAGAACTTTCGGTAGAGCTAGGTCTGCTTTGGACCTCTACGGCCCCGGTCGGTAAGAGTCTTCGAGTTGTCCATAGAGTATGGAAGAAAGCTGCTTTGAAGCCGCTAGCGGAGCTTCGTGGGCTGAAAACCTCTCTATCCGGCTCATTTGCCCACGATGTCTATTCCATTGTCTCAAATGCGCGGGCAAAGCGAGAGGCGGGGACTTTGAAAATCAGCTCGAGTGATTCGGGAGGGACATGCCAAGCTGCTTGAAGAATTCAAGGCCTCTCGGTCCACTCATGCTTGAATCGGTCTCAAGCCTATCCCGGGCCGGCTGAGCTCGGACTTCAACAATATTCAACAAGCTCACGGAGGATAAGGTGTACGAGAAGGCGCGAAATTTAAAGGCTGCAGTGAACTCTCCCACAAGAAATACGGTGAAGATCTTGCTTACGAGAGGAATGAGGCTGCATGAGGCGGACAAAAATCAAAGACAAACTAGACTCTCTGTCAACCTCTTACAAAAGCTAGACCTAAAGGTATCCACTCAGGCTCCTAGTAATAATTGATGATGCCAAAAGGGGGAAGGAAAGGATAAAAGGGAAGAAAAGAAAGGCAGGTGAAAAAGGGGACAAGTCGACCCCCCAAGCGACCACGACTAAACCCGCGGCCAAATTCACTAAGGGGAAGCTCCGCTTTGAAGCCCGCCAGAAAACCGGGTCGATGCGAGGCCATGGCGAAGTTCGGAGACTATTGCTTGCCTCTTTGGACCCGGTACGCATAGCGAAGTTCGAGACTATTGCTCTCTTTGGACCAGGTGAAGAGACCTAGGGTGTCTCCGCTGCGAGCACGGCGAGGGACCGGGCCAAGTGGCTCCGGAACGGCTACTCGCGCAGCCCGGACTCCTACGATATTATTAAGGAGGTTGCTTTGAGTATCTTGAACATGATGATTCGAAGAGGAAGAAGCCCCTCTACCACCACTGTTCCGGGCAAAGGGAAGAAAATCTTGGAACTCCCGACCCCTCCGGCAAAGAAATCAAAGAGATACATTTACTGAAGAGGAGGCTCGAGATAGCGGTGACGAGAAGCATGCTTAGGGAGATAGCCAAGGCCGAGGCGCCAACAAGCCTAAAGCAAAGACCTCTCAAGGCAAAACTAAGGCACCGGCTCGAGGCGGAAAGAAAGCGCTAGGTTGCCTCCAAGGAAGCTCATGATTCATGATGATGAAGATAGAGAAAAGGAAAAGGAGCAACGACGAGAAGAATGCGAGAAGCGGGGTACATCCAAGAGAAATCCGGTACCCCTGGACTCGAGAAGACTCTCCTCACCAACCTTCCTATATGAGATCCAAAGAACAAGATCTTTGAGATCGAAGCCATTTTCGCTCGAGATGGATAGGTATCTCCATAGAGGAGAGGAAGCCCGGACGGAGATAGAAGGCTGCCCGGACGGAGAATACATATGGCGGACCTTGAGGCGCTGAGAATTCGATGCTTGAACAAGAGGCCAGGCTGAGAGCACCTTCAAAAGCTGATATTCCTTATCGATACAGAAGGTTCAAGAAGCCAGCTGATCTGAAATCGCATAGATGGCCAAGGACAGACGATTGGATGCCTACTCAGTTTACTCAGAGATGGGAATCTGCAAAGATAGAGTTTATCAAGCGCAATTATTTCTGGAGGTTCTGGCCAGACAAGGCTAAGATTGATGCTTACACAGAATGGATGATGATAACATAATCGGATCTATACGTATACTTGCATAAAGCCGTGTCTGAAGGTATAGAAGTCAGTGTTCCTAAGCCTAGAATCATACCTCCGCCAAGAAGAAATGATGACTCAGTCCATCATGAAGTAATAGAAAAGGAAGTGAAGAATCTTTGCCGCGAACGAGAGGACTTGAAGAAGATGAGCCGGCGGACTTAGTTGAATACACGAAGGCGAGGAAGAACTCATACAGAATGTATGGCTTGCCCCTGCCTGAGTCAGAATCGCAAAACTTTATGGACAGGATCAAGCAGTACAAGCGTTCTTAGTATTAGATTTCTTTATCTTCCTAGCTTAGAAAGAGATGTAATGCACTGAACTTTCATATCTTATATATACATTCTCTTTTGGCTCAGACAATATCTTATTGTCTAAGCAGTATGTTTGTTTTATGCTTAAACACTCGAATTCTCGAAGTGATTGCTGACTCACACACACTTTATCTTACTTGTCAACTTATTGCTTCTCTAGATCTGATAGTCTAGTTGTTGTGTTCGGGGGAATTGTTTAGATAGAGGGAAATTGTTTTGCTCTGCTCCCCTCAATAGACTAGAACTTGAAGAACAAACTCCACTGATCCTACTTGTAATAATGTGAGGAGCTCTGTTTCTGATAGTTCAGTGTTAGCATAGATGATAGGTTTTGGCATCATCAAATAGGGGGAAATTGTTGGGTGATGATTTTATCCTCAACAACTTTGTTATACTTAGTGGGAAATGATTACGTCTTCTGGCGCGGCCGTAAGCTCGGTAGCCTCGTGCTCTGTACCTATCCGAAGATTTGAAGATCCCCAAAACCCTATCTTGATTGATGAACCATTCCCGTGTAATTGTTTTGTCTACGAGGTTTCGGACTCGGTAGACACTCTGCTTCTGGTTAAGGCGGTCGGTAGCTTATCAACCTCGGCACCGAAGTAGGAGACTCGGTATTTCTTGGACTCGGCGGGAGCGGTATGCTTGAAGGAGTCGGTAGAGGCGGGCTCGGCGGGAGTAGTTCGCTTGAACTCGGGGCGACCATCGATGTAGAGTACCCTCGTTTGTCTCTCTGCGAATGAAGATCGAGACTTCGGCAACGGCGAGCGGTCTTACGAGCGTCGGACACTTTTTGAATATACGATCGGTATTGTCAAGTACGAGGAAAAGAGAAGTCGGCTTCGGTATGCCTCGAAGTCGATTCCGTCTCAACCACTCCATAATCCTCGACAAATGACAAGTATACACGTGTCTCTACCTACTAAAGCTTGCAAGTCAACATATTTCCAAAAAAGGAGGGAAAGGACAACTTGTTACATCCTTCAAAAAGAGCCGTTAGCTACCAAAAGAGAGAGAAAGGAAGATTGTCTCCAACGGATCTTTTCCAATCTACTGCTCTATAAATAGAGGGACATTTCAAGCCTTGAAAGAGAGGGGCGAGAAGAGAGAGAGACGAATGCGCATAAGCTTAACAACGAAAACAAACACAGGCGTTCAAGCGAGCTAGAACCGAGAAAACCCTAAGTCTTCCGCAAGAATTTGAAGATCTATCTCCGTGAAAGACTACCTTCTCGGCTTCATAGGGAACCAAGCTAAAGGCTGTTAGAAGAGCCTCTAGTATCCAAATCGACGATACACAAACCTAAAGCTTATTTCAGTTTGTTCGTCGATCTAGAAGCCACTCTCTCATTCCCTATCCCTCTAACCCTAAGCTCAGCCAGTATACTTATAGCTTAGATGAAGGAGTTCATATTTGAACCCGATCCTTATTGTAAAAGGACTCCTTCATAGTTGGAGAAGTTTGTCGAAACACTTTAGTTTGATGCCTTTGTAAGCCGACACTTGCTCGAGTATAATCCCCAAGCCACGGCTTTGTCCTGTGCACAAGGCGGCGAGACTAACTCGGTATAATAAATAGCCTCCTGAACTTTTCGGGACGGTGGACGTAGGATCGATTGATATCCGAACCACTTTAAAAATACGTGTCTTGTTATTGCTTTCGATTCTTGTTGCATTGATTTTCTTGTTCATGCGAAAACCTACTTTAAAATCATACAAGCTGTCTCGGCATTCAAGAGAGGACCATTTCGGTAAGGGGGAATGTTCACTCTCGGTGCGAGTATAATCGGTACGTAAAGAATCGGCAACCATCTACATGAGGTATCGGTGACTACTATGTTCGGTGACGGGGTTTTGCGTATCTCTACTCGGTAGTAACTAATATCTTAAAGTATCTCTACTCGGTGACTACTATGTTCGGTGACGATGTCTACACTTATAATTCGATTGGGCATGATATTAATTATCTTAAAGTTTGTCATTTAATGAAAACGACTCTCATTTAATGCGCGACATTCCATGCGTAAGTATCTTTGGGATGCACGCCACGCATTTAATGCATGTCCTCTCATAGTTACTACTTAGGCAAATTACAAGCGGCTTTGACTTAGGCGGCTACTTGTGATCATTGCCTTCTTTATAATATCTAATCTTAACCGTCCATATCATAAAGCGAGATTTAAATTTGGCCTTTGATCGAAAGCTGTTCACCTTCACGTTAGATATATATTTTCGATCATATCTTAGAAAGCGCCATTAGTATATCTTCAAATCCTTTGCTCAGAAAATTACGAGATCTCTAGCAATCTTTACTTGCTTCTTATCTTCTCTATTCTCGAATTTTATACGTATGATTATTAAATCTATTACTATACTTCATTATCTCTTTTCGGTATCGCTATACTAAGCTGTTTTATGAACAAACGATGCGATAATCTTTTCTTGTGACGAGATAAAGTGGCAAATCTTTCTCTCGTCTCCCCGGGGAACATGCGGGAAATCTTAGACAAAGGCCGTGTATGCAGTGCCGAACCGGTCATGGAGTTTAGCGCACGCAACCTTGACTTCATGGGCCGAGATTTTCTCGTATCGGCGGCGTCCCGGATTGGAGCAGTTCCTCTCAAGGGAAGCCTACCTTCTTCCTTCCTCGGCGGGTGTCTTAGATATACCTCGGCTTCGGATTCGATATGCGGAGACATCATTGGGCGTTTTGCCGTCCACTCCATAGCGATGCCTCTATGCGGCCCAAGCGGATCTCAATTAAAGAAGCGGCGAGGAGAAGCTTCGCTTTGCTGCTTGAAGGAGTTAGCAATGTTGGCTACAACGATGACGGGGATGGGCGACTATCTATCTATATTACTGCGGAAAGCCTACCACATTCGGAGCGGCCTTCCTAAAGAACGATTATCTTTGCCCGATTCCGTGCACTAGCTTATATAGTCACGCGCCTTGCGACAAGCCAAGCGGGTTCATTCGATCAAGTATAGAGACCCAAGATCCAGCTCATGATGGCAATATATGACAAAGCAAAAATCAGCCCGGACGGAGTTCTTTCTTCGAGAGTTCATGGTTCAAGCCGCCAAATTTGATAAGGCGATGTGCAACTTTGACGGTAAAAGGCAAGGGTGTTGTATGGGTGAAGGCATCCGTCATGATACAAGATTTACGTGGAGATGACCAAATCACCTTTGAGGATAAGGTACACTTTAATGTAAAGAAGATCGGGTTCCACAACGGGCAGTTTGCTCTTCGGCGGATCGGTTCGGGGACGTAGCTTCGGCAAACCACGCCTACCAAGAAGAGGTCTCCTCCGGCGAAAATTTCTAAGGCATCGGCTAAACGTGCGAAGAAAGCCATCGGCTGATGTCCCTGCTGAATCCGGGGCATGCACGGGAGGAAACTGCTTGAACAACCAGGCTATTTGAGCAGGCTGCTTGGGCGGCCTACTCGGCCTATGCGGCTAATAGATGAGTCGAGTCCTCCAGGAGACTCATTCGGTGGAGAAGGCCGTCTCCAGCTGAGCGGACTCAAGAAGTGGATCAAGGGGTTCCGGTGAACCTAGCGAGTGCTGATATACAAACTACGGAAAGCCCGCTTGATATTCCACCACTCGGCACTTTGCCGTCTCTGCTGAAAAACAGGGCGTCCGCTATAGATCTTGACGACTCGAAGCGGCGTCGAGCAAGAATCAATCGGAATGGAAGCCTCGGCACTCGGATCTCAAGCATTCTTAGAGATAGGCGACCAAATACCGGAGATCGGCGGGCCACCAAGACTTGGTGTTAATTGCTAGGCGGGGCCGGGCTCCACATGCTCCTAAGGTTCCGGGAGTGGCACCCGCGGCTTCGCCTCATCCTTCACTACTCCTGTGACCAATTACATCGGGAGGAGCGGCACCTAAAGGCGGCGAGATAGGCTACTCCGGGCACTGCGGACCTAGGTAACTTCGATGATTTGAGGGCCGCGATGCGCGCTTGGCTTGCACGATAGGCGGCGGACTTGAGCTCGGCCCCTCGAGATGGGTCGACCACGGCGGTCGGGACCCGCCCCTATGATTCGAGCCACAGGAAGCTGATGAGGGAGTACCCAGGGACAAGGATACAACTAGCTTGAAACTTCGATCTACCGCTCGGTATCCTTGGGCTGTGAAGTCGGCGGCCGGTACTTCAGCGTCTGCGAGCACGCTCGGCTCTTGCTAACATCTCGGTTTGAAGTAGCGCCCGGCCCCAAAGGCCAACGCTCAAAGTCCATGGCCAAGGTGCTTGAAAAGCCAAGGAGCTCGGAAACGGCTATTTGCGGGGCGAGACTTGCTAAAGCGGTTTTTTCCACTCGACTAATTTGGGCCTACACTTTTCCGCACTGCCGAACTCTACCTGTTTGATGCGGGATCGGCTCGGTCGGCTAGCGGATCTCGGTAGAGTCGAGACTCTTTGCCACACACGATTCGGAAACGGCTATTTGGTCTGCTTGAATTATTTCGATGCGGCACTTTCTGAGCAGGGGTGTTCGTGTTCGAAGTTGAGAAAATAGGAGTCGGGTGTATTCACCCCCGCCCCCTCTACACTGACCGTACACTCGGGACCAACAAAAAGCCATACGTTGTTTTTTTTGTTTCATTGATTTCTTGCTCATACTACATACAACTTAACTTTCAAAATTACACTTGCATAAAACGTGTTTTTCAAAACTAAGACTAACATTATTTTGGGCCTGCACTTCCGCATACTATCTTATATTGAATCTATTGTTCACTGACTGAAGTCAGTAGATAGCCACTCAGTAGATAGACTCTATGCCCACGCGATCTAGAAAGCCTATTTGGCGAGCTGACACGTTCAATAGCACTATTTGATAACAATTGACTTCGCGTTTGAGTTGAAGTTCGCATTCAGGTGTATTCACCTCCCTCCCCCCCCCTCCCCCACCTCTCAACTCCCCCAACACTTGAAGGCTCGTCTCTGGACCAACAATTCCAAAATTTGCGTGGTTGCTAACCAAACCTAAAAGATAAGTAGAAAAATAACAACTAGTCTTCATTCCGTGTGTCCAATAACCTGTTGACTATATTAATATATAAATCTCAGAAATTGTAGGATTTATTTGGTGCATTACAACAATCACCACCTTCCATCTATACTTTTACACCTTTCGCATGAGTCAAAAAATTTACTTCCTCCGTTCCACTCCATTAGTCCAGTTTTCCTTTTTGGGTCGTTTCACTCCATTAGTCCACTTTCCTTTTTTAACTTAAAATAACACTCTTATATATTCTAGTGGACCCCACTACTTTATACTACTTTACACACATCAAACAACTTTCTTAATCTCCGTGCCGAAAAGAAAGTGGACTAATGGAGTGGAACGGAGGGAGTAGTTAAGACTCTATAATTATTGTATTAATAGAATAGTGCATCATCATCTAAATCATCAATGCCCTTTTTCGTTTAAGTATGAAATTCATTGAGCCTAAATTATTATTCACCACTTTCTTAGAATGGTTGTGCATGCCTTTTATGTTTTTAATTCAGCTGTCTGCTCTGGTTTTCTCAGGAAAACTCATATTTTGTGTAGTTTCTTATTTTGTGTTTATCAACAAAAATCTAGATCTCATTTAGGTTGTGTATTTGGTTCTAAACTTGTTGGCTTGTCTAATACGGCAAAAACATAATCAAACTTTTATAGCCATTTATATCCTTTTGCTCAAGTTCTTTCTCATTCTTTCATTATTTTGTTACATAGCCTTCAATTTCTGCTGCTGGTACTCGATCATTTCATTAATGATCCCAAGGCCAAGGAGCTAGTGAAAATGGTAAGGGTATGCTGTTTGACTTATTTCCCTACTTTGAACTGTATGGAACTGATGTCAGGCTATTTAAATTCCGGCGGTTCAAATAATTTACTTATTCCAAATCATTTCAATTGTTGTTATTTTAATATATGGTGCTTTGATGAAATTTATCGCCATTAAGGAACTAAGTACTTAATCTTTTTCGGGAAAATGGAGAATCTTGTGTTAAAAAACAAAAAACTTTTCAAATGATGAATAAGAAATTGCAAGTGTTAAAGAAGTTATCACACTCCAAAGGCAAATTCAGAAGTAATCTCTCAGTACCTGAATCTTATATACGAAATATAACTATTTAACATAAAATATTGTAGGCTCTGAATTTTATTTTAGCATCATAATTTGAAATCTATTGCTCCTGCAACATGAATTATATATGCATATTCTCTATCAATATTCATGTATACTTCTTGCTGATTTAATTACTATCATATTTATCCCTAATTTGGGAATATGTTCCTACCAATGCAGGATACTAGGTAACAAGATGATAGCGCAACCACATAAGAGATATTTGGTCTTGTTAGTCTTCATCAATTTTATCATTATCTGTAGCAGAGCCAGAAATTATTTAATGAAGTATGTTGAGTAAAATCTTATAGTATACTTCAGATCTTTTGTTTAAATTCCATAAGTTCTATACTTAATTAGTTTTGTATAATTGAGAGTTGCTGCTTGAACTAGTTTTGATATGATCTAAGATCAGAATTCAACAGAATGAGCAAGATATGTAATCAAGGTGAATCTCTTGAGCAATCCTCTGGAGCAAATGAAAGCAGCCTCGCCCTCAAATCGTATACGATTCTCATATTTCTCTGCTGGAAAGCCCCAAGTAACACCGTGTCTCTTGACTCCATCATCGCCAAGCAGAACATATTCCTTTCGATGAACAAGAAAAGGCTCTGGTAAGGGACCTGATAATCAGCCCCTTGGAAATGGTATGTAAGGCTTGGAAAACTTCTGAACCCTGTTGGTTGTGTGTAGCAATGGAAAGGTTTGGGAGCATTCTTTCCTGTATATCTTCTTACATCCTTAAACTTTGCAAAATACTTGTCAAGGAAATATGTGGTAGTAGAAAATGCTCTCTTGTTCAAGAGACTGACCGAAGCACCGGAATCGATGAAGCATCCATCAGGAAATGCAGCAATTCCAAGCCCTAATTTCTGTCCATTGATGCTGAGATCATTCATCTTCAATCCATAAAGTATGGTGCTGCGTTTGTAGTTCAAGAAAGGCGTCTTCTGCGCGTACCTTCCCCGTATCACGGCCTCATCACCGAACCTCACGTATGATGCCTTAGTAGGAGAGCTTAGAGGGGACAGACAGTAGGAGAAACGGCCGTTGATAAAGTTCCCAAGCTGTCGAGCCATCGAATAAGGCTCTTTGTCCAATCCCATGATCCCACTGATCTCTTTGGGGAAATTTCCACGCGTCGCCGTCCCACAGCCGAATACAAGATTGGATACTTTTGCAGGAGCTCCCACATTGGTGAGGAACGTGAAATTCTCCATTGCTGCAGGTCCTGCAGAAAACTGGCCACTGTAATAGGCAATCTTGTAAGCGCATCCAAAGGGGGTGCACGTGAAGGCCGGGGCGAGTGGATGTTTCTTCGGCAAGGCTTTGTAGGAAGAAGACTTCTTAGGGTCAAACAGAGGTTCGTTTTGCTTGAAGCATTTGATGCAAGGCTTGCACTGCGTCCAAGTGATGCCGCTCCCCGTGTCGAAGATTAGGGTTCTTTTGACAGGAGGAGTGCCAATGCCTATCTCCACTGTGAAGATGGGTTCGTGGGATTTCAGTGGAAGGCGTATCGAGACGTTTTGAAGTGCATTTGAGTTTTGAAAATATGAGGCGCGGGCTTTGGAGATTTCGACGTTTTTCATGAGACGTTGGAAATCAGAGAGGTTGGATTGGTATAGAGGGGAGAGAGGGGAGTCTCTGTGGATGAGCTTCAAGCTGAAACCGGCCGGTGTAGATGGAAGATAGGAGAGAGAGAAAGTTATGCAGAAGAAGTAGATCATCATTCGAGCCATGCTCGTCCTGAATTGAGTATATTGAAGAGTGGTTTACTTATACTCAGACATGGATAATGCTGTGGTAAGAGGTGGTAGAGTTTGAGTTATTGTAATATGCCTTGTTTGCTCTAAAGCATGCAGTCTGTTATATATTGCATATGTTAAAACAAATCTACATGTTTGTAGAAATGGGGTGGTGCTTTTAAGATTGAATTCCAATTGTGATAAATGACCAATGAATGATTTATTTAATTACATTTAATTGCCTTACTTTGATCTTAAGATGCAGGAAATGCTATATCCGAGTTCAAATTGGGATTTGATATGATTGTGCAAGAAAAAGACGCTTTATTCAATCTATAGGTTACAAAGAACAAAAATCATTACACTTGCGCGGTGCGATGGCCTGCACCTTCCTATCCAACGGGAGGTTGGTCAAAAATGATTTGTAGGTAGCTTTTAAAAAAGCAAACTGATTTTTTAATCCCAAAAATATAAGCATATATTTAATTTGGACTTTTATTTAATTTTCTAAGTTAAATGATTTTTAAATTATATAATTTTGGATGAATTGGTCCGTTAAATTTTCGATTAGTCAACTTAAAAATAAAAAATAAAAAACAAAAAGGTATTTTCGATATAATCTTAATGTGGATCAAAGCATCCAAACACTAAAACACTAAGAACCAACTTGATAATTTTTTTTTACTTAAATTTTTTTTAAAGACTATTTGGCAAATTACATTTTGTTCGAATTGGTCGCCCAATCTTTCGAGTATTTGGATTTTTGGTCGCTCGATAAAATTATACAGTAAATCCCAATTTTTTTCTAAAAACATTGACTTAGCGGTTGACTAGCTGAATATTTAATGCAATGATCAATTCAACAATTTTTTTTTAATTGGACCAATTAATCAAAAAATAAAAAATAAAAATAAGGGACCAAATAGGCAAAACGCTCATAACTTGGGAACTAAAAAATTTAATTTTTCAAAAGAAAACACCCGATGACCAGAAGGATAAGGATTATGACAGATTTTTTTTTTTTTGGTGGGGTGGGGTGGGGTGTTCATACGTTTTTTTCTTGATATCCCTAATACTAGAGTGCAATCTTAATAACACTTTTATGTAGATGTCCAAAAGTACCTCACCAGGCCCAAAAGTACTCGTACTTGGAGATTGAGCTCATTCACGACCAGAACCACAACTTGATCTTCAGAATACCTTTGATCATTCACTCTTTTGCCAGCTCTCGTATCTCCTCCTCAGATTGAAATTCAACCACAATTAGATTATCACTTGATGGGAGTACTTCTTATGCTAGCATTATTCACTAAGATCATGTGTTTACCGAAGAACAAAGAGAGACTAGGATTGCAACCATAATAAAAAAAATTATGTAGATGCCAAAAAAAAAGCGTCAGCCTCCACAATCCTAAAGTTTAATGTCTACAATACAAGGCGGCAATTAAATATAAACTATAATACTAAATCTATTATACTAAACATGGAATATATCAAGGCGGTCTAAGCCGGTATTAGCACATAATTGATCGGATGTTAAGGCAACAAAACAAACAGCAATGGTGAGAAGCCATTGGAAAAGCCTCAAGAAATCAGTACATAAATCGAGGAGGGAGTTTTGAAATTTACTGCTGGTTCTTTTTACCGAGGTCTCCAAACATTCTAATATCTTTCCTCTTCTGGCCTCCATATACATCATCTGCCTCCATATACATCATCTGCATCATGAAATAGTCCAGGTGAACCCACATAGCCAGCATGATAAAACGCGTTGTTGTACAATGGCGGATCCAAAGGGGGGGTACGACCGCCCTCCCGGATTTTTGTGCATTATTACGAGTTCTCTTTTATTTCGAGTAATTTATGTTGGTCCAGAGACGAGCCTTTAGGTATAGAGGGGGAGGGGGTGTGAATGCACTCGAATACAAATTTCAACGCAAGCGCGAAAGTCGGTGCTTCTTGAATATTACTGCTGAACTAGTCCGTTGAACTAGTCGGTTGGTCAAATAAGCTTTCTAGATCGTGTGGGCGGAAGTAACCTTCTGCGAGTCCTATCTGCGGCTAAGGTCGGTGAACGATGGTTCGGTATCGAGATATTGTGTGCGGATGTGTAGGCCCAAAAATATGTTCGTCTCAGTTTGAAAACACGTTTTATGCTTATTGATTAAAAGTCAGTTTTATGCAATATGAACAGTAATCAATGCAACAGTAAAATCAACATAGAATTTTTAAAGTGGTTCGGATACACAGGATCCTACATCCAATGTCCTGAAAAAAGCAAGAGTTCTTGTATTAGTTTATATTGAGCAAGTCTCAGTTGATCTGTTCACTGGACAGATACAGTCTTGTTTGCTTATACGGAGCAAGTCTCAGTTAATCTGTAAACTGGACAGATATCTACTTATAGTCGTAGTGACTTTACAGTTTCAAACACAGAGGTTTGATTTTGTCCAACTATGAAGGAGTTCTTATAATAAGAGCAGTTCAGAAAGCTGAACTCCTTCGAGTTTTCTAAGTTAATAATATTACAATAAGCTTGGTTAGAATAGAGAAAGGAAACAGATGAAACACTAGAGTGAAGAACTAGAAAGGATCTCTCTGTATGCAAGTTCTTCGTTGGGTTCGACTTTGAGTTTGCTAGAGTGTTTGTTCGCTTGAATGCTTGTGTTCCCGGTGATTATCTTCACTGCATGAAGAATCTTCTCTATTTATAGTCTCGATGTATGAATAGATTCGTTGGACGGAATCTAGACACATGTCGAAAACGACAAGAAAAATGGTCATCTTCAAGTTGAATGTTACTGTAGAGATTCTCTCTTTTTCAGTCTAAGATGCAGCTTTGTGTCAGAGCAGGTACAGTGCTGGAGACTTCTCATTGGTCGAGGTTAGCGAGTAGGTGAGTTTTGTTAGAACTCCAATAGCATGCTGAGTTGACTTCCTCTAATTCCTCAGACCTTTTACTGAATTTTCTCTTACTTCCATTCTTCTGAGATTTCAGCTCCTGGCTCGAATTCCTCTGTAGATTCAGTGGGTTACATCATTCCCAACTGAGTTCCTGATGTTGAGTTCTTCGGCTAAATGACAGATGATCTATTGAATCCTATCAGCTACTGAACTCTAGCTAGCCTACTGAGTTCCTAACATGTTGAACTCAACTAAACTATTTACATTATACAAGGTTCATCATTCAGCTAAGGGTTTTAGGATCTTCAAATCTTATCATACTAAATCTCATCCCAACAATTTCCCTCTATTTGACGATGCCAAAACCTTTTATAGATCTTATACATCAACTCTGAGTATCAACACAATGCATTAAACACGATTCCCTCTTTCTTCCCCCTATCTTCTTTTTCCCTTATCTAAGAAATAATCAGAGCTCACTTATCTACCTCTTATATAGGATAAAATCCTTCCCCTTATAATCTAAGGTAGAGTTAGAGCTATCAACACAGTACTACTGTCTAAGATAATATCCTTCCCCCTATAAAAAGATATCAGATCTAGACTCAGCTAAGCACCGAGAGACAAACACATAGATAAATAACATGTATGTGTGTGTATTCTGGTAACTGAAGTGATCAGTAGTGTTGAAATGTAAAAACATAGCCAGATGAAAATGAGTAGTTGTCGAAGCGAAAGAAGAGAATTTCATATATGATCAGAGAGATTACAAGTACAAGAAATTCTATTCTGTCATAGAACTACCAAAGCTAGAGAGAAGACAAAACACAGAACATAAGAGGATCAGCTGGACTTCCTAAAGTGTTGCAGTCGCGCCTTGAAGTCAGTAGATTTCTTCTCTAGAAGGTCAAGACCATAAGCTTTATATAGTCTTCTCCTCTGCTTTCTGATCTCCTCTTGATATTCAGCATCATTTAGGCTTAGTCCTTTTTCCTTTTCTCATTGCGGCGAATATGATCTCATCCTCAATCTCCTTGGTGCAGATATTCACGTCAAGAGTGCAAGGAGGAGGGAGAGTTTCGAATGAAGGTGCCTTCAAAATTATGCCTGATTGTTGGAGAGCGATCTTGATCTCAGCATAGACTTCAGGTTCTGAAATCATCAAGAGTTCTCTGAAGATTTTGTCTGGATCAGTCTGCTTACTTATTGACTTCCAGATGTAATAGCTCTTCATGAAATCGACATTGATCTGCTCCCACTTTTGATTAATCTTCCAAGGGACCCACTTGTCAGCCCTTAGATAAGTTATGCTTTTGATGTTGTTTCCCTGATCCATGCGTCTGTAGAATTTAGAAGTTGTAGGGACGCTCCTATCTTTCTCAGGGGTTCTCTCTCTCGCTTCTTTCTCAGTCCTCTGCCTGAGAACCTCAAGATCTGCTAATCTTAGTCTCTCCTTTGCAGCTTGAATTTGGCGAGCCTCAACAGTCATGTCCAAGCCTCTATCCCAGACATCACATATCTCTTTCATTTCAGCTTCTTATTTCTTAGAGAGTTCAGTAGAGAGGACAGTCTGCTTAGATTTAGTTACAGCTTCAACATTAGATGGTTCAACTGACAAGGAATTAGGCTAAGAAGCTTCAGGCGAAGTAGATTTGGATATTTCTTTGCCTTGAGCCTTGGATTGAGATTATATGGGCACTACAGATCTTGTCCTTTTAGGAACTGGATATCGAATCTGTGTACCCTTCTTCTTAGCTCTCGCCTGTCCTTCCTCCTGAACCTGTAATTCCTTGGCCATCTTCTCATCATAGGCGATTTGTTCGTCAGGTGTTCAAAATTTTAGCTTCTTTGCCTTAGCAGGACTAGGAGGGGCTAAGTTTACCTTTAGCAACTGAGCGAATAGGCTCTTCTGATAGTTCCTCTAGGAACTCAGCTACCTCAGTAATTGTTGCCTCAATGGTTCTCCTGACCCTTACCCTTTCTCCTCTGTCATACTAGTTCCTGCCTCTTCATCTTTAGTGAGGGTCAGTAGTTGTTTCCTCCTACTTCCTTCCCCCTTTTTGGCATCATCAGTCATCCTTGCTAAGGCAGTAACCTTCTTAGTAAGCCCTGATACTGAAAGGTGGATTGTGTCAATCTTTGCTTCCACATACTGAACGACATCAGTTTACTCATTCCAATGTTGATCATGCTCTGACTGAGCTAATTGGAGTACTTCACATTTTGTAGCTTCAAGCCGTGTCTGGTACGCTTCAACCATTTAAGTGGCTTCTTTCTTAATAATTAGGTCAGCATTGTGCTGTTCCATAAGTGCTTGGGATACACTCTCAGTGGTCAACTTATTACGCTCTTTGTTGGTCCGGAGACGAAAAGTCAGGTGTAGAGGGGGGGTGAATACACACGAGCTGCTTTTCTTTTTTCTCGGTGAAGGTCGGTTCGAAGGCGATGTTTGCAAGCCCGATGAACGGTGCCAAGTAAGCCTTCGATCACTTTGGGGTCAAAGTGAGTCGGCTTCGAGCTCTTCTGCGGCGATGTCGGTATTACGAAGCTCGGTCGGAGGCGTCAGTGCGGATAAGTGTTAGGCCGGAGTCGTCTCTTTTGAAAACGCATTTTTGCAAGTTAAATCTTTTGGTTTGTGCACTTTATAAAATACGTTTTATGCAAACTTATGATTTTCAAGTCGGTTGAATGCGATGCGATAAAACGATAAATGAACACAAGCGATTTAACGTGGTTCGGATACGCAAGATCCTACGTCCACGGTCTGAACAAGGCGGGAGAACTTGTTGATTATTACGAGCAAGCCTCAACGGGGATGCGTACGGCTTTGGGCGGGTTCCCTCTAAGTTATAGTCCTTAGCGACTTTACAATCCAAACCTAAGTTTAGAAGGGAGGGAATATTCTCCAAGCGAGAAGGAGTTCTTACAACAAGAACAATTCACTAAATGTGAACTCCTTCGGATCTAAGCTATGAATCTAGCAATGAGCTTAGTCTAGAGAAGATAGGGATCAAAGTGCTCTAGAGAGATGAACTACAAGAAGTGTTCTATGAAAACTAGTTCGTCTCTGGATAAGCTTGAAGGTTCTAGAGCGTTGTGAGCTTGAATGATATCCCTTGATTTCGCGTATATTCCTCTTGTCGAAATCTTCAAATCCTTCACTATTTATAGTTGTGAGTTGTGACATATGTCCGTTGGAGGCGGCGATGCCACGTGTCGCAAGCGTCCAAAGAAACGGCCACTATTCAACTTTGTTGCGGCGGGGCGGTTAATGCGGCTGTTCATGAGAGCGGCTTTCTTGTGTAGAGTAGGTAAGCGTTGTCGGCTTCTCATTGGTCGAGGTTTGTAGTTGGTGAGTGTCGAGTTGGCCGTTCAAACTACCTCGTATGTCTTCTGTTGAACATTTGAAGGGACTTTTAGTCTTTGGGTCGCTTTCTATCGGATCCGGTACTCGAAAGTCTGTCTTCTTCGGTGAGTCGTCGGCCGATAAAGTGAGCTTCGATAGTCGGTTGGTCGGCTTGCGAAGGTATCTTTGCTTGCCTTTGGTTCTTCTGCGATGACCATCGGCTTGTAGAGAATGCTTCTGCGAGGTCCGGTCGGCGATGCGGGATCTTCAGCGAGTTTGATATCGGTGGCGACGAAGAATGCAAGCGATTACACGATGACGTGGGGTTACGAAAAGTATCTTCAGCGAAGATCGGTTCAACAAATACCCCTTACGGGACTTAGACAAAATAATAAGCATTACATCAAGTCTAACCTATACATCGGCTAATCCCTATCGACACACTAATCTGCCGATATCGGCTCGGTTTTGGGATCTTCAATTCCATAGTACTACTATGATTTCCCCCAATTTCTTTTAACCACTAGAACAGTTGAGTATCAATCTCTTGACTTATATCCAACAATTTCCCCCTAATTGATGATGCCAAAACCTCTATACTCTAATATCTATTAAAGATCTTGTCCTACGACAACAATTTCCCCCCTTAAAGCATCGAGGAAAAAGCGATAATAGTAAATGAACTTCGGCGGGCGAGAGCATGGAAAGATCGGAGCGATGTGAGTGTGTGTCGAGATCACTTAGTGATCGGTTGTTGTAAACACAAAGTAAAAAGGCTGAAAGACAATGAGTAATTGTCTAGCAAGCGAAGGGAAGCGATATATATATCAAGAATTACGAGTTCCTATGCTTTATTACAAAATATGAGGAGAGAAAAAAATCACTTCTGCTTTTTGCTTCTTGAACTTCTGCATTTTCTTCTTGAAGTCGGTGGATTTTTTCCTCGGGAGGATCCAAGTAATAGTATTTATACACTCTAGCTCGAATCTCCTGGATCTCCAAGTTATCATCGGCGTTTACGGGAGCGGACTCGGGCTGTAGGCGGCTTCCTCCACTTCTCTTTCTATGTCCTTAGTGCTCGGCGGTCCACTAGCAAGTCTCGGCGGTGGAATACGTCGGAAAGGCTGGGGCACGGAAGGTTACATTACGTGATTCCATGACTTGCTTCGGCCGTTCATTTGAATTCAACATTAAATCTCGTAATCAACTCCTCAAAGAGCTGATCGGTGGGCGATCGAAGTGGGTAAATGCGCCGTACGTAGTAGCCTTTGATAAAAGTTTCTTTCAATCTCTCCCGATGTTCATTCATATCAGCCGGCACCCACTTATCCACATCTTTGAATCGGTTGTTGCTTGATGTGGGGGCCCCGATGAACTTAGATCCTCTCGGGATGCGCCTTCTTGGATCGGCTGTTCTTGGTTTATCGAGATAGGCTTTTCATTCTTGCCGGTCGGCCATCCTTTTCTTCTCACGGAGAGCGGCTGCTCTAGTGTCTCCTCGTATCGAGACTCGGTCCTTGCGGCGTCGCCTCCCGGGTCGTTTGATCTTACGCTATCCGCTCGGGTGTAAGAGTAGATATGGGAATACTACGAGCGGTAGCTTTGATTTCGGTCGGAAGAGCCTTAGCAAATTCTTCTTGGGCTTTCTTCTTTTGCTCTTGATTTGTATTAATGACCTTTCTCTTTCCTTTGCCCACGGCGGCTTTGCCCTTAGGCTTTTTATTTGCCTGTTTGCCTCCTCTAGGCGACGCTCCTGGTCCCGGCTTGTCTTGCGGCTCTTGGGCTATTCGAGGTCGAATGCCTCTTGCTCAGCTTTTGATTTAAACTTCTTGATCGGGGGAGGAAGGAGTAGTGGATTCGGTAGCGATTTCCTTCCCCAGGCCTCTGCGGCGGCTTTTGAGACTCTTCTTCTTCTGCGGCTCTTCAAGGAATTGAGCGATTTCGTCTATGTACACGGTGAAGAGGAGATGGGGGTGGCTTGTAGTGGGAAATCAAGAAGAAGGACCTCGATAGATGTACCTTTACGAGTAGTTGGTCACGCCTCCGGAGCTGTTCCCCCCTGAATCTCTGCGGTGAGGGCTCTGGCTGGCGAGGAGGGTCTGCCTCCCGAGCATTTCCCTCGAGGATGCGGGCGTCGGTTGTATCCGTATCGGGTTCAATCTTTCACAATATCTTCCCCCCTTTTTGGCATCAACAATATTCGCCGGGGAGGTGCGGATAGCTTTTACGTCTTGCTCCAGTTGTGCGCGGAATCTTTGATGCGGGTAAGCGTGTCATCAAAATCAGCGACCAAGATTCGATAGTTTTCCCGGTCTTTCTCTGATCGGCTCTAGATTTCTTCAGGCGGCGGTGACTCTGACGGAGTTTCGTGAGCTTGATCATTTGATTACATCATTTCTTTACGAATGGCTTTTAAGGCCTCAACATTGTTGCTTGATGTTTTGTTTGAAGAGAGGTGGTTGCTATCTTGTTTCTCTCATCAATGAAGCCTTGAATTGTTTTCATGGCTTGAGTCATTTGCTCAGAAAGTTTTATCTTTGAGTGGCGAGCAGTGGCGACTTCTGTCTTTGTTAAATCGGCCTTTTGAGCACTTAGGGCTGCTCGACTATCTCCTTGAAATCGGTGAGAAGCCTCTTTAGGGGTGGAGATGTCGGCGGCCAACTTACTTAGAGCTTCGTTACGAGCCTTGGTGTACTTCTCCCATTTGAAATGAACATCTTTGGCTAGGAGTCGATTTTTCTCACCTTGGCGTTTGATAGCCACTTGACGAACGTGAGGACACGGGACCGATGGGTTGTATCGATAAGAGGCGGTTCCGAGCCTCTGCTCGAGAGAACGAGATCAAGCGCTCCCTACTGTACTTGAGCGGTTGTAGCCTCACCCGATGTGACTATGGGTGGTGTTGGGCTCTTCTCTTGGGGAGTTTGTCCCTCTGCGGATTCTCCCTTGTGCGCTTCCTTGGGTTGGCCATCCATCTCCTCATCTTGATCATCATTATCACCTTTATCGGAAGGTGGAGATGGGGGCGGAGGCTGTTTCGGTCGGAGCTCTCAAGCTCGGTAAATAGAGCATTGCGGCCCTCAAATCTTCGAAGACGCCACATCGGTGGCTCTCCGAATCCAATCTTGGCTTGGAGCTCTTGCTCCTCTGTCGTGGCTCATCCGGTGGCTGGCTGGGATTTGGCAAAGTCGATAAGAATGTCCCGGTGCGAGAAACCTTAAGAGCATCGAGCTCTTGTCCTTCTTGCTATTTCAACCGGATCTGCGTGCTCGGCAATTTCACGGTATCTCTAGGCTGAATCTCGGGCTGCGGCCACGCGATCGAGTGGTGTCGGTTGTTGTCCACTCGGCGGTAGGTTCGGGTGACGGTTCCCTCTTGTCGGACTCTGTTCCCTCGGAGGCGATCACTTGGACTTTGTCCTTGATCGTCGCTCCCTCGATTCCGATATCGAATCGAGTAGTTGCTCCTCTTGAATAGAAGGAGGAGGCTGGCTGAATAATGGTAAGTGGTGAGCCAGCTGTGACCTCAGCGAGGTCGATTCTTAGCCAACCTCCTCTTCTTTGGTACTTGGACGGTTGGGGGGCGGAAGCGAGATGCCGCTCTCTTCGGTTCGGGTGGCCCCTTGCCAGTTGACTTATGCTCGCTCCGGCCTTTGTCGTAAATTTGATAGACTTCTTGTCAAAGTACTTGGAGTCCTCAAAGTGAGTTCTCAACAGTGAGTTCCTCCGAACTATGCATTCTATCGGAAACAGGACATCTTTGTTCCGAATAGAAGTTTACCCACACTTTGGCTATCCTTCTCTCGCCGGTGGGTAATGTGGTGAACTTCGAGCACGTGCCTTCATCGAGTAGTATAATACTCGGCCCGGTTCACTTCAACCCCATCGTCTATTGCCATCATCAGTTGAATCCTAGATTTGGGCGGAGTTGATCATATGATCCAGTGAACTTGTCGAGAATGTGCGATACCACGTAAGCTAGACCTGCATGCGAGGTAGCAACATATTCCTCGGTAAAGGCTGTTTTGAACGCCACATCCTTGCGTCCCACGGGAATTTACTGCACATATGTATTGATCTCCTTCTCCTTGTATCCAATCGGAGAAATGCCGGAGTTGGGAAGATCGAAAGAGAGAGCTAGAGCATCTTGAATATCGAAGGTAAGAACGGTGACTCCCGCTCATCTTGATCGACTTCCTTCGATAAGAGAAGGGCGATTCCTCTCCTCCCGGCGCTAGGGATTTCCGGTTGAAATAAACTTCGGCGACCGGTCGAGGGAGAAAAGCGCGGGGTGCTTCGAGACCGGCATCTCCAACCACGGGCGGCTCCAAAGCGTCAAACACGGGTTCAAGGAAAGAGATCTCCCACTTGGCGGAAGGCCAAGGTAGGTTCAAACGAGAATCTCGGAGGCTACAATCTCCTCAATGTTGTGCGGAGTTTGAACGTTCGCCATTGAAATCGCAAAACAACATATTAGCACTTGAAAATAGAGTAAGTAGTTGCTAGCGGACATCGATACATTACGGTGAAATAGAGCTTGAAAAGAGATATAGCGATGCGGTTTGAATGAGGATGTAAGGAAGGTAAGCGAATCGCTAAGAAAAAGCTCTAAGATATGAGAATGGCGAAAAGTGAGGAGTTGATAGAAGATGAAAGATTTTGTATATTGAGTTTGATCTTTAGTTTGAATCGCACGGTTCAAATTTAATCTTTCAAAATCAAGGGGCGGCTAAGATTAAATGTTATAAAAGAATGATTACAATAGCCGCCAAAAATATAGATATACGTAATAAAGCTAATGGAGAAGACATGCGTTAAATGCGCGACGAGAGCATTAATTACGCGGGCGAGGAGTCCTGTTGACCTTTCCTCAAACCTTAAACATAATAAATGGTAAGGAATAAATGCTCCTAGGCAGGCGAATGCAAGCGGCCGATGCATTAAATGCGGCGTGCTTCGAACAAATTAAGTAACGATACTACGCAAGCCTCTTGGTGAACTTATCGGTTGGTTACCATCATTTATCGGGAGGATGGTTGTGCTGATGACCATGTTCTCCCTTGTTGTGTACGGTGTGCATCTCCCAGCGAGTCGTTTGTACTAAGTTTTTCGACTTTGTCATGCGATTCCATGCTTGATACACATTGTTGCTAAGTATATTATTATCGGTAGTCGGCTTCTCTTGACTTGTCTCGGTAGGATCTAGCGGACCTAGCTCAGGCGATAGTTCTCGAACTTTGTTCTCGGCTAGTGGTTTTGGTCGGTATATGCGCCCTTTGCTTGTCGGTATGGATTTTCTCCATCCCGATGTCCTTCTTTTCGACATGGTCTCGATGAAGTGGTGTCGAATGTCCGCGTGCTTGCATACGGTATGTAGAAGCTGGGTTACGAGTTATAGCTATTGCCTTTGGTGGAGTCACGGTAGATGGGCACTTCATCCCGAGTTATACCATAATCTCTCAATTGTTGTCGAAGCCAAAGGATGCGGGCACGGCAACTTCCTGCGGCCATGTACTCGGCTTCGGTAGTGGGCGTAGCTGCGAGTCTTTGTTTCTTTGAAAACCACGATATCGGCTTGCTTTGCCTAGGAGCCCGACATGTTCCGGAAGTTGATTTTCGATCTATCACCGCATCTGCGTAATCGGCATCGAGAATAACTTTGTCGGTATTAGATTATCATCGGCGGGATACCATAACCCGACCTCGGGTGTTCCTCTTAGATATCGCGAGAATCTTCTTCGGCGAGTCTAGATGACTTCGCTTGGGATTCGCTCTGAAATCTTGCGCATACACCTACGGCATAAGTTATGTCGAATCGGCTAGGCTGTTAAATAAAGTAAAGAACCAATAATATCTCTATAATCGGTAGAGTTAACGAAGCTCCCTCTTTGTCCAGATCGATTTTAAAGTTCGTGTTCATGGGGATCTTGGTGGTTTCTTTGGAATCACGGCCGAATCTTTTGAGAAGATCTCGAGTGTATTTGGCTTGATTGATGAAGATTCCTTGGGTGATTGTTTTACTTGAAATCCAAGGAAATAATTCATCTCTCCCATCATGGACATCTCGAATTTCTCTTTCATCATCTTCTCGAGCTGGCGACATATAACCTCGTTTACTGCGGCCGAAAATGATGTCGTCCACGTAGATTTGCACCGGTAGAATGTCATCTTCGACTTTATCTTTGAATAGGGTGCGATCTCTTGTCCCCTTTGAAAACCTTTACGAAGTAGAAAGTCGATAGGGTATCATACCAAGCCACGGGTGCTTGTTTTAACCCATCTGAGCTTTCCTAAGTCCGTACACACGATGTCCCTACGAAAGCCGGGCGGTTGTTCCACATAGACTTCTTCCTTGATGCGCCATTCGGGAAAAGTTGACTTCACATCCATCGATATACCTTAAATCTCGATGTGTTGCATAAGCTAGGAAAAGACGAATGGCTTCCAATCGCGGCTCCGGAGCAAATGTTTCATCAAAGTCAATTCCCTACTGCTTTTTGTGTATCCTTTAGCAACTAGTCGAGCTTTATTTCGACAATGACGTTGTTTTCATCTCACTTGTTCTTGAAGACCCACTTAGTTCCAATCACGTGCGATGTCCAGGTACGTCGACAAGCTCCCAAACTTCATTTCGACGAAGCTGGTTCGGCTCTTCTTGCATAGCAATGACCCGATTAGCATCTTTAAGTGCGTCCTCTATCGGCGAGGTTCTTACGTAGACGAGAAAACAAGAGTAAAGTGAGCTTTCTCCTTGATTTAATCTTGATCTCGTCCTTATAGTTGCTTGATGGATCTCCAATGATAAGATACGAAGAATGAGCATCGAGCCACGAGCGCTGAGTCGGGCTTCTTCTTCGATACCATACGCACGGTCGGTAGGTGTATTAGGCATTTCGTGTAGTCTTGTTTTGTGGCTTGTAGTAATTCGGTAAGAAGGTTAGGATCTGCTGAGTTTCCGGGTTCGGGGGCGTTCGGCTTAGGAACATTAATCGTTCCCCACGAGTTTATATTCTCGGTAGAGGTCTCGGTTACCACGGGGGCTTCCTCATCGACCGAAGTTACTGTTGTTGATTACGTTCGATAGAATCAACTAGGTTAGCTACATTGCTTGTTGGTGAGTCGAATTTCTTCATCTTCGACTCATCATCCCAACAATCTTTGGATCTTTTCGGCTTTGTCATTTAGTTCGAGATCACGTAGCTTCTGCTGCGACATCCTCGGTGCTTGACTTTGTATCTTTCTGTTCTCGGTAACAAATTCATCAAAAACAACATGAGGGCTTTCCTCCACGCAAAGAGTTCGATAGTTAAAAACTCACGAAGGCTTTCTTGACTTCGGGAGTATCCTAAGAATACTCCTTGATCAGATTTGCTATCAAAGACCTTCAAGCGATCTTTCCCATTGTTGTGGATAAAGCGAGGACGGCCGAAAACATGAAAATGAGAAATAGAAGGAATTCTCCCTTTCCACGGTTCGTATGGCGTCTTCATGTGTTCTTTGTGTCGGTAGTGATCGATTACGAGTGTAACGGGCGGTGTCGGTAGCATCGGGCCCAAAACTTTGAGGGTAGTCCGAGAATGCTGCGAGGAGCGTTCTTGCTTTGCTTCTTTGAGAGTTTTGTTCTTACGTTCGGCAAGTCCCGTTCTGGCGAGGGGTGCGCGCGGTGATGTCTCGTCTTGAATTCCCTCTTTATCGCGGTATGTCTTAACTGCGAGTTTAGAAACTCTGTTCCTCTGTTTGAGCGTATCTTCTTAATCTTGATGTTCTTTTCCACGCTTGAGTTTCTTGATGATTAGGTAACTCGGTCGAACATCGATTTGTTGGCGATGAAGATGACCCCAGTATATCTCGAGAAGTTGTCTATGGCGACGAGGGCATACTTCTTGCCTCTTATAGTCGCTTTGGAGAGCGGCCCGAATAAGTCCATGTGAAGCGGTGAAGGATTCCATCGGTGGAAGGTGACGGAATAGGTGGATTGCTACTCTTTGTTTGCTTTCCCTTCGGGCACGCTTCACAATTTACATCTTTGATAAACGATTCCTTGGGCGGTCCTCGACTTTAGAGTTCTTGACAAGCTTGTTCATGGTCTTGAAGTTCGGGTGGCTGAGTCTCTTGTGCCATAGCCGGCTGACTTGTTACGATTTAGTACGTGCGAGCAAGCAAGCCTCGGGTTACGCGGTATTCCGGTTTGCAACATAGATGTTCTTCCTCCGCAAACACGATAACACTTGTTTTCCACTGTAGATTTGTCAACAATATCCACGAAACCGGCGTCAAAGATTACTCCGTTAAGATTATCACGAAATTGGTGCGGCGAAAGGAGATTATGTTGAAGTCCTTCAACATATGTTACTCTTAGGCGTGGCGGTCCCAATGTTCGGCGTTACGTATCCCCTTGTGTAGCCTTTGGAATTGTCGCCGAATTCAGTGCAGGACCATCTTCTTGTACGTAGTTGGTCGGCGAGCTCTTACGGTAGGTCATGTGTCTCGGCGGCCGGCTGTCCACTATCCACGGGTCCTTATGCACACCGCAAAACAGAGGCATTTTTAGGTACCCTTTGGTTGATTGGGTCCTTAAAGGTTAGTGGGTGATTTCGGAACCCGGATCCGTCTCGGGACCTTAAAAGTTCCAGAGACTTCTTCTTCGAACCTTATCGGCTTTCTTCTCCACGAGGACTTGGAGATCTTGACTTTCTGCTGATAATTTTGGGTTCATGCGCTTTCTTCTTCGAGTCTTAGCGCTTCTCCGACCACAGGCTCATAGTAGTACGAGCCGTGCTTGGCCGGGTGCTCATCTGATGGCTCCTTGTGCTTTGTTACGCCCATCGACCTTCTTGATTCCCCCCCGAATTTGATCGCGGTTTCTCGGGGTGGAACCTTTGGTCGTTGCTTGTTGCTACTCGGCGAGGTGTAATTATTTTTTGTTTGTTTTTCGCACGAGGTGTGGTGTCGGCGGCTTGCGACTTTCCTCGGCGAACCTATCGGCCCGGGGTTCTTTGAGCTTTTGGAGGTAGAAGCTTCGTGGGTATAGCCTTAGACCTTCTTTCACGAGAAGTTGACCGTTGTGCTCTAAGTATGCTTTCAAGCTTCTCCTTAGCTCCCGGTATTGTTCGATCATCAATCCTCTCCGGACTTCGTCGCTCATTCGAGTAAGTCGTGAGTCGTTACGCACGTCGTGAGCTTCGGGCGAGCTTGGCTATTTCGGTCTCTTTCTCGGGAATTGTCCTTGGTCGGAGCGAGATGCGAGTCTCTTGAAGGCGAGACTTAGTCGTGAGAGATTCAATCTCTTCCTTGAGTCTCGCAACTAGATCCACTTGACTCGAGTAGAGACACGACAATCGAGAAGAAAGTCTCGATTCTCGGCCTTTACAGTTCAAGTTCTGGATGGTTCTGCTTTGAACTCTGCTGCTCAGTTGAATCTATTCCTCTAGCGAGATCATCGTAGGCTTGTACCACATCTAGAGGATCATACGTGGCCCGAGCACGTGTCTTGTGTGCTATGTGAAGAAGAGGTAATAATGCGTTTAGAATTTACCTCGGCCTCTTCTCCGGCCATCGAGACGGTATTCGGCCGACTCATCGGGAGCTGTCTCTGCGACCTCAAGCTGCGATGAACGCGGCTTCATCTTGAGAAGAATACATGAATGTATCCTCCTCGGTTGAGTTGTCGGATATCTCTCCGGCTATATAGGCTGCCGTCTCTCGGCGAATTTCTTTCTCTCGGCTTTGCCGTTACGCTCTTTGAGCGGTGAGAGGTTCGGGACAATCGTGCGATAGTGTCCCTCCTTCTTGCGGTTGTAGCGGGTAGATGTTACTGCTTTGCTCTTACCCGTGAGTCTTTAGATGGGTGGCGGCGGACTCCGATTTCCTCGCATTCGGTAGAAGGATTAGATTCTTCCTTCTTATGATAGTCTTTCTTACTGAGGAAGAATCTCGGTTGTATTTCCTCGGCTTTCGACTCTCTCCTTTTCCCTCGATATTTGAGAGCCATCGGTGCTAGGCGATCGGGGCTGAGGTCTCGAGAAGACTTTGCTGCGATGTGGCCACGGCTTTGCTTGAGGAAATAGGCTTGGCTCCGGTATTCTTGTTGTTGCCTTGAAGGCGTGGTCGAGCGTGTGTCGGTGGAGCGCTTAAGCACTTTTGGGGTAGGCTATGCTCGAATTCCTCCGATTTTAATTACGAAAATATAACATCGGGAGTTAGAGCATTTAGATCGGAAGCGACGTAAATAAGTAGCAAATGGAAGCCACTTACGTCGGGGCGACGCTCTCAAGATCTTGGTGTTCATCTCCTTGTTGGTGAAAGACCTCCCCGAACCCATTGATAACATTGACTTGATTGGTGAATCGACACTCGGCTCGTCGATGGTTTCGGTAGGCTCCATTGCAAAGGCGTCGAACCACGAAGCTCTAGCTCGAGCTTGTTCTCTTTGATACGAGGGGTTCCGTGGCTCGGTACAGCCAAGGCGTCCCATAGCTCTTTCGCCGTTTTGCAATCTTGTACCCTTCCGAGATGTGAGTCGGCGGCGTAGTCGGTATGGCATTACGTGCGGCTTCGGTCGAGGTTGTGCGACTTCTTTTCTTCGGGCGTGAAGCGAGATTTGTCTTTGGGAACCTTAGCACCGGTTTGTGCTCCCACGCCTCCTCCGGCCCGGCAAATACTACGGCGTCGATCATGGGAATGATCGGTCCGACTCTAGGACATCGACATGCTATCGTGGAGTGACGTTAGGTGTGCCTCCATACGTACGCGCCCATGCCGGTGTAGTTCTCTATTGAGAACATCGGCACCATCCTAATACACGACATATCGAGACATTGTAAGAGTAAGAGTATAAGGATGCGAGAAGATGCTTATGCGGTGAAAGCGGTTTTCGGGATCGGTTCGAGAGGACCGGTATTTCGAGCCCGGCGATCGGTTGAACACGCAAAGCTCGATACCAATTGTTGGTCCGGAGGCGAAAAGTCGGGGTGTAGAGGGGGGTGAATACACACGAGCTCTGTTTCTTTTTCTCGGTGAAGGTCGGTGAAGGCGTGTTTGCAAGCGATGAACGAGTGCCAAGTAAGCCTTCGATCACTTTGGGGTCAAAGTGAGTCGGCTTACGAGCTCTTCTGCGGCGATGTCGGTATTACGAAACTCGGTCGGAGGCGTAGTGCGGATAAGTGTTAGGCCGGAGTCGTCTCTTTTGAAAACGCGTTTTTGCAAGTTAAATCTTTTGGTTGTGCACTTTATAAAAAACGTTTTATGCAAACTTATGATTTTCAAGTCGGTTGAATGCGATGCGAATAAAACGGTAAATGAACACAAGCGATTTAACGTGGTTCGGATACGCAAGATCCTACGTCCACGGTCTGAACAAGGCGGGAGAACTTGTTGATTATTACGAGCAAGCCTCGGCGGGGATGCTTGCCTTTGGGCGGTTCCCTCTAAGTTATAGTCCTTAGCGACTTTCCAATCCAAACCTAAGTTTAGAAGGGAGGGAATATTCTCCAAGCGAGAAGGAGTTCTTACAACAAGAACAATTCACTAAATGTGAACTCCTTCGGATCTAAGCTATGAATCTAGCAATGAGCTTAGTCTAGAGAAGATAGGGATCAAAGTGCTCTAGAGAGATGAACTACAAGAAGTGTTCTATGAAAACTAGTTCGTCTCCGGATAAGCTTGAAGGTTCTAGAGCGTTGTGAGCTTGAATGATATCCACTTGATTTCGCGTATATTCCTCTTGTCGAAATCTTCAAATCCTTCTCTATTTATAGTTGTGAGTTGTGACATATGTCCGTTGGAGGCGACGATGCCACTGTCACAAGCGTCCAAAAAGAAAACGGCCACTATTCAACTTTGTTGCGGCGGGCGATTAATGCGGCTGTTCATGAGAGCGGCTTTCTTGTGTAGAGTAGGTAAGCGTTGTCGGCTTCTCATTGGTCGAGGTTTGTAGTTGGTGAGTGTCGAAGTTGGCCAGTTAAAACTACCTCGTATGTCTTCTTTGAACATTTGAAGGGACTTTTAGTGATGGGTCGCTTTCTATCGGATACGGTACTCGAAAGTCTTGTCTTCTTCGGTGAGTCGTCGGCCCGATAAAGTGAGCTTCGATAGTCGGTTGGTCGGCTGCGAAGGTATCTTGCTTGCCTTTGGTTCTTCTGCGATGACCATCGGCTTGTAGAGAATGCTTCTGCGAGGTCCGGTCGGTGATGCGGGATCTTCAAGCGAGTTTGATATCGGTGGCGGCGAAGAATGCAAGCGATTACAGCGATGACGTGGGGTTACGAAAAGTATCTTCAGCGAAGATCGGTTCAACAAATACCCCTTACGGGACTTAGACAAAATAATAAGCATTACATCAAGTCTAACCTATACATCGGCTAATCCTATCGACACGCTTAATCTACGATATCGGCTCGGTTTTGGGATCTTCAATTCCATAGTACTACTATGATTTCCCCCAATTTCTTTTAACCCTAGAACAGCTGAGTATCAATCTACTGACTCATATCCAACACTCTTCGATGGCCTTGAGGACATGATCCAATGCAGTGGCCATTTGATTAGAGAATGTGTCGGCCTGAGACTGCGGGATGTGCTCAAACCTAGCATTTAGATTGGTCCTCTGAGCTTCAAGTACACAGCTGAGGATTTCTGTAGTATCTAGAGTAGATTGTCCGATCATGTGCACTTTAGCAGTCAGGTTGCCTATCTTCAGGGTCTGAGCCTCAATAGATCGGCTCCATTTAGAGGTCATTCCTTGGGCGAGAAGACGATTCTTTCGACCCTGACGCTTAAGGCACCTGTTTATAGACACCACAAAAACATCTTTGATCTCAACAGCCTGATAACTGAATTATTTTGGCTTGTCCTGAGACGTAGACGGCGCTGAGATGACAACACCAGATGAAGGCGATGGAGGTAGTGAGTCATCATCTCTAGTAGATTTTCCCTCAGCAGATCCTCCCTGTTCTGCTTCCTTGGGTGACTCATCAAAATCTGAGTCAGGGTGAGTTTGGGGTTGAGTAGATGTTTCAGCTGTGCCCTTTAGACTCAGGAGCATGAGCGCAGATCGTCTATCGACGCGATATCTGCTGGCTCTCTATAGCCAATCTGTTCTCTCAGCGCCTGACCCTCCCTATTCTGCTTCCTTGGGTGACTCATCGATATCTGAGTCAGGTTGAGTCTGGGGCTGAGTAGACGTTTCAACTGTGCCCTTAAGACTCAGGAGCATGAGTATCGCGGAGCGCAGATCGTCCATCAACGCGATATTTGGGTGCTCTCCGTAGCCAATCCCTTCTCTTAGCGTCTGCTCCTCCTTCATCAGTATAGGGACAGTCCTGAGGTCGATGGTCTCATCCACAAGATCCCACTCTAGGAGCCTAAGACGCATCTGGACCCTAGCCCTGACTGCTATGTCCATTATATCGGGCCGATTACGGAATGCAGTGCGTGATCTCTTCGGTAGCTACGAGCTAAGGCATCCAATGCGAAGTTGGGACAGATGTGGAGACCTCAGCCTGAGGTAAATCAGTAGGTAAGTCCAACTGAGTCTCCTCTGAGTGTATCCTCTTGAGTTTATCAGTCAGAGTCGCATCTTCTTTTTCGGACTTTGAATCTTGAATGGATACAGTCTTAGGAATAATAACTACTGAAGGTTCAGCCTTCTTTAGTAACTTTCGCTTCTTTTGCTGCGTAGGGCGGGGGTCATGAGTGGACGGTGCGGGACGCTTGTTGTGAATTCCGCACCCTATAGATTTCTCAGTAGTTGTCGCATTCAAGAACTTGATATTCTTCTTGTCGAAATGGAACACTTCAGCGAAGGCAACTCTTCCTTGGCAGTGATCGTCGATCAGGACAGAAACCTTGCTGCCATACAGAAGTTTCCCTTTAGGAATCAACTGGAGTGAGGTCCTGTCCTCATTCACTATAAACTTCTAGAACTGAGCTCTTAACTCTGTCAGGAAGAACTCAGACCAGTTGACCTTTACTCCATCCATGATTGCCATCATGATCTGGATCCTGACCCGAGAGAGTTGGTCATATGATTTGGCGGAGCTGGTCAGCATATGGTTGAATATATAAGCCAACCATCTGTATTCAGGGAGCAGCCTGTTGTCCTTCTGCCCGCTGAATTGGCAAAGGTTATGGTTGATGGATGTCTCCTTATATCTAATAGAAGAGATCCCCTCCTTGGGAAGGTGGAAACTCAGCTGAATGCACTGAGCTACGTCCAAATCTGCAATCTTCTCTTTCCAAACGTTGTTACTCGTTTCTTGCTGCTATGATATGCAAGAAATGTCCTGATGATCTTCATTCTGGCAAAGATTCATGAAGAACTCAGTAACCTAACGAGGGAGGCGGTGAAGAGGAACCACTAGAAAGCGAGTGCGCGGGCACGATGACTAAAGCGCATCGAAGATAGGCTCCATCTTTGTCCACTTCACATGATGCGAACGCGAGTCTGGCTCGAACTAGACTTTTTTGACGATGATGATCTCCTCCATGTCATACGGGATTAAAACTTTGTTACTTGGAGAATACGCTATATGACTATACTAAATCTGCAAAGTAAGTGTTAGCACTCGAAATTAGAGTAAATCAGTTACTTGCAGATCAAGATAAATAAATTTACCGAAGATATTGTGCATGAAGATAATAGATGTCAAATGCAGTTATATATGCAAAGCATAGAGTTCGTTCGAGAATGGCAGAAAAAGTAACTTAAGAAAATGAATATATGCACATATATATCTCAAGTGAATATGAACGGTTTCTTTAGCGTTCGGTTGAGATTAAAATTAAATTTAAGGTGTGGACGGATCAAATTAAATGATATAATAGGCTATGATCATTGTGTCGCCTATAATCTCCACCTACATATCTATCGTCTAAAAGGCAAGGTGAGAACGTCGTGCTTTTAGTGATATAATAGGTTATGATCATTGTGTCGCCTATAATCTCGACCTATATATCTAGGACATGCTTTTAATGCGCCGCAGTCAGCATATAGAATGTCGTGCTTTTAGTGAAAACGATTTAATGGCGGGAAATAAATGCAATGATATGTTGAATGTAATGTGCTTAATAAATAATCAGAACCTTAGTCAGAACCTGACAGCTGAACGTAGTAGTCAGCTAATACTACTGTGTAGACACTGAGTATGTCAGCACTTCCTTCTACCTTACTCAGTAGTACAGAGAGTAAGTTCCCCTACTCAGTACTTCCGGGATTGTCTTACTGAACTGAGTCAGTAGGATCCAGTAAACCTAGTTCTACTGAGAGTTCGTTGAATCTGGTCTCAGCTAGAGGTTCTGTCAGTATGTCGGCCCTTTGCTTATCAGTACAGACTTTCTCTATTTTGATATCTTTCTTCTCAACATGATCTCAAATAAAGTGATGACGTATGTCCACGTGCTTGCATCTTGTATGTAGAACTGAGTTCTGAGTAATTGCAATAGCACTGGTACTGTCACAATAGATCGGCACTTCATCTTGATATACATCATAATCTCTTAACAGTTGTAGCAGCCATAGGAGCTAGGCGCAACAACTTTCGGCATCCATATATTCAGCTTCAGTAGTGGACGTGGCTACTGAGTGTTATTTCTTTGAGAACCACAATATTAGCTTGCTGCTTAGGAACTGGCATGTTCCTAATGTTGATTTTCTATCAATTCGACACCCTACATAATCAGCTTCTTAATAACCAGTTAGTTCAAGATTATCATCAGCAGGATACCATAACCCAACATCAGGTGTTCCTTTAAGGTATCAGAGAATCTTCTTTGCTGAGTCGATATGACTTCACTTGGGATTCGCCTGAAATCTCGCGCATACACCTACAACATAGGTTATATCAAGTCTGTTGGCAGTTAACTATAATAATCAACCAATAATAGCACGATAATCAGTTGAATTAACATATACTCCCTCTTTATCAAGATCAATCTTGAGATTTGTGTTCATGGGCATCTTTACTGATTTGCTGGATTCGTAGCCCAATTTCTTGATGAGATCTCTAGTATATTTCGCTTGATTGATGAATATTCCCTTATTAGATTGCTTCACTAGAAGTCTAAGGAAATGATTCATATCTCCCATCATTGACATCTCGAATTTATCTTTAATCATCTTTTCGAATTTTTGACACATGGTCACATTCTTAGATCGAAAGATGATGTTGTTCACATAGATCTGCACCAGTAGAATGTCATTTTCTGACTTGATACTGAATAGGGTGCGATCTACCTTTCCCTTTTGAAAACCTTTTTGAAGTAGAAAATCTGAAAGGGTATCATACCAAGTCCTGGGTGCTTGTTCAAAGCTTTCTTGAGTCTGTATACTTGATGTCCCTATGAAAGTCGGGAGGCTGTTCTACATAGACTTCTTCCTTCAGCACGCCGTTCAGGAAAATCGACATAACATCCATTTGATATACTGTGAACTGCTGATGAATTGCATAAGTCTAGAACAAACAAATGGCTTCCAATCTTGCAACTGGAGCGAGCGTTTATCAAAGTATATCTCTTCAATCGTCTATCCCTTCAGATTGACATTATCCTTTGGCAACTAGTCGAGCTTTATTTCTAACGATGACGTTGTTTTCATCTCGCTTGTTCTTGAAGGCCCACTTAGTTCCTATCACATGCTGGTGTCTGGGTCTGTCTACAAGCTCCCAAACATCGTTTCTGGTGAATTGGTTGAGCTCTTCTTGCCTAGCAGTGTTCTATACAGAATCATTCAATGCATCCTCAATCGACTCAGGTTCTTCAGTACACAAGAAACAGAAGTACAGAGCGCTTTCTCCTTGACAAAATCTGGATCTTGTCTTAACGCTTGCTGACGGATCTCCGATTATAAGATCTTAAGTATGAGCATCAAACCAAGAACGACGGTGTCTTGTTACTTCTTCTGAACTGATTCTGTACAAATAGTCGGATTATGAGGAATTTCAGTGGTACTATTTTGTACTTGAAGCAATTTAGTAACAAGATCAGGATCTACTGAGTCACCAGGTTTAGGGGGATTCAGCTTAGGAACATTAATAGTTCCCCCTGAGTTGTTATTCTCAGTAGTGGTCTCAGTTACCATTAGGGTTTCTTCATCGACCTGATTTACCTAGGATTGATTCTATTTAGAAGAATCAATTGGTTCAACTACATTGCTTGTTGGTTGGTTCTGAATTTCATCATCTGAAAGGCCCTGAAATCTTTATTACCCTAGTGTATCCTAAGAATACCCTTTGGTCTGACTTTATATTGAAGACCTTGAACTGATCCTTTCCATTATTGTGGATAAAGCACGAACAACAAAAGATATGGAAATGCGAAATAAAAGGTGTTCTCATTTCCATAATTCATATGGTGTCTTCATGTGCATCTGAGTTAGTAAAGACCGATTCTGAGTATAGCACGCTGTGTTAGTAGCTTCTGCCTAAAATTTTGATGGTAGACCTGAATCTGCGAGTGGCGTTCTTGTTGCTTCTTTGAGTGTTATGTTCTTTCTTTCAGCAAGACCGTTCTGTTGAGGTGTAAGTGCTGCGGAGTTTTCATGTTGAATACCTTCAGCTTCACAATAGTCTTTCATCATTGAGTTTAGAAACTCTGTTCCCCGATCTGAGCATTTTCATTGAATCTTGATATCCTTTTCGACACTTAGTCGTTTTAGTAGTTTCGGCAGTTTAATTTTGATGTCAGACTTGTTGGCGATGAAAATTACCCATATGTATCTTGAATAGTCATCAGTAACTACAAGAGCATATTTCTTGCCTATGATCGTCACTGGCGAGAATGTCCCGAATAGATCCATGTGGAGCAGCTGAAGGATCCCATGAGTAGAAGGTAATGGAATTGGTGGATTGCTTGATCTGGTTTACTTTCCCTTCATGCATGCTTCATAATTCTTGTGACTCTTGAATACTCCATTGGGCAGTCCTCGGACTTTAGCGTCTCTTGCTAGCTTGTTCAATGTTTTGAACTTCAGATAACTTAATCTTTTGTGCCACATCCATAATGTTTTATCATCTGACTTTGTGTGTGCTAGCAAGTAGACTTCAGGTTCAGCGGTATTCCAATCAGCATAGTAGATATTTCTTCTCCGCGAACGTGATAACACAGTTTTTCCTGTAGATTTGTCAAGAACATCACAAAGACCTGCGTCAAAAGTCACTTTATTACAGTTACCACAGAATTTACTGACTGAAAGGAGATTATGTTGAAGTCCTTCAATATATGATACTCTGAGAACTATGGCAGTTCATATCTTCAGTGTTTCGTATCCCCTTTAGTATCCTTTGGAGTTCTAGCTGAATTCAATTCTGGCTCCTTGCTGAATGTATTTGGTCAGTAGATTCTTTTGATGCGTCATATATCTTGAGCATCCGTTGTTCACAATCTAAGGGTCCTTTAGCACCTGCAAAATAGAAACAAATTCAGGTACCCTTTGGGTTCAGGTTGGATCCTTAGAGATTAGTGGATTTTGGAATCCAAATCTGTCTGATAAGGCTGGTGGTTTTAGATTTTTTCTTGCCCTTGTTGTCAGCTGATCTCTCTACTGAGCTGGGAGATGCTGACTTCTTTATCTTATGGGGTTCAGGTTTCTTCTTCTTCTGCTGAACCTTTGGGCTTTTGTTTCTGGGCTCATAATTGAGTATGGATGAGTGCATTGCGGATGGCCATACTTTTTTGCCCATCTGACTTTCTTGGTTCCCCCTGAATTGGATCTGGGTGTTCTGCGGCTTGAACCATAAGGCATCTTCTGGTAGATGGGCTGATGTGTTTTCTTCTTCTGTTTGTCCTTTGTCTGAGAGGTTAAGGGTTCAGCATATTTAGTTCTGCCGTGGACAAATCTGTCAGCCAGCTGATCTAAACTTTTCTGACATGAAGTAGTTGCTTCATATGTATAACCAAGTCCTTCCTTCGTAGAACATGGTCTCTGTGATCTCAGCAGCTTCTCAAGCTTTTCTTTAGCTCCTAAGTATTGCTCAGTCATTAAGGTTCTACAAACCTCATCTCTTTTTCCTTAGAGCTTCATACTCAGCTCTGGACTGTGTAAGCTTGTCCTTTAGACTGGCAATTTTAGTCACTTTCTCAGAGTTGTACTTGGTCATAACTGAGATATGTGATTCTTGTTATTGAGACTGAGTCATTAGAGAATTTATCTCTTCCTTCTGTCTCAAAACAAGTCATTCAGACTCAGTAGAGTCCTGCCTCCTCATTGAAAGTCTTTGATTCTTAGCTCTCATAAGTTCCATCTCTTGAAGTGTTCTACTGAACTGATTGCTCAACTAAACTTTGGGTTTACTACCTAGGCAAAGAAATTAGCACGAAAATAAATAGAGAAAATAAATAAAGAAAAAAACGGACTCGTCTCAAATAACTTATTTGAGATAACTACTTCGATCATTGATGCATAGATTAAAATAATTTCTAGGATCAGCCAGTTAGGATACAATGTTGGTCATGTACATACCCAGTTCCTACTTACTTAGTCAGTAATGGCTTGTTAAACAATCCTTCAATTACTCCCTAACCTAACCACAACCTAGTTTGTTGAACAAATCTAGATTTCATGTTTAGATAGCATTACGATGAAGGAACCCAATTTTAATCTCTACCGTTGTTGAATAATCTGACATAGGCAATTACCTTACTTAATTTGACTACTTGTACGATAGCTTCGCCACCTAAGTTGTTGAACAATCTGGCACTAATCTTCATAACTTAAATTGATCATGTTTAAGTTAATCTAATAAAATCTTTCGATCTCGAATTAAGTCAAAACCTTAGTCTTCAATTACTACGTCCAATTAGATCTCACAAAGTTTTGTATCTCATGTTCCTTACTTTTGCCAAACCCTAAAAAGATTAGTTACGCATACTTAACTTGGACAAGTAGAAAATAGTAACGAACATAACTAAATCATAATTTGAAAACTTGAGCTGAATGTAAAGCGAAAGTACGAGCTGAATTCAAAATGCTTGAATACCGAACTAAATCTTTGAGCGAAATCTTGAATCGGAAAGCAAAGGTCCGAAAATTCCAAGTGCTGAAAACTAAAGTGCTGAATGTAAAAACTGAAAACTAAAAACAAGTGTTTCGATTCTTGAGCTGAAAACTAAAATCTAAATAAGGAACTAAGATTGGAAGTGGCTGGAAACAAAAATGAAAATGATGAAGAGAATGGTGTAAGCGTCTCTGAATTGTGTAAGCGTTTCTGAATGGTGTCGCCTCCAACCCTTTATATAGATCTCGAAATTGATCCTCCAAAGGAAAGAATATGAGGGCAAATCTTGGGTGAATCTTTTATCTTCAAGACTCCTTTTCCAAATATAATTCGGCCCTAATATATCTTCAAGATTCCAAATCTTTTGCAAGTCTTTTCTTCTCGATACAAATCCCTTTTTATCTCCAAAATGTGCCAAAATATCTCCAAATCAGCTCTTCTCTGCAACATCATCATCAACTTCAAACATGCTGAAAACTTGCATTGCTGGATAGAAAAACAACATCAACGTAGACAAGTGGAGCGTTAGAACTAGCTGAATTCGAGTAGTATAAAATCGAAACATCAAACATCGGCACACTTGAATCATACTTGCCCTCAAGTATGGAATGAACACAGAATACAACTACTCGAATCACCATTCCCCAAGACTCAAAACAGACTCAAGGAAAAATAAAAACAGTAAGACACGAGACTCAGATTCAAAGAAGAGAAATAAAGCAAAAGACTCAAACACATAGACTCTAAACAGAAGCATACGAAGCAGCCATGAAACATCCATGATTCTCAAATTCCATCCAAACATGGAACGCAGTCAAAACCGTCATCAAACAAGTCAAGGAACATAAATCTTAAACCATGGATTCAAATATCAGCTTGGTCAAAACATAGGCATAATTGAACTAGCTCACCGATTCACTCATCTCTCATATAAACTAGTCCATGGTAAGCCACTCATAAAAACATAGTCACACAGTTACAATAGCAAGTGGTAAATCTAGCAATTCAAGGAGTTCTTTCTCTCGGTTGTAATGGGGCTTAGAGGATCATTCAAATATAATGATAATGGTAAGAAATCGTAGAGGTCCTAAGCTTCTGAAAATTAAACATAAGTATGCAGCATGCTATTCACTGAGGCATTTATTCAGGCAAACATACAATAACCCAAGAGATTAAACAAATCAGCTTAGATTTGGAGATTTTCTTCATACAAATTGGGCAAGGCAGAATATACACATTCAAACTTCATCCTACCCATTTTTTTCTTAACAAACATGTGCTCTTCTTTTTTTCTTTCTTTCTTTCTTTTTCTTTTGACTGCACCTTTTTAGCCCCCCTTCTCAATTTTTTTCTTTTCAGTATAAGACTACGCGGCTAAAGCGGCTAGGCGAGTTCGAAATGTAAAGCGGCACAACTCGAGGGGGTATCAATTCAACAATCTATCTCCAAACAATCTCATTAATCTCTTCAAGTATAAAAACTGCCTTTAAATGTAAATTACCACAACAAATACATGCATACATAGGGTCAAGAGAAAGGCTTTGAAAGGCTGGCCTATTCAGATAACTCATGAAAGAATAAGGCAAGGCTTCAAAGTCGCAATTAGGGGTTGAGCAAAGGTAGGGATTGAAAGAATAAAAAGCTCAAATTGGTTAACCCTAATTTGCCTCCTTTCATTTATTACACATAACCACAAGCTATAGAGACTTTGCAACACATCACTCTCAAGAAAATATAGGGAAGTATCCCATTAAAAGCTCAAATCCCTCTTTAGTGATGAGTTTTAAAAGTTTAATTTTATCATGCTTAAACTCCTCATCCCTAGCCACATAAAAAATCCTCCCTGGCTAAAAGAAAACACACTCCAATCATGCAGAATTAAACAAAGAAAAACATGCAACTCTTGGCACATTTCCAAATTGTGTCAAGAATCATGAAAACCTAGCATGCTTCGACCTATGACGAAGGACTCAAACCTAGGAGGACCTGCTCACACTTCAACCGTGCGTCCTCGAGCAAGTAAAAGAAAACATAGAAGCATGCAGAGGGAACAAACACAAATCGATTCATGAGTCAAAACTATTCTGGACACCAGGAACCAAAAAACACTAACATTCAAACGCTCTAGCAAACAAACAACCTATCCAACGAAGAACTCACTCACGAAGATAACTCTTAGTTCTTCACACTAGAGATCTATAGTTTCCTTAATCTACTCTAAGCATTCATTATAAGATCCTGAGCTTAGAAAAATCGAAGGAGTTCATTTATTGAACTGTTCTCATTGTAAGAACTCCTTCTTAGTTGGAGAAAATCAAATCCTTATGTTTGAACTTGTAAGTCACTATGACTATAAGTAGAGCATCTGTCAGTGTATAGATCAAGTCGCTCACGACTATACATAGAGTATCTGTCTTGCGAACAGATCAACTGAGACTTATTTTATAAATTAATTCAAGAACTCCTACTTTGTTTGGGACAGTGGACGTAGGATCCAGCATATCTGAACCACTTTAAAAACTGCTTATGTTGTTTTATTGTTTCATCGTCTTCTTGTTCATCTTTCTGGCCCGAACTTTCAAAAGCTGCATTCGGCATAAAAGGTGTTTTCAACGGCGAGAGCGAAAAAAAAAAAATTTGGGGCCTACACTTTCGCACATCATATCATACTGAACTTACTGTACACTGGCTAAAGTCAGTAGACAGTGACCCAGTTGACAGATTTTCTGCCCACGCGATCGAGAAAGTTATTTGGCAATCTGACTTGTTCAGTAGCATTTTTCAGTAACTACTAACATTCGCGTTTGTGTTGAAATTTGCATTTCGGTGTATTCACCCCCCCCCCCCACCCCACCCCTCTACACCTGAACGCTCGTCTCTATACCAACATTGGTCAACGAGTTGAACATTTCAGAAGAATGTTAGTAGAGGACAACTCAGTTGATAAAATGTCTGATGAATCAGAGGAAGTCAACTCAGCATCTGCTTTGGAGTTTGAAGAAGCCTTACCTAACATTTAACCTTGACCAATGAGGAGCTACCAGCACTGTACTTGCACTGATACAAAGGTTCCCTCAAGACTGAAATAGAGAGAATCTCTATAGTAACGTTCAAATTTGATATGACTATTTTCCTTGTCGTTTGTGACACGTGGCTAGGTCTCCTCCAACGGATCTTTCCATGAGTCACAACTATAAATAGAGATGGATCTTCAAGATTGAAGACAACACCACCGGAAACTCAAAGCATTCAAGCATTCAAACTCTAGCAAATTTAACACTCACCCAAGCGAAGAACTTTCACCTTAGTTCAGGTTCATTAGTTCTTTCCTCTAGAGATCATTTTGTTCTCAATCTCTATTCTAAGCTAACCCTTGTTAGATCATACGCTTAGATACACCGAAGGAGTTCAGTTTGTGAACTATTCTTATTGTAAGAACTCCTTTAATTAGAGAAGCTCAAACCTCGTGTTTGAACCCGATTGTAAAGTTGTTATGACTATAAGTAGAGTATACATGCGGTAAAAGATCAAGCGAGAACTTACTAAGTATAATAAAGACTAGACCTCACACTTTTGTGTTCGGGAGAGTGGATGTAGGATCTTGTGTATCCAAATCACTTTAAAAATCAATGTGCAATTTACTGTTTATTGCTTACTGTTCACTCTGCATAAAATCGATTTACAAAGCATAACTCAGACTTTCAGTAAAATATGAACCGACACACAAGCACGACCTTAACAGATTTTGATAAGAATAATTTTCAACAAGAGACAATTTAAAATCGGGCCTACACTTCCGCACTTATTTTCCATTGAGTCTACTGTAGACTAACTGAACTGAGTAGACGGGATTTAGTAGACAGAACCACTCTGCCCACGCGATCTGAAGCTGAACATGGTATTGGGAGATGATTCAGTAGCCTAGTGCTTAGTAGATTTGAATGATCCGAAAACCCTACTTTGATTGATGAACCATTGAGTTGTATTTGTCTTGTACCCAGAGTTTAGACTCAGTAGACATCCTTCCCACATGGTTCAGGCATTCAGTTCTGTCTGTTGGTTCTTCAGCAGACTATCAGCCTCAGAACAATGAGAAGAAGACTCAGTAGTGCTGGACTCAGAAGGAGCATCATACTAAGAGGTATTTATACTTAGTAGTGTTAGACTCAGTAGGAGCAGCATACTGAAAGGAGTCAGTGGAACTGAACTCAGCAGGAGTAGTTCACTGAATTCAGAGTTGATCTTCAGTAGAGCTGGACTCAGCAGGAGTATGCTACTGAACATAGATCAGACTCAGCAATGACTAGACAGTGTTCTCACTGTTAGAGATCTTATAAGTAAAATCAACAGAGTCATACGAGGTATAGAGAAGTCAGCTTCAGATCTGCCTTGAAGTCTATTTGTCTCACCTACTTTCTTCAGCCTCTACCAATGACAATCAGCCAGGTGTCTACTTTCTGATTAAAGATGCAAGTTAACACTTTTCCGAAAATGGAGGGAAAGGACTCTGTCACCATACTTTGAAAGAGCCGTCAGCTACCCAAAAGAGAGAGACACATGGATCATCGTCTCCAATGGATCTTTCCATGCCTCTCATCTATAAATAGAGTGAAGATTTCAAATCGAAGCTCACGACACATACGAAGAACACACGAGCAGTTACGAGCAACTCAGAATCGACTTAAAGCTTTCCGCAAGATCTTCAAAGAGCTATTCCAAGCGAAAAGCAACATACTTGCTCAAAGGGAACCGAGCTGAATCAGACTCTAAGCTGCTAGTATCCAAGCGACTGAATACGAACCCATAATTTATACTTTACCGTTCGTCGCTCTAGAACCCATAATCCAAGCGACTGAATCAGACTTTCTCGTTCCCTTCCCTCTAACCTAAGCTTAGCAGACCATATCTATAGCTTAGATCGAAGGAGTTCATCCTTGAACTTTTCTTTATTGTAAAGAACTCCTTCTTAGTTGGAGAGTTTGTCAAACACTTCAGTTTGATACCTTGTGATCTGAGAGTTGCTCAATATAAATCTCAAGACCAGTGTTTGTCCAGTGCACAAACCAACTGAGACTAACTCAATATAATAAAATAGCCTCCTGATCTTTTCGAGACAAAGGACGTTGGATTGTTGGATCTGAACCACTTTAAAATCACTTGTGTTCTGTGTGCCTTGTTTACTGTTGCATTGATTACTGTTCATACTGAAAATATCTTTTAAAATCATTCAACTGTGATTCAACAAAGCTTAAAAAACTGCACTAATATACTGAAACAGTTTTCCATATAACGGTTTCTAACTCAACTGATTTGGGCCTACACATTTCCGCACTCTACTGAACGGTACTGAACTCTGACCTAAGTCAGCTTGCAGGCCTCAGTGAAGTCAGTCAGTCTACCACGTGGTTCAGAACAGCTTATCTAGTCTCTTGAACTATTCGATGCGACATCTTCTCGAAAAGGGTCATTCGCGTTTTAAGTTGAGAAAGTTTTCAGGTGTATTCACCCCCCCCCTCTACACCTGAACGTTTATCTCAGGACCAACAATTGGTATCAGAGCAGGAGTTCTCTAAGACTCTTGTTTTTTGAAACTGATCTACTTGAACGGATCCAGAAAAATTTTCACTGCATATCATTCTTCATTCATATCATAATCTACAATATCTGATATGTCAGGAATCAGGATGGTACCCATGTTCTCAATAGAGAACTATGGGGTATGGCGGAGTCGAGAATGGAAGCACATCGACTTCCCTCCACGGCGGCATGACGAGTGCTTGGAAGACGGACCTATAGTTCCTATGATTGATAGTGTCGAAACCCGGGATCCGGCCAAGAGGAGTTGGCATGGTGGCCAGGGAAGAAGATCCCCCAAAGACGAAGCCTTTTCACCCCGGAGGGGAAGAAGTTTCACAATCTAGGCCAGGGTTGCCGAAACGCCCATGCTGGCCACCACGAGTGATTCCTATCTCGGAAGAGTTCGGGAGTGCAAGTACGTGAAGGAACTGCAGGGATACGCTTAGTGCTGCTGAGTCGGGGGACTCGGGAAGATCAAGGAGAACAAGCGCCTTTGGAACTTCGGAAGGTTGGAAAGACTGTCTCTCATGCCTGGCGACACCATTGAAGATCTTAACGTCAGATTTACGGATCTGATGAACACTATCAACGGGCTTGGGAAGACTTTCTCCAGCCGAGAAATGAATTTCAAAATATTAAGAGCACTGTCGGACGGACATTGGACTCCATTCGCTACATTGCTGAGACATTCTGACCTTGATATTCTTTCTCCTTATCATATCTTGTTAGAATTAAAAGCTGAGGAGTTCGAGTTCGGCCTACCCCAAAGGAAGCAGCGAGCTGAAGCTGACACTCAAATCGACCATGCTTTCAAAGTATCAAACAGCACAGCAGCTCCCACGTCTAGCAAGGCAGAACCTTCACTCGGTGATCTACAAGAAGGAAACCTCGCCAAGAAATATGCACTGCTTGCCGTGAAGTATCATAAGTGTTGGGAATTAGGTTCATTATGATAGATTTGAAGATCCCAAAACCCTAGCTGGATGATGAGCTTTCGATATTGTTATAGCTTAACTGAGTTCACCATGTTAGGAACTCGATAGACTAGCTAAAGTTCAACGGTTTGTGCATTCGGTAGAAGACTCGGTAAATGCTTTGGACTCGGCGGGGAGCGATATGCGAAAGTAGTCGGTCGGCCCGAACTCGGCGGGAGTAGTTCGCTTTGTACTCGAGTTGATCTTCGATAAAGCGGGACTCGGCGAAGTTATCTGCGAATCAAGATCGGACTCGGCAACGGTCGGTCGGTTACTTTAGCCCGACCATGGACTTGAGAAGAACAAATTCGGTAGAGTTGTCAGAGGTCGTACATCGAGAAGTCGGCTTCGGTATCACCTTGAAGTCCGAATAGGTCTCAACCGCTCTGCGTACCTCGAGCGATGACAAGCAGCCAGCTGGCAGAGTCTCCGACATAAAGCTGCAAGTCAACCACTTTCATTAAAGTTAGTGGACTCTACAGAATTCAAATAAAGTTGTTTGCTACCCCATAGAGTGACACTTGGCATCGTCCTCTCCAACGGACATATGCCTAGGTCACCTCTATAAATAGAGAAGAGTCTTCACGCAGAGCAGAAGATGTGAGGTCAATCATGACGATGATGGACACATCCAAGGAACCGAGCTCAACCGAACAAACACTCTAGAAGATTTAAGCCATATCCAGAGAAGAACTTAATCTTTCATAGATATATTCTTATAGTTCTTCTCTCTAGAGTTGTATCTCGTTCCTTATCTAATCTAAGCTGATCTTATTGTAATATCCATAGCTTAGACGAATGAGTTCATATTTGAACTTGTTCCTTATTGTAAAAGGACTCCTTCATAGTTGGAGAGTTTGTCAAACACTTTAGTTTGATAACCGTGTAAGCCCCGGGACTTGCTCGATATAATCCCCAAGCCGCGGTTTGTCACATTGTACAAGGCGGCCGAGGCTCATCTCGGTATAATAAATAGCCTCTGATCTTTTCGGGGCGGTGGACGTAGGATCGTTTGATATCCGAACCACTTTAAAAACTGTGTTGATTTATTGTCGCTCTGCTTATTTGTTCACTTGCATAAAACTGACTTTTAATCAAATAGCATAAAAACGGTATTTTCAGACTTAGACGAATATTATTTTGGGCCTACTCTTCCGCCTTTTCGAAACGTCTTGAACTCTTTGTTCTCTTGGCTGAATTCGATAGAGCCATACTCGATAGAAGGATTCTCTGCCCACGCGTTCAACGATGCTGATTCGGCGATGCGGCGTCGCGCTTCGTTGTTGAACTTTGACTCAGGTGTATTCCACACCTGAAGACTCGTCTACTCTCGGGACCAACAAGAAGGAAAAGGAGAGGCGCATAAAACTCTCTAGAGTTATCAGAGACTCAAAGGGTAAGTCAGAATATACACCTAAGCGCACTCCTGAGTCACATACTTCTGATTACAGGAAACAGGAGGACTCAGCCCAGTCGAAAGACAGTGAGAGCAAAGAAGATAGAGTCACCACCTGTTACAACTGCAAGAAGCCAGGACACTACCAATATGACTGTCCTGAGCTCAGTACAGCTGAGAGAGCAGCACATAAAGCTTGAAGGGAGAAGTTCATCAAGAAGCGTCAAACATACATTGCCGGTGAACTCTCAGACGACTCAGATGAAGTCGACTCCTTCATGGATTCATCAGATGATGAAGCGGCATTCATGGCCATAGAGTTTGAAGAAAATGCTGAAAAGTATCTTATGGCAGAAGAAGACGATGAGGTAAACTCTCACGCTACATTTAATTCCTCTTCACACTGCACACACGACAATATTTCAGGTGCAGAAGAGATTCTGGATATCTCGATCGTATATGAAGAACTATTAGACGAGTAGATTCAAATGAGCCTGCAGCTCAGTAAGACTCTTTAGGAATTGGATACCATGAAAATGGAAAATCAGAGACTTTCTCAGGAGAGTCAGTTGCTACTGAGTCAAAAGGACTTGTGTTGAGACTCAGAGAGGAGATTAACTCTCTGATGACCAAGTCTCAACATCAAGAAGATCGAGATCTCGATGCTTGACCAATGACTTGACTCGAAGGATGCTTGGCCGAGTCTCTTGAAGCAAGAGTTGTCGGGACTTCGGGCCGAGCATGAAATGCTTAAGAAAAGTGATGATGTGCGGAGGAATCTGATGACAGAGCGGTACATGGGAGCTGAAAAGAAGCTTGAGGCAATGCTAGCCAGCAACAAACCTAAGCACTGCAAGGAGGGATGTTGGTCCGGAGACGAAAAGTCAGGTGTAGAGGGGGGGTGAATACACATGAGCTCTGTTTCTTTTTCTCAGTGAAGGTCAGGTGAAGGCGATGTTTGCAGCCGATGAACGGTTGCCAAGTAAGCCTTCGATCAGTGGGGTCAAAGTGAGTCGGCTTACGAGCTCTTCTGCGGCGATGTCGGTATTACGAAGCTCGGTCGGAGGCGTAGTGCGGATAAGTGTTAGGCCCGGAGTCGTCTCTTTTGAAAACGCGTTTTTGCAAGTTAAATCTTTTGGCTGTGCACTTTATAAAATACGTTTTATGCAAGCTTATGATTTTCAAGTCAGTTGAATGCTATGTAATAAAACAGTAAATGAACACAAGCGATTTAACGTGGTTCGGATACGCAAGATCCTACGTCCGCGCTCCTGAACAAGGCGGGGAGAACTTGTTGATTATTACGAGCAAGCCTCGGCGGGGATCTTGTGCGGCTGGGCGGTTCCCTCTATGTTATAGTCCTTAGCGACTTTACAATCCAAACCTAAGTTTAGAAGGGAGGGAATATTCTCCAGCGAGAAGGAGTTCTTACAACAAGAACAATTCACTAAATGTGAACTCCTTCGGATCTAAGCTATGAATCTAGCAATGAGCTTAGTCTAGAGAAGAAAGGGATCAAAGTGCTCTAGAGAGATGAACTACAAGAAGTGTTCTATGAAAACTAGTTCGTCTCTGGATAAGCTTGAAGGTTCTAGAGCGTTGTGAGCTTGAATGATTTCCCTTCATTTCGCGTATATTCCTCTTTTTTTTGAAATCTTCAAATCCTTCTCTATTTATAGTTGTGAGTTGTGGCATATGTCCGTTGGAGATGACGATGCCACGTGTCACAAGCGTCTAAAGAAAACGGCTACTATTCAACTTTGTTGCGGCGGGGCGATTAATGCGTTTGTTCATGAGAGCGGCTTTCTTGTGTAGAGTAGGTAAGCGTTGTCGGCTTCTCATTGGTCAAGGTTTGTAGTTGGTGAGTGTCGAGTTGGCCGTTCAAACTACCTCGTATGTCTTCTTGAACATTTGAAGGGACTTTAAGTCTTTGGGTCGCTTTACGTCGGATCCGGTACTCGAAAGTCTGTCTTCTTCGGTGAGTCGTCGGCCGATAAAGTGAGCTTCGATAGTCGGTTGGTCGGCTTTGCGAAGGTATCTTTGCTTGCCTTGGTTCTTCTATTGATGACTATCGGCTTGTAGAGAATGCTTCTGCGAGGTCCGGTCGGTGATGCGGGATCTTTAAGCGAGTCGATATCGGGTGCGACGAAGAATGCAAGCGATTACAACGATGACGTGGGGTTACGAAAAGTATCTTCGGCGAGAAGATCGGTTCAACAACTACCCCGTACGGGACTTAGACAAAATAATAAGCATTACATCAAGTCTAACCTTATACATCGGCTAATTCTATCGACACGCTAATCTCGATATCGGCTCGGTTTTGGGATCTTCAATTCCATAGTACTACTATGATTTCCCCCATTTTCTTTTAACCACTAGAGCAGTGAGTATCAATCTTCTTGACTCATATCCAACAATTTCCCCCTAATTGATGATGCCAAAACCTCTATACTCTAACATCTATCAAAGATCTTGTCCTCTGCGACAACAATTTCCCCCTTCAAACGTCGAGGAAAAGCGATAATCATAAACGAACTTCGGCGGGCGAGAGAATGGCAAGATCGAGAAGCGATGTGAGTGTGTGTCGAGATCACTTAGTGATCGGTTGTTGTAAACACAAAGTAAAAGGTTGAAAGACAATGAGTAATTGTCTAGCAAGCGGAAGGAACGATATATATATCAAGAATTCCGAGTTCCTAATGCTTTATTACAAAAGATGAGAAAGAGAAAATCAACTGCTGCTTTGCTTCTTGAACCTGCGTCTTCTTCTTGAAGTCGGCGGATTTCTCGGCGGGAGGATCCAGGTAATAGTATTTGTACACTCTGGCTCGAATCTCTCGGATCTCCAAGTTATCATCGGCCTTTCGGGGGGCGAGGCTCGGGCGTAGGCGGCTTCCTCCACTTCTCTTTCTATGTCCTTAGTGCTCGGCGGTCCACTAGCAAGTCTCGGCGGTGGAATACGTCGGAAAGGCTGGGGCACGGAAGGTTATATTACGTGATTCCATGACTTCCTTGAGCCGTTCACTTGAATTCAACATCAAATCTCGTAATCAACTCCTCAACGAGCTGATCGGTGGCCGATCGAGTGGGTAAATGCGCCCATACGTAGTAGCCTTTGATAAAAACTTCTTTCAATCTCTCCCGAATGTTCATTCATATCAGCCGGCACCCACTTATCCACATCTTTGAATCGGTTGTTGCTTGATGTGGGGGCCCACGATGAACTTAGATCCTCTCGGGATCGCCTTCTCGGATTAGGCTCTTTGGTTTAAAGGATAATCTTCGCACTTTCTCCGGATCGGCCATCCCTTTTCTTTTTCTCGGAGCGCGGCTGCTCTCTTGTCTCCATGTACGCTAGATAGTCCGGCGAGCACCGCCTCCCACATTGTTTGATCTTACGCTATCTGCGCGGGCGTATGAGTCGTAGAGGGTTGACTGCTGCGATGGCCGGGGTATCGGTTTAAGAAGCCTTGGCGTATTCTTCTTGAGCTTTCTTCTTACTGCTCTTCAAGCTGTCCCGATTGCCTTCTTCTTACCTCTGCCTCTTACGGCCTTGCCCTTAGGCTTTTTGGTTCGCCTCGGTACCTTCTTCTAATCTTCACTCATGATCAAGTTTGTCCACACTTTTTGTTGGGCGACTACGAGGTCGAAGGCCTCTGCTCCGCTTTTGATTTAAATTTTCGGACCGGGGGAGGAAGGAGGAGATTCGATAGCTGGTCTCCTTCCCCGGCCTCTGCGGCGGGTGTTGTGACTCTTCTTCTTCTTACTTGGCTCGTCTAAGAGCGAGCGATCTCTTGTATATGTGCGGCGAGAAGAGGAGATGGGGGTGGCTTGTAATGGAAATTCAAGGAGAAGTACCTCGTCGGTATTGTCTTTTGCTCGGCGGTTGAGACTTCTTCGGTTCGAGTAGAGGGTCCTTCCTCCTGTGCCTTTTCCCTTTGAGTACGTGAGGGTCCTTCGGTGTGGAGGGTCCTTCCTCCTGTACCCTTACGCTAGAAGCGGTACATCGGTATCCCCATCACTCCTTCATCCATCTCTCACTTCCTTCTCCCTTACTACCTTCCCCCTTACTACCTTCCCCCCTTTTTGGCATCGGCAATAAGTCGAGGGAGGTACGGAGTGCTTTCACTTCTTCGGCCACTTTGGCGATAGAAACTTTGACTTCATCAACGGTCGTATCGAAGTCGGACACCACCTTTGGTGTAGTCATGCCGGTCCAAATCTTGTTCTTGCACGAATTTCGATGGGCGGCGGGCGATTCTTTGCGAAGGTGCGGCGGAGCTGCATCATGGGATTCGCTCATCTCTTTACGAATCGTCTTGAGAGCCTCGGCTTGTTGTTTAATGGCTATTTGGAGAGAGGTGGTAGCCGGCTTATTACGCTCATCCATCGAGCTTGAATGCTTGCGAGGGCCGAGTCGGCTCTTGTGAGAAAGATAGGCGGCGAGCTTCAAGAAGGCTGCGACTACGAGCTTGCAAATCAATCTTACGGGCGGCTAGAGCACTGCTCGATCATCTTCTTCGGATCGGGCGAGAAGGAGCCTCTTGTGGTTTGAAGACGTCGGCGAAAAGTTTGTTCGGGCGTTCGATGCTGCGCCTTTGTATACTTCTCCCATTTAATGTGTACATCTTTGGCGAGAAGGCGATTTTTCTCTCCTTGGCGTCGATCGCCTTGTTGGCTGCCTTTGAGGACACGGAACCTATTGGTTGTATCGATAGGAATTTGTTCCGAGCCTCTTTTCGGAGAACGTGAGAAGTGCTCCCTTGAGTACTTAGGGGCATTAGGAGCCTCACCGGATGTAGCGGGTGGTGGTGATGGGCTCTTCTCACGGGGAGTTTGTCCCTCGGCCGAGAATCTCCCATTTACGCATCCTTGGGTGCCTCGTCCTTCTCCCGATCATCATCATCTCCCTTATCGGCGGGGAGGAGAAGGGGGGCGGGGAGTGTTGCTCGGAGCGATTCCCTACGGCTTAGCAAGTAGAGCATAGCGGCTCGTAAATCTTCAAAACAACCCCGGATCGGCGGGCTCGCCAAAGCTATGGCATTCTGCGGCTCTTGCTCCTCGGCCAACAACTCGGTTCTTTGGCGATTCTTTGAAAAGTCTATGAGAATGTCCCCGGTGCGGGGAATCTCGGTAGCATATGAGCGCGTGCCACGATGGCAATCTCTATCAAGTCCACGCGTGCCCGGCGATTTTGGGTATCGGCTCGTGAATTTCAGGCGTAGCATGGGCACGAGTGGAATCAATGGTGTTCCACTCGGCGGATGGCTCCTCGGTCGGTATTCTGGCTTGTCGGCCCAGGTTTCCTCGGAGGCTGATTATCCGAACCTTATCCTTGAGTAGCTCCTTCAATTCCGATATCCCGAATCCTCGGATGCGCTCGGGAGGAGGTGAAGCGGGAGTTGGCGCTAGTATGGCCGGCGGCGAGCAACGGTGACCTCGGCGGGTCGAGTCTTGGCCCGATCTCCTCTTCTTTGGCACTTGTGCGATGGGGGCGGGGGCGTCTTTGCTCTCTCAAGCTCGGGCGGCCCCTTGCCTATGGATTTCTCGGCTCCGGCCTTCGTGCGGAATTTGATAGATTTCTTGTCAAAGTACTTGGAGTCCTCAAAGGTTGAGTTCTCAAAAGGCGAGTTCCTACGAACCATGCATTCTATCGGAAACGAGACATCTTTGTTCCGAATAGAAGTTTACCCACACTTGGCTATCCTCCTCTCGCCGGTGGGTAATGTGGTGAACTTCGAGCACATGTGCCTTCATCCGAGTAGTATAATACTCGGCCCGGTTCACTTCAACCCCATCGTCTCATTGCCATCATCAGTTGAATCCTTGGTTTGGACGGTTGATCATATGATCCAGTGAACTTGTCGAGAATGTGCGATACCACGTAAGCTAGACCTGCATGCTTGAGGTAGCAACATATTCCTCGGTAGAGGCTGTTTTGAACGCCACATCCTTGCGTCCACGGAATTTACGCACATATGCGTTGATCTCCTTCTCCTTGTATCCAATCGGAGAAATGCCGGAGTTGGGAAGATCGAATGAAAGAGCTAGAGCATCTTGAATATCGAAGGTAAGAACGGTGACTCCCACTCATCTTGATCGACTTCCTTCGATAAGAGAAGGGCGATTCCTCTCCTCCCGACGCTAGAGATTTCCGGTTGAAATAAACTTCGGCGACATCGAGGGAGATAAGCACGGGGGTGCTTGAAACCGGCATCTCCAACCACGGACGCTCCAAAGCGTCAAACACGGGTTCAAGGAAAGAGATCTCCACTTGGCGGAAGGCCAAAGTAGGTTCAAACGAGAATCTCGGAGGCCACAATCTCCTCGATGTTGTGCCGGTGTTTGAACGTTCGCCATTGAAATCTACAAAACAACATATTAGCACTTGAAAATAGAGTAAGTTAGTAGTTGCTAGCGAGATATCGATACATTACCGTGTATAAGAGCTTTAAGAGATGCGAAAGCAAAGTTGTTTAAGAGATTTAGATAAGAAAACAAAGTTGCGAGATAAGCTCTTGAGAATATGAAAAATGGCGAAAAGTGAGGAGTTGATAGAAGATGAAAGATTTTGTATATTAAGTTTGATCTTCGGTTTGAATCGCACGGTTCAAATTTAATCTTTCAAAATCAAGGGGCGGCTAAGATTAAATGTTATAAAGGAATGATTACAATAGCCGCCAAAAATATAGATATACGTAATAAAGCTAATGGAGAAGACATGCGTTAAATGCGCGACGAGAGAGCATTAATTACGCGGGCGAGGAGTCTGTCGACCTTTCCTCAAACCTTAAACATAATAAATGGCATGGAATAAATGCTCCTTAGCAGCCGAATGTAAGCGGCCCGATGCATTAAATGCGGCATGCTTACGAACAAATTAAGTAACGATACTACGCAAACCTCTTCGGTGAACTTATCGGTTGGTTACCATCATTTATCGGGGAGGATGGTTGTGCGATGACCATGTTCCCCCCTTCTTTGTATGCAGTGTGCATCTCCCAGGCGAGTCGTTTGTACTAAGTTTTTCGACTTGTCGTGCTTGATTCCATGCGATACCAATTGTTGCTAAGTATATCATTATCGGTAGTTGGCTTCTCTTGACTTGTCTCGATAGGATCTAGCGGACCTAGCTCAGCGATAGATCTACGAACTTTGTTCTCGGCTAGTGGTTTGGTCGGTATATACGCCCTTTGCTTGTCGGTATGGATTTTCTCCATCTCGATGTCCTTCTTTTCGACATGGTCTCGATGAAGTGGTGTCGGATATCCACGTGCTTGCATCCGGTATGTAGAAGCTGGGTTACGAGTTATAGCTATTGCCTTTGGTGGAGTCACGGTAGATGGGCACTTCATCACGAGTTATACCATAATCTCTCGGTTGTTGTCGAAGCCAAAGGATGCGGGCACGGCAACTTCCTGCGGCCATGTACTCGGCTTCGGTAGTAGACGTAGCTGCGAGTGCTTTGTTTCTTTGAAAACCACGATATCGGCTTGCTTTGCCTAGGAGCCCGACATGTTCGGAAGTTGATTTTCGATCTATCCTCGCATCTGCATAATCGGCATCGAGAATAACTTTGTCGGTATTAGATTATCATCGGCGGGATACCATAACCCGGCATCGGGTGTTCCTCTTAGATATCGCGAGAATCTTCTTCGCCGAGTCTAGATGACTTCGCTTGGGATTCGCACGAAATCTTGCGCATACACCTACGGCATAAGTTATGTCGGGTCGGCTAGGCTTTTGTTAAATAAAGTAAAGAACCAATAATAGCTCTATAATCAATAGAGTTAACGAAGCTCCCTCTTTGTCTAGATCGATTTTAAAGTTCGTGTTCATGGGGATCTTGGTTGGTTTCTTTGGAATCACGGCCGAATCTTTTGAGAAGATCTCGAGTGTATTTGGCTTGATTGATGAAGATTCCTTCGGTGATTGTTTTACTTGAAATCCAAGGAAATAATTCATCTCTCCCATCATGGACATCTCGAATTTCTCCTTCATCATCTTCTCGAGCTGGCGACATATGACTTCATTTACGCGGCCGAAAATGATGTCTTCCACGTAGATTTGCACCGGTAGAATGTCATCTTCGACTTTATGCTTGAATAGGGTGCGATCTCTTTGTCCCCCTTTGAAAACCTTTACGAAGTAGAAAGTCGATAGGGTATCATACCAAGCCACGGGTGCTTGTTTTAACCCATCTGAGCTTTCCTAAGTGCATGTACACTGATGTCCCTGCTTTGAAAGCCGGGCGGTTGTTCCACGTAGACTTCTTCCTTCGGTGCGCCGTTCGAGAAAAGCGACTTCACATCCATCGATATACCTTAAATCCACGATGTGTTGCATAAGCTAGGAAAAGACGAATGGCTTCCAATCGCGGCCCCGGAGCAAATGTTTCATCAAAGTCAATTCCCTACGCTTTGTTGTATCCTTTAGCAACTAGTCGAGCTTTATTTCGACAATGACGTTGTTTTCATCTCGCTTGTTCTTGAAGATCCACTTAGTTCCAATCACGTGCTTTGAGGTCTAGGTGCGTCGACAAGCTCCCAAACTTCATTTCTAACGAGCTGGTTCGGCTCTTCTTGCATAGCAATGACCCGGTCGGCATCTTTAAGTGCGTCCTCTATCGGCGAGGTTCTTACGTAGACGAGAAAACAAGAGTAAAGTGAGCTTTCTCCTTGACTTAATCTTGATCTCGTCCTTATAGTTGCTTTGATGGATCTCCAATGATAAGATCGAAGAATGAGCATCGAGCCACGAGCGCTGAGTCGGGCTTCTTTTACGATACTACTTACGCACGGTCGGTAGGTGTATTAGGCATTTCGGTAAGTGCTGTTACTGGCTGTAGTAATTCGGTAAGAAGGTTAGGATCTGCTGAGTTTCCGGGTTCGGGGGCATTTAGCTCAAGAACATTAATCGTTCCCCACGAGTTTATATTCTCGGTAGAGGTCTCGGTTACCACAAGGGCTTCCTCGTCGACCGAAGTTACACTTGTTGATTACGTTCGATAGAATCAACTAGGTTAGCTACATTGCTTGTTGGTGAGTGCGAATTTCTTCATCTTCGACTCATCATCCTAACAATCTTTGGATCTTTTCGGCTTTGTCATTTAGTTCGAGATCCACGTAGCTTCTGGCGACATCCTCGGTGTTTGACTTTGTATCTTTCTGTTCTCGGTAACAAATTCATCAAAAACAACATGAGGGCTTTCCTCCCACGCAAAGAGTTCGATAGTTAAAAACTACGAAGGCTTTCTTGACTCGGGAGTATCCTAAGAATACTCCTTGATCAGATTTGCTATCAAAGACCTTCAACTGATCTTTCCCATTCTTTGTGGATAAAGCGAGGACGGTAGAAAACATGAAAATGATAAATAGAAGGAATTCTCCCTTTCCACGGTTCGTAAGGCGTCTTCATGTGTTCTTTGTGTCGGTAGTGAGCGATTACGAGTGTAACGGGCGGTGTCGGTAGCATCGGCCCAAAACTTTGAGGGTAGTCCGAGAATGCTGCGAGGAGCGTTCTTCTTTGCTTCTTTGAGTGTTACTGTTCTTACGTTCGGCAAGTCTGTTCTTCTTTGCGCGGCTGATGTCTCGTCTTTGAATTCCCTCTTTATCGTAGTATATCTTAACTGCGAGTTTAGAAACTCTGTTCCTGCGTACGAGCGTATCTTCTTAATCTTGATGTTCTTTTCCCACGCTGAGTTTCTTGATGGATTAGGTAACTTAGTCGAACATCGATTTGTTGGCGATGAAGATGACCCCAGTATATCTCGAGTAGTCGTCTATGACGACGAGGGCATACTTCTTACCTCTTATAGTCGGCTGGAGAGGCGGCCGAATAAGTCCATGTGAAGCGGTGAAGGATTCCATCGGTGGAAGGTGACGGAATAGGTGGATTGCTCCTCTTTGTTTGCTTTCCCTTCGAGGCACGCTTCACAATTTCTTTCTTTGATAAACGATTCGTTGGGCGGTCCTCGACTTTAGAGTTCTTGACTAGCTTGTTCATGGTCTTGAAGTTCGGGTGGTTTGAGTCTCTTGTGCCATAGCCAACGACTTGTCACCCGATTTGGTCCGTGCGAGCAAGCAAGCCTCGGGTTACTGCGGTTTTCCAATTTGCAACATAGATGTTCTTCTTCCGCGATCCACGACAACACTTTTTTCCCTGTAGATTTGTCAACAATATCACGAAACCGGCGTCAAAGATTACTCTGTTAAGATTATCACGGAATTGGCGGCGAAAGGAGATTATGTTGAAGTCCTTCAACATATGTTACTCTTAGGCTGTGGCGAGTCCCGATGTTCGGCGTTCCGTATCCCCTTGTGTAGCCTTTGGAGTTGTCACCGAATTCAATGCGGGACCATCTTCTTGTACGTAGTTGGTCGGCGAGCTCTTACGGTAAGTCATGTGTCTCGAGCGGCCGGCTGTCCACTATCCACGGGTCCTTATGCACTGCAAAGCGAGAGGCATTTTTAGGTACCCTTTGGTTCGATTGGGTCCTTACGGGTTAGTGGGTGATTTCGGAACCCCGGATCCGTCTCGGGACCTTAGAAGTTCCGGACTTCTTCTTCGAACCTTATCGGCTTTCTTCTCCACGGGACTTGGAGATCTTGACTTTCTGGCGATAATTTTGGGTTCAAGCGCTTTCTTCTTCGAGTCTTAGCGCTTCTCCCGACCACAGGGCTCATAGTAGTACGAGCCGTGCTTGGCCGGGTGCTCATACGGTGGCTCCTTGTGCTTTACGCCCATCGACCTTCTTGGTTCCCCACGAATTTGATCGCGGTGTCTGGGGCTGGAACCTTTGGTCAGTTTGCTTGTTGCTACTCGGGCGAGGTGTAATCATTTTACGTTTGTTTGTTTTTCGCTCGAGGTGTGGTGTCGGCGGCTTGCACCTTTCCTCGGCGAACCTATCGGCCCGGGGTTCTTTGAGCTTTTGGAGGTAGAAGCTTCGTGGGTATAGCCAAGGCCTTCTTTCACGAGAAGTTGACCGTTGTGTTCTAAGCATGCTTTCAAGCTTCTCCTTCGCTCCCGAGATATTGTTCACTCATCAAACCTCTCCGGACCTCGTCACTCCTTCGAGTGAGTCGTAGTCGTGCACGTGCGCGCGGGCTTCGGCCCGAGCTTGGCTATTTCGGTCTCTTTCTCGGGATTGTCCTTGGTCGGGCCGAGATCGAGTCTCTTGAAGGCGAGACTTAGTCATAAGAGATTCAATCTCTTCCTTGAGTCTCGCAACTAGATCCGCTTGACTCGGTAGGGACACGACAATCGAAGAAGAAAGTCTCGATTCTCGGCCTTTACTGTTCAAGTTCTGGATGGTTCTGCTTGAACTCTCTGCTTTCAGTGAATCTGTTCCTCCTAGCGGATCGTCGTAGGCTTGTACCACATCTCAGAGGATCATACGCGGCCCGAGCACGTGTCTTGTGTGTTGTGTGAAGAAGAGGTAATAATGCGTTTAGAATTTACCTCGGCCTCTTCTCCGGCCATCGGGACGGTATTCGGTGACTCATCGAGGAGCTGTCTTTGCGACCTCAAGCTGCGACGAACGCGGCTTCGTCTTGAGAAGAATACATGAATGTATCCTCCTCGGTTGAGTTGTCGGATATCTCTCCCGGCTATATAGGCTGCCGTCTCTCGGTGAATTTTTTTTCTCTGGCTTTGCCCGTTACGCTCTTTGAGCGGTGAGGGTTCGGGACAATCGTGCGATAGTGTCCCTCCTTCTTGCGGTTGTAGCGGGTAGATGTTACTGCTTTGCTCTTACCGGTGAGTCTTTAGACGGGTGGCGGCGAGACTCCGATTTCTCGCATTCGGTAGAAGGATTAGATTCTTCTTTCTTATGATAGTCTTTCTTACTGAGGAAGAATCTCGGTTGTATTTCCTCGGCTTTCGACTCTCTCCTTTTTCCCTCGATATTTGAGAGCCATCGGTGCTTAGGCGGTCGGGGCACGAAGTCTCGGAAGACTTTGATCCTGATGTGGCCACGGCTTTGCTTGAGGAAATAGGCTTGGCCGGTATTCTTGTTTGTTGCCTTGAAGGCGTGATCGAGCGTGTGTCGGTTGGAGCGCTTAAGCACTTTTGGGGTAGGCTATGCTCGAATTCCTCCGATTTTAATTACGAAAATATAACATCGGGAGTTAGAGCATTTAGATCGGAGCGACGTAAATAAGTAGCAAATGGAAGCCACTTACGTCGGGGCGACGCTCTCAAGATCTTGGTGTTCATCTCCTTGTTGGTGAACGACCTCCCGGCCCGTTGATGACATTGACTTGATTGGTGAATCGACACTCGGCTCGTCGATGGTTTTGGTAAAACTCCATTGCAAAGGCGTCGAACCACGAAGCTCTAGCTCGAGCTTGTTTTCTTTGATGCGAGGGGTTCCATGGCTCGGTACGGCCAAGGCGTCCCATAGCTCTTTCGCCGTTTTGCAATCTTGTACCCTTCCGAGATGTGAGTCGCTGGCGTAGTCGGTATGGCATTACGTGCGGCTCGGTCGAGGTTGTGCGACTTCTTTTCTTCGGGCGTGAAGGCGAGATTTGTCTTTGGGAACCTTAGCACCGGTTTGTGCTCCCACGCCTCCTCCGGCGGCAAATACTACGGCGTCGATCATGGGAATGATCGGTCCCGACTCTAGGATATCGACATGCTATCGTGGAGTGGCGTTAGGCGTGCCTCCATACGTACGCGCCCATGCCGGTGTAGTTCTCTATTGAGAACATCGGTACCATCCTAATACCGACATATCGAGACATTGTAAGAGTAAGAGTATAAGGATGCTTGAAAAGATGCTTATGCGGTGAAAACGGTTTTCGGGATCGGTTCGAGAGGACCGGTATTTCGAGCCGGCGATCGGTTGAACACCGTGTGCTCCGATACCAATTGTTGGTCCGGAGACGAAAAGTCGGGTGTAGAGGGGGGTGAATACACACGAGCTCTGTTTCTTTTTCTCGGTGAAGGTCGGTGAAGGCGATGCGCAGCCCGATGAACGGTTGCCAAGTAAGCCTTCGATCGGTGGGGTCAAAGTGAGTCGGCTTCGAGCTCTTCTGCGGCGATGTCGGTATTACGAAACTCCGGTCGGAGGCGTAGTGCGGATAAGTGTTAGGCCGGAGTCGTCTCTTTTGAAAACGCGTTTTTGCAAGTTAAATCTTTTGGTGTGCACTTTATAAAATACGTTTTATGCAAGCTTATGATTTTCAAGTCGGTTGAATGCTTATGCGATAAAACGATAAATGAACACAAGCGATTTACGTGGTTCGGATACGCAAGATCCTACGTCCGCGCTCTCGAACAAGGCGGGGAGAACTTGTTGATTATTACGAGCAAGCCTCGGCGGGGATCTTGCGGCTTTGGGCGGTTCCCTCTAAGTTATAGTCCTTAGCGACTTTACAATCCAAACCTAAGTTTAGAAGGGAGGGAATATTCTCCAAGCGAGAAGGAGTTCTTACAACAAGAACAATTCACTAAATGTGAACTCCTTCGGATCTAAGCTATGAATCTAGCAATGAGCTTAGTCTAGAGAAGAAAGGGATCAAAGTGCCCTAGAGAGATGAACTACAAGAAGTGTTCTATGAAAACTAGTTCGTCTCTGGATAAGCTTGAAGGTTCTAGAGCGTTGTGAGCTTGAATGATTTCCCTTGATTTCGCGTATATTCCTCTTTTTTTGAAATCTTCAAATCCTTCTCTATTTATAGTTGTGAGTTGTGGCATATGTCCGTTGGAGGCGGCGATGCCACGTGTCATAAGCGTCCAAGAAAACGGCCACTATTCAACTTTGTTACGACGGGGGCGGTTAATGCGGCTGTTCATGAGAGCGGCTTTCTTGTGTAGAGTAGGTAAGCATTGTCGGCTTCTCATTGGTCGAGGTTTGAAGTTGGTGAGTGTCGAGTTGGCCGTTCAAACTACCTCGTATGTGTTTTCTTTGAACATTTGAAGGGACTTTAAGTCTTTGGGTCGCTTTACGTCGGATACGGTACTCGAAAGTCTGTCTTCTTCGGTGAGTCGTCGGCCCGATAAAGTGAGCTTCGATAGTCGGTTGGTCGGCTTGCGAAGGTAAGCTGCTTGCCTTGGTTCTTCTACGATGACTATCGGCTTGTAGAGAATGCTTCTGCGAGATCCGGTCGGTGATGCGGGATCTTTTTGCGAGTCGATATCGGCTGGCGGCGAAGAATGCAAGCGATTACAGCGATGACGTGGGGTTCTGAAAAGTATCTTCAGCAGAAGATCAGTTCAACAACTACCCCGTACAGGACTTAGACAAAATAATAAGCATTACATCAAGTCTAACCTATACATCAGCTAATCCTATCGATACATTAATCTACTGATATCAGCTCGGTTTTGGGATCTTCAATTCCATAGTACTACTATGATTTCCCCCATTTTCTTTTAACCCTAGAACAACAGAGTATCAATCTACTGACTCATATCCAACAATGGACTTGGATTCAGTCATGGAGCCTCCTCATCTGCCCCCGCACGCTCAGAGAACCGACTAGCTGATAGATTTGTTCAAGGGGAGACTATCAATGCTGAGATCCTGAACCCCTAGCAAAGAACAAACAGAAGATGAAAGCACCTCATCCTAGCTTTCAGCATCCTGATAAGAAGATTAGCTCAAAATCACCCCAGATCAGTCAAGGGGGAACAAGCAGATTTAAGTGGGCTGATCAGTATGGACCTCCCCAGCTGACACATCCAGCTCAGTATGGGTTATACTACTATGATCCTATAGTCAGGAGAAGATCCAAAAGTCAGAAAAGGAAGAAGAAAGTCGTTCAGAAGGCTAAGGTCAGCAGTCCACCTACTTAGAAGATCAGGACTCCTGAACCAGTAAAGCCTCAGAAGTCAGCATCGACCAGTCCAGTGGTCAAGTATGTTGATCAGAGTGGAAAGAAACTGTCTGCGACCACAAGGGTCTTGAGACAGATTTGGGTTTCCAAAACTAACATCTAAAGACCCAAAATCAAAAATAAAGGGTACCAGAATATAATTCTGTTTTGCAGGTGCACAAGGACCCTTGGTATGTGGACAGTGGATGCTCAAGACATATGACATACCAGAAGGACCTACTGAAGAAATATACTACTGAAGAAGGACCCAGAACCGAGTTTGGAGATAATGCAAAAGGCTATACCAGAGGCTATGGAACACTCAGCATTGGAACCGCCTGTTGGTCCCGAGATAATAGTTCAGGTGTAGAGGGGGGGGGGGTGGATACACCTGAAAACACTTTCTCAACTTAAAATGCAAACAGTCCTTTACAGGAGGATGTCGTATTGTACAGGTTCAGTAGACCAAATAAGTTGTTCTGAATTGCGTGGCAGAGTGATTGAGTTCACTGATGCCTGCTAGCTGACTAGAGTCAGAATTCAGTACCGTTCAGCTGAAGTTCAGTATAGTGCAGAAATGTGTAGGCCCAAATTAAGTTGAGTTAGAAAATGTTTTTAAGAAAACTGTTTCTGTATATTAGTGCAATCTATTATGCTTTGCTGAAACTCAGTTGAATGATTTTAAAAGATATTTTCAGTATGAACAGTAATCAATGCAACAGTAAAAACACAGAACACATGCAAATTTAAAGTGGTTGGGATCCAACAATCCTATGTCCACTATCCCGAAAAGATCAGGAGGCTATTTTATTATACTGAGTTGGTCTCAGTCTGTTTGTGCTGCTTGGACAAACAACGGGTCTTGAATTTACAGGCGAGCAAGTCTCGGTTACAAGGTATCAAACTTAAGTGTTTGACAACCTCTCCAACAATGAAGGAGTCCTTTACAATAAGGATCAGTTCAAAGATGAACTCCTTCGTTCTATGTTATAGATATTGTTGGTCCCGAGTGTACGGTCAGGTGTAAAGGGGGGGGGTGAATACACCTGATTCGATTTCTCAACTTCGAACACGAACAGTCCTATTCGGGATGGTGTCGGCCCAAGCAGTTCGGCGGACCAAGCAGTGATTACGAATCGTGTGCGGCAAAGAGTCGACTCTCTGAGACACGCTAGGCGGCGAGTCGAGAGTTCGGTATCTACGGTAAGAGTTCGGCGTGCGGAAATGTGTGTAGGCCCAAATCGGTTGAGTGGTGGAAACGTTTTATGAAAGTCTCGGTTCGGTAGATATGAAGTTCGGTATCTTTGAGGCGGTTGATTGATTTTAAAGGAATGATGTTCGGTATGAATTGTAAAATCAATGCAACGATCAAGAAAGCAATAGAGACACGGGATTTTTAAAGTGGTTCGAATATCGCTCAAATCCTACGTCCGTTTGTCCCGAAAGATCGGGGAGGCTATTATTTATCCCGAGTTAGTCTCGGTCGGCTTGCGCGGCTAGGGCGAAGTCGCGTCTTGGTTTTTTGGGCGATCCAGTCTCAGTTTACAACGATCAAACTTAGAAGTGTTTGACAAACTTCTCCAACAGTGAAGGAGTCCTTATACAATAAGGATTGGGTTCAAAGGTGAACTCCTTCGTCTAAGCTATAGATAAGAACGGTTGAGCTTAGGGTTAGAGGGATAGGGAATATGAGAGAGTAGCTTCTAGATCGACGAACAGCTGAAGGTAAGCTTTGAGTTTGTGTAACGTCGATTTGGATACTAGAGGCTTTATATGTCGGTTCAGCTTGATTCCCTTACGAGCTTAGAGGTAGTCTTTCGCCGGAGATAACTCTTTCGATTCTTGCGGAAGACTTAGGCTTTTGGAATTCGCTCGCTTGAAAGTTCGTGTGTGTGTTCGTTTCTTCATTAGCTCATGAACTCTCTCTCTTTAATCTTGAATGATCCCTCTATTTATAGAGAAGAGATTGAAATAGATCCGTTGGAGACGATCTTCTTCTCTCTCTCTCTGTTTTGGTAGCAAACGGCTCTTTTTGACGTAGGTAACAGTGCCTTTTCCTCCTTTTCCAAAAAGTGTTGACTTGCAGCTTTAGTAGGTAGGATGACACGTGTATGCTTGTCATTTGTCGAGGTGAATAAAGTGGTTGAGACAGAACAGACTTCGAGGCTAATTGAAGCTGACTTCTCTCTTCCTCGTATATGGCTTATGCGGTGCATTTCAAAAGATCGGCGGTTCGGGAGGCTTGCCGTGCTTTGAGTACGATCCCATAGTCGGTTGGTATAATCTTTGAGGTACACTGCGAAGGTCGGCTTTGAGTTCGATGAACTACTCTGCTTGAGTTCGGTTCAGCGACTCTCTCGGTATCTTTGCTCTGCTTGAGTCCCGGTATCACTAAGTCTTCTGCACCAGTGTGAGGCCGATAAGCTGCGGCGCCTTGACTAGAGCGGGCGTCTGCGAGTACGAAACCTCGGAGACGAGAACAAATACAAGGGAATGGTTCATCAATCGAGATAGGGTTTTTGGGATCTTCAAATGTTCGGACAAGTACGGAGCACAAGGCTGCGAGCTTAAGATCGATGTCTAAGAGCCGAATCATTTCCCACTAAGAGTAACGATCTTGAGGATGGAATCATCACCCGACAATTTCCCCCTTATTTGATGATGCCAAAACCTATCATCTATGCTAAACACTAACTTACTCAAAAACAGGCTCCTTACACGATTACACGTAGGATTAGTGGGTTGTGCGGTAAGTGCTTGAGCTGCGGGGGACCGGGGCGGAGAGAATTTCCCCCCTTTACAACAATTTCCCCCATGGGCAATAATTACCCTCTATGAGAAATAACTCTATGAAAGTCTAGTCTATCAGAAATCTAACCGAGCAAAAAACTGACAAGTAAATAAACAAGTGTGTGCGTCAGTAATCACTTCAGTGATTCTGAGTGTTAAAGCATAAAGCAAACACGGCTTTGTATACAACAAGTAGTTGTCAAAGCCAAAAAAGCGGTTGTATAAATATGATAGTCGGTTAAGTACAATACAAATCTTGCTAAGCTAAGAAGAGAACTAAGGAGGAGAACCCTTAAACTGCTGAATCCGATTCATGAAACCTTGAGATTGATCTTCAGGCAGTGGGACTCCATACATTCTGAACGTGTTCTTCCTCAGCTTCAAATACTCCGCGAAGTCTGCTGGATCATCTTGTTCTAGACCTCTGTTCATCGCAGCATTCTTCACTTCTTGTTCAATCACTCCGAGATGGACTGAGTCATCTTGTCTTCTGGGTGGAGGAATGAATAGGCATCTCTAATTGAACTGAATAGGCATCCATTCGTCTGATCTCGGCCATCTATGTGTTTTCAGATCAGTTGGCTTCCTGAACCTTCTGTATCGGTAAGGAATGTCAGCTTTCGAAGGAACTCTCGGCTGGCCTCTTGCTCGGTCACAGTGCAGTGCCTCGAGTGCGCCAAATGTATCCTGCACTGGCAGCCTCTAACTGTCTAGCTTCCTCTCCTCGGTAGAGATATCTCTCCATCTGAGTAAATATCGCTTCTATTTCTGCATCTTGCTCTTGAGGCTTCTGAGGAGCTTTTTCGGGAATCGGCGGAGTGCTTGGATTTATCTTTGGGCGTACCTTTTCTGAGTGCCTTTTCTTTGTTGTTGTTGCCTCTCCCCTATCTTCATCATCCTCGATTACGAGTTTTCTAGGAGGCTGACCTAGCGGGCGCTTTCTTCTTTCCACCGCGTCTTTGGTGCCTTTGTCTTTCCTTTAGCGAGGCTTAGACTTTGGCTTGTTGGCGGCTTCGGCATCGGCAATCTCCCTAGCGAGCTTCTCATCGGCCGCTATCTAAGCCTCCTCCTCAGCAGAAGTATATCTCTTGGTTTTCTTCTTTGCTGGAGGGGTCGGGAGATCCATTACTTTCTTACCTTTTCCACTGAACAGGTGAAGGTAGAGGAACCTCTTCTTCATCATCGAGTCCTCTTTACGTTCGGCATACTCTGCAACCTCCTTGATGATATCGGTAGAGTGCAGGTTGCATGAGTATCTGGGATCTTGAGCCGCTTGGGCCGGTCTCGGTTGTGCTTGCGGTTGGGACACCACAGGCCTCACCCGTCGAGTGCGAGTGCGGGATAACTTCGGTGTAGCTTCCCCCCTTAGAAGATTTTGTAGATTTTGTGGTTTTTTGTAGGAGTAGGCTTCTCGGTACTCTGTTTCTTGCCTTTTCTTTGGCTCGGTACTCTTTTCCTTCCCTCTTTCACTTTCCCCCTTTTTGGCATCATCAATAGCGGCCGGGGTAGGGATAAGTACCTTTTTCGAAGGGGCTGTTGAAGGAGGTTGGCGGCGGCCGAATTTGATCCTTAAAGTGCGTCGGTTGCCTCGTGCGGCTCGTTCCTCTCGAAAGTCGAGCTTCATTGTATTGCTTGTAGGAGAGTTCATTGCGGCCTTAAAATCATTCGGCTTCTCGAGAGATCTTATCTTCGGGGACCGGTTGAATATTATCAAGTCTTATGTACGTGGCACTGGGATTATCGGTAATAGCTTCGGTATGAGCGATTTGGAAGCACGAAATTCCTCAAGTAGTTTGGCTTGGCTCTCCTCGAAAGATCACGAGATGAGATTCAAATTTTCTTCTTCTGCTGAGCGATGCTTCGAGATAAGCGCGAGAGGCATCGGGGGCGGCGATTGAGATATAGAAGACTTTAGCCCCTGAAGTTCATTAGTCGTGGCTTGAGCGGTTTGCTTCCATGTACGATGGATAGCCTTCGCAAGATCTCGATTCTTGATCCCTTGAGCATTTAAGGCCTTAGCCTGCTGATCGAGATCTCTTTGCGGTGCAGGTGGGCGGCGCTTCGAAAGTCGGCTGCGGCAAGGGCGAGCGGGCTCTGGCGGGGACGAAGCACCCGGCCGTGGACTTCTTAGGTCCAAGGATGCGAGTGGAATATCGGGAATATCGGCATGTGTATCCTTGTCACGGGTGATCCCTCATCGGGTTGTCCGGGGCACGAATCCTTGGGTGGGTCTCGGTCGTCGTGATCCGACCCCGTCGAGGGTCTTGAGCCTTACCTTGTTTGTCATGTATCATCGCAAGCATAGCGGCCCTCGGATTCTCCATGGTGCTTGAGGTCGGCGGGCTCACGAGTAGCTTATTTCTTGCCTCGACTTCATCTCCTCCTCATGGAGTTGCGACGGGAGTAGTGGAGAACAAGGCGAAGTAGATGCGGCCACTCCCGAAAGCGTAGAAGCATGTGGAGCACTTGGCGGTTTGGCAATGATCATCAAGTACGAATGATCGGCAAGCTCACAGTATCTGTTGAAGGATCTCGCGGGATGCTCGAGATAAGATCATTGAGGCTTCCATCCCGGTCGATTCACCTTCGGATGCGGTCTCGAGACTCCAAGTCGATGGGAGACTTTAGTTCTTCGGTTGGCGGGAGGCGAGGCTGAGTAGAGGAACGGAAGGGGGGCATGTCTAGGCGCCGAATATCTGCGCTACGAGCTTGAAGCATCCCCTTGGTCCCTTTCGGTGGAGACGATCTTCTCCATTTGGCCCGGGTCTTCTCGAGAAGACTCGAACTCATCAACCAGTGCGGGGTGAGTGGTCCTCTCGGGGGCACATTCGGCGAGCACTAGGGAACCTCCTCGGTGGCGGCACCTCACCGGCTTTCTTGGTTTCTTCGTCGGTGCCTTAGAAGTTTTTGCGGGGGGGGTTCTTTTCTTTGTAGGCGTAGCTTCTTGAGGCTTAGATTCTTGAATGAGTAGCTTGAGGTCCGACCTTTATTCTTTGAAGCGCTTATTCTTTGTCTGTTGTGAAATCGATCTTCTTCACATTGAAGTACTCCTTGTCGCTTTGTAGGTGATAGGCTCGAATCCACATAGATCTTCAATCATGATGGACGGCTTGAGTCCATACGGCAACTTGCCCTTGGCGCTCGGCATATTCGATGCTTTGTCGAACTTAGCGGCTGAGCCGCTGAATTCACGGAGAAAGAACTCCGTCCAGATTAATCTAGGCTCGATCGTATATGGCCATCATCATCCGAATCTTTGGCCTTGACACTTGGTCAAACGACCACCTTGACATGTCGGTAGGCGTGTGGACAATGTAAGCAAGTGCCACTGAGCGAGGCAACATCTTTGTTCTTTGGAAACGGCTCACGAAAGTAGTGGGCTTTCCACGAGAAGACGGTAAGATATTCATCAACTCTGTCGTCTCTGTACCCAGCTGTACTAATTCCTTCGGAGGGCGAGATCAAAGCTCCGCTTCGGGGCTTCCTTGATGGACATACGCCTCGGCTCCGTAGTGGCGTCTTTAATGGAATGAGCAACGAACTTCACCACTATATCTTCGGACACGGCGTACGAATTCAAGTGCAGATTGTGCGACTTTGTCTCGGGAGGAAGAAAGTAGGCCTCCTAGACGAAATTTCTCTAGCCACGACTCGTGCGGGTGAGAAGATCTCATCCATATACTCCGATCGCACGAGTAGAAATCCATGGTGGGTTCAAACCACACGCGATCCTTCTCCAAAATATTCTGCATATCTGTTTGGAGAGATCACGAGAGATATTGGTTTCCGCCGTTGTACATTTACACGAAGGCACATTATCGGTATCGATTTTTTAAATAAAATATTTTTATATATGATACTAATCAATAATGATCAACACATAAGTAACTTCATGTAGGCATACCGAGAATTTGATCGAAGTGAAAGTAAGCAAATGAGGGTTTTTGCAAAAAGGTATTCTCGGATTTTTCGGAGGTAAGATATGTTAAGTGCGAATATGGCGGTTCTTAAGATTTGATCGAAATATATGCATATCTAGAAGATGAACAGTTATCGATCTAAGGCTGAGTTTAAACCTACTTTATGAGATGGACGGTTAAGATTCAATATTATAAAAGGTAATGATCACAAAAGCCGCCTAATTCAAAGCCAGTTGTAAAAATAGCCTAAGTAGTAACTGTGAAAAGACATGCATTAAATGCGCGCAGAGTTCAGCAAAGTTGTGCATAGAATGTCGTGTAATAAATGTAATCTGTTAACAATAAATGACAAACTAAGAGATATTTATATCATCTTTGAATCTCCATAATAAATGCTTATCAACATTTACATTAGATACTACGAGTAGTAGAGATACGCAAGCACGTCGGTGAACATAGTAGTCGGTGATACCTCGTGTAGATGGTTTTTGAATCTCTACGTGCTTGGACTTACTAAGTGCTTGAGAGTGATCATTCCCCCCCTCCGTTTGGAATGTTCCTCTCCACGAAACCTTATTGCGGCCGGGGTCGGTAGGGTCAGCAGAGACCTAGCTCTGCGAAAGTTCTGCGAATGCGGATTCGGCTAGAGGCTTAGTCGGTATATCGGCCACTTTGTTTGTCGGTATGGATCTTTTCCATCCTGATATCCTTCTTTTCAACATGGTCACGAATGAAGTGATGTCGATGTCCACGTGCTTGCATCTCGTGTGTAGTATAGGATTACGAGTGATTGCAATGGCCTTTGGTACTATCGCGAGAAGATCGGCACTTCATTACGAATGACGTTATAGTCTCTCGGTTCTTTGTCTCGGCCAAAGGATTTGGGCGCAACAACTTCCGGCGGCCATGTATTCGGCTTCGGTAGTCGACGTATCTGCGAGTCTTTGTTTCTTTAAAAACCATGAGATCGGCTTTTGCGCCAGGAGCGACATGTTCACGAAGTTGATTTTCGGTCGATTCTACATCTGCATAGTCGGCATCGAGAATAGCCGGTTAGTTCAATATTATCGTCAGTTGGATACCATAAACCCATGTCGGGTGTTCCTCGGAGATAGCGAAGAATCTTCTTTCTTTGAGTCTATATGGCTGCGCTTCGGATTCGCACGAAATCGAGCACGAGACACCTACGGCATAAGTTATGTCGGGACGAGTAGGCTGTTAAATATAATAATGAACCAATTATAGCACGATATTCAGTTTGATCTCGATACTCCCTCCTTATCAAGATCGATTTTCATATTCGTGTTCATCGGGATCTTGATAGGTTTGCTTGGGATGTGCGGCCGAATCTTTTGATGAGGTCTCGAGTGTATTTGCTTTGATTGATGAGCGTTCCTTTGTCGGTTGCTTGACTTGAAAACCAAGGAAGTAGTTCATTTCTCCCATCATCGACATCTCGAACTTGTCCTTCATCATTCTTTCAAGCTGGCGACACATAATGACATTCTTCGAGCCGAAGATAATATCATCTACATAGATGCACGCACGAGTAATAGGTCGTCTTCCGGTCGAATCTTTGAACAACGTGCGATCTACGTGCCCTACGAAAACCTTTACGAAGAAGAAACTACGACATGGTATCGTACCAAGCCACGGGTGCTTGTTTTAACCCGTAAAGAGCCTTTACGAGTCATATACTTGATGTCCCTGCTTTGAAAGCCGGGCGATTGTTCCACATAGACTTCTTCTTTCGATGCGCCGTTCGAGAACGCAGACTTCACATCCATTTGATAGACTCTAAATCTTTGATGTGTTGCGTAGGCAAGGAATAGTCTTATGGCCTCCAATCTTGCAAGCTGGAGCAAATGTTTCATCGAAATCTATTCCCTCGGCATGCGGTAGCCTTTTGCCACGAGCACTTGCTTTGTTCCTTACTATAACGTTGTTTTCATCTCGCTTGTTCTTGAAGACCCATTTGGTTCCAATGACATGTTGATGCCGGGTGCTGTCTACAAGCTCCCATACTTCGTTTCTCGTGAGCGATTCGGCTCCTCTGCATAGCAATAATCCGGTCGGCATCGTTAAGTGCATCCTCGATATTATGAGGCTCTTCGATAGACAAGAAGCGGGGAAAATAATGCGCTTTCTCCTTGGCGAGAATCTGGATCTAGTCTTGACATGTCTTTGAAGGATCTCCAATTATAAGATCGGCGGTGTGAGCATCTAGCCACGATCTACGATGTTTTAACTCTTCATCGAAATTTGTTCAACACGAGATAGTAGGTGAGTTAGGCATTTCGGTTGTACTATTACGAGATTGAAGAATTTCGGTGATAAGAGTATGGTCTCTTGAGTCGCCGGGTTCGGGGGCATTCGGCTCGGGAACATTACTAGATGTTCCCCACTGAGTTGTTATTCTCGGTAGTGGTCTCGGTTACCTCTTGGGTTTCCTCATCGACACGAGTTACCTAGGATTGACTCCGTTCGGGAGAATCAATCTGCTCGGCTACTTGCTTTCTTTGGTTGAGATTCGATAGATTTTTCTTCGAGTTTCTTCGTACGAATCATCATCCCAACATAGTTGGATCTTTTCGGGTTTGTCCTTTAAGCTTAGATCCTGTAGGCGTCTGCGATGTCCTCGGATTCGAGTTTGAGTTATTGCTCCTGTCTTGGTAGCAAACTCGTAAAAACAACATGAGGGCTTTCCTCCACGCAAAGAGTCCGATAGTTGAATACTCACGAAAGCTTTCTTGACCGAGAGTATCCTAAGAATACTCCACGATCGACTTGCTATCAAAAGTCTTGGCTGATCTTTCCCATTATTGTGGATAAAGCATGAACAACCAAAGATATGGAAATAAGATAGAGAAGGTTTCTGCCATTCCATAGTTCATATGGTGTCCTCTTATCTTTGCTTTGTCGGTAGAGATCTATTCCGAGTGTAACACGCGGTATCCGTTGCTTACGCCCCAAAATTTGGATGGGAGTCACGAATCTGCGAGTAGAGTTCTAGGCTTTGCTTCTTTGAGAGTTACTGTTCTTTCGTTCGGCAACTCCATTTCTTTGAGGTGTGCGGGCGGCCGATGTCTCATGCTCTATTCCTTACGCTTCACGAGAACTCCTCTACCATGAAATTAAGGAACTCGGTTCCTGCATGCGAACGTAATTTTCGATCTTGGCGTTCTTTTCGACCCTGAGCTTTTTCGAAGCTTTGGTAACTCTGTTTTGACGTCGAGACTTGTTGGCGAATAAATATGACCCATGTGTAGCGCGAGTAGTCATCTATGACCACTAAAGCATACTTTTTGCCTACGATCGTCGGCTTTGGGAGGCTTGGGCCAGAACAAATCCGTATGTAGCGGTGAAGGATTCCATCGGTGGAAGGAGATGGAAGCTGTTGGATTTTGATTCTTCGTTTGCTTTCCCTTCGGGACATGCTTCACCCTTGAGTGTCTTTCTTTGAATATTTCATTCGGCGGTCCCCTTGCTAGAGTGTCTCTTGCTAGTTTGTTGAGCGTCTTGAAGTTGAGATGGTGAGTCTTCTATGCCATAGCCACCCCATTCGATTATCGTTCTTCGCCGGCAAACAAGCTTCGAGGTTCGGTGAGTTCCGGTCGGCCACGTAGATATTCTTTTTGCGCGAACACGATAACCTTGTTTTCCCTTTGTAGATTTATCAATGACATCACGAAACCGGCGTAAAAAATCACTCTATTCGAGTTATTACAAAATTGACTAACGAGAGAGAAGATTATCTTTGAAGTCCTTCAACATAGGATACTCAGGAACGTTAGCGAGTTCCTAAAGTTTGAGTGTGCCGTATCCTCTCGTGTAGCCTTTGGCATTATCTCCAAACTTCGATTACGGGTCCATCTTGATAATATAATTCTTGATGGACTCCTTTGGTATGTCATGTGTCTTGAGCATCCGTTGTCCACATACCATAGGTCTTTATGCACCTGCAAAACGAGAATTATATTCGGGTACCCTTTATTTGATTTTGGGTCCTTAGATGTTAGCTTTTGTAATCCAAATTTGTCTAACAACCACGGTGGTTTCGGACAACTTCTTTCCGTTTGAGTCAACAAACTTGACCACTTTGGGTGCAGTCGGGGCGACTTCTTAGGCTTCTCGGGTTCGGGAGTCGGATCTTACGGTCGGTGGGCTTGCGACCTTTGCCTTTTGTGCGTTCTTTTTCTTTTTCGACTCTTGGAACCTCCTCGACTATAGGATCATAGTAATATGACCCATCTTGGCTGGATGTGTCAGCGAGGTGGTCCCATGCGATCGGCCCACTTAACTCTGCTAGTTCCCCCTTGGTGGCCCGGGGGTGTGCGGGTGCTGATCTTACGGTCGGTGTACTAATACTTAGGATGAGGTGCTTTCATCTTTTGTTTGTTCTTTCTTTGAGGGGTTCGGTAGATTTGCATTGATTGTTTCCCCTCGAACAAACCTATCGGTAAGACGCACTTACGAGCGAACGGGGGCGGATGAGGAAGCTTCTGGTTGAAGCCAAGTCCTTCCTTGCAATGCTTGGGCTTGTTTCTTGCGAGCATAGCCTCCGGCTTCTTTTCGGCGCCCATGTAACGCTCAATCATCGAGGCTTCTCCGGACATCATCACTCTTCTTCGGTGTGTCGTGCTCGGTGCGAAGTCACGACAATTCTTGCTTGGCGGACTCGGTTCGATATCTTTACGAGTCAAGTCATTGGTTAGAAGCTGAAATCCGATCTTCTTGATCTTTGAGACTTGGCCATCGAGAGTTTATCTCCTCCACGAGTCTCAACACAAGTCCTTCGGCCTCGGTAGTAACCCGACTCTCTCGAGAAAGTCTCGATTCTCCACTTTCGGGGTATCCAATTCTCGAAGAGTCTTGCTTGAGGCTGCGAGACTCATCCGAATTTGTTCGTCGAGCGAGATCTTCGTATGCGGTCGCAACGTCCAAATTCTCTTACGCACTTTGAAATAGTGTCGTGTGTGCAATGTGAAGAGGAATTGGCTCGGTTCAAGAGAGTTTACCTCATCCTCTTCGCTGCCCCATTAGGCACTTTTCGGTTGTTTCTTCGACTTCAAGCTCTAGGGCCATGAAAGCTGCATCATCATCCGATGAATCCATAAAGGAGTCGACCTCTTCCGAGTCGTCGATATTTCGCCCGGCTATGTAGGATTGTCTTTTACGGGCGAATTTCTCTCTCCCTTGCCTTACGTGCTTTGCGCGTTCGAGCACTACTAAGCTCAGGGACAATCATATTGATAATGTCACGGCTTCTTGCGGTTTGTAGCAGCGATGACTCTTTCTTCTTTGCTTTCGCTATTCTTTGATGGTTCCGAGTCAATCCTTCTTTTCGCATTCGAGAAGATTGAGAATCAGGAGTGTGTTTTGACATATAATTTGACTTACCTTTCGTTTCCCGATAGGCTTTAGTCACTTTTCTGCGTCGCTCCTTCTCCTTCTGATATTTCACAACGAGCAGCGCGTACTTCTGAGCCAGACTCCCTTCTTGTAGATCATTGAGTGAAGGTTCAGTCTTACTCGTCGTCTTGCTCGTCGCGGGAGATGCTATGCTGACTGACGCTTTGAAAGCATGATCAATCTTTGAGTCAGCTTCAGCTCTCAGCTTTCTTTGAGGTCTGTCGAACTCAAACTCCTCTGCCTGTAATTCTGAAAAGATATGGTCAGGAGACACAACATCTAAGTCAGAATGTCACAATAAAGTGGCAAAAGGTGTCCAGTGTCCGTCCGGCAGTGCCTTCGGTATCTTCAGATTCATCTCTCGGTTGCTGAATGTCTTTCCCAGCCCATTGATAGAGTTCATCAGATTTGTGAATCTGACATTTAGATCTTCAATTTTGTCACTAGGCTTGAGAGAGAGGCTTTCCAGCTTTTGGAGTTCCAGCGCTAACTTGTTAGCTTTAATCTTCTGAGTCCCCCGACTTAGTAGCGCTAGGGCGTCCCAGAGTTCTTTTGCAGTCTTGCATTCTACGAACCACCGCCCAAGATAAGAATCACTAAGGGTGGTCAGTATAGCGTTTCTGGCAACACGGTCTAAGTTGTAAAGCTTCTTCTCCTCAGGAGTGAAGAGACTTCTGTCTTTGGAAATCTTCTTCCCGGTCACCATTCCTCCTCCTTCAGCTTGGTCTTGAGTCACAACACTATCGATCATGGGAACGATAGGTCCTTCCTCGAGCACTTCAGTCATGCTATCGTGGAGGGAAGTCAGATAAGCCTCCATTCTGACTCGCCATACTCCATAGTTCTCTACGAGAACATGGGTACCATCCTTATACGACATATCGGCCATAGAAGATAAAGATATGAATGTAGAGTGATATGCGGTGAAAATGTTTTCTCCGGATCCGTTCGGTGGGCCGGTTTCGGGAATGACAAGAGTCTTAAGAACTCCTGCTCGATACCAATTGTTGGTCCCGAGTGTACGGTCGGGTGTAGAGGGGGTGAATACACTTCGATTCGATTTCTCAACTTTGAACACGAGCAGTCCTATTCGGGATGGTGTCGGCCCGAAACGATTCGGCGGACCAAGCAGTGTTACGAATCGTGTGCGGCAAAGAGTCGACTCTGCGAGACACGCTGGCGGCGGCGAGTCGAAATTCGGTATCTACGGTAAGAGTTCGGCGTGCGGAAATGTGTGTAGGCCCAAATCAGTTGAGTGGTGAAAACGTTTTATGAAAGTCTCAGTTCAGTAGATATGAAGTTCAGTATGCTGAGACAGTTGATTGATTTTAAAGGAATGATGTTCGGTATGAATAGTAAAATTAATGCAACAGTCAAGAAAGCAATAGAGACACAGGATTTTTAAAGTGGTTCGGATATCGCTCAAATCCTACGTCCACTGTCCCGAAAGATCAGGAGGCTATTATTTATCCTGAGTTAGTCTCAGTCAGCTTGCGCACTGGGCAAAGCCGCGTCTTGGTTTTTAGATTGAACCAAGTCTCAGTTTACAACGATCAAACTTAGAAGTGTTTGACAAACTTCTCCAACAGTGAAGGAGACCTTATACAACAAGGATTGGGTTCAAAGGTGAACTCCTTCGTCTAAGCTATAGATAAGAACGGTTGAGCTTAGGGTTAGAGGGATAGGGAATATGAGAGAGTAGGTTCTAGATCGACGAACAGCTGAAGGTAAGCTTTGAGTTCGTGTAACGTCGATTTGGATACTAGAGGCTTTATATGTCGGTTTAGCTTGATTCCCTTACGAGCTTAGAGGAAGTCTTTCACCGGAGATAACTCTTTCGATTCTTGCGGAAGACTTAGGCTTTTGGAATCCGCTCGCTTGAAAGTTCGTGTGTGTGTTCGTTTCTTCGTTAGCTCGTGAACTCTCTCTCTTTAATCTTGAATGATCCCTCTATTTATAGAGAAGAGATTGAAATAGATCCGTTGGAGACGATCTTCTTCTCTCTCTCTCTTTTGGTAGCAAACGGCTCTTTTTGACGTAGGTAATAGTGCCTTTTCCTCCTTTTTCGGAAAGTGTTGACTTGCAGCTTTAGTAGGTAGGATGACACGTGTATGCTTGTCATTTGTCGAGGTGAATAAAGTGGTTGAGACAGAACAGACTTCGAGGCTAATTGAAGCTGACTTCTCTCTTCCTCGTATATGACTACGCGGTGCATTTCAAAAAGATCGGCGAGTTCGGGAGGCTTGTTTGCCGTGCTTGAGTCGATCCACGTAGTCAATAGGTATAATCTTTGAGGTACACTGCGAAGGTCGGCTTTGAGTTCGATGAACTACTCTGCTGAGTTCGGTTCAGGCGACTCTCTCGATTATCTTGCTCTGCTTGAGTCCCGGTATCATTGAGTCTTCTGCTGGTCTTGTGAGGGCGATAAGCTGCGGCGCCTTGACCGAGAGCGGAGCGTCTGCGAGTACGAAACCTCGAGAGACAAAACAAATACAAGGGAATGGTTCATCAATCAGATAGGGTTTTGGGATCTTCAAATCTTCAGACAAGTACAGAGCACAAGGCTACTGAGCTTAAGATCAGTGTCTAAGACCGAATCATTTCCCACTAAGAGTAACAGTGCTGAGGATGGAATCATCACCCAACAGATATGGTCAGCTGAGCTTAGGTAAGAGGGAAGGGAACGAGAAAGTGGCTTCTAGAGCGACGAACGGTTAAGTATAGACTCTAGGTTCATATTCAGTCGCTTGGATACTAGAGGTTTATGATCTGATTCAACCCGGTTCCCTTTGAGCAAATATGTCGCCTTTCGCTGGAGATAACTCTATGAAGTTCTTGCGGAAAGCTTAAGTCGATTTTGAGTTGCTCGTGAATGCTCGTGTGTTCTTCGTTTTCTAGGTGAGCTTCAATTTGAAATCTTCCCTCTATTTATAGAGCAGAGATATGGATAGATCCGTTGGAGACGACGATCCATGTGTCTCTCTCTTTTGGTGACAGAGTCCTTTCCCTCCATTTCTGGAAAGTTGTTGGCCTGCAGCTTTAATCAGAGTGTAGACAGCTGACTGCTTGTCATTGGTCGAGGCTGAAGAAAGTAGGTGAGACAAACAAACTTCAAGGTAGATCTGAAGCTGACTTCTCTATACCTCGTATGACTCTGCTGATTTGACTTATGAGATATCTTAACAGTCAGAAGATTGTCTGGCCGTTGCTGAGTCTGATCTATGTTCAGTAGCATACTCCTGCTGGGTTCAGTTCTACAGAAGATAAACTTTGAGTTCAGTGAACTACTCCTGCTGAGTTCAGTTCCACTGACTCCTTTCAGTATAGTGCTCCTGCAGAGTCGAGTACTACTGAGTCCTCTTCTTATGGCGGCGGGGCGATAGTGCGCTAAAGAACCGGCGGACGGGCGAGCGCTGAACCATATCGAAGGGTGTCTACTAAGTCTGAAACTTTCAGAGACAGATCAAACAATTACAATTGAATGGTTCATCAGTCAAAGTAGGGTTTTAGGATCTTCAAATCTACTGAGCGCTAGGCCACTGAATCATCTCCCAATAATTTGTGGAGGTACTGAATCATCTCCCAACACCGCCACAGTTCCAAGAGTATCATATGTTGAAGGACTTCAACATAATCTTCTCTCTGTTAGTCAATTTTGTGATAACTCGAATAGAGTGATTTTTTACGGTTGGTTTACGTGATGTCGTTGATAAATCTACGGGGAAAACGGTGTTATCGGGTTCGCGCCAAAAGAACATCTATGTAGTGGCCGGAACTCGGTGAACACTGAAACTTGCTTGCTAGCAAAGAACGATAACAGAACAGGGTGGCTCTGGCACAGAAGACTCAGCCATCTCAACTTCAAGACGCTCAACAAGCTAGTTAGAAACGCTCTAGCAAGAGGACTACCAAATGAAGTATTCAGCAAAGACACTCAGTGTGAAGCATGTCTGAAGGGAAAGCAAACAAAGAAGCAAAATCTGCCTGTTCCATTGCCTTCTACTGATGGAATCCTTCAGCTGCTACATATGGATTTATTCGGTCCAGTCTCTCCAGTGACGACCAGAGATAAAGAGTATGCTTTAGTGGTCATTGATGACTACTCGCGCTACACAAGGGTCATATTTATTGCCAACAAGTCTGACGTCAAAACAGAGTTGCCTGCGCTTCTGAAAAGGCTCAGTGTCGAGAAGAACATCAAAATTATAAAGATATGTTCAGACAAAGGAACTGAGTTCCTGAATTCGATGGTAGAAGAGTTCTGTAAAGCTGAAGGCATAGAGCATGAGACCTTTGCTGCACGCACGCCTCAACAAAACGGGGTTGCTGAAAGGAAGAACAGAACACTCAAAGAAGCAGCTAGAACCACGCTTCGCGGGGACTCGGGACTTCCATCCAAGTGCAGGAAGAAGCAAGGCGAAGCGCATGTTATACTCAGAACAGATCTCTACTGACTAAGCAACATCAAAAGACACCATATGAATTAAGGAATGGTAGAAATCCTTTCTTATCTTATTTTCGTATTTTTGGGTGTTCATGTTTTATCCACAATAATGAAAAGGACCAGTTAAAGACTTTTGATAGCAAGTCAGACCAGGGAATCTTCTTAGGATACTCCAGGGTCAGCGAAGCCTTCAGAGTTTTTAACTACCGGACCCTTTGCGTGGAGGAAAGCTCTCATGTTGTTTTTAATGAGTTTGCTACTGAAGACAGGAGCAGAAAACTCAAAATCAGAATCTTATGACATCAGTAAGCAGCTACATGATCTGAGCTTAAAAGACAAAGTTTAAAAGATCCAGCTGTGTTGGGATGATGATTCAGAAGAGGAAATTGAAGATAAGACTACTGAATCTCAACCCGCAGCAGAAGTAGCTGAACTGATTGACTCTACTGAATAGAGTCAATCCTAGGTAACTCAGGTCGATGAAGAAACCCAAGTGGTAACTGAGACCTCTGCTGAGGATAATAATTCAGGGGGAACAAATGAAGTTCCTGAGCTGAATGCCCCTGAACCTAGTGAGTAAGTAGACCCAACTCTCGTAACTGAATTACTTTAATCTCAGAATAGTACAACTGAAATGCTTAACTCACCTACTATCTGTGTTGAACAAATTTCAGATGAAGAGTTGAAACATCGTCGATCGTGGCTGGACGCTCACACTTCTGACTTAATTATTGGAGATACTTCAGCTAATGTAATGACAAGATCCAGATTCTGAGGAGCTGAACCAGTTCGCGAGAAACGAAGTATGGGAGCTTGTTGACAGACCCTGACATCAACATGTGATCGGAACTAAATGGGTCTTCAAGAACAAGCGAGATGAAAACAACGTCATAGTAAGGAACAAAGCTAGACTCGTGGAAAAAGGTTACTGTCTAGCTGAAGGGATAGATTACGACGAAACTTTCGCTCTAGTTGCAAGATTGGAGACAATCAGACTATTCCTAGCCTACACAACACATCAACGCTTCAGAGTTTATCAAATGGATGTGAAGTCTGCTTTCCTGAACGGCGTACTGAAAGAAGAAGTCTATGTAGAACAGTCTCCCGGCTTTCAGCAGTGACATCAGGTTTATAGACTCAGAAAGGCTCTGTATGGGTTAAAACAAGCACCCAGGGCTTGGTACGATACCCAGTCTGAGTTTCTTCTTCAGAAAGGTTTTCAGAAGGGTACAGTAGACCGCACAATATTCAGCATTCGACTAGACGACAACATAATTCTTGTGTAGATCTACGTAGATGACATTATATTCGGCTCAAAGAATGTCATCATGTGTCAGCAGTTTGAGAAAATGATGAAGGATAAGTTCGAGATGTCAATGATGGGAGAGATGAATTATTTCCTCGGTTTTCAAGTCAAACAATCTGAGAAGGGAACATTCATAAATCAAGGCAAATACACTCGAGAACTCATCAACAAATTCGATTGCACATCTGGTAAACCAATCAAGATCCCGATGAACACGAATATGAAAATCGATCTTGATAAAGAGGGAGTATCAGTAGACCGTTTCTGAATTTCGTGCTATTATTGATTCATTATTATATCTAACAACTACTCGACCTGACATAACTTATGTTGTAGGTGTCTGCGCTCGATTTCAGGCGAATCCTAAGCAGAGCCATATGGACTCAGCAAAGAAGATTCTCCGCTATCTTACACGAACACCTGACATGGGTTTATGGTATCCAGCAAATGATAATATTGAACTAATTGATTATTCTGATGCTGACTATGCAAGATGTAGGATTGACCGAAAGTCAACTTCTGGAACTTGTCAGTTCCTTGGCAGTAAGCTGATCTCATGGTTTTCAAAGAAATAACATTCAGTAGCGACTTCAACTACTGAAGTGAATACATGGCTGCCGGATGTTGCTGCGCCCAAATCCTTTGGCTGAGACAGCTGCTACGCGACTATGACGTCATTCATAATGAAGTGCCGATCTTCTGCGATAGCTCCAGTGCAATTGCAATCACTCAGAACCCTGTACTTCATACTAGATGCAAGCACGTGGACATCAGGCACCACTTCATTCGTGATCATGTCGAAAAGAAGTATATCAGGACGGAGAAGATCCATACTGGCCATCAAAGGGCCGATATTCTGACCAAGCCTCTAGCTGAAGCCAGATTCAAAGAACTTTTAGTAGAGCTAGGTCTGCTGGACCCTACTGACTCCAATCAGTAAGTGGATTCAGGAGAGGAGCATTCAGCAAGGGGGAATGTTCACTCTCAGTACTGAACTTATTCAGTACACGGAGATTCAGAAACCATCTACACGAGGTATCAGCTGACTACGATATTCAGCTGATAGGTTTGCGTATCTCTACTGAGTAGCCAATAGAATATTTTATGCATTAATGATTCAGATTCAGCTTCGTATTCAATGCCTTAGAAAGTGTCATTTAATATAACAATTTACATTTAATACACGACATTCTATGCTAAGTATCTTTGAGTCATTCGCGGCGCATTAAATCCATGTCTAATCAAGTTACTTCTTTGGCTATATACAACTGTAATTTGACTTAGGCAGCTATTTTGATCATTACATATTTTACAACATTAAATTTAGCCGTCCATCTCATAAAGCGGATTCAAACTGAACCGTGGATGTAAAACTGTTCATCTTCTTGATCATATAAAACACGTTCAAAGATAGAAAAACCGCCATTTTCGCTCTGCACCTTTCGAACCCTAGAATTTTCTGAGATTTAATCTGCTACTAGCAAATTGCTCTTATAACTTCTCGAAAATTATTTTGGTAAACATCACGCATATTATGTACTCGTATTTCTCTGTAATATTTTTTTCTTCGATACTGATATCTTATCTTGCCGATCAAAGTCATGGCAGCAAAGAATGTTACAGTAACTGTTCCAACCAATATCATGGAGATTCTTGAAAAGGACCATGTTTGGTGCGAGTCAATCATGGAATTTGACGCCTGCGAGTTGGATTTTATGGAGGAGATCTTTGAGGCGTTGAGGGCGTCAGGACTGGAAGGTTTTATCTCAAGGAAGCCAGCCTTCTTCCTTCTGAGACAAGTTTCAGAATTATACCTGAATTCTGAATCCATAAACGGAGATATTAGGGGTCGGTTTATCATTCATCACGTCATAGACCCCACCCATACTGACTCCGAGATCAAATAGATGTATATCTGAGAAGCTCTTCAGTGGAGCTTTCAGCTGCCTAGCACCGGCATCAGTATTATTGGATATAAGGATGACCCTATGGACGAGTACCTAGAAATATTCTGTGGTAAGCCCACGTCATTCAGGGCTGCCTTCCCGAAGAACGCGATGCTGCCTAAGTATAGAGCGCTGGCATATATAGTCACACAGATCTTGACTAGCCAGGTAGGGTCATTCGATCAGGTGTCCAGAACTAAACTATAAATGATGATGGCGATCTATGATAGAGCCCAAATCAACTAGACATGATTCTTTCTGAAAGAGTTCATGACCCAGGGTGCGAAGTTTGATAGAGCCTCAAACAGTTTCACTGTCAAAGGGAAGCTTCTTTATGGGTTGAAGTTGACAGTGATGATCGAAGACTTCTGTTGTGCTGACCATCATGTCTATGCTGACAAGGGGTACTTCAACCCAAAGAAGGCCAGATTTCAAAGCAGGGCAGTAGCCCTTCACCAAATTGTATCAGGGCCTGCTGAGCACAAGAAAGGAACTAAGAAGTCTTCTACTCCGACCAAGAAGAGGTCGCCTCCTAAGACTGCTCAGAAGACACCGTCAAAGAAGCAAAAGACTGTATCTAAGGTAGTAGTCATCCCTCCATTCAGACAGCGTGATAAGGGAGACTTTTCTGAGAAAACTGTCTCAGCGGAGAAGACTACATCGACTGACAAGGGACATAAAGTGGAATAGGGGTCCGATGTTGAGCCTGTTACTCCTACTACTCAGACCCCGCTAGATATTCCACCTCTCAGCAGTATCCCATCTGCTGAGAAAGAAATAACTCCGATAGAGGTTGAGGACTCGGAGATAGCTTCTGAAGCCGAGACAATCGGGATGGAGGCCTCAGCTCTTCAAACTAGAGCCTCCCAAGAAGTCTCATAGGCCATTCCAGAGATATCGAGTCATTCTGACTTGGTCACTCTCGCCAGGCAGGCCAGGCTTCATATGGTGATCATATTCCAAGAATGGTCAACCCTAAACAGACTGATCCAACATCATTCCTGTGAACAGCTACATGAAGAGGAGCTAATAATCCGCGAGAAGATATTTTATTCAGAGCCTGCGGATCTCTGCTCCATGGAAGACTTAAGGGCGGCTATACTAGCCAATCCTAATGATCAGGACTCGCCCCATGATTCAGGCCCTGAGAAGCCTGTTGAGGGATCTCAACTGGAGGAGGGTGCTCCATCCTCAACTGCTAAAATCCCTCTCAGCATCCTCCCCCCAATTCAGTCGGCGGCTGGTACCTCTCAGACCGCGGACCCAGTACACCTTCTGCTGGGATCTGCATTCGAGGTAGCGCCCAGCCCTAAGACCCGACGTTCGAAGACTGTGGCCAAGGCACTCAGAAGTCAAGGTGCTCAAAACAGACTTCTGGCCAAGGCGGTCCACAAGACGTGGAAGCAGTCGACTCTGGCTCAGAGTGAGGAAATGAAAGAGCTCAGAATTTCATTTCAGAACACTCCAGCTCCGGACTTCTCTACTATCCTCATAGACGCTCTATCCACTCTACGAGCAGTGTTCGAGAAGCAACAAGCACTGATGGAGGCTGCTTTGAAGAAACTTCTTGAAGATTATAAGGCATCCCAGTCAGCCCATGCTGAATCCATTTCTTCAATGAGTCAGACCTCAGAACTCAGACTTCAAAATATTCAGAAGGCTCTAGAAGAGAAGATGGATAATAAGTTGCAATCAATTCAGACCGTGGTGGACTCTTTCCATAAGAATATGGAGATGAACTTACTGAAGAATGGAATGAGCTCCACCTCCGACTCGAGAAAATGCAGAAAGCTTTGGATCAGCTAGCCACTGCATACAAAAGTCTGAACAAGAAGATTCTGGTACCTACCCTTGGCTCAGTTGATGATGCCAAAAAGGGGGAACGGGAAAGAATACTGAAGGCACCAAGGGGAACTAGATCAGTAAGGGGAGCAACCCTGACTCACCAATCTGCTCCCTTTGAATCCCAAGGCACAGGTCAGGCCCAGGGTGTCTCGGCGGGGGAGATGTAGAGCTGCGCGAGGCGCCCCAAGCGGCTCAGGACCTAAAGACTCAGCAACCCAGACTCCAAGTGAAATTATCAAGGAGGTTGCTAAATTTATCGAGGAGGATTCTGATGAGGAGGAAACTCCTATGCCTCATCCAGTGGCAGGTAAGGGGAAGAAAGTGCTGAAACTCCCAACCCCACCGATGAAACGAGCTAAGAGGTTTATAAGCCCTGAGAAGAGAGCTTAGATAGAAGCAGACGAGAAGCTCGCCAGGGAGATTGCTGAGGCAGAGGCTGCTAATAAGACCAAGAAAGCTGCTGCTAAGGGCAAAACCAAAGTCCAAGGGGGAAGGAAGCCTGGAAGGAGGCCACCCCCTAGGAAGCTGAAAATTGGCGATTAGGCCGATAAGGAAAAAAGAGAAGGAATAGCTACAGCAACAGCAGACTGGCCAGCAGGGTGGAACTAAGTCCAAATCTCAAACACCTGTTGAGTCAGAAGAAGAAGAAGAGCATGTTCCGTCGTATGTCCCTTCTAAAGCGCAAGAACAGGAGATGAAAGAGATATGGGACGCGATGGACAGAGCTCTAGACAGAGGTGCTGAAGCTAGACAGATCAGCGAAGCCCGAGAGAGGCTCAGGCTGGCTGACCTTGAAGCATTGAGACTCAGGACAAAGAAAGAGGCAAGAGAGAGAGTACCTGACAAAGCTGAGATTCCATGCAGGTACAGGCGTGCCAAGAAGCCTACTGATTTCAAGATTCACAAATTGCCAAGAATTGACACGTGGACGCCATGGGAGTGGACTCAGAGGTGGGAAACGCTCAAGGCAGAATTTATCAAGAGCTACTTCATCTGGACGTACTGGCCTCACATGGACAAAGTTACAGCCTTTGCTGAATGGCTTCTGGTGAGCGACCCTAAAATCTATGCCAGAGTCCAAAAAGCCTTAGCTGAGAAGATAGATGTCAGAGTTCCAGTCCCTAGACCTCTGCCCCCTCCACAGAAGCTCGACGGATCACTGCATGTTGGAGTTATAGAAGGAGAAGTCAGCAATGCGGTCATAGCCCTGAATCTTGATGAAGCCAATCCTCATGATGTGCTGAAGATACAGAAGCTCAGAAGATACACTTTCAGAATGTATGGATTGCCGTTGCCTAAAGATAAGTCAAGAGATTTCAAAGCGCGGATCCAGCAGTTCAGGAGATAGTTAGCTTCTATGTATCTTGTTTTTTGTTTTCTAGAATAGTATGTGATGTATTGTACTGAATATTCTCTTATCTATAAAACATCATTGCTGTTCATATCTTATTGTCTTCATGGCCTTGTTTATTTATGCTTAACACTCATAATCACCTAAGTGATTACTGACTCACACACTCACTGTTGATATTTGTGTCTGTCTGTTTTTGCTTAGCTGATAGATCTGTTTTCTTTAGAAGCTTAAGGGAACTTATTGTATGAGGTAAAGGTGGAAATTGTTGTTAGGATTCTGAATAAGTTCTTATATTTCTTCCCTGAACCTTCCCTCAGTAGTATAGAACTTGATGAACAACTCCACTGATTCTACTTGTAATATTTGTAAGGAGTCTGGTTCTGACAGTTTGTATTGTTATGTTTTGGCATCATCAAATAGGGGGAAATTATTGGGAGATGATTCAGTAGCCTAGTGCTCAGTAGATTTGAATGATCCCAAAACCCTACTTTGATTGATGAACCATTGAGTTGTATTTATCTTGTACCCATTTAAGAGAGTTTCAGACTCAGTAGACATCCTTCCTACATGGTTCATGCATTCAGTTCTGTCTGGTGGTTCTTCAGTAGACTATCAGCCTCAATACTATGAGAAGAAGACTCAGTAGTGCTGGACTCAGCAGGAGCAGCATACTGAGAGGTATTCATACTTAGTAGTCTTTGGACTCGGCGGGAGCGACATGCGAAAGGAGTCGGTGGAGCCGAACTCGGCTGGAGTAGTTCATTGAACTCGAGTTGATCTTCGGTAGAGGCTTTGGACTCGGCGGGAGTATGCTGCGAACATAGATCGGACTTCGGCAACGGCCGGACGGTCTTCGGCTAGTTAGAGATCTTATAAGTCAAATCAGCAGAGTCATACGAGGTATAGAGAAGTCAGCTTCAGATCTGCCTAGAAGTCTGTTTGTCTCACCTACTTTCTTCAGCCTTGACCAATGACAAGCAGCCAGCTGTCTACTTTCTGATTAAAGCTGCAAGTCAACACTTTTTCGGAAATGGAGGGAAAGGACTTTGTCACCATACTTTGAAAGAGCCTATAGCTACCCAAAAGTGAGAGACACATGGATCATCGTCTTCAACGGATCTTTCCATGCCTCTCATCTATAAATAGAGGGAAGATTTTAAATCGAAGCTCACGACACATACGAAGAATACACGAGCAATTACGAGCAACTCAGAATCGACTTAAAGCTTTCCGCAAGATCTTCAAAGAGCTATTCCAAGCGAAAGGCAACATACTTGCTCAAAGGGAACCGATCTGAATCAGACTCTAAGCCTCTAGTATCCAAGCGACTGAATACGAACCCAGAGTTTATACTTTACCGTTCGTCGCTCTAGAAGCCACTTTTTCGTTCCCTTCCCTCTAACCTAAGCTCAGCAGACCATATCTAAAGCTTAGATCAAAGGAGTTCATCCTTGAACTGTTCTTTATTGTAAAGAACTCCTTCTTAGTTGGAGAGTTTGTCAAACACTTCAATTTGATACCTTGTAATCTGAGACTTGCTCAGTATAAATCTCAATACCAGTGTTTGTCTAGTGCACAAACCGACTGAGACTAACTCAATATAATAAAATAGCCTCCTAATCTTTTCGGGACAGTGGACGTAGGATTGTTGGATCCGAACCACTTTAAAATCGCTTGTGTTTTGTGGGCCTTGTTTACTGTTGCATTGATTACTGTTCATACTGAAAATATCTTTTAAAATCATTCAACTGTGTTTCAGCAAACCTTAAAAGACTGCACTAATATACTGACATAGTTTTCCATATAACGTTTTCTAACTCAACTGAATTGGGCATGCACATTTCCGCACTCTACTGAACTTCTACTGAACGGTACTGAATTCTGACCTAAGTCAGCTAGTAGGCCTCAGTGAAGTCAGTCACTCTGCCATGCGATTCAGAACAGCTTATCTAGTCTACTGAACCTGTTCAGTACGACATCTTCCTAGAAAGGATTGTTCGCGTTTTAAGTTGAGAAAGTTTTCAGGTGTATTCCCCCCCCCCTCCCCCACAACACCTGAACGTTTATCTCGGGACCAACACATGGAGAGATGAATCATTTAGTAAGCACATTCAGTATTAATACTGAGCTTCACGTTAGAGTTGAAATTTGTACCTAGTTTGAGAAATCGATAGTTAGATACATTCGTGATAGATAGATAGATTGCTTGATTGATAGTTTGTTTGATTATTTGTAAGATCTATACATTGACAATCTTGAAGGTCTGTTAGTCAATATTTGGAGAGGCATAAAGTGGACATAGGATCTTGAGTATCCGAATTACTTTAAATCCTCGTGTTCCTACTATTGTGCATATTTATCTCAAGTGTCATTTGCATAAACTAATCTTTCAAATAGCATTTGTTTTATCAGTTTGAATCAACATAGAGCATTTAATTTGCAGCAATTAGATATGTATTGTTTCAATAAAAGGTTTTTCTTGCTAAATAACACGCTAACACTATTCCGCACCTACTGATTGCTCAATACTTAGTCAGGCCCACTCTGTATCCTCAAGGATTTAGGAGTTAATATTTGGGACTAGGTCCATATCAATCTAAAGACTGACTTCAAGATCTAAGTTCGAGAAAATTTGGATAAGGTGTATTATCTGCACCCGCCACCTAAGTTTACATCGGGACCAACAATTGTTATCAGAGCGGTGATCAGACAATCGTTTCTGTTTACTAGGTCGACTTGATCAGTTTCTAAAGCATTTTTAGGTACCTAACTTACTTTCTGCACCTTAACTTCTTATCTTTGTCAGTATGTATGAACAACTTTCGTAAATGTCCAAGTTAGCATTCCGGTGATCGAAAAAATTTGAGGATTGGAGTGGTGCCTTAAATTGCAAAAATTGAAAGTTTGTGATTTAGTTAATCATGGTAGAAGAATCATGCTAAAATTTGAAATTCGGACAATACATACTTTTTTTGCTAAAATCCCTAAATTATACTCCCTTGGTCCCAATGAGCATGTCTCAATGCTTTTTTACACATATATTAAAGAGAGTTGTTAGATGTGAGAGAAAGAGTGGGTCCCACCAAAAGAGAGTTGTTAGTTGTGAGTAAAAAAATCATCATTTTTTGTATAAGACAAGATGGAAGGGACAAACCAAAAAGAAAAGCGAGGCAAGAAGAATAGGACGGAGGGAGTACAAGGTATTTTTGTTCCATTATTAGCTAATAAGTTTGATCCGTAAATATTGGCGAAATTCGAATGTTGGATTTCTTACTGGAAGCATAACAATTCTTTCTATTACTAGGCCATCCCAAAGAAACACCTGCTAGTTTTTTCCTTTTTTAATTGTATTTTTGTGCAAACTATAAACATGTATGAGTTTTTGCATAAACTACGCGAATATAGTTAAGGAATAACAATTCGGCATACTGAAAAGGGTTTGGTAGTTATAGGTGTCACCCGACCCACTACACTTTGAGAATAAACATAATCCGCCTAGATTTGTGATTTTTTTAACCTATCTCGTTATAGGTGATTTAATTTTTTCGCACGAACATGCCCTCCCCCAACCTAATAATGACCAACTTGGCCAATCAAAGTGAAAAACAGTAAGGAAAACCTATTCTCTCTTTTTTTTAGTTGGGTGTTATTTTATCGGAATCAGCAGCCACTATCTTTAGTGCACACAGGCAGAGACGGAGGGAGGGGTGGGGTTTGGGTGGCAGTGGGCCCCCTGTGTTTAAATATTTCAGTATATAAATATTATATTTATTGCATTATGGTACAGTGGTAACCCTTCCTCATAAGGGTTTGTAGACCCAGGTTCAATTTCCTGCAATGTTTATTTTCTTTTCTTCATTATTTACCTTTTTTCTTCTTTTTTTTTAATTAAAATTCAAAATAACTAGAAAATAACTACTATAAATTAGATCCATATACATATAATTAGTTGGACCCCCCTGAAAGAAGTTTCTGGCTCCGTCCCTGGGCAAACTCAAGATAACGGTCTCGGTAGAATTTGAACCCATGACGTTCGACCACAAAATAAACACCGTATCCGCTATGTCATCCCATAGTTGGACCCATGACCTACCCTCTTTTTCGAAATATTAGCAGTTGAAACACACAGACATGTTAGGTTCATGCCTTTGTTTTCATTTTATGGTTAAATGTTTTCACTGTTTTTGTACTTAATGAGTAAATTATAAAAATAAACTAGTTTTATTACTGTCAAATTCACTAGCTATAAATTATCAAAATCCTTATAAAGACGTGTGGCCGTATTCCATCGTTCCCTCTCCTTCAATTAAAAAATATAACTATTAGAAAATTCAAATAGTTTTATTTGAAAATGTAATAAAATTGTTTTATTTGAACGGGCGTGATGGTAAACAGAGAATGTATACTTATATAGTATGTCTTTAAATAGATCTGTTGGGTGATGATTCCATCCTCAGCACTGTTACTCTTAGTGGGAAATGATTCGGTCTTAGACACTGATCTTAAGCTCAGTAGCCTTGTGCTCTGTACTTGTCTGAAGATTTGAAGATCCCAAAACCCTATCTGATTGGTGAACCATTCCGTTGTATATGTTGTTTGTCTACGAGGTTTCGGACTCGGTGAGCACTCTGCTCTGGTCAAGACGCTCGGTAGCTTATGCGCCTCGGCACCGGTGTAGAAGACTCGGTGATCTTGGACTCGGCGGGAGCGATATGCGAGAGAGTCGGTTGAGCCGAACTCGGCGGGAGTAGTTCATTGGACTCGAGGCCGATCTTCGATAGACTTATCTCATTGTCTATCTACGAATACAAGGTCGAGACTCGGCATCGGCGGATAGTCTTCGGGACTGTCGAGAATCTTTTGAAAGACAATCAGCATTGTCATATACGAGGATGAGAGAAGTCAGCTTCAGCGTGTCTCGAAGTCTGTGCTGTCTCAACCGCTCTATCCGCCTCGACAAATGACAAACATACACGTGTCATCCTACCTACTAAAGCTGCAAGTCAACACTTTCCGAAAAAGGAGGAAAAGGCACTGTTACCTACGTCAAAAAGAGCCGTTTGCTACCAAAAAGAGAGAGAGAGAAGAAGATCGTCTCCAACGGATCTTTTTCAATCTCTTCTCTATAAATAGAGGGATCATTAAAGATTTGAGACACACGAGAGAGAGTTCACGAGCTAACGAAGAAACGAACACTCACACGAACTTTCAAACGAGCAAATCCCAAAAGCCTAAGTCTTCCGCAAGAATCAAAAGAGTTATCTCCGGCGAAAGACTACCTTTAAGCTCATAAGGGAACCAAGCTGAACCGTCAACAAAGCATCTAGTATCCAAGCGACGTGACACGAACTTATAGCTAAACCTCAGCTGTTCGTCGCTCTAGAAGCTACATTCTTGTTCCCCATCCCTCTAACCCTAAGCTCAACTGTTCTTATCTATAGCATAGACGAAGGAGTTCATCTTTGAACCTGATCCTTATTGTATAAGGACTCCTTCACTGTTGGAGAAAGTTGGAGAAAGTTTGTCAAACACTTCTAAGTTTGATCGTTGTAAACTGAGACTTGGATCAGTATAAAAACAAAGACGCGGCTTTGCCCAGTGCGCAAGCTGACTGAGACTAACTCAGGATAAATAATAGCCTCCTGATCTTTCGGGACAGTGGACCTAGGATTTGAGCGATATCCGAACCACTTTAAAAATCTCTGTGTCGTTTACTTATTGTTACATTGATTTTACTATTCATACCGAACATCATTTCTTAAAATCAATCAAGCTGCTCTCGATACTTGAACCGAATATCTGGCCGAACCGAGACTTTCCTAAAACGTTTTCACCACTCAACCGATTTGGGCCTACACACATTTCCGCACGGCCCGAACTCTTACGCCAGATACTTGAATTTCGACTCGGTCGGCTAGCGAGTCTCGGTAGAGTCGAACTCTTTGCCGCACACGATTCGAGAACACTGTTTGGTCTGTTTGAACCGTTTCGATCCGACACCATCCTGAATAGGACTGTTCGTGTTCGAAGTTGAGAAATCGAATCAGGTGTATTCACCCCCCCCTCTACACCTGACCGTACACTCGGGACGAACAAGATGTTTCATGATGCTCTTAATTTTTTGACAGAAGTTAAAATAAATTACATATTTGGAAACTACATTTGAAAAAAATCAATGCAAGATGAATGAAAAATATATTTCTAATCATACGGTTGGATTGTAAAGTTGATTAAAGAACACAATCTAATGGTCAAGATTCTTCTTGACCAAATGGTTTCATATCTTCATTAATGGATACTGCAACTCTTCAATATCTTTAATGCATCACCTATATATTTAGTTTTTCAAACATCAATTGCAATATGCACATTCATATAACTGTCTTCTACATTCTTTGTCTAGAATTTATGTCCCGAACACAGATTAGTTTGTAAACTCTAGGTTGTTATACAACATGTATAAATAGACACGTACCTATTTTGTTTTTCAAACATCAATTGATGAAATTCACATTTAATTATTTTATATATTTGTATTCGACATTCTTTATCCTAAATATATAATCATGAGGATAGATTAGTTTGTAAACTCTTTGTTTGTACGTAGTACAACATTCTAAAGTTAATAGTAGGATTATTTGTATCATGAGGACGATTGCTATCGAACCATTTGGTATCATGTTTGATGTAATTTCATTTTAAGGTGATAGAGTTCAATGGTCATCTTCACTTTCATTGTTGTTGCAATATTTGGGTAACTAATTATTTCGAAGTATCACATTCAAATATATATGTTATGTATCTTGCTTTAACCTAACTTGTAAGGACGTGAACTTTGATATCTCATATCTATTGACATAAAACTGGACTTTAGATTGCCTATAATCTTCTTGTATGTTCAATTTTTACTTTTCGGTGGATACAATTTTAAAAATATGAGTATTATTTCTTTGATACACATTTTTAACGATCTGATTGTGTACCACAACTTGAAATTGAATCTTAGAGCGCAGGGACGGGAGAGTGCGATATAGTAGTTCATAGACATTCAAATTAGACGTTATTTTTATTTGAAATTTCATCGAGAAATATAAATTGACAGCAGCAGGGGCCGTTGAACGCAATAAAGAGAGTATGTGTGGAACGTGACAAATCGCAGGCGTATATCTAATGCCCATTTGTCAAGTAATGACGGTAGTTGAATGTAGCTACCGATTTGTCCTTTTGTCCATCCTATCTACTGTCAATCCTAAATCATGATCCTTTCGGTCTAGTTGCAATTTGTGTTCTATACATGGTGATTAAACTATGGGTTAAAAGCATTAACTTTATGAATTATTAGTTTTTATCCTGTCCCATTGTATTGTAGTATCTGAAATGGGCAATTTGCCTCTAGACCATTAAATTTACGCATTTGGCCACTTGAACTATTAAAATGTGCAATTTATCTACTGAATTATATATTAAAGCGTAAAATTTCAGAAAAAAAAAAATCAATTGCATGTGCAAAGGGATAATATTATCCTGAAGAATTAGTTTTGTGGGATTTTCCTCATGCTTTTCAAGGTTTTGGGATTTGTATATATTATTCTACTTTGCAAGTGTAGCCAAAAAAATTTTTTTCTAATGTTTTATTCTTTTACATCAAATTAATAAGGTAGCTTAAAGTTATATTAAGTGCACAAAGTTACACATTTTCATAGTACATGAGAAAAATTACACATTTTTATAGTTTAGATCAATGCAATTAAATTAAGTGCACAAAATTAATAACTCAAAGTGCAAATTACATATTTTCATAAATCGTGGGCAAAAAATCCACAACCCAGTAATAGTTTAGGTGGTTTTAACAGTTTAAACCCTCAACCTATTATAAAAACGAAATGCATAATTGAATTAGTTATAATTAAAAATATATAATAACCTAAGTATTACCGTTCGGGTCAATAGTGGATTAAGTCAATTTTTTGTTTAAATTTACTTAAGGTTTTTGAAAATTTACTATTTTGACTTTCGAGTCATAATTAGACATTGTATATCTTAGTTATTGGTTGATTTAGATTTCATCCATTTTAGAATATATTTAAAATTAATTTTAGCTTGTCTTCCGATTAATAAATCCTTGGACCGGCCTCTTCTTCGGATAGTCACTTGACTTACAATTAGAGGTATACATGGTGCTAAATTTCATGATTTTAGATTACACTACTAACTTGGAAGGTGGGAGGGACATAGTGCAAATCCCCAACCGTTACCCACTGCTTTAATTTCAGATGTTGAATTTACGTTTCAACTTGTGGCAAAAATAAATTATGCGGGGAACAGGATGCTAATCATATCTCAGACCAATGAGCGTGACACTCTTTATTGCATATATGCTTTTATCTTTCCTTTTTCCGTACTCTACTATTGAGATTTTTATTGTTATTTAATTTCAATTCCAAGTACCATATTTAGTTTATAATAAATTTTAGGGGTTCGATATACGTATACTCCCTCTATCCAATAAAAATGTCTATTTTCTATAAGGACACTGAGATTAAAAAACATATGTGGTTATATGTTTGGTCAACACATTATTTGCTTCTTTTTATAAACATAACACTTTGGTGGTCCGTCGTACCACACAAATAAATTTATAAACACCTGCACAAAAAATTGGAACTAGGATTAACACATAAGCAAACAGGGGTTGATCCACATGGAATGGGCAGACTGATTCTTACTCTTTCTAAAGACCGAAAGGGGTTTGGTTAGCAACCACCATTAATTTTGTGTTTGTATTAAAACTAGACAGAAATAAAAGGAATACGAATTTGACAATTATGTAAAGCAGATAATAAAGGGAACCAACCCAGACAAATCCACACCAATTCTTCTTCGATCCTTGTCAAAAGATTAATTAGTTATCTAGAGTTACTTAGACACATCCATTCCTTCTGCTTATTATGGCGATGGCATGTTGAGCATGAACCAATTTCCCTATCCTAGTAATTAACCTACCTTGTTGAGAGTAATGACTAGGTCAATCATTAAGAAGCATTAAGATCTAAGGAACTAGATTAATTAAGCTACCCATGTTGAGCATGCTAGTAACCTTATTATCGATTTTATTCTGTTTGATTAAACAACCAACTAAACTAAGGTGATCATTCCTAACCAGTTAATCAAATTAATCTTCCCAGATAAAGTCGAAACCCTAAAAACCAATTTTGAGCACAGCTCAGATCTCACGAAATTTAAATCGGTGTTTCATCGTCTTAGCCAGATCAAAAAGTTTAGCTGCTCATTGCACTAGGAAGAAACGAAATTGAAATGCCAATAGTAAAGATAATGAACAGAAAGCGAAAAACAACTAACAGAGATAAGCAGATCTAGAAACGCAACAACAACCAACAGGGAAGAAGAAATATGAAAACTGTAAATAAAATACTACCGACTGGGTCTACAGGCAGTTAAAACATGAAAGTCTCCAGTTGTTCTCGAAACATGCATAGACGATAGTAGAAAACTAAAACAATGATTTACTGTGTAGGTAAAATGTAAATTGAACAAAAGCTCCCTCTTTGTTCGCACTCTATCCTCTATTTATAAGAGGTTAATATAAAACCCTAGACAAGTCATGGGCCTTGATACATCTTCTCATCTAGTTGGGCTCAGAATAATCCCATTTAGCAGACAGACTCATCCAATGTGCTTTCAACAATGTTGTTCAGTTGGGCTCAGGGCAGCTTTTCTTCATCAACTAAACCCATATTAAATCCCTTTGATTTGTTTCCGGCGGCCAGACCTAGATTGCATGAAATTTGCCCAGGATTCATGTCTTTCACTCTACACTTGTCTTCATTGGGATTTCGCGTTTTTCCACTTGAATATCCTCCTTCCAGTACTATCTTGCACAAAAAGTAGAAAAACAAAAAAAAAAACCACACATAAAACAGGCAAAAACGGAAGTAGCAAATAACACTCATCACACTTTTTAGGGAACGACTCAAAAAGAAAATATAAGACTTTTGATAAGACTATGGAGGGAGTATTTAAGAAGGAATAATTATATTTTTAACTATTTATTTTAAATTAATAATTGATTATTTACTTATGTTCATTTAAAAAAAAATTAATTTCAATTCTTTGTTGATAAATATTGGTTTACATCGGTAATTTACAATCACTTTTCTCTCGTCCAAATAGTTTTGTTTAGATAAAGTGTAATAGACTATTTAATTATTTGTGAGAAACAAACTGATCGTTTCATAACTATTATACTCAAATTGCTCACGAATATTTCCAAACAAACATGTAACAAATTAATGGTTTGTGGTCAAAGGTTAAATACTCAAATCTTACCTACATTTCTAGGCGTGAGTTTGTTATACGTGGTTAATACTCTATTCATAAAGCTAATATAGTCTTAATCATTTTGCCGCCGTCGAGCTATTTTTGTTTTCTCGAAAATGTAAAGTAACTTGTAGACCATAATCAATTTAAACCATGGACTCCATCACTTTAACATGCATTGATCCACTTTCTTAAACTCTACGGGTAACAGCAAACAGGAAAGAATAATGGGATGAAGGGAACATAATATACTTTGCATCTTCTATATGTTTTTGGGCTATTACACATAACCGAAATTTTGCGACCATTAGATAACAACCGCGAGTTTTCTTAAGTCAATTTTAAAAAAAACACTTTGAAGATGACGTAGGCACGCAGCTGAAGTGGATTCTTTTGAAATTAAATTTCACAACCTCAAGGTTTAGTTCAAAGCACATAATTAATTTAGCTAAATTTATCTTTTTTGCGTAGTTTATATGGTACTCTTTCAATTTTATTAGTAGTTTTTTGTATTTCACAAAAGTAGTGTCTTGTTAGTAACGTCTTGTTTCTAAAAATGACAAAGAATTTGTGCTCACAAATTAATTATATGAAAGTCAAATAACATACACTACACAATTAGATTTTTTTAATCTTCGTAGTCAAAATAAAACTCACTACAAATGAAAATGAGAGTGTTGGGTTATGAGTCAGTGGTTGATCTTAATAAACCACTTAGAGGGTACTTAGCATTATTTTAACAATAGTTCTTGTATTAGGACTTTCTGCTTATCGGTAATGGGGGAAATCATAGTGATTTGATACTATGGAATTGAAGATCACAAAACCCGTCTTGTATCCTTGGTAGTGTCGATAAGACTAGATGATGTAATAGGCTAGACTGCTGGTATTTTCTTTATCGTTTTTGTCTAAGTCCTGTAAGGGGTAAGTGTTGGTCTGATCTTCAGTAGGAAGTTACTTTCCAGAACCCCAAGTCATCACTGTAAGAGCTTGTGTTCACAGGTCATCAGCTGACTTCGATCAGTAGAAGATTTCTCTTCAGCTGACCCGCATTAGTAGAAGAACACAGTATCAAAGCTCAGTATCTTCAGAGTCATCAGCTGACTTCACTCAGTAGAAGATTCATTATCAGTAGACTCAGACGAAGAAGACAGAGCCATTCGAAAGTCAGCAGAAGATCATACGAGGAAGAGTGAGAGTCAACTCAGATAAAGACTGATGTCTGACAAGTCTCACCTACCACAAACCTCGACCAATGAGAAGCAGTCTAAGCTCTACCTGCTCTGACCTACTAAAGCTGCTCTCATGCACAGTTGACCAACTACTCTGCGACAACATTTCGAACATATGGCCGTTTTCCTTGGACTTTTGTGACACGTGGCATCGTCCCCTCCAACGGACAAATACCTGGGTCACAACTATAAATAGAGAAGCCTTTCCGAGCTCCACGCACGGGATATCAAAGGGATAACACGCTCAAGATTTCGAAACACTCTAGCGCCTTTCACGAAGATCCAGCGAAGAACTTGCTCATTAGAATATTTCTAGTTCTTCTCTCTAGAGTTTCCGTCTTTAGATCCCTCTTCTCTATCTAAGCTCAACTGTTTATATCCATAGCTTAGAACCTTCGAAGGAGTTCACATTTCGTGACTGTTCTTATTGTAAGAACTCCTTCATAGTTGGAGAACATCCCCTCCCCTTCACACTTCGGTTTGATTTGTAAAGTCTCTAAGGACTATAACCTAGAAGGGGTGCATCCGGTCTGCGAGATACCTTGCTGAGGCTTGCTCAGATTAATCAACAAGACCTCCTGTTCAGCAGGACCGTGGACGTAGGATCTTGCGTATCCGAACCACGTTAAAAATCGCTTGTGTCATCTACTGTTTTATTACATTGCATTCAAGTAATCTTACAAACTCATACTTTGCATAAAACGTATTTGAAAGTGCACTAGCCAAAATTATTTGGTTTACGAAAAACACGTTTTCAAATTGAGACGAAGTCTATCAGGCCCTAAACAGTTATCCGCACTAAGTCTCCGACTGAGAATCAAATACTGAAAAAAGTCAGTAGGAGAAACTCAGTATTTGACTCACTCTGACCCGCGATCAGAAGGTTACTATTTAGCACTGTTCATCAGTTGCAACCTACAGCTCAGCTGTCCTTCGCGTTTGAGAAAAAGAACTTGTACTCTGGTGTATTCCCCCCCCCCCTCTACACCTGACACTCGTCTCCGGACCAACAGAGAGTATTACATTCATACTAATTATTGGGAGATGATTCAGTCTTCTCACAATCATTGAGAACTAACTCAGTAGCCCTGTGCACTGAAAACTTACTGAAGATTTGAAGATCCCAAAACCCTATCTTGACTGAGGAACCATTCAGTTGTAACTTGTTTTGTTCTGTCTCTGACGTTTCAGGCTCAGTAGACACTCTGCATCTGGTTCAGGCGCTCAGTAGATTACCTGCCTCAGTACCAGAAGTAGAAGACTCAGTGATACTGGACTCAGCAGGACCAGTATACTAAAAGGAGTCAGTGGAACTGAACTCAGCAGGAGTAGTTCACTGAACTCAGAGCTGATCTTCAGTTGAGCTGACTCAGCAGGAGCATGCTACTGAATAAGGATCAGACTCAGCAACGGCCACATAGTCTTCTAACTGTCTGATTCTCTAAAAGTCAAATTAGCAGAGTCAATACGAGGAAGAGAGAAGTCAGCTTCAGATCACCTTGAAGTTTGTTCTGTCTCAACCACTTTTCTGAACCTCGACCAATGACAAGCAGCCACCTGTCTTATATCTGTTGAAGCTGCAAGTCAACAACTTTCCAGAAATGGAGGGAAAGGACACTGCTACAAGACTTTGAAAGAGTCGTTAGCTACCTAAAAGAGAGAGACAAAGGATCGTCGTCTCCAACGGATCTATCCTAATCTCTGCTCTATAAATAGAGGGATAAAATCAAATTAAACTCACCTAGAACACACAGAGCATTCAGAGTGCAACTCATCAACGTCCTAAGTCTTCCGCAAGTAATTCTAAGACATAATCTCCGGCGAAAGAATACATACCTGCTCATAGGGAACCAAGCTTAACCAGAATCATATAGCCTCTAGTATCCAAGCGACTGAACACGAACCCAAAGTTTATACTTAGCCATTCGTCGCTCTAGAAGCCACTTTCTCATTCCCTATCCCTCTAACCTAAGCTCAACCGTTTATATCTATAGCTTAGATGAAGGAGTTCACTTCCGAACTGATCCTTATTGTAAAGGACTCCTTCACTGTTGGAGAGTTTTTCAAACACTTAGTTTGATACCCTGTAAACTGAGACTTGCTCAGTATAAATCTCAATACCAGTGTTTGTCCAATGTACAAACCGACTGAGACTATCTCAGTATAATACATAGCCTCCTGTTATTTCGGGACAATGGACGTAGGATTGTTGGATCCGAACCACTTTAAAAACGCATGTGTTCTAAGTTCTTTATTTTACTGTTGCATTGATTTACTGTGCATACTGAAAATATATTTAAAATCATTCAACTGAGTTTCAGCAAGCATAATCGATTGCACTAATATACGGAAACTGTTTTAATAAAAACGTTTTTCTAACTCAACTGGATTTGGGCCTACACATTTCCGCACTACTGAACTCTATCTGAACGGTACTGAATTCTGACTCTAGTCAGCTAGCACACCTCAGTAAAGTCAGTCACTCTACCACGCTATTCAGAACAGCTTATCTGGTCTACTGAATTCGTTCAGTACGACACTCTCCTGAAAAGGATTGTTCGCGTTTTAAGTTGAGAAATCGATTTTCAGTTGTATTCACCCCCCCCCCTCTACACCTGAAGGTTACTCTCGGGACCAACAATTGGTATCAGAGCAGGAGTTCTCTAAGACTCTTGTTATTCTAAAACTGGTCTACTTGAACGGATCCGGAAAATGTTTTCACTGCATATCATTCTTCATTCATATCATCATTCATTATGTCTGATATGTCAGGGATTCGAATGATACCCATGTTCTCAGTAGAGACCTATGATGTATGGCGGGTCAGAATGGAGGCACATCTGACCTCTCTCCACGACAGCATGACAGAGGTTCTTGAGGACGGACCTATCGTTCCAATGGTAGATAGCGTCTTAGCTCAGGACCCAGTACAAGGAGGAGGGATGGTGACCGGGAAGAAGATCCCCAAAGACAGAAGTCTCTTCACCCCTAAGGAGAAGAAGCTTCACAACTTAGACCGCATCGCCAGAAACGCCATACTGACCACTCTGAGCGATTCTTATCTCGGAAGAGTTCAGGACTGCAAGTCCGCAAAAGAACTCTGGGATGCTCTAGCGCTACTGAGTCGGGGGACTCAGAAGATCAAAGCAAACAAACTTGCACTGGAAGCTGGAGAGATTGTCTCTCATGCCTGGTGACACCATTGAAGATCTCAAGGTCAGTTTCACGGATCTGATGAACTCTATCAACGGGCTGGGAAAGACATTCTCCAATCGAGAGATGAATCTCAAAATTTTGAGAGCACTACCAGACGGTCACTGGACTCCCTTTGCTACCTTATTGCGTCATTCTGATTTAGATATTATTACTCCTGACCATATCATTTTAGAACTTAAAGCGGAGGAGTTCGAGTTTGACTTACCTCAAAGGAAGCAGCGAGCTGAAGCTGACACCCAAGTCGACCATGCCTTTAAAGCATCAATCAGCACAGCAGCTCCGACGTCTAGCAAGGTTGAACCTTCACTCAACGACATACAAGAACAAAACTTAGCCAAGAAGTACGTGCTGCTTGCCGTGAAGTATCAGAAGGAGAAAGAGAGGCACAGAAAGCTCTCAAGAGTCATCAGAGACTTTAAGGGTAAGACTGAATGTACACCCAAGCGCACTCCTGACTTACATACTTCTGAATGCAGGAAACAAGATGACTCAGCTCAGTCGAAAGACAGTGAAAGCAAAGAAGAAAGAGTAACAACCTGATATAACTGCAAGAAGTCAGGACACTATCAGTATGACTGTCCTGAGCTCAGTACTGCTGAAAGAGTAGTACGCAAAGCAAGAAGGGAGAAGTTCATCAAGAAGCGACAAGCATACATTGTCGGTGAACTCTCAGACGACTCAGATGAAGTCGATTCCTTCATGGATTCATCAGATGATGAATCCGCTTTCATGGCAGGAGAAGAGGATGAGGTAAACTCTCATGCACCATTTAATTCCTCTTCACACTGCACACACGACACTATTTCAGGTGCAGATGAGAATCTGGACGTCGCGATTGCATATGAAGAACTACTCGACGAGCAGATTCAGATAAGTATGCAGCTCCGTAAGACTCTTCAGGAGTTGGATACCCTGAAAGTGGAGAATCAGAGACTTTCTCAGGAGATTCAGGTTGCTACTGAGTCAGAAGGACTTGTGTTGAGACTCAGGGAGGAGATTAACTCTCTGATGGCCAAGTCTCAGCCTCAAGAAGATCAGATCTCAGTACTGACCAATGACTTGACTCACAAAGATACTGAACTGAGTCTACTGAAGCAAGAGTTGTCAGGACTTCAGACCGAGCATGAGCTGCTGAAGAAGAGCGATGATGCCTAGAGGAACCTGATGACAGAGAGATACATGGGTGCTGAAAAGAAGCTTGAAGCTATGCTAGCAAGCAACAAGCCCAAGCATTGTAAGGAGGGACTTGGATTCAGCCATGGAGCGTCCTCATCTGTCCCCGTACGCTTAGAAAACCGGCTAGCTGATAGGTTTGTTCAAGGGGAGACCATCAATGCAGAAATACTGAACCCCTAGCCAAGAACAAACAGAAGATCAAGGCACCTAATCCTAGTTATCAGCACTCTGACAAGAAGATCAGCACCAGATCACCCAAGTTCCGTCAAGGGGGAACCAACAAAGAAAAATGGGCTGATCAGTATGGACCTCCGCAGCTGACGCATCCAGCTCAAAATGTGTCATATTACAATGATCCTATAGTCAGGAGAGGTTCCAAAAGTCAGAAGAAGAAGAAGAAGAAGAAGAAGAAGAAAGCCATACAGAAGGCAAAGGTCAGCAGTCCACCCACTCAGAAGATCAGGACTCCTGAACCTAAAAAGCCTCAATAGTCAGCATCGACCAGTCCAGTGGTCAAATATGTTGACAAAAGTGGAAAGAAACTGTCTGAGACCACTAGGGTCGTAAGACAGATTTGGGTTTCCAAAACTATCTAAGGACCCAAAATCAAAAATAAAGGGTACCTAAATATAATTTTGTTTTGCAGGTGCACAAGGACCCTTGGTATGTGGACAGCGGATGCTCAAGACATATGACATACCAAAAGGACCTACTGAAGAATTATACTCCTGAAGAAGGACCCCGAATCGAGTTTGGAGACAACACAAAAGGCTATACCGGAGGCTATGGAACACTCAGCATTGGAACAGCAATAGTTCTAAGAGTATCATATGTTGAAGGACTTCAGCATAATCTTCTCTTTGTTAGTCAATTTTGTGATAACTCGAATAGAGTGATTTTTTACGCTGGTTTCTGTGATGTCATTGATAAATCTACAGGGAAAATAGTGTTGTCCGGTTCGCACAAAAAGAATATCTATATAGCTGACTGGAACTCAGCTGAACCTGAAGCTTGTTTATTGGCGAAGAATGACAACACAACGGGATGGCTCTGGCACAGAAGACTTAGTCATCTCAACTTCAAGACGCTCAACAAATTAGCTAGAAACACTCTAGCAAGAGGACTGCCGAATGAAGTATTCAGCAAAGACACTCAGTGTGAAGCATGTCTGAAGGGAAAGCAAACAAGGAATCAAAATCCGCATGTTCCATCTCCTTCCACTGATGGAATCCTTCAGCTGCTACATATGGATTTGTTCGGTCCAGTCTCTCCAGTGACGATCAGAGGTAAGAAGTATGCTTTAGTGGTCATTGATGACTACTCGCGCTACACATGGGTCATATTTATTGCCAACAAGTCTGACGTCAAGACAGAGTTACCAAGGCTTCTGAAAAGGCTCAGTGTCAAAAAGAACACCAAGATCATCAAGATACGTTCAGACAGAGGAACTGAGTTCCTGAATTTCATGGTAGAGGAGTTCTGCAAAGTAGAAGGCATAGAGCATGAGATGTCTGCCGCGCGCACGCCTCAACAAAATGGGGTTGCTGAAAGAAAGAATCGAACACTCAAAGAAGCAGCAAGAACCCCGCTCGCGTGACTCGGGACTCCCAACCAAATTCACGGGCGGAGCTACCGATACGCATGTTATACTCAGAATAGATCTCTACTGACAAAGCAGCATAAGAAGACACCATATGAACTATGGAACGGCAGGAAGCCTTCTTTATCTTATTTCCATATTTTTGGGTGTTCGTGCTTTATCCACAATAATGGAAAAGATCAGCTGAAGACTTTTGATAGCAAGTCAGATCAAGGAGTGTTCCTAGGATACTCCCGGGTCAGCAAAGCCTTAAGAGTCTTTAACTATCGGACTCTTTGCGTGGAGGAAAGCCCTCATGTTGTTTTTAATGAGTTTGCTACTGAAGACAGGAGCAGAAACTCTAAACCTGAATCTGAGGACATCAGTAAGCAGCTACAGGATCTGAGCTTAAAAGATAAAGTTGAAAATATCCAGCTATGTTGGGATGATGATTCAGATGAAGAAACTGAAGACAAGTCTACTGAATCTCAACCAGCAGCAGAAGTATCTGAACATATTGACTCTACTGAACAGAGTCAATCCCAACTCAGGTCGATGAAGAAACCCAAGTGGTAATTGAGACCTCTACTGAGGATAATAATCCAGGGGGAACTAATGATGTTCCTGAGCTAAATGCCCCTGAACCTGGTGACTCAGTAGATCATACTCTTGTGACTGAATTGCTTCAATCTCAGAATAGTACAACTGAAATGCCTAACTCACCTACTATCTGTGTTGAACAAATTTCAGATGAAGAGTTGAAACATCGTAGATCGTGGCTAGATGCTCACACTTTTGATCTAATTATTGGAGATCCTTCCGCAAGCGTAAAGACAAGATCCAGATTCTGTTAGGGAGAAAGCGCCTTATATTCCTGCTTCTTGTCTATTGAAGAACCTCAGTCAATTGAGGATGCACTTAAGGATGCTGACTGGATCATAGCTATGCAGGAGGAGCTGAATTAGTTTACGAGAAACGAAGTTTAGGAGCTTGTTGACAGACCCTGACATCAACATGTGATCAGAACCAAATGGGTCTTCAAGAACAAGCGAGATGAAAACAACGTTATAGTAAGGAACAAAGCAAGGCTCGTGGCAAAAGGCTACTGTCAAGCTGAAGGGATAGATTTCGATGAAACGTTCGCTCCAGTTGCAAGATTGGAGGCAATCAGATTATTCCTAGCCTACGCAACACATCAAAGATTCACAGTCTATCAAATGGATGTGAAGTCTGCGCTCCTGAACGGCGTACTGAAAGAAGAAGTATATGTAGAACAGCCTCCCGGCTTTCAGCAGAGACATCAGGTTTATAGACTCAGAAAGGCTCTGTATGGGTTCAAACAAGCACCCAGGGCTTGGTACAATACCCAGTCTGAGTTTCTTCTTCAGAAAGGTTTTCAGAAGGGCACAGTAAACCGCACATTATTCAGCATTCGACTGGAAGACGACATTTTACTTGTGCAGATCTACGTAGATAACATCATCTTCGGTTCGAAGAATCCCATCATATGTCAGCAGTTTGAGAAAATGATGAAGGACAAGTTCGAGATGTCAATGATGGGAGAGATGAACTATTTCCTTGGAATTCAAGTCAAACAATCTGAGAAGGGAACGTTTATCAATCAAAGCAAATACACTCGAGACCTCATCAAGAAATTCAGTTGCACATCCGGCAAACCAATCAAGATCCCGATGAACACGAACATGAAAATTGATCTTGATAAAGAGGGAGTATCAGTAGATCAAACTAAATTTCGTGCTATTATTGGTTCATTATTATATCTAACAGCTACTCGTCCTGATATAACTTATAATGTAGGTGTCTGTGCTCGATTTCAGACGAATCCTAAGCAGAGTCACATAGACTCAGCAAAGAAGATTCTCCGCTATCTCAGAGGAACACCTGACATGGGTTTATGGTATCCAGCTGATGATAATATTGAACTAACTGGTTATTCTGATGCTGACTATTCAGGATGTAGAATTGACCGAAAGTCAACTTCTGGAACGTGTCAGTTCCTTAGCAGTAAGCTGATCTCATGGTTCTCAAAGAAACAGCACTCAGTAGCGACGTCAACTACTGAAGCTAAATACATGGCTGCCGGAAGTTGCTGCGCCCAAATCCTTTGGCTGAGACAGCAGCTACGCGACTATGACGTCATTCAGAATGAAGTGCCGATCTTCTGCGATAGAACCAGTGCAATTGCAATCACTCAGAATCCTGTACTTCACACGAGATGCAAGAACGTGGACACCAAACACCACTTCATTCGTGATCATGTCGAAAAGAAGGATATCAGGATAGAAAAGATCCATACTGACCATCAAAGGGCTGATATACTGACCAAGCCTCTAGCTGAAGCTAGATTTAGAGAACTTTCTGTAGAGCTAGGTCTGTTGGACCCTACTGACTCCAGTCAGTAAGTGGATTCAAGAGAGGAGCATTCAGTAAGGGGGAATGTTCACTCTCAGTACTGAGTAAAATCAGTACGTAGAGACTCAGCAACCATTTACACGAGGTATCAGCTGACTACGATGTTCAGCTGACAGGTTTGCGCATCCCTACTCAGTAGCCAATAGAACAATTCTGTGCATTTATAACTCAGATTCAGCATCGTATTCAATGCCTTAGAAAATGTCATTTAATATTAACAGTTTACATTAAATACACGACATTCTATGTAAAAGCATGTTGAACTCTGCAACGCATTAATTGCATGTCGTATCAAGTTACTTCTTTGGCTATATACAACTGTATTTTGACTTAGGCGGCTAATATGATCATTGCCTATTTTATAAAATCTAATCCTGGCCATCCATCTCAAAAAGCATTTTCAAACTGAACCGTAGATAATTAACTGTTTATCTTCCTTAAGATATATATATACGTTCAAATGTTTGGAACCGCCATTTCTACTCTGCAAATATTTATCGAACCCTAGATTTTCTGAGATATCTTCCACTCCCTTACAAAACTTATCTGTCAAAAGTTCTCAGAAAACTCTTTGGTAAATTTCAATGATCATTCAGTATCGTATACGTTTATTTTTCTTGTACTTTATTGGATACTGATATACTGTGTTTGCAGATTACAGATATGACAGGAAATATTATGTATGCTCCTACCGATATACAAGAGATCCTTGAGAAAGATCGGGTCTGGTGCGAACCAGTAATGGAGTTCGACGCCTGCGACCTTGATTACATGGAGGGAATCTTCTACGCCCTTCGGGAGACTGGGCTTGAAGGATTTCTGACAAGGAAGCCGACGTTCTTCCTTCCGCGCCAGATAGTTGAGCTCTATCTGAACTCAGACTCAGTAGATGGAGACATTCGCTGCCGCTTCGTCGTTTATTCAGTAGGCGACCCCTCTCGTACTGATATTGAGGTCAAGCCGATGTCCATCCGTGCAGCACTCCAGAGAAGCTTCAATCTACCCAACGAAGGATTCACCACAGTAGCATACAAGGACGATTTAATGGATGAATACCTGACAGAATTCTGTGGGAAGCCGATGACCTTCAGAGCCGCATTTCCTAAGAATGCAATGCTCCCACAATACAGAGCCTTGGCCTATGTCGTGACTCAGCTTCTGACGAGTGAGGCCGGCTCCTTCGATCAAGTGTCAAGGCATAAAATCCAGCTAATGATGGCAATACACGACAGAGCTAAAATCAACTGGAGAGAATTCTTCCTCAAAGAATTCGTGACGCAGTCAGCCAAGTTCGACAAGACATCCAGACGGCTGAGCGTCAAAGGAAAGCTTCTGTATGGACTGAAGCTATCAGTGATGATCGAAGACTACTGCGGAACGGACAAAATTACCTTCGCTGACAAGCAGTACTTCAACCCGAAGAAGGTCCGTTTCCAGAACAGGGCAGCGGCCCTTCAGCAGATCGGTTCAGGGCCCGCTGATCCTAAAATCGGGACTCAGAAGACCTCCACACCAACCAAGAAGAGGTCCCCTCCGAAATATACTCCTAAAACACCGACCAAGAGACTGAAGAAAGTCAGTGAGGTCGTGCCGGAGACAGAGCCTGAGGCAGTGGTTGCTGAGCCTCCTCTGTAACTGAGGGATGAACCTGAGTCATCCGAGAAGACACCACCAATGGAGAAGGCAGTCTCCAAGGGGTCCAAGCTGAATCCGTACAAACTCTGGATAGCCCCTTGGATGTTCCACCACTTAGCAGTATACCATCTGCTGAGAAATAGCCGTCTCCTATTGAAGTTGAAGACTCGGAGACAGATTCAGAATCCAAATGAATCGAGATGGAGGCCTCAGCTCTTAAATCACGAGCCTCCCGAGAGATCACTGAATGGATTCCGGAGATAGCCGCCCATAGCGACTTGGTCTTATTAGCAAGGCAGGCTAGGCTCCATATGCTGATTCGATTCCAGGAGTGGTACAACCTGAAGCGCCTTATCATCCACGACTCCTGCGAACAGCTCCATGAGGAGGAGCTCATAATTAGGGGGAAGATTGGCTACTCAGAGCCATCCGACCTCGGAACCCTTGAAGATCTGAGGGCTGCAATGCTCGCTATGCTGAACGACAGACAACCAGTCTCAGCATCAGCACCCTCAGATGGGTCTGACCCCGATGGTTAGGACCCACCCCGTGATTCAGGCCCTGAGAAGCCTGATGAGGGATCTCAACTGGACAAGGATGCTCCAACATCTCCTGCTGAACCGCCGCTCAGCATCCTTGGTCCAGGACAGTCGGCAGCTGGTACTTCGAAGGTAGCTGAACCTTCACAGCTGCTACTCGAATCTGCTTTCGAAGTAGCGCCCAGCTCGAAGAGCCGCCGATCAAAGTCAGTAGCCAGGGCACTGAGGAGTCAAGGAACTCAGAACTGACTCCTCACCCACGCCGTCCACAAGACGTGGAGGTAGACCACTCAGGCCCACAACACAAAGATTAAGGGGCTCCGGGCATCCATTCAGAACTTGCCCGCCCCTGACTTCTCCACAATTCTTACTGATGCGCTAGCCACGCAGAGGGCTGACTTTGATGAACAGCTGAAGACGATTCAGACTGGTCAAGTTCAACTTCTAGAAGACTATAAGGCCGCTTAGAAAGCTCACACTGAATCCGTCACCTCCATCTCTTAAGCCTCAAATCTCAGGCTCCAAACAATTCAGAAGGCAATTGAAGAGAGAGTGGAAAACCAGCTGAAAGAGTTCCAGACAGTAGCAAACACCTCCCATAAGAAATACAGTGCTCAGCTCACTGAGGAGAGGAATGAGCTGCACGAGAAGCTAACTAAGCTAAAAAATGCCTTAGACGATTTGGCAGAAGCTTACAAGAGTCTGGACAGAAAGGTATCAGTTCCCCCCGAGCCGATTTGCTGATGTGAAAAAGGGGGAAGGAAAGGGGGAAAGAGAAGGAAAAGATGGAAAAGCCAAGGAACTGTACTGAAAGCACCAAAGAGAGCAAGGTCAGTGGCAGGGGCAACTCAGACTCAGACAACTGCCCCCACTGGACCCTCTACTCACACTGGCGAGGCCCAGGGTGTCTCAGCAGCAGGTGATGTAGTGTTTGCTGAGACCGGCCTAAGCGGCTCAGGACCCAAGGAAGTAGCGACTCAGGCAACCCAAACACCCTCTAACATTATCAAAGAGGTTGCTGAGTACGCTGATGAGGAGTCAGAAGAGGAAGAAGCTCCTCTACCTCCCCCAGTTGCCGGGAAAGGCAAGAAAGTCATGACGCTTCCTACCCCTCCCAAGAAGAAAGGACCCAGGAGGTATATTACTCCGGAGGAGGAAGCTCATATAGCTGTTGACGAGAAGTTAGCAAGAGAAATCGCTGAAGCTGAAGCTGCAAACAAGCCTAAGAAGAAGCCTGCTAAAGGCAAGATAAAAGGCTCCAGCAGGGGATAGGCTGCCTCCCAGAACGCTCAAACTGAGTGATGAAGCAGATAAAGAAAAGGAGAAGGAGCAGCAGCAGCAGCAGACTACTGGGCAGCAGGGTACCTCAAAAGAAAAATCTACCACACCTGCGGATTCAGAAGAAGAGCCTCACATACCCTCTTATGTTGCCTCTAAAGAACAGGATCAAGAAATGCAAGAGATATGGGCTCAGATGGAGAGGTACTTGTATAGAGGAGAAGAAGCTAGACATGTTGAAGCAGCTCGAGAAAGGCTAAGATTAGCCGACCTTGAAGCTCTAAGGCTGAAAGCTGAACAAGAAGCGAGTCACAGGATTCCTGAGAAAGCTGACATTCCATACAGATACAGAAGGTTCAGGAAGCCTACGGATCTCAAGATTCATAGATGGCCGAGAGTTGATGAGTGGATGTCGTGGGAAGTAACTCAGAGGTGGGAGACGCTGAAAGCTGAATTCATTAAGCGGAATTATTTCTGGAGTACTGGGCTAAGAAGCATAAGTCTGTAGCCTTTGTTGAATGGCTCATGAGGGCCGACATAGAGATGTTCGCTAGAGTTCAGAAGGCTGTCAAAGACAAAGTAGATGTCAGAGTACCTGCTCCCAGAATCATGCCGCCCCCACTGAAACTAGACGGCTCAGTTCATTATGGAGTGATTGAGAAGGAAGTCAAGGATGCTGCTGAAGCCAAGTTCTTAGATGAAGAAGATCCCGCTGACTTCGCTGAGATACTGAAGCTGAGGAAGGTTACCTACCAGATGTATGGACTGCCTCATCCTGAAACCCAATCAAAGGACTTCAAAGACAGGATTAAGTGGTTCAGATGACTATTAGCTTCTGTGTTTCTTTGTATCTTCTTTCTGTTCTTCTTAGTGTAGCAGATGATGTAACTGCACTGAATCTTTTCAAATCTATAAAACATCTCTGTTATTGGCCCGGACAATTCCTTATTGTCTAAATGGCCTTGTTTGTTTATGCTTAACACTCAGAATCACTGAAGTGATTACTGACTCACACACTCACTGTTCTTATATTTAGTCAGTTTTTGCTTAGCTAGATTCTGATATATTGCATAGTTGGGGGAATATGTTGTTAGAAAGAGGGAAAAGTGCTGATTAGATTCTATATAGGTTATGATATTTCTGCCCTGATTCCCTCAGTAGTCTAGGACTTGAACAACAACTCCACTGATCCTACTTGTAATATTTGTAAGGAGCTCTGTTTCTGATAAGTCATAGTGTTAGGTTTTGGCATCATCGAATAAGGGGAAAATGTTGGGAGATGATTCAGTCTTCTCACAATCATTGAGAACTAACTCAGTAGCCCTGTGCACTGAATACTTACTGAAGATTTGAAGATCCCAAAACCCTATCTTGAAGAACAACTCCATTGATCCTACTTGTAATATTTGTAAGGAGCTCTGTTTTTGATAAGTCATAGTGTTAGGTTTTGCCAAATAGGGGGAAAATGTTGGGAGATGATTCAGTCTTCTCACAATCATTGAGAACTAACTCAGTATCCCTGTGCACTGAATACTTACTGAAGACTTGAAGATCGCAAAACCCTATCTTGACTGATGAACCATTCAGTTGTAACTTGTTTTGTTCTGTCTCTGACGTTTCAGGCTCAGTAGACACTCGCATCCGGTTCGGGGCGCTCGAGATTACCCGCCTCGCATGCAGTAGAAGACTCGGTGATCTTTGGACTCGGCGGGAGCAAGATATCGTGGAAGGAGTCGGTGGAACCGAACTAAGCGAGAGTAGTTCACCGAACTCGGAGCCGATCTTACGTAGAGCCGACTTGCGGAGAGCATGCTGCGAATAAGGATCGAGACTCGGCAACGGCCGACAGGTCTTCGACCGTCCGATTCTCTAAAAGTCAAATCAGCAGAGTCAATACGAGGAAGAGAGAAGTCAGCTTCAGATCACCTTGAAGTCTGTTCTGTCTCAACCACTTTTCTGAACCTTGACCAATGATAAACAGCCACCTGTCCTATGTCTGTTAGAGCTGCAAGTCAACAACTTTCCAAAAATGGAGGGAAAGGACACTGCTACCATACTTTAAAAGAGCCGTTAGCTACCCAAAAGAGAGAGATAAAGGATCGTCGTCTCCAACGGATCTATCATAATCTCTGCTCTATAAATAGAGGGATAAAATCAAATTGAAGCTCACCTAGAACACACAGAACATTCAGAGAGCAACTCATCAACGTCCTAAGTCTTCTGCAAGTAATTCTAAGAAGTAATCTCCGGCGAAAGACTATATACCTGCTCATAGGGAACCAAGCTTAACCAGAATCATATAGCCTCTAGTATCCAAGCGACTGAACACGAACCCAAAGTTTATACTTAGTCGTTCGTCGCTCTAGAAGCCACTTTCTCGTTCCCTATCCCTCTAACCTAAGCTCAACCGTTTATATCTATAGCTTAGACGAAGGAGTTCACTTCCGAACTGATCCTTATTGTAAAGGACTCCTTCACTGTTGGAGAGTTTTTCAAACACTTAGTTTGATACCCTATAAACTGAGACTTGCTCAGTATAAATCTCAAGACCAATGTTTGTCCAGTGTACAAACCGACTGAGACTATCTTAGTATAATACATAGCCTCCTGATCTTTCGGGACAGTGGACGTAGGATTGTTGGATCCGAACCACTTTAAAAACGCATGTGTTCTGTGTTCTTTATTTTACTGTTGCATTGATTTACTGTGAATACTGAAAATATATTTAAAATCATTCAACTGAGTTTCAGCAAGCTTAATCGACTGCACTAATATACTGAAACTGTTTTGATAAAAACGTTTTCCTAACTCAATTGAATTTGGGCCTACATATTTCCGCACTACTGAACTCTATCTAAACGGTACTGAATTCTGACTCTAGTCAGCCTAGCAGACCTCAGTAAAGTCAGTCACTCTGCCACGCGATTCTGAACAGCTTAATCGACTGCACTAATATACTGAAACTGTTTTGATAAAAACGTTTTCCTAACTCAATTGAATTTGGGCCTACATATTTCCGCACTACTGAACTCTATCTAAACGGTACTGAATTCTGACTCTAGTCAGCTAGCAGACCTCAGTAAAGTCAGTCACTCTGCCACGCGATTCTGAACAGCTTATCTGGTCTGCTGAATTCGTTCAGTACGGCACTCTCCTGAAAAGGACTGTTCGTGTTTTAAGTTGAGAAATCGATTTTCAGGTGTATTCACCCCCCCCCCCTCCCTCTACACATGAGCGTTACTCTCGGGACCAACACTAATGCATATATTATAGCCGCGTTCCCGCTAACTACAGTCCGCAATTGCCTTAGATGTTGCCCAACGCGCGGTGCAACGGCCACGTAATTTTAATCTCATTTGTCAATTTAAAATTTTAGATTTAAATAAGACAAATTGGCCTAAATAGTACTTAATCTTTGCATCTTTGGTCAAATTAATCTCTAATATTTTATTTTTAAATTTTTCTCTCCAAATTATTTAAATTTGGCAAAATTAATCGTTCCGTTAAATTTTTTGTAAGGCAAATGTTAACCAACAATATTATAAATTAATTAATTAAATATTCAAAGGGCATTTTTGGTATGAATATTTTGAATGACCAATTACACCAACTTATCATCACAGAATTAAGAACCGCATTTGCGTCAAACTACTCCGGTTCTTCTAGGTTCGCCGTTGTTCCGGCAGTGCCTAACGACGTCGGGCGATCAAAGGGTTACGGCGGCGCTAAATCTTAAACGTTACCCAATGCTGGTTATCGGGGAAGTTTGATTATTTGATGGGATTTACGCTTTGCGTCGTTGTACACGACGAATCGGGAATTTTCTCAACAGCAAAAACGTAGAAGTGCATCTTCTGACGAAAATAACTTCCTTCAATCGTCCATATTCACGCCAAAAAAACCCCCCAATTTCTGTCCAAAATCAGAATTGGGCAATTGGGTTATTCGGTAGTGGGTGGGTGGGTTTAATTCAGAAACTACCAATAGTGTATTTCCAAGCAAGCATTCCAAAATCCCTAATTCGGCCAATTGCTGAAGTGGGCATAACTGGATTTCCTCAAACTTTCTAGAAATTTTTGGGTGAAATTGTAAAAAAACTTTGTAAGTTTGGTCCTTGAAAATATTAATAACGAAAATGTCGTTTGAATATTTTATTCATTAATTTAAAATATCGTTAACAAACGGTTCACTGACGGAAAATTTAACGGAATAATCAATTCCGCTGAATTTTAATAATTTGGGGACCAAAAATTTAAAAAACTGCAAAGATTAAGACTACTTAAACCCATTTCTAAAATATCGCTTAAATAGTCATGCTCAAATTATCTATTACACGTTTTAATTTCAAATTTTTAGGTTGCACTCTAGAAAATACGGCAGGAAGCTGTCAGGCAGTGGTGGAGTTAGTGGTTGAGTTTGAATAAAGTGGTTAAATACTTAAATGTAGATGTAGAGAGGTAAAAGCATTATTAATGTCGTACAGTTTTTGCGCATCTTGCTTGTTACTCCCTTCACATAAAATCTCACTTTCTGGGCAAATAATTAGTTTTATAAATTATAATTTCAATGTAACCACTTTGCTGTTTGCAATTAAATGAATATGGTAATAGTAAATGTCAGATCATTCCATCATTATCCTATCTTAAAACAACAATATTTACTTTTTCTGGTATCTCATCTTTCTTTCTTTTTCAAATACTAATTTTATGCTAAATCAATAAAAAAGACCTCTATTTATATAGTATAAGATAGGCTGCTAGAGTTTAGATATGCTCATCATATATATAGTAAATCTAAACCCTAATATGTACAACACGAGTTTAACTATCTTTATAGAGAATAACATGTTTGTCTCGAAGATAACAAATGATGGTCAATACTATTTCAAATCCTCAAATTGCACATAAGTAAGGAACTTTTGGTCCTAAAACATCTTTGTTATCTTCTATAGGTCTAAATGAGTCTACATCCACTTCAAATGATTGAAGCAACCATTAGGTAACTATGTGGATGAAATACAGTAAATCTCTTTAAAGACCTTTTAGGTAGTCGACTAGCGTAACTCCATCAGGGAGATGTTCGATCTACAGGTCGAGACAATTATTAGTTCAATCCAAGTCTTTTAATTCTAACTCCGTCTTTAGGCATCAGTTGATTTCATCAAGTACTTTTGTACATAATGATTAATATATCATCTTCAAGATGAATTTGGAGAGATGTGTTCTAATTTTGTATTCTACGGACTTCTTATCTCTTAACACCAATAAATCTCTCACGCTTATGACGCTAATAAGAATTATTTGATTTTTATTTTATATGAGGAACTTTAGTTCGTTTATGGTGCATATACAATAGGTATATGAGATTTTAGTCACTCCTTTTAACGAACTTCTAGTTCATAGTCGTGAATCTAAATAATTAATCCAACGAGATATTTGAGGCATTCAATCATTTATATTTTATATCTCCCCCTAAAGCCGGCGATGATGTGAGTTGGATTATCAAATCAACGTATCCATGAATAAAATAATTCATAATGATTTGCTCTATGTAAGTCATTTGGACAGAGTATACATATAAGTATTATGCTCTTCAGGAGTTTTAATCAAACTCAAGTCATCATTTATGTACCCTTCTATCAAGGAATACTCGTCGTTCTGATTATATCATATACGACTGTATTATTTCAGCCCTTACAATGATTTTAGCAGTCTAATTGAAAACATCTTTTTGACTTACATGCTTTGAGCAAGTTAAATCCTTCAGGGATCTTCATATATATGTCACTATCTAGTGAATCATTTTGATAAATATTTACTACATCCACAAGGCATATAACAAACCTTCTGTGACATAAGTAGATTAATCAAATATAATGGCGTCTATTATAGTAGAGTACATAATTAATTCTCGGTCTTTGAGAGAAACATTGTGTTACGAGTATTGCCCTATATCTCGTAATTTTTTATTTCTCTTTCTAACAAAGTCACATTTATATCATTCGGGGATAAACTTTTCGGATTTAAACTACATGTCCAAATGTTTTCCGACATTCTAGGGTATATTAATTTACCTTGTATGACTTCCTTCCTCTTTGGTCAATTATTTCTATCTTGACATTCTCTCATAGATCGTCGTTGATGATACTTTTTTATCATTTCAAGAGTCATATAAAAAGGTGAAAATACCGTCGCGCGTCCATGACAGTATTTGATCTCTCTAATATTTTGAGATCCCGGTATTTTCAGACGCTTGTAGTTCTTCACGAACTTCATTTGATTGATTAATCATTTTTGCCACTGTTTGGTTTATATCTGTGCCACTTTTCTTAGACACGAAATTTCTTTTAGAACCAATTGGTCGACCATATTTTTGATGAATTTTATATTCATTTGCTACCATTTGTACTTGTCCTTCAGGGACATTTATTCGTGCGGGGGTATTTATAGCAAATGTATAACATTGACACTTCTTCTGTATATATACTAAAACATCAAGAAGTTGATTCACAATATTTTGGAAATGAATCTTTCGACTTCTAGTTCACATTGGTTACTTCTGGAATCCAAATGTAATTAGTTTGTTCTTGAGCTTTTTGTTGGATGTAGATTTCACATTGATTACTTTAGGAATCCAAATGTGATATATGTTTCAACTAATGTTGGAAATATTATTTCATCATAATAACAATCTTAATGTGATATCATTTTTGTACGAACAAATACCATTCTGAGTATGGATATGAGCAACTAATTATTATGTCTCAATTCCAAAGCCATATAATATAAATCCTCTTCAGGAGGAACTTGGCGTTTAGTAAACTCACTCGCTTTATCAATACAAATCTTCTTGATGGAATTGAGCTCTTTATTTTTGAAATTGTTGTTTTACCAAGTGCTACATTTCTTATAGAAATCGAGCATTCATGAAAACTGTATTTCATTAGACTTAGCATAAACCGTTGTTTTCTAACCGAGACGTTTGATAGGGCATACACTTCCGTACACACTCTAATACTGAACGACTTTTCGACTGACTAAAGTTAGTAGAACTGAACTCAGTAGAAGAATTTCTCGCCCACGCGATCTGAAGTATATTTGGCTATCTGACTCAGTTTAGCAGCAAACTCAGCTAGAGCTGACTTCGCGTTTGAGAACGAAATTTGCATTCAGGTGTATTCACCCCCCCCCCCACACACTCCTGAACCACATCTCAGGACCAACAAAGATCCTACATCCACGGTCCTGCAGAACCGTGTTGGGATTTTGTATACTGGAAGCACTTTTATGCTTGTATACAATGTGTTTTTGTCCTTACCACTGTTTTATTCTCCTATCTGATAAATATGTATATTTGCACATGTTATCCTTTATCTTATATAAAAGTTAGATTTGTGTGGTGTGTCGGGTATCACAGAAGACAACACAAATTGGTTGAACTGACAAGATATAAACAGTTAACACGGTTGAGACAACTTAAGGATGAAGTTGTCGGTTTAAGCTAGCAGCTTTAGCTAAGAAGTGGCTTGTCTTAGCTGCTTGTCTTTACTGGTACACTTAAGGTGGTGTATTGAAGGATCACAGTGAGATGTGTTCTCCTAATTGACCTTAGTGGAGAACCAAGATCTCGGTGACTTAGCTGATCTTAAGCTTGGTAAGACTTCAGTTGAGTGCATTTGGCTATCTATCACTTTGACCTACTATGGTGAACGTCAAATGAGCGGCGGGATCTACGTATCTTGGGTGTTAGTAGTTATTTGTGGCTCAGGCTAGTTGTTTGTATCTTGCATCCGTATCCTAGTAAAATGGGTTGATAATATCCCCTGAGGAACTCGAAAGGATTAGCACACTAAACCCGACCGGTTGATTAAGTTCAGGTGTGTTAATAAGCTGTCAGTGAGCTTAATTAATTAACGGATATTTCTATCTTAAATACGTAGATTGATTAAGTCTAAAATACAAGCCCTTGCTCAAATTTGGATAAAGGGGTAAGTCAGCATGGATTCTCTAGTGGAATGAATCTGTGTTAATTAATTAATTTTGCTCTGGGCTGAGCATGGATAATTAATTAATTGGAGGCCATGCTTTATTTCTTTTATTGGATCCCTGATCTGGCCCAATTAGTTGCCTAGTAATTTATTGTCTCTCAGAAATCATTATTAATGGATTAATGTTTTTTCACATTATTTAATAATATTAATTATCTGGAATTAATTGGCTGGGCCAATTAATTGATAAATATTAGTAGCCCAGTAAATTAATTAATTATATTATGGGATAATTATATGGAAGTCCATTGGAATATAATTAAATTAATGGGCTACAAATATATTAATATTATATTGGCTTTTGAAGCCTATATATATTAGTATTCTATTCAGAACAGAATACAGAAAAATCATAACTCACGCACGCGAGTTTTGAGAGAGACATATTTTTATTTTCTTCAGTTCTCTGACCACCCAGTGGAAGAAAAAGGCCGGGACACAGATCAGAAGATCTGACACGGGAGCAACAATCAGAGCTACGACAACATACGAAGGAGGAAGGTAGCGTTCCTAAACACTTTTATTCCTTCAATTGATATCAGAGCCTGGTTTAGGCTCTGATTGTTGCTGTTAGATGCATGGTTAGGTTTCAATTCCGTCGTTATCGGGCTATTTTTCGTGTTTGGGGCGGCCTGCGAGCCACTGTTTTGATCCCGTTGTAATGTTTTTCTCGTGAGAAAATCCACGAGTAGTTGATAGGACCAATGTGTTACTATTTTTGTACTGTATTTTGGTCCGGGTTGCACGAAAATCGAGGCACGACGCGCAGAAAGACGAAAAAAAGGCGGAACCCTAGTTTTCTGGCAGAACACGAGCGCCTGATTGCAGAGGCGCGTGCGGGCGCGTGCAGCATCATTTTTCCGATCCGTTCAGACAGATTTGTTCGTCTTCTCGTTAGCTTTATCTGGATAGGTCGCACGACCCATTAAGATTTCCTGTTTGTCCGGAATTACGTCGGGAAGGAGAAGTGGTCGTGCTGTCCAGAAAAGCCCCAATTCGAGCGAAAACCCTAGTTAGGCTAGGGTTCCGCCGCATCTTGCGGCGGAGATTCCCGGCTCATCCGATCGGCTTAAACTGTTGGAATCCTCGTCTTACGAGCTTTGCGTCGATAGGTCGTAAAGGATCATCCGATCCCGGATGCGACCAGAATTAACGTCTGAAGTAGGATACTCGTTATGAATTCGTTCCGGCGAATCGTTTGAAATTTGGGAAATTGAGGAACAAATCTCGACCGGAATCCGTTACCCGGTGGTCGTGAGTGTTCCAATTATATTTCCCCTCTTTCAATTGATCGAATCGCGGCTCGGAGAGGACGAATTTTGAGCGGCAAAGGGTGGCGGAGATGGCGGCGCACGCGTTTTCTCGCGTTTGAGGAGCCGGCGCCGGCTGTTCTTCACGGCAGACGTCCGGGAGACGTCAGGGATGACGAAGCAGACGGCGCAGCGGCGCGAGGCGGCGGCTGCCGCGCGCAGCAGACGGCGCAGATCGCGCGGGCTGCCGCGCGCTCCCGGCCCGATTTCACGCGGCGGCGTTGGTCGGGGAGGTCGCGGCACCGGTCGGGAGGCGGCGGCTATGACGGCGCGCTGGGCGGCGCCGGGACGAGGCGGCGGCGGCGCGATGGTGATGAAGAAGATGATGCGACGTGGCGCGCCACGTCGGCCATCTCTATCGACCGGCTTTGCCGGCGATGTACGCCACGTGTCTACCACGTGGTAGACCCCTCGATAACATGGCAATGGCGAGTTTTTCGAGCGAGTTTTAAGTCGCGGTTTCCAGATTCGAAGATTTTTGAAGATTTCAAAGATCTGTATCATGATCGGGAAATGTAATAGTTAGGGATTACGTGTTTTTAAGCCCGATAACGATTTTAAATTTCCTATTTGCGTATTTATTTTTATTTATGCATTAGCATGCGATTATGTGATTAATTGCACTTAGAAAAGCATGTAAATAGGATTTATATCGTTTCTAAAAGCATGTTTTATTTTTCGCAAGCACGTTTTATTATGTGCGTTTAGAAATTGCATGCTTTAGGAATTATGTGGGATTGCATGATTCGTTACAAACCTTTTGAACAAAAAGACTAAGCAATTTTAAAATTAAATGTTTAATTAGATTCCATTAATTTGGATATTAAACAGTTAATCGGACCTCCATTAATTGGACTCTACACGAAAGTAGTAAGATTATGTAAGTAAACGTCCACCTGCGTGGCTTGCTTGCATTTTTGAGCTACCAGTTTTGTGAGATGAGTTTTCCAAAACAATATTTGATTATTATTGAGTAGTGGGAGCGAAGCCGTAAACGTCCACCTGCGTGGCTTGCGTGCCTAGTAAACACGAGTACTCTAGAAGATAATAATTAAATAGGATGCCTAATTAGATCAAATTGAATACGGCATGGTTCGAGTAAGTATGCCAATTTCGAGAATTTGATTCTATTTGGTCAAATTAATGGTCAATGCTTAGATGTCACCGCAGGTACAATTCACTTCCCTCGAAGTCCCTTCCCGCGTTTTAATAGTGACATGGTCCAGAATATCGAACTATTAATTTCATTCGTCTCAAGAACCTAGACGTGGATTGAAATTAAAGAGCTAGGTAAATAGTTTGGTTTAGGGTTACGCTAGTAAACGTCCACCTGCGTGGCTTGCTAGTGGAATTCTTAGAGTTGTTCGAGGTTTTTAACATCATTGTTTTTCAAAAGGTTACAATGATAGTTAATTACGAATTATGTACAAATATTAATTCATACTTGTTTTAAAATTATATTTTTTCAGATATGTCTGTTCGAAATTTTTCAAGTTCCTAAACAGTCTCACCAATCAAACCCTAATGGGTTTAACAATTTTTTTAAAAATAATTTTACAAAGTGGAAGAGATATCTTACCGCTCCCAATAAAAGCTCTGCAAAGGTCCTATAAGAACTTCTGTTTAAGGACCGCTATGTCTAAGAACGAGTTTACTATGAGTATGTCACTCAAATCTTTGGTAGCGGTCAAAGAAGTTATAGGAAAGGGCAAGAGTGCTCAAGTCTTGAATATCCCTAGTAGTTCAAGGAATCCTCCGAAAGGCGGAAACCAGAAAAAGAGCAGAAAGGGTGGACAATTCAAGAAGAGCAGTGGGAGTAAGAAGACGGTCCTTATCAACGGCATGCGAATGCCAAAGAAGAAAGGAAGGTTCTTCAATTATGGTAAGAAAGGACACTGGAAGAGTTATTATCCAGATGTCAAGGCAAAAACAGAAAGAGACGCGAATCGCTCTTGTAACTGAAACTGTTCTGGTTTCCTCTTCTACCCACGAATGGGTAGTGGATTCGGGGCAACTGATCATGTTTGTTACACCTTGCAAGGTTTCTTGCAGAGAAGGCAATTGAGCAATGGCGAGGTGGTAGTCTCAATGGGCAATGGATCGAAAGTTCCTGTAATTGTCATTGGAGATTTACATCTATCTTTTGATAGTTTTGTTTTAGTACTTAAAGATGTTTAATATGTGCCTGAGTTTAGGCGAAACATTATTTATGTTTCAAAACTCTGCACCATGGATGGTTATAAATCAAGTTTTGATAGTGAAGTTTCTATCATGAAAGACGATGATTTTATCTGTGGTGGACCATTAAACGGATCTTTATATACTATTACTTGTAAACCGCGTAATTCTGTTAATATTGCTTCCTCATCATCAAATCCTAAGAAGAGGAAAGAGTCTTCTAAGGTAAACCAAACTTATCTGTGGCACTTAATACTAGGTCACATCAATCTTAACAGGACTCAGAGGTTGGTGGAATATGGATTAGTGGAGTCTCTCCAAGATTGAACCATTTCCAACTTGCGAAACCTATTTGGAAGGAAAGATGATGACTAGGCCTTTCAAGGCAAAGGGTTATATAGCCACAGAAGTATTAAGTTTGTTACATTCTGACTTGTGTGGGTCTATGTCTACACAAGCTCGTGGAGGGTATGAGTACATCGTCACATTTACTGACGATTACTCGAGGTATGGATATGTTTACCTTCTTCACCACAAGTCGGATTGCTTTCAAACCTTTAAGGAATTCAAGGCAGAAGTGGAGAGGAAATTAGGTAAAGAAATCAAAACACTGCGATCTAATCGTGGTGGGAAATACCTATCCTACGAATTCAAGGACTACTTGACAGAATGTGGGATTACATCCCGGTGACGGACAAGACGGCACGCCTCAGCAGAATGGTGTGTCAGAGAGAAGGAACCGAAGTCTCTTAGAGATGGTTCGGTCGATGATGAGTTATGCAACTTTGCTAGTTTTCTTTTGGGGATATGCCCTCGAGACTGCAACATACTTGCTGAATCATGTGTTGGGATTTTGTATACTGGAAGCACTTTTTATGCTTGTATACAATGTGTTTTTATCCTTACCACTGTTTTATTCTCCTATCTGATAAATATGTATATTTGCACATGTTATCCTTTATCTTGTATAAAAGTTAGATTTGTGTGGTGTGTCGGGTATCACAGAAGACAACACAAATTGGTTGAACTGACAAGATATAAACAAGTTAACACGGTGAGACAACTTAAGGATGAAGTTGTCGGTTTAAGCTACGATCCTAGATAAGAAGTGGCTTGTCTTAGCTGCTTGTCTTTACTGGTACACTTAAGGTGGTGTATTGAAGGATCACAGTGAGATGTGTTCTCCTAACTGACCTTAGTGGAGAACCAAGATCTCGGTGACTTAGCTGATCTTAAGCTTGGTAAGACTTCAGCTGAGTGCATTTGGCTATCTATCACTTTGACCTACTATAGTGAACGTCAAATGAGCGGCGGGATCTACGTATCTTGGGTGTTAGTAGTTATTTGTGGCTCAGTCGGTTGTCCGTATCTTGCATCCGTATCCTAGTAAAATGGGTTGATAATATCCCCTGAGGAACTCGAAAAGATTAGCACACTAAACCCGGCCGGTTGATTAAGTTCAGGTGTGTTAATAAGGTCGAGTGGTACTACTCAGGAATATAAGATGTTAATTAATTTAAGCTGTCGGTGAGCTTAATTAATTAACGGATATTTCTATCTTAAATACGGAGATCGATTAAGTCTAAAATACAAGCCCTTGCTCAAATTGGGATAAAGGGGTAAGTCGGCACGGATTCTCTAGTGGAATGAATGCGTGTTAATTAATTAATTTTGCTCGGGCCGAGCATGGATAATTAATTAATTGGAGGCCCACTTTATTTCTTGTATTGGATCCCCGATCCGGCCCAATTAGTTGCCTAGTAATTTATTATCTCTCGAAATTCATTATTAATGGATTAATGTATTTTACATTATTTAATAATGTTATTTATCTGAAATTAATTGGCTGGGCCAATTAATTGATAAATATTAGTAGCCCAATAAATTAATTAATTATATTATGGGTTGATTTAATAGAAGCCCATTGGATTATAATTAAATTAATGGGCTACAAATATATTAATATTATATAGGTTTTTGAAGCCAATATATATTAGTATTCTGTTCAGAAACTCACACAATTGATTCATAAAAATCGAGAGTGGCGTGAGTTACAGAGAGAGAAATAAATTTATTTTCTTCAGATCTCTGACCACCCAGAGGGAGAAAAAGGCCGGGACACAGATCAGAAGGTCTAACACAGGAGCAACAATCAGAGCCGCGATAACACACCGGGAGGAAGGTATCGGTTTTCCAACCCTATTATTCCTACAATTGGTATCAGAGCCTGGTTTAGGCTCTGATTGTTGCATAATTAGTTTTTATTCCGTCGTTATCGGGCTTATTTCGTGTTTGGGGCGGCCTGCGAGCCACTGTTTTGACCCCGTTGTAACGTTTTTCTCATGAGAAAATCCACGAGTAGTTGATAGGATCAATGTGCTATGTTATTGTACTGTTTGTTGTACTGTAATTGGTCCAATTGGCACGAAAATCGAGGCGCGACGGAGCGGAAGGGCAAAAACCTAATTTCTGGCAGAACACGACCGCCGACTTGAGACAGCGCGTGAGGGCGCGTGCTACAGTATCCTTTCGATCCGTTCGGATAGGTTTGTTCGTCTTCTCGTTAGCTTCGTCTGGATAGGTCGTACGACCCATTCCTATTTCTGGTTTGTCCGGAATAGCGTCGGAAAGGAGAAGTGGTCGTGCTGTCCAGAAATTCCCAAATTGGCCAGGAAACCCTAGTTTTCTAGGGTTCCGCCGCATTTTGCGGCGGCGATTCCCGGCGGTTCCGGTGTCGGATTTCCGATAGGCTTGGACCTATGGAATCCTCGTCTTACGAGCTTCGCGTTGATAGGTCGTATGGGATCATCCGATCCCGGATGCGACCGGAATTGACGTCTGAAGTTCGCTGCTCGTTATGAATTCGTTCCGGCGAATCGTTTGAAATTCGGGAAATTGAGGAACTAATCTCGGCCGGAATCCGTTACCCGGTGGTCGTGAGTGTTCCAATTACGTTTCCCCTCTTTCAATTGATCGAATCGCGGCTCGGAAAGAGGAAAATTCGGGCGGCGGAGATGGCGGCGCCGGGCGCGCGCGTTTCTTTCGCGATTGCGACGGCGCCGGCCGTTCTTCACGGCGAGCGTCCGGGAGACGTCCGGGAAACCGAGTGGGAGCGAGAGGAGGTCGGAGGAGGCGGCGGGAGGCCGCGACAACCATGCGCGAGACGGCACGCAGATGCGCGCGTGCTCCCGGCGATGCCTCGTCGCGATTCCGGTGTGCCGCCGCGGCAGAGAACGGGCGGCAAGGCCCCGAATGACCTCCCCTTGACGACGGCGGGCTGCGCCCGCGGCCTCGGGAGGGGCGGCGGCGCCGCTTGCCGAAGAAGACGAGCCGACGCCACGTCGGCCATTTGCCGACCAAAGCTTCCACGTGTACCGCCACGTGGCGGCACCCCCGATGACGTGGCGGCGACGGTTCGATGCGATTTTCGGCAGCCTTTCAGTTCGAAGATTTTCAAGATTTCGAAGATCTGTATTTTTATCGGACAATGCAATAGTTAGCAATTACTTGTTTTAAAGCCCGATAACGATTTTAAATTTCCTATTTGCGTATTTATTTTTAATTATGCTTTAGCATGCGATTATGTGATTAATTGCGCTTAGAAAAGCATGTAAATAGGATTTATGTCGTTGCTAAAGCATGTTTTATTTTTCGCGAGCACATTTTATTATATGCGCTTAGAAATTGCATGCTTTAGGAATTATGTGATATGCATGATTCGTTACAAACCTTTTGAATAAAAAGACTAAGCAATTTTTAAAATTAAATGTTTAATTAGATTCCATTAATTTGGATATTAAACAATTAATCGGACCTCCATTAATTGGACTCTACACGAAAGTAGTAAGATTGTGTGAGTAAACGTCCACCTGCGTGGCTTGCTTGCATTTTTGAGCTACCAGTTTTGTGAGATAAGTTTTCCAAAACAATATTTAATTATTATTGAGTAGTGGGAGCGAAGCCGTAAACGTCCACCTGCGTGGCTTGCGTGCCTAGTAAACACGAGTACTCTAGAAGATAATAATTAAATAGGATGGCTAATTAGATCAAATTGAATGCGGCATGGTTCGAGTAAGTATGTCAATTTCGAGAATTTGATTCTATTTTGGTCAAATTAATGGTCAATGCTTAGATGTCACCGCAGGTACAATTCACTTCCCTCGAAGTCCTTTCCCGCGTTTTAATAGTGACATGGTCCAGAATATCGAACTATTAATTCCATTCGTCTTAAGAACCTTGACGTGGATTGGAATTAAAGAGCTAGGTAAATAGCTTGGTTTAGGGTTACGCTAGTAAACGTCCACCTGCGTGGCTTGCTAGTGGAATTCCTAGAGCGGTTCGAGGTTTTTTAATATCACTGGTTTTTCAAAAGGTTACAATGATTGTTAATTACGAATTATGTGCAAATATTAATTTTATACATGCTTTTAATTTATATTTTTCGAGATATATGCTGTCGAATGTTTTATTTTTCGAGTTCCTAAACAGTCTCACCAACCAAACCCTAAAGGGTTTAACAATTTAAAATAATTTCAAAGAGTGGAAGAGATATCTTACCTCTCCCAATAAAAGCTCTGCAAATGTCCTATAAGAACTTCTGTTTTAGGACCGCTATGTCTAAGAACGAGTTTACTATGAGTATGTTACTCAAATCTTTGGTAGCGGTCAAAGAGGTTATAGGAAAGGGCAAGAGTGCTCAAGTCTTGAATATCCCTAGTAGTTCAAGGAATCCTCCGAAAGGCGGATACCAGAAAAAGAGCAGAAAGGGTGGACATTTCAAGAAGAGCAGTGGGAGTAAGAAGACGGTCCTTACCGGCGACATGCGAATGTCAAAGGAGAAAGGAAGGTTCTTCAAGAGTGGTAAGAAAGGACACTGGAATAATTATAATCCAGATGTCAAGGTAAAACAGAAAGAGACGCGAGTCGCTCTTGTAACTGAAACTGTTCTGGTTTCCTCTTCTACCCACGAATGGTAGTGGATTCGGGGGCAACTGATCATGTTTGTTACACCTTGCAAGGTTTCTTGCAGAAAAGGTAATTGAGCAATGGCGAGGTGGTAGTCTCAATGGGCAATGGATCGAAAGTTTCTGCAATTGCCATTGGAGATTTAAATCTATCTTTTGATAGTTCTATTTTAGTACTTAAAGATGTTTAATATGTGCCTGAGTTTAGGCGAAACATTATTTATGTTTCAAAACTCTGCATCATGGATGGTTATAAATCAAGTTTTGATAGTGAAGTTTCTATCATGAAAGACGATGATTTTATCTGTGGTGGACCATTAAACGGATCTTTATATACTATTACTTGTAGACCGCGTAGTTCTGTTAATATTGCTTCCTCATCATCAAATCCTAAGAAGAGAAAAGAGTCTTCTAAGGTAAACCAAACTTATCTGTGGCACTTAAGACTAGGTCACATCAATCTTAACAGGACTCAGAGGTTGGTGGAATATGGATCATTGGAGTCTCTCCAAGATTGAACCATTTCCAACTTGCGAAACCTGTTTGGAAGGAAAGATGCTGACTAGGCCTTTGAAGGCAAAGGGTTATAAAGCCACAGAAGTATTAAGTTTGATACATTCTGACTTGTGTGGGTCTATGTCTACACAAGCTCATGGAGGATATGAGTATTTTGTCACATTTACTGACGATTACTCGAGGTATGGATATGTTTACCTTCTTCACCACAAGTCGGATTGCTTTGAAACCTTTAAGGTATTCAAGGCAGAAGTGGAGAAGAAGCTAGGTAAAGAAATCAAAATACTACGATCTGATCGTGGTGGGGAATACCTGTCCAACGAGTTCAAGGACTACTTGACAGAATGTGGGATTACATCCCAGCTGACATCACCGGGCACGCCTCAGCAGAATGGTGTGTCAAAGAGAAGGAACCGAAGTCTCTTAGAGATGGTTCGGTCGATGATGAGTTATGCAACTTTGCCAGTTTCCTCTTGGGGATATGTCCTAGAGACTACAGCATACTTGCTGAACTGTGTGCATTCCAAGTCGGTACAAAAGATCCCTTTCGAGTTGTGGAGCGGGTACAAACCCAGTATGCATCACTTAAGGATTTGGGGTTACCCTGCTTATGTGTTGAATAGGCAAGCCGACAAATTGGAATCACGTTCAGAAGTGATGTTATTCATAGTGCATCCGAAGGAAACGAAGGGTGGATACTTTTATGATCCTAAAGAACAGAAGATCGTTGTTAGCCCTAACGCTCGGTTCTTAGAAGAGGATTACATTAGTAACCATAAATCTCGAGTCGACATCATCCTTGAGGAATTACAAGGTGGTCGAGTTCCACTTGAACAGCCAGTTGTGCAAGATAGTACTCCACGAGTAACTGCACAATCTGTTAACACGGCTCCTGACACTGTTCAAAGTAGTGGGAGGGTGATATTTACACCTGATCGGTATATGTTCACTATGGAAACGTTTAATTATCTTCTGGCAGATGAACAAGATACCGTGGATCCCTGGACTTAAAACGAAGCAGTGGGAGATGTAGATGCACCATGGACTCAGAATTTGAGTCCATAACTGATATGGATGTATACGAGATCACTGAACTACCTAAGGGCTTCAATGCTATTGGTAGTAAGTGGGTATACAAGAGAAAGAGAGAGCACCGAATGAAGAGATCATGGCGTTTAAGGCCAGACTAGTGGCGAAGGGTTTTACCCAGAAAGAAGGTATCGATTTTGAAGAGACCTTCTCGCCTATAGCAATGATCAAGTCCATTCGGATTCTCCTTGCCATATCAGCTCACATGAAACTAGAGATCTGACAAATGTATGTCAAAACCGCTTTCCTAAACGGTCACCTTGAAAAAGGTAGGGACATCTACATAAAGCAGCCAGATGGTTATGTGAATGAGGGCGAAGAGCATCTAGTTTGGAAGCTTAAGAAGTCTATTCATGGACTTAAGCAAGATTTCCCGTTATGGCACCAGCGTTTTCGACGAGGTAGTCAAATCCTATGGATTTGTATCCTGTCCTAACGAGGTGTGTGTAACGTATTTGTGTTAACGGATCAGTGGTGTTTCTTGCATTTTACGTAGATGACATCCTTCTCATTAGCAATAATGTTGAAGTGTTATCAGACGTAAAGATGTGGTTATCCGAGCAGTTTCAAATGAAGGACTTAGGTGAAGCTGCTTACATCCTTGGGATCAAAGTTATTCGAGATCGCCAGAAGAAGGATGTTAAGCTTGTCACAAGTGTCCTACATTGACACTGTTATTGCTCGTTTTAGCATGCAAAGTGCCAAGATAGGTTCAGTACCTTTCAGATATGGCATTTTTTCTATCCAAGAATCAGTGCCCTAAAACGCCTGAAGAGATAGAAAGTATGAGACTAGTACCATATGCTTCCGCTGTCGGTAGTCTCATGTATGCGATGCTTTGTACGAGAGAAGATATCTTATATGTTGTAGGCATGGTCTCAAGATATCAGTCTAACCCTGAAAAGAACACTGGACTGCGGTCAAGCATATTCTCAAGTACCTTAAACGGACTAGAGATTATAGGCTTGTTTACCAGTCAGACAGTCTAGTGTCTTTAGGTTATACAGAATTGGATTTCTAGGCTGAGAGAGACGAGTAGAAGTCTACCTCGGGTTACGTGTTTACCTTGGGAGGTGAAGCCATCTCATGGAGGAGTGCAAAGCAGAAATGCATTGCGGACTCAACCATGGAAGCAGAGTATGTGGCTGCTTCAGAAGCTTCGAAAGAGGCAGTTTGGCTCAAGAATTTCCTCCAGGATCTTGATATTGTTCTGAACTTGCCTAAGACTATCACAATTTATTGTGATAACTCGAGTGCAGTGGTAAATTCTAAGGAACCTAGATCTCACAAGGCGTCTAAACACATAGACATGAAGTACCACATTATACGAGTATTCGTAAATCGAGGTGACGTGGTGATTGACAAAATTGGAACCGAAGTAAACCTAGCTTATCCTTTCACGAAGAGCTTACCACTCCCGGCTTACGAGAAGCATGTTCGTGGCTTTGGGATGGTAGAGATGCCCCCCACTTACGACTACAGAAACTTTTGTATAAGTGGGAGAAGATGTCGTGATAGATAGGATAGATAGCATGGTACTAGTTTGTACCTAGAACTGACACATTGTATACTAAAAGTTTGCTTTAGTATAAGTGGGAGAATTGTTGGGATTTTGTATACTGGAAGCACTTTTTATGCTTGTATACAATGTGTTTTTATCCTTACCACTGTTTTATTCTCCTATCTGATAAATATATATATTTGCACATGTTATCCTTTATCTTGTATAAAAGTTAGATTTGTGTGGTGTGTCGGGTATCACAGAAGACAACACAAATTGGTTGAACTGACAAGATATAAACAAGTTAACACAGTGAGACAACTTAAGGATGAAGTTGTCGGTTTAAGCTGCAGCTTTAGATAAGAAGTGGCTTGTCTTAGGCTTGCTTGTCTTTTCCGGTACACTTAAGGTGGTGTATTGAAGGATCACGGTGAGATGTGTTCTCCTAACCGACCTTAGTGGAGAACCAAGATCTCGGTGACTTAGCCGATCTTAAGCTTGGTAAGACTTCGGTGAGTGCATTTGGCTATCTATCACTTTGACCTACTATGGTGAACGTCAAATGAGCGGCGGGATCTACGTATCTTGGGTGTTAGTAGTTATTTGTGGCTCAGGCTGGTTGTCTGTATCTTGCATCCGTATCCTAGTAAAATGGGTTGATAATATCCCCTGAGGAACTCGAAAGGATTAGCACACTAAACCCGGCCGGTTGATTAAGTTCAGGTGTGTTAATAAGGTCGAGTGGTACTACTCAGGAATATAAGATGTTAATTAATTTAAGCTGTCAGTGAGCTTAATTAATTAACGGATATTTCTATCTTAAATACGGAGACCGATTAAGTCTAAAATACAAGCCCTTGCTCAAATTGGGATAAAGGGGTAAGTCAGCACGGATTCTCTAGTGGAATGAATCTGTGTTAATTAATTAATTTTGCTATGGGCTGAGCATGGATAATTAATTAATTGGAGGCCCAGCTTTATTTCTTGTATTGGATCCCTGATCTGGCCCAATTAGTTGCCTAGTAATTTATTATCTCTCAGAATTCATTATTAATGGATTAATGTATTTTACATTATTTAATAATGTTATTTATCTGGAATTAATTGGCTGGGCCAATTAATTAGTAAATATTAGTAGCCCAATAAATTAATTAATTATATTATGGGCTGATTTAATAGAAGCCCATTGGATTATAATTAAATTAATGGGCTACAAATATATTAATATTATATAGGTTTTTGAAGCCTATATATATTAGTATTCTGTTCAGAAACTCACACAATTGATTCATAAAAATCGAGAGTGGCGTGAGTTACAGAGAGAGAAATAAATTTATTTTCTTCAGATCTCTGACCACCCAGAGGGAGAAAAAGGCCGGGACACAGATCAGAAGGTCTAACACAGGAGCAACAATCGGAGCCGCGACAACACACCGGGAGGAAGGTATCGGTTTTCCAACCCTATTATTCCTACATCGTGTGTCTTCCAAGTCGGTACAAAAGATCCCTTTTGAGTTGTGGAGCGGGCACAAACCCAGTATGCACCACTTAAGGATTTGGGGTTATCCTGCTTATGTGCTGAATAGGCAGGCCGATAAATTGGAATCACGTTCAGAAGTGATGTTGTTCATAGGGCATCCGAAGAAAACGAAGAGTGGATACTTTTATGATCCTAAAGAACAGAAGATCGTAGTTAGCCCTAACGCTCGGTTCTTAGAAGGGGATTACACTAGTAACCATAAATCTCGAGTCGACATCATCCTTGAAGAATTACAAGGTGGTCGAGTTCCACTTGAACAGCCAGTAGTTTAAGATAGTACTCCACGAGTAACTGCACAATCTGTAAACACAGCTCCTAACACTGTTCGACGTAGTGGGAGGGTGATATTTACACCTGATCGGTATGTTCACTGGGGAGACATTTGATTATCTCCCGGCAGATGAACAAGATATCGTGGATCCTTGGACTTACAACGAAGCAGTGGGAGATGTAGATGCACCATGGACTCGAAATTTGATCCATAACTTATATGGATGTATACGAGATCACGAACTACCTGAGGGCTGCAATGCTATTGGTAGTAAGTGAGTATACAAGAGAAAGAGAGAGCACCGAATGAAGAGATCATGGCGTTTAAGGCCAGGCTAGTGGCGAAGGGTTTTACCCAGAAAGGAGGTATCGATCATGAAGACACCTTCTCGCCTGTAGCAATGATCAAGTCCATTCTGATTCTCCTTGCCATATCAGCTCACATGAACCTAGATATCTGGCAAATGTATTTCAAAACCGCATTCCTAAACGGTCACCTTGAAAAAGGTAGGGACATCTACATGAAACAGCCAGATGGTTATGTGAAGGAGGGCGAAGAGCATCTAATTTGGAAGCTTAAGAAGTCTATTCATGGACTTCAACAAGATTTCCGGTTATGGCACCAGCGTTTTCGACGAAGTAGTCAAATCCTATGGATTTGTATCCTGTCCTAACGAGGTGTGTGTAACGTATTTGTGTTAACGGACAGTGGTGTTTCTTGCATTTTACGTAGATGACATCCTTCGTATTAGCAATAATGTTGAAGTGTTATCAGACGTAAAGACGTGGTTATCCGAGCAGTTTCAAATTAAGGACTTAGGTGAAGCTGCTTACATCCTTGGGATCAAGTTTATTCGAGATCGCCAGAAAAAGGATGTTAAGCTTGTCACAAGTGTCCTACATTGACACTGTTATTGCTCGTTTTAGCATGCAAAAGCCAAGAGAGGTTTAGTACCTTTCAGACATGGCATTTTTCTATCCAAGAATCAGTGCCCTGAAAACGCCTAAAGAGATAGAAAATATGAGGCTAGTACCATATGCTTCCGCTGCCGGTAGCCTCATGTATGCGATGCTTTGTACAAGAGCAGATATCTCATATGCCGTAGGCATGGTCTCAAGATATCAGTCTAACCCTGGAAAGGAATACTGGACTGTGGTCAAGTATATTCTCAAGTACCTTAAACGGACTAGAGATTATAGGCTTGTTTACCAGTCAGACAGTCTAGTGTCTTTGGGTTATACAGAATCGGATTTCCGTGGCGACCAATCGACGAGAAGAAGTCTACCTCGGGTTATGTGTTTACCTTGGGAGGTGGAGCCGTTTCATGGAGGAGTGCAAAGCGAAATGCATTGCGGACTCAACCATGGAAGCGAGTATGTGGGCCGCTTGAAGCTTCGAAAGAGGCAGTTTGGCTCAAGAATTTCCTCCAAGATCTTTATATTGTTTAGAATTTGCCTAAGGCGATCACGATTTATTGTGATAATGCGGGTGCAGTGACAAATTCTAAGGAACCTAGATCTCACAAGGCGTCTAAACACATAGACAGGAAGTACCATATTATACGAGTATTCATAAATCGAGGTGACCTGGTGATTGATAAAATTGGAACTGAAGTCAACCTCGCTAATCCTTTCACGAAGAGCTTACCACTCCCGGCTTACGAGAAGCATGTTCGTGGCTTCGGGATGGTAGAGATACCCCACTTAGGACTACAAAAACTTTTGTATAAGTGGGAGAAGATGTCGTGATAGATAGGATAGATAGCTAAGATATAGCTGGGTACTAGTTTGTACCTATATAGCTGAGATATAGACACATTGTATACTAAAAGTTTACTTTAGTATAAGTGGGAGAATTGTTGGGATTTTGTATACTGGAAGCACTTTTATGCTTGTATACAATGTGTTTTTGTCCTTACCACTGTTTTATTCTCCTATCTGATAAATATGTATATTTGCACATGTTATCCTTTATCTTGTATAAAAGTTAGATTTATGTGGTGTGTCGGGTATCATAGAAGACAACACAAATTGGTTGAACTGACAAGATATAAACAGTTAACACAGCTGAGACAACTTAAGGATGAAGTTGTCGGTTTAAGCTGCGGTTCAGCTAAGAAGTGGCTTGTCTTAGCTGCTTGTCTTTACTGGTACACTTAAGGTGGTGTATTGAAGGATCACACTGAGATGTGTTCTCCTAACTGACCTTAGTGGAGAACCAAGATCTCGGTGACTTAGCTGATCTTAAGCTTGGTAAGACTTCAGCTGAGTGCATTTGGCTATCTATCACTTTGACCTACTATGGTGAACGTCAAATGAGCGGCGGGATCTACGTATCTTGGGTGTTAGTAGTTATTTGTGGCTCAGGCTGGTTGTCTGTATCTTGCATCCGTATCCTAGTAAAATGGGTTGATAATATCCCCTGAGGAACTCGAAAGGATTAGCACACTAAACCCGTCCGGTTGATTAAGCTCAGGTGTGTTAATAAGGTCGAGTGGTACTACTCAGGAATATAAGATGTTAATTAATTTAAGCTGTCAGTGAGCTTAATTAATTAACGAATATTTCTATCTTAAATACGTAGATTGATTAAGTCTAAAATACAAGCCCTTGCTCAAATTGGGATAAAGGGGTAAGTCAGCACGGATTCTCTAGTGGAATGAATCTGTGTTAATTAATTAATTTTGCTCTGGGCTGAGCATGGATAATTAATTAATTGGAGGCCCTGCTTTATTTCTTGTATTCGATCCCTGATCTGGCCCAATTAGTTGCCTAGTAATTTATTGTCTCTCAGAAATCATTATTAATGGATTAATGTTTTTTCACATTATTTAATAATGTTATTTATCTGGAATTAATTGGCTGGGCCAATTAATTGATAAATATTAGTAGCCCAGTAAATTAATTAATTATATTATGGGCTAATTATATGAAGTCCATTGGAATATAATTAAATTAATGGGCTTCAAATATATTAATATTATATTGGCTTTTGAAGCCTATATATATTAGTATTCTGTTCAGAACAGAATACAGAAAAATCATAACTCACGCACTCGAGTTTTGAGAGAGACATATTTTTATTTTCTTCAGTTCTCTGACCACCCAGAGGAAGAAAAAGGCCGGGACACAGATCAGAAGATCTGACACGGGAGCAACAATCAGAGCTACGACAACATACGAAGGAGGAAGGTAGCGTTCCTAAACACTTTTATTCCTTCAAACAGGAGGTCTTGTTGATTTATCTGGGAAGTCTCAACAAAGTTTCTGTGCACTGGACAAGACTTTCTAAGTTATAGTCCTTAGGGACTTTATAGATTCAAACCGAAGTTTGAAGGTTTTCTCCAACAATGAAGGAGTTCTTACAATAAGAACGTTTCACTAAAAGTGAATTCATTTGAAGGTTCTAAACTTAAGATATTACAATGAAGGCTTAGAAAAGAGATCGGAGAACAACTCTAGAGAGAAGAACTATAAAGATATTTCTAAGAATTCTAGTTCTTCACTGGATGTATCAGTGAGCTTGCTAGAGTGCAATAAGAATGTCTATGTGAGCCCGTTGGTCTGTTGTTTTCTCGACGAGTTGTTGTTGAGGATGATCTCTTTATATAGTTGTGACCCAGGCACAGATCCGTTGGAGAGGACGATGCCACGTGTCACAAGACTCCACGGAAAACAGCCAAACAACTGTGAAATGTCACCGCAGAGTAGTTGGCTTTATGTGCATGAGAGAAGCTTTTGTGTCAGAGCAGGTAAGCTTCGCTTGCTTCTCATTGATCGAGGTATTGCGGTAGGTGAGACTTGTTAGACATTAGTCTTCCAACTGAGTTGCCTTACTCTGAACCTCGGATACTAAGTATCCTCTGCTGACATCCGATTGATAAAGGTCAGGCTGTCGATTTTCCTTGTACGATCTGCAACTGAGTTGCAGCTCTTTCAGTAGATCAAGGTTGATCATACTTAGTCTTCTTTCTGAGTCTACTGAAGGATGATCTTCTACTGAGTGCTTTTAGCTTTCTGAGTCAGGCCGTCGATTTTCCTTGTACGGTCGAACAACTATGGTCTACTTGACCACTGATTCTTATCCCTAGAATTCCCCCCTAATTGATGATGCCAAAACCACTAAGCACTAAACTACTAACCACAAACCTCAATTATTAACAACTGAAAGAAATAAGCCCAGGTTACCAGCTACTTAAAGACACATCAGAAGAAATCAGGACAGTGAGTGTGTCTTGATCAATTCAGTGTTCAATCGTGTTAAAATAAACGACACAGCCATAAGACAATGAGTGGTTGTCTGGCAAACTGAAATGCTGATTTATCTAACTAGAAAATGCTTACAGATAATCAGTACTACAATATAGAGAGATAAAGGAGAGAGAAGGGAAAAGACTAAAAGATAGGCTGAGTCTGCTAATGCTGAGATCTGAACTTCTGAATTCTAGGTTTGAAGTCAGTAGACTTGGCCTCTGGAAGATCAAGCCCATAAGATCTGTAGATAGCTTCCCTAAGATGCTTGATTTCTTGAAGATCTTGTTGTGACTGAGAGGAAAGATCTTTGCATTGCATGGCTATCTTCACCACTTCCTCTATCTCCTTGGTGCATATAGCTCCTTCAAGAATCTTGGGAGGGGTCAGTTGACGGTATGCAAGCGCTATAAATGACATTCTTTCCTTGTATAAGAGTAATTTGATCTGAGCTCGGATGTTGGGGTCGTGGTTGTATAAGAACTGATCGAACTGTTTAACCGCTGGAACGTTACTTTTGTAGCATTGCTATACATAATAGGGTTTGATGAAGTCCACTTTCAGACCTACCCATTCCTCGTTCAGGTTCCAAGGGATCCATTTGTCTACGCGGCGAAATAGAGTTTTCCGGAGATGTGGCTTCTGCCCACCGCGTCTAAAGAACTTGGAAGTTATTGGGATCTCTCTGCTTTTGACAGGAACTGCTTCCTTGGCTATTTTTTCAGTTCCTGCGATATACTCTGCCAGTTAAGCTTTTCTCAGTCTCTCTTTGGCTTCAGCTGTCAGCCTGTCTCTGGCTCTGAAGTCAAGGCCCATTTCTACTGCGTCCCACAAGGCTTTCTCCTCAGCAAGTTGTTTCGCTGTAAGCTTAGGAGGTTTCTTCTTCAGCCTTTTCGATAGTGGTAGGTTGTCAGTGTCGGACTCATCAGTAGACTCAGAAGCTTATTTTTCAGTAGGCTTCTACTTGTGCTGAGTCTTTTTAGCAGGTGTTAGCTTTAGCTGAATTTTCTTCCGCTGAGCTTGAGTCCTTGACGAGCTGGCCACAGGGACTTTTGGCTTTCTTTTCAGTTTGGCCTCTTCTTCGAATCTGGCTTCTTGATCCAGCTGAGCCTACAGCTGCTGAGCTACGATTTCATTATGCATCTCTTGTTCTTTTCGAGGCTTGAATTTAGGCAATGGAGGGGGAGAGCTTTCAATAGCTATCTCCTTTCCAGGCCTCTTCGGCGCTGGCTCAATATCCACTGTCCCCTCGACAAATTCGGCTATCTCATCTATATGTGCTTGAGCTGAGGATTCTTCTCCTGATCCTCCAGCCTGCACAGCCGGCTGCTGAATGTTCTCCTAAAGCTCTGTATGGCCCTCAGTGGAGGCTTTTTTCTTAACCTTTTCTTCATACTGGACATAGGGGAGGGGGAGAGCAATAAACTCCTCAATCTCTGCAATACATTCCCCCTTTTTGTGTTCCCCGTCCTTAGCTTCTCTCTTATCTTACCCTTTAACTTCTTCCCCGTTAACTTCCCCCTTTTTGGAATCATCATCCAAGGTCAGTAACGTTTTGACAGCAACTACGTCATCTCGTAGGCTGTAGATAGAAGTTATGATCTGGGAGAAAGTGGAGTTGAGGTCCCCGATAGCATCGCAGTAGTGTTCCCATTCCCTTTCGTGATCACGTCGAATTTCCTTGATCAGGGACTCAAATTGAGTTATATGCTGCAGAAGAGATACATCGAGTAACTCCTCGGAGTCTGACCGGATGAGGTCGAGAGTTGTGGCTTGAGTTTCAAGAGCTTTAGCCACGCTGGAAGATGCAGCTCTGTTCCTTTCATCCACTGTCTTTTGGACGTTAGCCATTGTCGCAACCAGTTGCTCTGAGAATTGGTTGACTTGAGCTTCAAGCAACTGCTGGCACTGAGTGGCTATGTCCTGCTTCTGAGCAGCTAGAGCAGTCTCGATGATCTCCTAAGAATTTGGCGTAGGAGCTTCAGAGATCTTCTTGACTTCTCTAGTGAGGGCATCAAGGCACTCAGTTTGAGCTTTCGTATAATGTGCACATTTCAGGTACACATCCTTAGCCAGGAGAAGATTTTTGTCTCCTTGCTTCCTGATAGCTCGGTTGATGCTCCTCGAGGATACGGTAGTAATGGGTTTGATCCGATAAGACGATCTACTGATTCTTTGCTCAGAGGAGATGATAATGTCTTGAAGAAGACGCAATAGGGGCAGCACTAGATGTAGGAGGTGGTGGTGGTGAATCACCCTTCTCGCTGGGAGTATTGCCCTCAGCAAAGTCTCCTCGCTCTGTATCCTTGGGTGCTGAGTCATCACCCTCAGCTCGGTAGTCAGTAGGCGAAGGGTCCTTGGCAGGAGAGGAGGCAGACTTCAGCTCCAACAAATAAAGCATAGCTGATCTTAAGTCCTCAAAAGATGTAATATCTGAGTGTTCTCCAAACCCTAGCTCAGACTGCAGTTGCTGCTCCTCTGCCAATAGAGTGGGTACAAAGTACTGCTCGATCATTTCTTCAAGAATATCCCAATTAAGGAATCTCAGCAGCATTTGAGTCCTTGCCCTAACAGCTACATCCACCAGATCCTGATAGTTGGCAATCTCAGGGATCTGTTCAACGACTTCAGATAAAACTCTTAAGTCTGGTAAGCTAAATTGTGGTTGGTAGCTCTGAAGATACCTCATTAGTTGGTTCGGCTTTGTACTCCAACTGAGTTTCTTCAATAATGACTCTTTGGACTTTATCTTTGATAGTGGCACCTTCAATGCTTGTGTCCGAGTCTAGTATAGTTTCTACCTGTGGGGGAGGTGGATAATCAGCCTTAGAAGCTTCCTTCTTTGTCAGCTTCTTTCTCAATTCAGTAGAAGGCCTTTTAAGTGCAACTCCACGACTGATGGACTTTTTAGCGGCAGTCTTCATCGTGAACTTAATCAGTATCTTGCCGAAGTATCTCATGTCTTCAAACGCCGCTTTTGAGGACACTGATGCTTCTATAAGCGTTGAAACCTTAGTCCCGTACAGAAGTTTGCCTATGGGAGATAATCTTCTCTCTCTTGCTTCTCCACTAACAAACTTCAGCGATTGAGCCTTCAGTTTAGAAAGAAAGAACTGAGGCCAGTTTATCTTAGCTCCGTCTATAATTGCCATCATTATCTGGACTCTAGGTTTGGACAGCTGGTTAAAGGAACCAGCCACGCCAGTGAGGATATGGATAACAATGTAAGACAAGCCTCTAAATTCTGGCAGGAGATAACTCTTTGCAAATGCAACTTTGAAGGATATGGCATCCCTCCCGCAAAATTCCTTATGTAGTCGTTGATCTCAACTTCCTTGTATCCAGTAGGAGAGACACCATAGTCAGGAAGGCTTAACACTGTCGTCAGCCCTTCGAGAATGTTGATATCGGCGTGACTCTCCTGCCACGTCTGAGGGGATACCTCTTTCATGTACCTCACTGTAGTCACCTCTGTGCTTGTTCCCTCTACTTAGCGCATGTTGAAGTAGAATTCTACAACTTGTCTTGGAAGACAAGCATGAGGTTGCTTCGTCAGAAGCGTCTTCAGACTAGACGCCTGAAGAACGGAATATATCCCCTCCAAGTATGGCAGTTCCGATTTGTGGAACTCCATAGTCTGCTCGAAGCAGACTCTGCTCTGAATGATCTCATCGATGTCCGCAGGACTCCGAACGATGCTTGAGAGAGATGTCGTTTTCACTAGAATCTGCAAGAAAAATGTTAGCACTTGAAAATAGAGTAACCAAGTTTTTGCAGACAAAAGATGAAAGTTTACCGAAGATTTTAAGGGCTTAAGAGAAGTAGAAGTCTGAGATGCAGTTTCTAGATGAAGTGAATGCAAGGCTCTTAAGATCGGTAATGGCGGAAATGAAGGTGAGAAAAAGAAGCAAGAGATTATGTAGATTTGAATACCAAGCAGTTTTCAGATCAGACGGTTATGATGTAATCTCGCTTTATCATAGACAGTTAGGATATAATTTTATAAAAGGAATGATTAATAAGCCGCCTATTTTCTTGACCTACGTAAGATTTGCATATTTGGAGTAAGGTGAGATGACATGCGTTAAATGCGTTACAGTCAGTTCTTAGGATATCGTGCTTTAAATGAAAACGGTTTTACTAAACGTATCCTTAAGAATTAATGGCGGGAAATAAATGCGATTTATGCCACTGAATGTATGCTATTCATCAATTAAATGTAAAGCATGCCACTGAGTATAAATGCTGCACTTAATACTCAAACCTTTCAGCTGAACATTGTAGTCAGTTGTTACTAATTGCAAATCAGGAGGATCTTCATGTTATTGAGTGTTGACGCAGCTGATACCAGTTGTTGGTATCAACTGTTATCAAACCTGTTGTTGATACTGAAGAATCAGTATTCGTCTCACATCCCCACTTATTGAGTACTGTATGGTTTACCCTACTGAACCAAGTACTGAGTTTCACTTACTGACTTGTCGTATTGGATCGTTTATTGACTCGAGTCAGTAGGAGCCAGTAGACCTAGCTCAACTGAGAGTTCTTTGAACCTGTTCTCAGCCAGCGGCTTGGTCAGTATGTCTGCCATTTGTCTATCAATATGGATTTTCTCCATCCTGATATCCTTCTTCTCGAAATGGTCTCGGATGAAGTGGTGTCAGATGTCCACGTGCTTGCATCTCATATAAAGAATTAGTTTCTGAGTGATTGTAATAGCACTGGTGGAGTGGCAGTAGATGGCCACTTCATCTTCAACATAATCACACAGTTGTTGTTGAAGCCAAATGATCTAGGCACAACAAATTCCGGCAGCCATATACTCAGCTTCAATAGTGGACGTCGCCATTGAATGTTGTTTCTTGGAGAACCATGATATGAGCTTATTTCCTAGGAACTGACAAGTTCTAGAAGTTAACTTTCGATCTTTCCTGCATCCTGCATAATCAGCCCCAAATATCCAGTTAAAACAAGATTATAATCAACAGGATACCATAACCCTGCATCAGGTGTTATCTTCAGGTATCACAGAATCTTATTCGCTGAATCTAGATAACTTCACTTGGGATTCGCCTGAAATCTCGCACATAACCTACAACATAAATTATGTTAGGTCTGCTTGCTATTAAATATAATAAAGAACCAATAATAGCTCTATAATCAGCTGAGCTAATAGAAGCTCCCTCTTTATCTAGATCTATTTTAAAGTTCGTATTCATGGGGATCTTGACTGGCTTGCTCGATTCACAGCCAAATCTTTTCAAGTGGTCTCGAGTGTATTTAGCTTGGTTGATGAATATTCCCTTATCTGATTGTTTTACTTGGAAACCAAGGAAGTAGTTCGTCTCCCCCATCTTTGACATCTCTAACTTTTCCTTCGTCATGTTTTCGAATTATTAACATACAGTCACGTTTCTGAATCCTAAGATGATGTCGTCCACGTAGATCTGCACTAGTAGAATCTCATCTGCTGACTTGATGTTGAACAGAGTGCGATCTACTGTTCCCTTCGGAAAACCTTTCTGAAGTAGAAAGTCTGATAGGGTATCATACCAAGCCCTGGGTGCTTGTTTTAACCCATACAGAGCCTTTCTGAGTCATAAACCTAATATCCCTGCTGAAAGCCGGGCGTTTGTTCCACGTAGACTTCTTCCTTGAGTACGCCGTTCAGAAAAGCTGACTTTAGATCCATTTGATATACTTTATATCCTTGATGCGTTGCGTAGGCTATGAATAGACGAATGGCTTCCAATCTTGCGATTGGAGCGAATGTTTCATCAAAATCTATCCCCTTTGCTTGACAGTAAGTCGAGCTTTGTTTCTTACTATGATGTTGTTTTCATCACGCTTGTTCTTGAAGACCCACTTAGTTCCTATCACATGTTGGTGTCTAGGTCTATCAATAAGCTCCCAGACCTCATTTCTAACGAACTGGCCCAGCTCCTCTTGCATCGCTATGATCTAGTCAGCATCATTAAGTGCGTCCTCTATCGACTGAGGTTCTTCTGTGGACAAGAAACAGGAGTATAAAATGCTTTCTCCTTGACAAAATATGGATCTTGTCTTTACACTTGTTGAAGGATCTCCAATGATGAGATCAGAAGAGTGAGCATCTAGCCATGATCGTCTGAGCTTGGTCTCTTCTTCTGAAATTACTTTTGTACAATCAGTAGGAGTGTTAGGCATTTCAGTAGTACTTTTTGTGATTGAAGCAATTTAGTAAGAATATTAGGATCTACTGAATTCCCAGGTTCAGGGGTATTTTGCTCAGGAACATCATTTGTTCCCCCTAAATTGTTATTCTTAGTAGTGGTCTTAGTTACCACAGGGGCTTCCTCATAGACAGGTGTTACCTGATGTTGATTCTGTTCAGTAGAATCAACCAGGTCAGCTACATTGCCTGCGGGATGGGTCTGAGTTTCTTCTTCATCTGACTCATCATCCCAACAATGCTGGATCTTTTTAGTTTTATCATTCAGCTTGAGATCATGTAGCTTGATGCTGTCATTTTCGGTATTTGTCTCATTCAATTTCTTGTTCTTAGTAATAAACTCATTAAAAACAACATGAGGGCTTTCTTCCACTCAAAGGGTCCGGTAGTTGAAGACCCTAAAGGCTTTACTGACCCGGGAATATCCTAAGAACACTCCTTGATCAGATTTGCTATCAAAGACCTTTAACTGATCATTTCCATTATTATGGATAAAGCAAGGACAACCCAAGATATGGAAATGAGAAATAACAGGAATTCTCCCTTTCCATAGTTCATATGGTGTTTTCTGGCTTAGCTTTGCCAGTAGTTAGCGGTTCTGAGTGTAACAGGCGGTGTCAGTAGCATCTACCCAGAACTTCGAGGGTAATCTAGAGTCTGATAGAAGCGTTCTTACTGCTTCTTTTAATGTTTTGTTCTTCGTTCAGCAAGGCCGTTCTGTTGGAGTGTGCGAGCTGCTGAAGTCTCGTGCTGAATCCCCTCAGTAGCGTAGTACTCTTTAATGATTGAGCTGAGAAATTCAGTCCCTCGATCCAAGCGTATTCTCTGAATCTTGATGTCCTTTTCCATACTGAGTTTCTTCAACAGTGTTGGTAACTCAGTCTTGACATCAGATTTGTTAGCTATGAAGATGACCCACATATATCTTGAATAATCGCCAATATTGACAAGGGCATACTTCTTATCTCTTATAGTCACTGGAGTGACTGGCCCAAAAAGGTCCATGCGCAGCAGCTGAAGGATTTCATCAATGGAAGGTGACGGAATTGGTGGATTGCTTGACTTTGTCTGCTTTCCTTTCATGCATGCTTCACAATTTCTGTCTCGACTAATGCTTCATTGGACAATCCTCTGACTTTTGAATCCATTGATAGCTTGTTCATTGCTTTGAGATTTAGGTGACTGAGCCTTTTATGCCACATCCATCCTGTCTTATAACTTGACTTCGTTTGGGCAAGCAAGCAAGCTTCAGGTTCGGTGATGTTCCAGTTTCCAACATAGATATTCTTCCTCTACGAACCTGATAACACTGTTCTTCCTGTAAATTTATCAAGAACATCACAGAAACTAGCGTCAAAGGTAACTCTGTTAAGGTTATCACAGAATTGACTGACAGAAAGGAGATTATGTTGAAGTCCTTCAACATATGTTACTCTTGGAACTGAAGCAGTCCTAGTGTTCAAGGTTTCATATCCCCTTGTGTAGCCTTTTGAGTTGTCACCGATCTCAATTATTGGACCTTCTTCTTGTACTTAGTTGGTCAGCAGGCTCTTCTGATAAGTCATGTGTCTCGAGCAGCCGCTGTCCACGATCCAAGGGTCCTTATGCACCTGCAAAACAGAAATAATTTTCGGTACCCTTTGGTTCAGTCTAGGTCCTTATGTGTTAGTCGGTGATTTCACAACCCAGATCTGTCTGGCGACCTTTGGGGGTCTCATACTCTTTCTTCTTCTTAACCTTCTTGTCAGTACTTTTCTCCATTGAACTTAGAAGTACTGACTTCTTGGCAGTTTTGGGTTCAGGAGCTTTCTTCTTCTGACTTTTATTGCTCCTCCTGACCCTGGGCTCATAGTAGTAGGAACCATATTGTGCAGGATGTACGTACTCTAGTTCACCATACTGCTCTGCCCATCTGAACTTATTATTTCCCCCTGAATTTGATCATTGTGTTCTGGGGCTAGAACCTTTGGCCAGTTGCTTCTTGCAGCTCGACTGAGGTCCTTGGATTATCTGTTTATTCTTTGCCTAAGGGGTGATTGGTTCAGTAGCTTGAATTCCTCCTCGGACAAACCGGGACAGCCAACTTTTCTGATCCTTTTGAAGTTGAGGTAGATGCTTCATATGTGTAGCCAAGTCCTTCCTTGACGGAGACTGGCCTCTAAGCTCTAAGCATTCCTTCTAACTTCTCTTTTACTCCTAGGTACTGCTCTGTCATCAGACCTCGCCATACTTCATCACTCTTCCTGAGTGACTCATAATCCTTCTGAGCTTCTGCGAGTTTTTGACAGAGCCTAGCTATCTCAGTATCTTTCTCAGAATTGTCCTTGGTAAAGACTGATATATGAGTTTCTTGATGTTGAGACTTAGTCATGAGAAATTCAATCTCTTCCTTTTATCTCTTCACAAGAATTTCTGAATCAGTAAAGACCTGACAATCAGAAGAAAGTCTCAGATTTTTAGCTTTTACCTGTTCCAACTCCTAAATAGTTCTACTGAACTCCCTGCTCAACTGAATTTGCTCCTCTAGCAAATCTTAATACGCTTGAACCACATCTAGAGGTTCTCCTGTAGCTGAGCAAGTGTCCTGTGTGCTATCTGATGAAGAGGTTATATGTGATGAAGAGGTTATATTTAGTTTAGAGTTTACCGCAACCTCTTCTCCAGCCATTAGGCATTGTTCAGTTGATGTATCAGAATTTGATTCTCCGACCTCAACAACTACGAATGCAGCTTCATCTTCAGAAGAGTACATGAATGTATCTTCCTCAATTGAGTCGTCGGATAGCTCTCCGGCAGCATAGGCCTGCCTCTTCCGGTCAAATTTATATCTTCTGGCTTTTCGTTCAGCTCGTTGGGCAGCTGAGAGCTCTGAACAATCGTACTGATAGTGTCAGTTTTTCTTGTAGTTGTAGCACACATAGACTCTGCAACCCTTTTCAGATGTGTCGTTGGATGGACTAGCAATAGGCTTAGATTCAGGAGAAGGTTTAGATTCTTCCCTTTTATGATTATCTTTCTTACCAAAAGATGAATCTTTGTGGTATTTCTTCAGCTTTCTAACTCTTTTCTTCTCCCTTTGATACTTTAGAGCCAGAAGCGCGTGTCGTTCAATAGGAGGAGTCTTAGTGGATTTTGGTACTGACGTTGCAACTGATTTGCTTACTGAACCAGGGCTTCTCCAGATGTGCTGACTGTTCCTTTAAAAGCATGGTTGATTGGATGTCAGCTGGAGCACTAGCGCACCGTTGGGATAAACTGTGCTCGAACTCCTCCATCTTTAACTCTGAAAGTATAACATCAGGAGTTAAAGCATTAAGATCATAGCGATGCAAATGAGTAGAAAAAGGGAGCCACTTCAGTCGAGGCAGCGCTCTCAAGATCTTGGTGTTCATCTATTTGTTGGTGAACGTTTTTCCCAGCCCGTTGATCACATTGATCTGATTTGTGAATCTGATGTTAAGCTCGTCAATGGACTCACTGGGCTGCATGGCGAATGTTTCGAACTTTTGAAGCTCCATCTCGATCTTGTTTTCTTTGATCTATGGGGTCCCTTACCTCAGTACAGTTAGGGCATCCCAATATTTTTTCGTCGTTCTACAGTCTTGTAATCTCTTGAGGTGAGAATCACTGAGAGTCATCAGGATTGCATTCTGTGCTACTCGGTTAAGGTTGTGCAATTTCTTCTCTTCAAGCGTGAATGTGGCTTTATCTTTCGGAACCTTTGACCCAGTCTGTGCTCCTACACCTCCCACAGCAGCAAAATCGACGTTGTCGATCATGGGAATGATTGGTCTTATCTGGAGGACATCAGTCATGCTGTCATGGAGCGATGTAAGGTGCACCTCCATTCTGACGCGCCATACCATATAATTTTCAACAGAGAACATAAGTACCATCTGAATACCTGACATATTAGATATTTTAAGCAGATAGTATTAGGATGAATGAAGGGATGTTTGTACAGTGAAAACGTTTTTCTAGATTTGTTCGAGTATACCAATAAGTTTTCAAAACGATGATCAAAAGAACACCGCTCTAATACCAATTGTTAGTCCAGAGACGAGTATCAGGTGTAGAGTTGGGGGGGGGTGTGAATACACATGAATCCAAGTTTTTGCTCGAATGCGAAGGTTTGTCTTGTACTGAGTTTTGCTACTGAATGGGTTCAATGCCAGTTAAGCCTTCTGATCGCGGGGCAGAGTGATTTAGCAACATAATTCTTTCTACTGACTGCTGTACTGAGAAATTCAGTAGCAAAATGTAGTGCGGATTTGTGTGGGCCCAGTTTAATTTTGTCTCTTTGAAAAACGTTTATGCAACCTAAAACAGTTTTGGCTATTGCAGTTTTCAAGTCTGTTTTATCGAAAGTATAAATTTACAAACAGTTTAAATACAGATGTAATAAAATAGAAAATGATACGAGCAATTTTTAACGTGGTTCGGATACGCAAGAGCCTACATTCTCGGTCCTGTAGAACATGAGGTCTTGCTGATTTATCTGAGCAAGCCTCAACAAGGTTTTCTGTGCACTTGAAAGATCCTTCTAAGTTATAGTCCTTAGCGACTTTACAGAATCAAACCAGAGTTTGAAGGTTTTCTCCAACAATGAAGGAGTTCTTACAGTAAGAACGTTTCACTAAAAGTGAACTCCTTCAAAGGTTCTAAGCTTAAGATATTACAATGAATGCTTAGAAAAAAGATCGGGGAACAACTCTAGAGAGAAGAACTCCAAAGATGTTTCTAAGAATTCTAGTTCTTCACTGGATGTGGCAGTGAGCTTGCTACAGTGCAATAACAATGTGTATGTGAGCTTCTTGTGTTTCTGTTCCCGTTGGTCTATTGTGTTGTAGATGAGTTGTTGTTGAGGACGATCTCGTTATATAGTTGTGACCCAGGCTTAAATCCGTTGGAGAGGATGATGCCACGTGTCACAAAACTCTAAGGAAAACGGCCATATAATTTCGAAATGTCGCCGCAGAGTGGTTGGCATTCTGTGCATGAGAGCATCTTTTATATTAGAGTAGGTAAGCTTCGCTTGATTCTCATTGGTTGAGGTATTGCGGTAGGTGAGACTTGTTAGACATCATTCTTCCAGCTAAGTTGACCCCTTTGAACCTCGGACACTAAGTATCCTCTGCTGACATCCGACTGATAAAGGCCAGGCTGTCAATTTTCCTTGTACGGTCTGCAACTAAGTTGCAGCTCTTTCAGTAGATCAAGGTTGATCATACTGAGTCTTCTTTTAGAGTCTGCTGAAGGATGATCTTCTACTGAGTGCTTTCAGCTTCTAACTCTGACGATAATAAAAAAAAAAGCTCTTCACTCATTCATAGATCAAGGAAGATCATACTAAGTCTTCTACAGAGTGGTGAAGGATGATCCTCTACTGAGTGCTCTCAGCTACTGACTCTGAAGATTACTGAGCTCTACTGAACCGATGACTTGAGGTTCTGGAACTTTAACTTCTCTACTGAAGTTCAGTCCAACAATATACCCCTTACAGGACTTAGACAAAAATAATCTATGAAGATCAAAGCAGGTCTAGCCTATTACATCAGTCAGTTCATCACACACAAGAGATAGGACAGTGGTTTTAGGATCTTCAATTTCTCAACAATGTAGTTCAATATCCCTATAATTTCCCATAATCCTGACTCATATTAACATAATCTTCAGTCAAGTCTTATGTAGAAACATCTACTAAGGCAAGTCTTATGTATCCTCCTAACAATGGTCTACTTGACCACTTAATCATATCCCTACAGTAACCAAATACCTGATTTTCGGGTAATCGGGTCATGGTCGATTATGAAATTTGTAGCGTTTTCGGGTAGCAGTATACCCGTTCGGTTAATACAACATACATGATGACCGTATTATTTCATTAAGTCGATTTTCATTTTAATTTTAAATATCTCAATTTTTAATTTTTAATAAATCAATTAGTCAAGGTATGCATATTCACTATATTGGAAATTTAGAATGGATGGTCCGTATGTGACTTTACGGTATTTCTTATTAAAAATTGATCTTGTTGACTACTCCCTCAGTCCCATAGAAAATGTCTCCTTTCTATAGGACACGAAGATTAAGAAAATGAGTTTGTGTGGTGTATATTTTTGACTTTTTGGCTTGTTAATTTTGGTCCACATATTGTTTGTCTTTTTAAGAAACAACACATTTTCTATGGGACGGATGGAGTATTATGTTATTTTTCGATTAAATCATAATAATTGGAAAGATAAATACGTTTATCTTGGTAACACTGTACCGTACCCGATCGGGTACTTGGTAACCGATTAACCTATCGGTTACGGGTGCGATTAATGTAATACACGTTATACCAGTTATGGGTAACCGATTTTCGAGTGGGTTAACTCGTAACAGCCCCGATTTTCAGGCCTAGGGATAAGGCTGCGACTTTGATCCAAAAATCCTGACTATCCTGAACCAAGGTCAATATGGGACGGAGGGAGTATTATGTTATTTTTCGATTAAATCATAATAATTGGAAAGATAAATACGTTTATCTTGTTAAAACTGTACCGTACCCGATCGGGTACTGGGTAACCGATTAACCTATCGGTTACGGGTGCAGTTAATGTAATACACGTTATATCAGTTATGGGTAATTGATTTTTGGGTGCGGTTGACTCGTAACCGCCCCGATTTTCAGCCCTATGGATAAGGACTTAGATCTCAAAATCCTGACTACCATGAACCAAGGTCAATGTATGGTCATCAGGATTATGCAACTGATATATTAGGACTTCACATTATTTTCTTTAGATCATGATCATGCTCCATGAGAAGCCGTGTTGTTTCCTGACTAGTTCGTGAAGAGGGCTGAAGAATCAACGTCGTTCAGGCTCCGTCAGGATTCCTCTATGTCATCCTAGCTTATCCCTCCTAATCAATCTTGAGTCTTTATTTAGTTAGTGACGGTTCTAAGTGTCAGCTCAATCCTAATAGAACGAGGTACTATTCGAGGTGCCTTTAGTCAACCTACCGTATATTTTTCTCTTCTAGTGAGATCGGGACACGTGTTTTTGAGTACTGTTCGAGGAGCAGTTTCCCGATCTGGCACTGTTGACGACATACGATGTTGAATAACTTTATTTTAAATTCAGACCGTTGCCTCAATCCTAGCCACCTACTCCATAGATCTCTCTCCAATAGATCTATTGCGTAGTGTGCTATAAATGTGAGGAACCTTGGATCAAACAAGGTCACGAGAACCACTGCTATTATCTCAAAGCTTCAAGTACTCATAACTCTCAAGCACTCAAAAAGACCCTTAAGTAAGTTGTGTTTTTCTTGAGGTCTAAGTTCCCATCCATTCTTAGCCATTGCTCTATCTTAGCTTAGATTTGAGAAGATCAAATCTCTTGTACGGACCTCTCTTGTTAGAAAAAACCCACAACCAAACCCAGACCTAGCTGAAATGTTTGTAGTGTTAGTAGTTTTTGTGTAGATTTAATTATGTCGAAGTCGAAGTAGAAGGCGACGATGAACAAGAAGAAAAATTGTAACAGAATACACTATAATTTTGTTATCAGAGAAACCACGACATGTTAGGAAGAATGCATGTATGAGTTATCTCAGGAGCACTATAAATCACGTGTCTTTACTGCTTTACTAAACCGTTCTTTTGATTAAGTCGTCAGTAAACTATTAGCTTTTACAAAAGACACTATCACAAGCATACAAGTAAAAGACCTTTTCAACGAGAATTTAGGCCTACACTATTTCACATTCTACGTTACAGTAATTCTCATAGTTGAACCGTCGTGTTTATTGTCAGGCGTGAATTTGCTAATCTGACATGGGCATATTCCTTCGCCCCTCTACACACACTGATTTTCTTGTATTAGGACCTCATATATATATATATATATATAGGGGAGGGTTCAATAAGGAACACCACCTTATTGAAGGAATTAGGAACAAAATCTATCCATCTATTTTATACAATCAAAGGGCATGATTCAATCTTTTAATAATAATAATAATAATAAACACATTAATAATTTTTTATGATAAAAAGATAATAAAATCCCTTATTTATTTTTTACATCAAAGTTCACGTATTCTCTTTCTCCATTTATGTAATCTCTCTCTCTCTCTCTCTTATCTATACGTATTCTCTTTCTCCATTTATGTAATCTCTCTCTCTTATCTATCTTCTTCTCTAGTCCCCCCCCAAAGTCCTGCGGTCCCTCCTCCACCGAGCCGCCGTCCCTCCTCCGTCGATTCGTCGCTCCGTTGTAGTCTTCAGATCTGCTCCGCTGTAGTGCTCAGATTCATCTCTCTCTCTCTCTCTCTCTCTCTCTCTCTCTCTCTCTCTCTCTCTCTCTCTCTCTCTCTCTCTCACTCTCTCTCTCCTCAGATCTGCACAGATCAACCATCTCTGCACCGTTGTCGTCGAGATCTGCAAAGATCCGGCCATCAATACACTGCTATTGCCGCGACCTATAGAGATCTGTTGAGATCCGACTATGCTTATGTAGTCACCGCCGCGATCTGTCCAGATCTGCAAAAATCGCCCCAAATCTGTACAGATCCGCCCCAAATTTGTAGAGATCCGTTCAAGATTTGCAAATTCAACAAAAGTGTATACAAAATTCAACTAAAGTGCATACGAGATTCATGTAAAGTGCATACAAAATTCGTAAAGTGCATAACAAATTTACGTAAAGTGCATAAATTTTTTTCGTAAAGTGCATATAATTTTACTGTAATTTTACTATAATTTTGAATCAGTATTTTGAATAAATGAATTTTATAGCAAAAGAAATAGTTTAATTGTTAAATAAATAAAATTTATTATTTAATAATTAAGAGGTTCGAAAGTTTTGTTTAACAAGAAAGAAGAAATAAACTAATCACAAGAAACCAGGATAACAAATTTGAGAAATTTATTTTCATAAAATTGAGGTATGAAATAAGAAAGAAAATGATAAAATTACTTGTGTAACCTTAATGAATAAAATATAGGAAATTAAAAATTATAAAAAGTTTTCTAATCAAAACCACACATCTTAAAAGATGAATGGATGAAATGTGTTCCTTGTTCCTTCATTAAGCATGTGTTCCTTAATGATCCAACTCGAGTTGGACTATGAATTTTTAGTCACTCAATATGTTAATTAAGAAACGAAAATATTCTTCAATGTTAGGGTTTAGAATTACGGTTTAAGATTTTGAGGGTTAAAAATATAATCCTCGTTTTACTTCAGACAACGATGTATTAGTATTTGGGAGGATAGAGTTGGAGTATGTTTTTTAGTCACTCTCACTCTATATGTTAAGAAATGGAAATATTCTTCAATGTTAGGGTTTAGAATTTATGTTTCATGATTTTGAGGGATAAAAAATTATTCCCCTTTTGATTCAGACAATGATGTACTAGCATTTTACTCGTTACTTTACTATGTATTTTTTCCGTCCTACTAGAAATATCACCTTTCTTTGCGATACGGAATTCAAAAAACTAATATCGTGTACTATATATTGTTTGATTTTTAGGTAATTGATTTATGCTCAAACATTTTTTGCCAGTTTTAGAAAGAGAATATTTTGAACGGGACAATGTTATTAGAAAATGAGGATGTGGAACGAATGGAATGGAGTATCAGACTTTAGTCAACTATAAGTTTTATAGCATTAGAAAGTGTATTAGAAAAATCTAATGAAGTATAAAAAGAAAAAGAAAAAGAAAAACCCCTAATGAAGTAGTATAGCCCAACTACGTATTAATGTGGGCCTAACTCAACATTTATTTTTTGAAAAAGGTGGAACATGCAGCACTGATAAGAAACAGTATATTGGACATGATAATTCATCATCTTTAATGATCAATATTAATGGTTCACAGACTGTCTTCAAAGTTGAATCTTTTGAAATAAATCTTTCAATTATAAAATAAAATTTTGGCAAATTGGCAAATTTAGTCCCCAATGTTTCCCACTTTGGATGAATTGGTCCCTAATCTTTTTTTTTTTAGTTTATTGGTTCCCAATGTTTACTAATTTGGATATGTTGGTCCCGAGTGTACGGTCAGGTGTAGAGGGGGGGGGGGGGGTGAATACACCTGATTCGATTTCTCAACTTCGAACTCGAACAGTCCTATTCAGGATGGTGTCTGACTGAAACAGTTCAGCAGACCAGACAACTGTTCTGAATCGAGTTAAAGGCTAAGAGTACTGACTCAACTGAGATCTCGCTAACCGACTAGGTCGAATCCGGTATCTACGGTAAGAGTTCGGTGCGCGGAATAGTGTAGGCCCAAATCGGTTTTTTGTGAGAAAACGTTTTAAGTCTCGGTTCGGTAGATTTAAAAGTTCGGTATCTTTGAGACAGTTGATTGATTTTAAATATGATGTTCGGTATGAATAGTAAAATCAATGCAACGAGTTAAGAAAGCAAGAAGAGACACGAGATTTTTAAAGTGGTTCGGATATCGCTCAAATCCTACGTCCACTGTCCCGAATGATCAGGAGGCTATTTATTATCCTGAGTTAGTCTCAGTCAGCTTGCACACTGGGCAAAGCCGCGTCTTGGTTTTTATACTGATCCAAGTCTCAGTTTACAACACTATCAAACTTAAAGTGTTTGACAAACTTCTCCAACAGTGAAGGAGTCCTTATACAATAAGGATTGGGTTCAAATGTGAACTCCTTCGTCTAAGCTATGGATATAGCAAGTGAGCTTAGGGTTAGAGGGATAAGGAACGAGAATGCAGCTATCTAGAGCGACGAACAGCTGAGGGTTTAGCTATAGGTTCGTGTCGGTCGCTTGGATACTAGAAGCTTATGTCGGTTCGGCTTGGTTCCTTTTGAGTCGGATGTAGTCTTTCACGGGAGATAAATCGGTTGATTCTTGCGGAAGACTTAGTCGTTAATTTCGCTCGTTTGAATGCTCTCTCGTGTTCTAGGTGCGTGCATTCTCATCAAATCTTAAATGATCCCTCTATTTATAGAGCAGAGATTGAAAATAGATCCGTTGGAGACGATCTTCTTCTCTCTCTCTCTTTTTGGTAGCAAACGGCTATTTTGGTGTAGGTAACAGTGTACTTTCCCACCTTTTTAGGTAAAAGGTTGACTGCAGCTTTAGCAGGTGAGAAGATACGTGTATGCTTGTCATTCGTCGAGGTGGATGGAGTGGTTGAGACAAGACGGACTTCGAGACGGTCGAAGCCGACTTCTCTCTTCCTCGTACATGACAATGCTGATTGTCTTTCAAAAGATTCTGACAGTCCTGAAGACTATCTGCCATTGCTGAGTCTGACCTTGTATTCAGTAGATAGACTGCTAAGATAAGTCTACTAATGATCAGCTCTGAGTCCAGTGAACTACTCCTGCTGAGTCCAGTTCAATTGACTCTCAGTATACTGCTCCTGCTGAGTCCAGTATTCACTGAGTCTTCTACACTGGTGCTGAGGCTGATGAGCTACTGAGCGCCTTTGACTAGAGCAGAGTGTCTACTGAGTCTGAAACCTCCAAGAAATACGAATACAAAGGAATGGTTCACCAATCAGATAGGGTTTTGGGATCTTCAAATCTTCTCAACAGTTCAGAGCACGAGGCTACTGAGTGTGATTCAGTATAGAAGATAGAGTCATTTCCCACAAGTATGATCATGCTGAGGATTGAATCATCACCCAACAATTTCCCCCTATTTGATGATGCCAAAACCTATCATCTATGTCCTATCAACTATGTTAAACACTAACTTACTCAGAAACAGAGCTCTTTACAAATATTACAAGTAGGATTAGTGGAGTTGTCTGGTAAGTGCTAGACTACTGAGGGAGACAGGGCAGAACAATTTCCCCCTTTACAATAATTTCCCCCATGCAACAATTTCCCCCTAAGAGAAATAATAACTCTCCGAAAGTCTAGTCTATCAGAGATCTAACCGAGCAAAAACTGACAAATAAACAAAGTGTGTGTGTGTCAGTAATCACTTTAGTGATTCTGAGTGTTAACGCATAAAGCAAATACGGCTATTTAGACAACAAGTAGTTGTCAGAGCCAAAAGAAGATTTGTATATACATAATAAATAGTTTAGTACATTACAAATCTTGCTAAGCTAAAGGGAGAACTAAGAGGGAGAACCCTTAAACTGCTGAATCCTATTCATGAAACCTTGGGATTTATCTTCAGGCAGTGGGACTCCATACATTCTGAACGTGTTCTTCCTCGGCTGGTATTCGGCGAAGTCTGTTCGGATCATCTTGTTCTAGTCCTCTGCTTCAACGCAAAGATTCTTCACTTCTTGTTCAATCATTCCGAGATGTACTTGAGTCGTCTTGTCTTCCGGGTGGAGGAATGATCCTTGCTTCGAGAACGCCGACTACTACCCCTTCGATTCTTGCTCCGTGCATATATGGGTAAAGATCGGGTTCGGTAATGGTCATCCACTCGACATAGGCATCGGCCTTAGACATTTCGAGGCGAATCGCCGTAAATAATTTCTCTTGATAAACTCTATCTTGGCCGATTCCCATCTCTGATTGAACTGAATAGGCATCCATTCATCTCGATCTCGGCCATCTATGTGTTTTCGATCGTTTGGCTTCCCGAACCTTCGTATCGATAAGGAATGTCGGCTTTCGAAGGAACTCTCGGCTGGCCTCTTGTTCGATGCGCTTCCCGAGTGCCTCAAGGTGCCGCCAAATGTATCCTCTCGTCTGGCGGCCTCTATCTGTCTCAGCTTCCTCTCCTCTGTAGAGATATCTATCCATCCGAGCAAAGATTTCTTCAATTTCTCGCATCTTGCTCTTGAGGCTTCGAGGAGCTTGTTCTGATTCAGCAGGTGTACTAGATCTAGATTTGGATGTACCCCGCCTTTCGGTACTCTTCTTTGCCGCCGCTCCTTTTCTTTTTCTCTCGTCCTCTTCATCCGTTATGATGAGCTTTCTTGGAGGCGATCCTAGCGGTTCTCTTTCCTCCTCTCGGATGGGGTTTTAGTCTTTCCTTTGGCAGGCTTAGACTTTGGCTTGTTAGCTGCTTCGGCCTCTGCAATTTCTCTGGCCAGTCTCTCATCCGCAGCTATTTGGGCTTCCTCCTCAGCAGATATGTACCTTAATCGCTTTCTTTGGAGGGGTTGGAATTTTAAGCTTCGTTTTGCCCTTGCCTTCTTGAACCGGGTGGTGGAAGAGGAGCCTCTTCTTCTTCCGAGTCCTCCACCGCTTGTTCGGCATACTCGGCAACCTCCTTAATAATGTCTTTGGGAGTCCGGGTTGCTCGAGTAGTCTGCTGGGGTCTCGAGCCACTTGGGCCGGTTTCGAGTGTGCTCGCAGCCGAAACACCCTAGGCCTCACCCTTACGAGACCGAGTTTGAGTGCGGGATGACTTCGGTATAGCTTCCCCCCTTAGATTTTGGACTTTTGGTGGGAGTCGGCTTCTCGGTACTCTTCTTTCCTTCCCTTTTTCCTTCACTTTCCCCCTTTTTGGCATCATCAATGAGCACCGGGGTAGGGACTAGGGCCGACTTCTTCGGACTTTTGTAGGAGGTTGACGACCCATCAAGACGATGGTGGAGCTTAGTCGAGCCTCATGCAACTCGTTCCTCTCCATGGTAAGGTCTTCCTTGTCTTGCTTGTGAGAGAGGTCATCTGCTTCCTTGAAGTCTTTTTCAGCTTCTCAGTGATCTTGTCTTCCAAGGCCAGTTGGATATTCTCAAGTCTTTGTTCAGTGGCCTCGGATTGTTCGGTGATAGCGTCGGTATGAGCCGAGTTTAGAAGCCAAAAATTCATCAAGTAGCTTGGCTTGGCTCTCTCGAAAGATCTTGAGTCGAGCTTCGAATTTGACTTGTTCTTGAGCCAACGCTTCTGAAATAAGCGCGGAAACATCAGGGGCGGCTGATGAAGAGACAAAAGACTTCAGCCCCTGAAGTTCTTTAGTCGTGGCTTGAGCAGTCTGCATCCATGACCTATGGATAGCCTTCGCAAGATCTCGATTTTTGATCCCTTGGGCAGTTAAGGCTTTTGCCACTGATCGAGATCTCTTTGCGGTCTGGCTGGGCGCTGCTTCGAAAGTCGGCTCGCAGCAAGAGCCGAGCGGGCTCTGCGAGGACGAAGCACCGGCCTTGGACTTCTCGGGACCAAGGATACCGAGAGGTGGTGCTTGCCTCGATATGGGTATCCTTGTCTCGTGGATGTCCCTCATCGAGGCTTTCCGGGGCTCGAATCACTAGGTGGGTCCTGACCGTCGTGGTCAGACCCATCTGAGGGCGGCGAGCCACCTGCTTGGCGTCAATCAGCAATAATTGCAAGCATGGCTGCCCTTAGATTCTCCAGCGTGTTGAGGTTCTCAGGCTCTGAATAGCCTATTTCCTCAAGCAAACTCAGTTCTTCCAAGTGTAGCTGCTGACAGGAGTAGTGTAGAACAAGGCGTTGAAGGCGAGGCCACTCCCGAAAGCGTAGGATCATATGGAGCCTTGCTGACTTGGCTAGGACGAGCAAATCTGAATGGTCAGCAAGCTCTGGAATCTATTGAAGGATCTCACGGGAGGCTCGAGATAAGATCATTGAAGCTTCCATCCCGATTGATTCGCCTTCAGATGCAGTCTCAGACTCCAAGTCTATGTGTGAAGTCTGCTCTTCGGTTGGAGGGACCGAGGCCGAGTGGAGGGACGAAGAGGGGGCCGTCTAGGCGCCGAATATCTGCGCTCCGAGCTTCGAAGCATCCCCTTGGTCCCTTTCGGTGGAAACGATCTTCTCCATCGACCGAGTCTTCTCGAAAGACTCGGACTCATCAACCACTGCATGGGCCGAGTAGTCTTCTCGGGAGCCCGTTCGGCGGGCACTTCGGACCCTCCTCGGAGGCGGCACCTCAACGGCTTTCTTCAGTTTCTTTGCCGGTGCCTTAGGAGTTTTAGCGGGAAGGGTTCTTTTCTTTGTAGGCGTAGCTTTCTTGAGACTTTGATTGCGGAGAGACTGCCGAGGGTCCCGACCCTATCTACCGAAGCGGCTCTTTGTCTTGTTGTGAAATCCGACCTTCTTCACATTGAAGTACTCCTTGTCACCTGTAGGTGATAGGCTCGAATCCACATAAATCTTCGATCATGATGGACAGTTTGAGTCCATACAGCAATTTGCCCTTTGCGCTCAGCATGTTCGATGCCTTGTCGAACTTAGCAGCCTGAGCCAAGAATTCTTGAAGAAAGAACTCCGTCCAATTTATCTGGGCTCGGTCGTATATGGCCATCATCATCTGAATCTTAGGCCTCGACACCTGGTCAAACGACCCTGCTTGGCTTGTCAGTAGCTGCGTCACTATATAAGCAAGTGCCCTGAACTGAGGCAACATGCTGTTCTTCGGAAAAGCAGCTCTGAAAGTAGTGGGCTTTCCACAGAAGACGGTAAGATATTCATCAACTCGGTCGTCTCTGTACCCGACTGTACTGGTCCCTTCGGAGGGCAGATCAAAACTCCGCTTCAAAGCATCCTTGATGGACATCTGCTTCATCTCCGTAGTGGCGTTTTGGATAGAATGGGCAACAAATCTCGCCACTATGTCTCCAGACATTGCGTCTGAATTCAAGTACAGCTCTGCAACCTATCTCGGGAGGAAGAACGAAGGCCTCCTAGACAAAAATTTCTCCAGCCCTGACTCGCGCAGAGCTGAGAATATATCGTCCATGTACTCCAGATCGCATGAATAGAAATCCATGGTGGGTTCAAACCACACGCGATCCTTCTCCAGAATGTTCTGCATATCCGCTGGAGATATCATAGAGATATTGGTTTCCGCCATTGTACCTGTTACAAGAAATGAATCGCATCTGTTTCTTGGATAGAACAGTCTTTGTACAATGCGATCTTGAAACATATAACAAATACATTAACAGATATAACCATACCAATAGATAAAATTCGAGATAAGATTGAGAGTGAAGTTGCAAGTAAGGATTGCGAATGCAGATCTCGGATTTTTCGGAATTTGCAAGTTATGAAGTATGCTAATGGCGGTTTCAAAGATATGATCGAATATATATATCAACTATGAAGGTGAACGGTTTTCGATCGAAGGCTGAATGTAAACTTGCTTTATGATATGGACGGTTAAGATTAGAAGTTAAAAATAGGCAATGATCACAAAAGGCGCCTAAGTCAAAGCCAGTTGTAAAATAGCATAAGTAGTAACTGTGAAAAGACATGCATTAAATGCGTGCAGAGTTCAGCAAGCTTATGTATGGAATGTCGTGCATTAAATGTGAGCCGTTAATAATAAAGACAAACCAAAAGATATTAATGTCAAGCTGAATCTTTGTCATAAATGCAAAGTACTGTTGTATAAAATTTCTACTGAGTAGAGATACGCAAACTCGTCACCGAACATAGTCGGCGATACCTCGTGTAGATGGTTTACGTCTCTACGTGCGAATGTATCGATGCGAGAGTGAACATTCCCCCTTCTTGAAATGTCTCTCTCCCCGAAACCTCTCACCGATTGGGGTCGGTAGGGTCCAACGAGACCTAGCTCTACCGAAAGTTCTCCGAATGCGGATTCGGCTAGAGGCTTGGTCGGTATATCGGCCCGTTGCTTGTCGGTATGAATCTTCTCCATCCCGATATCCTTTTTCTCGACATGGTCACGAATGAAGTGATGTCCGATGTCCACGTGCTTGCATCTCGTGTGAAGTACGGGGTTACGAGTGATTGCAATAGTACTTGTCTTCGTCGCGAGAAAATCGGCACTTCATTCCGAATGACGTCATAGTCTCTCAGTGCTTTGTCTCGGCCAAAGGATGCGGGCGCAACAACTTCCGGCAGCCATGTATTCGGCTTCGGTAGTCGACGTGGCCACCGAGTGTTGTTTCTTTGAAAACCATGAGATCGACTTCTTGCCGCCAAGGAACCGACATGTTCCCCGAAGTTGATTTTTGGTCTATTCTACATCCCGCATAGTCGGCATCGAAATAACTAGTTAGTTCAATATTATCATCAGTGGATACCACAAACCCATGTCGGTGTTCCTCGTAGATAGCGGAGAATCTTCTTTCTTGAGTCCATATGACTACGCTTGGGATTCGCCCGAAATCGAGCACGACGTACACCTACGAGCATAAGTTATGTCGGGACGAGTAGGCTGTTAGATATAATAAAGAACCAATTATAGCACGGTATTCGGTTTGGTCTACTGATACTCCCTCTTTATCAAGATCTATCTTCATATTCGTGTTCATCGGGATCTTGATTGATTTGCTTGGATGTGCGGCCGAATCTTTTGATGAGGTCTCGAGTGTATTTGCCTTGGTTGATGAACGTTCCCTTTTCGGATTGCTTGACTTGAAAACCAAGGAAGTAGTTCATTTCACCCATCATCGACATCTCGAACTTATCCTTCATCATCTTTTCAAATTGCCGACACATGATGACATTCTTTGATCCAAATATAATGTCATCCACGTAGATCTGCACAAGTAATAAGTCTTCTTCCGGTCGAATGCTTTGAATAGAGTGCGGTCATCTTGTGCCTTTTCGAAAACCTTTACGAAGAAGAAACTCGGACGGGGTATCGTACCAAGCCCCCGAGTGCTTGTTTTAACCCGTATAGAGCCTTCATGAGTCTATATACTTGATGTCCCTGCTGAAAGCCGGGCGGTTGTTCCACATAGACTTCTTCTTTCAGCACGCCGTTCGGGAACGCAGACTTCACATCCATTTGATAAACTCCGAATCGTTGATGTGTTGCGTAGGCCGGGAATAGTCCGATTGCCTCCAATCTTGCAACTCGGAGCGAACGTCTCATCGAAATCTATCCCTTCGGCTTGACGAGTAGCCTTTAGCCACGAGTCTTGCTTTGTTCCTTACTATAACGTTGTTTTCATCTCGCTTGTTTTTGAAGACCCATTTGGTTCCAATGACATGTTGATGCCGGGTCCGTCTACAAGCTCCCATACTTCGTTTCTCGTGAACCGATTCAGCTCTTCTCGCATAGCAATAATCCGGTCGAGCATCTTTAAGTGCATCCTCAATATTCCGAGGCTCTTCATGTAGACAAGAAGCGGGGAAAATAATGCGCTTTCTCCTTGACGAGAATCCGGATCTTGTCTTGACATGTCTTTGAAGGATCTCCAATTATAAGATCGGCGGTGTGAGCATCTAGCCACGATCTACGATGTTTTAACTCTTCATCCGAAATTTGTTCAACACGAGATAGTAGGTGAGTTAGGCATTTCGGTTGTACTATTCCGAGATTGAAGAATTTCGGTGATAAGAGTATGATCTACCGAGTCACCGGGTTCGGGGGCATTCGGCTCGGGAACATTACTAGATGTTCCCCCCGAGTTGTTATTCTCGGTAGTGGTCTCGATTACCTCTACGGTTTCCTCATCGACTCGAGTTACACGGGATTGATTACGTTCGGGAGAATCAATCTGCTCGCTACTTGCTTCTCAGTGGTTGAGATTCGATAGATTTGTCTTCGGTTTCTTCGTCGAATCATCATCCCAACATAGCCGGATATTTTCGATTTGTCTTTTAAGCTTAGATCCCGTAGGCGCTTCCTGATGTCCTCGGATTCGAATTTGAGTTATTGCTCCCGTCTTCGGTAGCAAACTCGTTAAAAACAACATGAGGGCTTTCCTCTACGCAAAGAGTCCGATGGTTGAATACTCGAAAGCTTTGCTTGACCCGAGAGTATCCTAAGAATACTCCCCGATCCGACTTGCTATCAAAAGTCTTGATTGATCTTTCCCATTATTGTGGATAAAGCATGAACAACCAAAAATATGGAAATAAGATAGAGAGGGTTTCCTCGCCGTTCCATAGTTCATATGGTGTCCGCTTATCTTTGCTTTGTCGGTAGAGATCTATTCCCGAGTATAACATGCGGTATCGGTAGCTTCCGCCCTAATTTGGTTGGGAGTCCCGAGTCTGCGAGTAGAGTCCTTCTTTGCCTCTTTTAGAGTTCTCGTTCTTTCGTTCGGCAACTCCATTCTGCCGAGGTGTGCGTGCGGTGAAGTCTCATGCTCTATTCCTTACGCTGCGAAACTCCTTTACCATGGAATTAAGGAACTCGGTTCCTCTGTCTAAACGTATTTTTCTGATCTTGGTGTTCTTCTCGACACTGAGCTTTTTCAGAAGCGTTGGTAACTCTGTTTTGACGTCAGACTTGTTGGCAATCTATATGACCCATGTGTAGCGCGAGTAGTCATCTATGACCACTAATGCATATTTTTACGCCTCGATCGTCACTTGGGGAGACTCGGACCGAACAAATCCATATGTAGCAGTCGAAGAATTCCATCCGTGGAAGGCGATGGAACCGGAGGATTTTGATTCCTTGTTTGCATTCCCTTCGAGACATGCTTTACATCGAGTGTCTTTCTTTGAATACTTCATTCGGCGGTCCCCTTGCTAGAGTGTTTCTTGCAAGCTTGTTGAGCGTCTTAAAGTTGAGATGGCTGAGTCTTCCGTGCCATAGCCACCCCGTGCGGTTGTCATTCTTCGCCAATAAGCAAGCTTCGAGGTTCGATTGAGTTCCGATCGGCCCACATATATGTTCTTTTTGTGCGAACTCGATAACACTTGTTTTCCCTGTTGATTTATCAATAACTTCACGAAACCAGCGTCAAATATCACTCTATTTGAGTTATCACAAAATTGACTAACGAGAGAAGATTATGCTTTGAAGTCCTTCAACATATGATACTCTTGGAACGTTGGCGGTCCAATGCTGAGTGTTCCATATCCTCCCGGTATAGCCTTTTGCATTGTCTCCAAACTCAATTCAGGGGTCCTTCTTCGGTGATATAATTCTTCGATAGACTTCTTTGGTATGTCATGTGTCTTGAGCATCCGTCGTCCACATACCATGGGTCTTTACGCACTCGCAAGACGGAATTATATTCGGGTACCCTTTATTTTTGATTTTGGGTCCTTAGATGTTAGTTTTAGTAACCCAAATCGTCTAACAACCCTCGGTGGTTTCGGACATTTTCTTTCCACTGGAGTCAACATATCCGACCACTTTGGGTCACGGTGACTTCGAGGCTTCGAGGTTCGGGAGTCCCGATCTTCCGAGTTGGTGGATTGCCGACCTTAGCCTTACGTGTGGCTTTCTTTTTCTTCGACCTTTGGAGCCTCTTCGACTATAGGTTCATAATAGTATGACCCATACCGAGCCGGATGTGTCGGCTTTGGAGGTCCATCTTGATCCGCCAATTTTGATTTGCTTTGGTTCCCCCCTTGGACCGGCTGGGTTTCTTGGCGGTGATCTTCTTGTCGAATGCTGATGTGTGGGATGAGGTGCTTTCATCTTCTTGTTTGTTCTTTGCTAGGGGGTTCATTATATTTGCGTTCATAGTCTCCCCTTGAACAAACCTATCAGCAAGCCGTACTTCTGAGTGTACTGGGGCAGATGAGGAAGCTCCCTGGGCCGAATCCAAGTCCTTCCTTGCGGTGCTTTGGCTTATTGTTTGCTAGCATAGCTTCTAATTTCTTCTCGGCACCCATGTACCTCTCGGTCCATCGAGGCTCCTCCGGACATCATCACTCTTCTTCGGTGTGTCGTGTTCGGTCCTGAAGTCCCGACATTTCTTGCTTCAAGAGCTCGGTTCGATATCTTTCGATTCAAGTCATTGGTCAAAACTGAAATCCGATCTTCTTGATGCTGAGACTTGGCCATCAGGGAGTTTATCTCCTCCCGGAGTCTCAACACAAGTCCTTCGGCCTCAGTAGCAACCTGACTCTCCTGAGAAAGTCTCTGATTCTCTACTTTCAGGGTATCCAACTCCTGAAGAGTCTTGCTGAGCTGCAGACTCATCTGAATTTGTTCGTCGAGCAGTTCTTCGTATGCGGTCGCGACGTCCAAATTCTCATCCGCACTCTGAAATAGTGTCGTGTGTGCGGTGTGAAGAGGAGTTAAGTGGTTCATGAGAATTTACCTCATCCTCTTCGCCCGCCATCATGCACTTTTCAGCTGATTCTTCAGCTTCAAGCTCTAAGGCTATGAAAGCTGCATCATCATCCGATCAATCCATAAAGGAGTCGACCTCTTCTGAGTCGTCTGAGATTTCGCCAGCTATGTAGGATTGTCTCTTCTGGGCAAATTTCTCTCTCCTTGCCTCACGTGCTGCGCGTTCAGCACTACTGAGCTCAGGACAATCATACTGATAATGTCCCGGCTTCTTGTAGTTGTAACAAGCGATGACTCTTTCTTCTTTGCTTTCGCTATTCTTTGATGGTTCTGAGTCATCTTTCTTTCTGCATTCAGAAGATTGTGTGTCAGGAGTGTGTTTCGACATATAATTTGACTTACCTTTCGTTTCCCGATAGGCTTTAGTCACTTTTCTGCGTCGCTCCTTCTCCTTCTGATACTTTACAGCGAGCAGCGCATACTTTTGAGCGAGACTTCCTTCTTGTAGATCATTGAGTGAAGGTTCAGTCTTACTCGTCGTTTTGCTCGTTGCTGGAGATGCTGTGCTGACTGATGCTTTGAAAGCATGGTCGATTTTTGTGTCAGCTTCAGCTCTCTGCTTTCTTTGAGGTCTGTCGAACTCAAACTCCTCTCGCTCGTAATTACGAAAGGATATGGTCGGGAGACACGAGATCTAACTCGAATGTCGCAATAGAGTGGCAAAAGGTGTCCAGGTGTCCATCCGGCGGTGCCCTCGAGAATCTTCGATTCATCTCTCGATTCTTCGAATGTCTTTCCCAGCCCATTGATAGAGTTCATCAGATTGGTAAATCTGACGTTCAGATCTTCGATTTTGTCACCGGGCATGAGAGACAAGCTTTCCAGCTTTTGGAGTTCCAGCGCTAATTTGTTGGCTTTAATCTTCTGAGTCCCTCGACTCAGTAGCGCAAGAGCGTCCCGGGAGTTCTTTTTGCGGTCTTGCATTCACGAACCCCTGCCAAGATAAGAATCACTAAGGGTGGTCGGTATAGCATTCTCCGGCGACTCGATCTAGATTGTGAAGCTTCTTCTCTTCAGGAGTGAAGAGACTTCTGTCTTTGGGGATCTTCTTCCCAGTCACCATTCCTCCTCCTTGAGCTTGGTCCTGAGTTACGACACTATCGATCATGGGAACGATAGGTCCATCTTCAAGCACTTCAGTCATACTGTCATGGAGGGATGTCAGATGTGCTTCCATTCTGACTCGCCATACTCCGTAGTTCTCCACCGAGAACATAGGTACCATCCTTATACCTGACATATCAGCCATGAAGAATAATGATATGAATGTAGAGTGATATACAGTGAAAACGTTTTCCCTCGGATCCGTTCGAATAGACCAGTCTCAAAGATAACAAGAGTCAAAAAACTCCTGCTCTGATACCAATTGTTGGTCCCGAGTGTACGGTCAGGTGTAGAGGGGGGGGGGTGAATACACCTGATTCGATTTCTCAACTTCGAACTCGAACAGTCCTATTCAGGATGGTGTCGGCCCAAATGATTCGGCAACGGACAACTGCATAACCGTTTCAATCGAGTTAAAGGCTAAGAGTACTGACTCAGCTAAGATCTGCTAACTGACTAGGTCAGAATTCAGTATCTACAGTAAGAGTTCAGTGCGCGGAATAGTGCAGGCCCAAATCAGTTTTTGTGACAAAACGTTTTAAGTCTCGGTTCGATAGATTTAAAAGTTCGGTATCTTTGAGACAGTTGATTGATTTTAAATATGATGTTCAGTATGAATAGTAAAATCAATGCAACAGTTAAGAAAGCGGTAAGAGACACAGGATTTTTAAAGTGGTTCGGATATCGCTCAAATCCTACGTCCACTGTCCCGAATGATCAGGAGGCTATTTATTATCCTGAGTTAGTCTCAGTCAGCTTGCACACTGGGCAAAGCCGCGTCTTGGTTTTTATACTGATCCAAGTCTCAGTTTACAACACTATCAAACTTAAAGTGTTTGACAAACTTCTCCAACAGTGAAGGAGTCCTTATACAATAAGGATTGGGTTCAAATGTGAACTCCTTCGTCTAAGCTATGGATATAGAAAGTGAGCTTAGGGTTAGAGGGATAAGGAACGAGAATGCAGTTATCTAGAGCGACGAACAGCTGAGGGTTTCGCTATAGGTTCGTGTCAGTCGCTTGGATACTAGAAGCTTATGTCGGTTCAGCTTGGTTCCTTTTGAGCTGGATGTAGTCTTTCGCCGGAGATAAATCGGTTGATTCTTGCGGAAGACTTAGTCATTAATTTCGCTCGTTTGAATGCTCTCTCGTGTTCTAGGTGCGCGCATTCTCATCAAATCTTAAATGATCCCTCTATTTATAGAGCAGAGATTGAAAATAGATCCGTTGGAGACGATCTTCTTCTCTCTCTCTCTTTTTGGTAGCAAACGGCTCTTTTGGTGTAGGTAATAGTGTACTTTCCCACCTTTTTAGGTAAAAGGTTGATTGCAGACTTTAGCGGTGAGAAGATACGTGTATGCTTGTCATTCGTCGAGGTGGATGGAGTGGTTGAGACGGCGACGTACTTCGAGACGGATCGAAGCCGACTTCTCTCTTCCTCGTACATGACAATGCTGATTGTCTTTCAAAAGATTCCGACAGTCCCGAAGACTATCTGCCGTTGCTTGAGTCCGACCTTGTATTCGCAGATAGACTAGCCGAGATAAGTCTACCGATGATCGGCTACGAGTCCAATGAACTACTCTGCCGAGTCCGGTTCAACCGACTCTCTCGATATCTTGCTCTGCCGAGTCCGAGTATTCACCGAGTCTTCTACACCGGTGTGCGAGGCCGATGAGCTGCCGGCGCCTTTGACCAGAGCAGAGTGTCTACTGAGTCTGAAACCTCAGAGAAATACGAATACAAAGGAATGGTTCACCAATCAGATAGGGTTTTGGGATCTTCAAATCTTCTCAATAGTTCAGAGCACGAGGCTACTGAGCGTGATTCAGTATAGAAGATAGAGTCATTTCCCACAAGTATGATCATTCTGAGGATTGAATCATCACCCAACAGGATAAATTGGTCCTTCTGTCAAATTTTAAGTTAATTAAGTGTTAATCATAGGGGTATTTATGGAATAAAAGTTTCAGGGACCAATTCATCCAATTTTTAAATAAAACTTTAATTTTTTTTAAATTATGATTTTTTTCGGAAAAAAATTAATTTTTCAAATAATTTTTTATTTTAAAAATTACTTTTTTTCAACTAATTTTTTTCCTTTTTTTTTCAAATAATTTTTTTGGTAAACGAAAAAAATTAATTAATAATAATTTTAGGGACTAATTCATTTAAATAATTTTTTGAATTAACTTTTTTTCAAATTTTTTTATTTAAATAAAAATTAAGTAAATTTAGATTAACTAATTATTTTGCATTTCACGGTGAAGGAGGGGAGCGGATCAACACAACGGAGATCTAAATTTACTTAATTTTTATTTAAATAAAAAAAATTTGAAAAAAAGTTAATTCAAAAAATTATTTAGATGAATTGGTCCCTAAAATTATTATTAATTAATTTTTTTTCGTTTACCAAAAAAATTATTTGAAAAAAAAGAAAAAAAATTAGTTGAAAAAAAGTAATTTTTAAAATAAAAAATTATTTGAAAAATTAATTTTTTTCCGAAAAAAATCATAATTTAAAAAAAATTAAAGTTTTATTTAAAAATTAGATGAATTGGTCCCTGAAACTTTTATTCCATAAATATCCCTATGATTAAAACTTAAATACCTTAAAATTTGACATAAGCACCAATTTATCCAAATTAGCAGAGATTTGAGACCAATAAACTAAAAAAAGATTAAGGACCAATTCTTCCAAAGTGACAAACATTGGGGTCCAAATTTGCCAATTTGCCTAAAATTTTTCTAACCAATTTTGACTATAATACTCCTACAACTCTAATGAAAAAAAGTTAAACCGAGAAAATCAAATACAAATTAAAAAAAATATATATTTTGTAATTTTCAAAATTAAGCTAGTTTTTAATTTTATCGACACATCAATATTATTTTATTTTTTAAAATGAAAACTAATAACATTCCAATTTTCAATATTTTTTTAATCTTTTATTATGTACGTGATTTTATAATATTATATAGGAGTGTTTATAAAAACTTTTTTCATCATAGTCTTTGACCACGTAATAAGTTTTATCATCACGGCTAAAAGAAAGTATTATAAAACTTGAGCAGTTCACTCTATTAAAAAAATGGAATAAGAGGCAACTTTCTCATAGTTACAAAAAATAAAAATAAAATAAAATAAAAACTTCCAAGAAGTTTCTTTAGGGTATAAAACCAATTATCGTGAGGCCTCATAGTCTTAAATCTGTTATCCCGTGTGTATATGAGGTAGCAACTGGTTATTTTCTTCTGAGAGCAGGAAAGTTCTTCCATTGGTCAGAATCTGATTTTCAATATCAAGAGTTATTTATAGAAAGTAGGAGAAAGAAAGAAACTGACTGAAATTAAAAGTTTAAAAACCAAAAGAAAAGAGAAGAATAAAGCCGAAAGGGGAAATTATTAGGTATAAAATGTTATACTCTAAAAAGCAAAAAAAAAGTGAAACATAATTTGTGTATTTTCTAGAAAAGGACAATACACTAGGTTTCTATTATTTTCAGCGCAGAAAATACGATTTAAGCATGTAGAAAAGTCATACAACGTGCATGCAACTTGAAGGTCCTGGCCAAAGGTTTATCTACTCATTAATTTGGTGGTCCAAATTTAATTTATTACCATCAGAAATTGCTGTGCATGGGTGATATTTATTGTTATGTAATGTTGAATATAGTTAAACCTCGATAAGGTAATATTCAATAAAATAATAATCTCGCTAAGATAATAATTTTTTCGGTTTCAATATGGGTCAATGCACTAAAATAATGTTTGATAAGGTAATAACCTCGTTAAATGAATATTTTTTCTCGGTTTCAAGGTTATTACTTTATCGAGGTTTAACTTTATTTGCTCATTCAAAATCAAAATATTAAATGATATATTACCCATTATCGGTAGTTTTTGTTTTTTGTTTTTTTTAAACCCGCAGCCACACTATATAAGTACGTCCACTAAAGTGAAGAAAAACACCACAAAATTAGGCATGGCTTCACTTCAATCTTTAGGCACGCTGCTCTCCAACCCCAACCACCGCATTCCCTCTTCTTTATCCTCCAAGCCCTCCCACCTTCTCTTCAATAAAGCAAGGCGGAGCCACCGCTTCAAGGTCTCATGCAACGGCGGTGACGAGCAAAAACCACCCTGCGAAGGGAGGGTGGACCGGAGAAACATGCTACTCGGCTTGGGAGGTCTGTACGGTGCAGCCAACCTCATCTCCAACCCCAAAGCTGCTTACGCAGACCCCCTTCAGCCTCCGGAGTTCAAGGCGTGCGGAGTCGCCCACGTTGGCGATGACCTTCTCGACATTAACTGCTGTCCCCCGGTCTCCAACGAGATCATTGACTACAAGCTCCCGCCGGTTAGGGTGGTGAAGAAACGGTCGGCCGCTCACAGGCTGAGCCTAGAAAACCTCTTCAAGTACGAGATGGCCATTAGTATGATGAGGAGGCTCGACGTGACGGACCCCGACGACCCCCGCGGCTTCACGCAGCAAGCAAGAATCCATTGTGCTTACTGCAACGGTGCCCACGACCAGGTCGGATACCCTGACAATGATATCCAGATTCACTTCTCATGGCTTTTCTACCCCTTCCACCGTTGGTACTTGTACTTCTATGAGAGGATTATGGCGGAACTAATTGGCGACCCCACCTTCGCGTTGCCGTTCTGGAACTGGGACCACCCTAAGGGCATGCCGTTTCCCAAGATCTTCGACAACGAGTATTCGCCGCTCTTCAATAAAAATCGGAACCCGGAGCACCGGCATCCGGCCATCGTGGGTTTGAACCGGAGCGACAACTCCGAAGACGACCTGCAGAAGATAGCGAATAACCTTGCAGTGATGTACAACGAAATGATCCGCAACGTCAACGTCACCACCGACTTCATGGGGCAGAGCTACAAGGCCGGGGACCTACCCCCAGGCACCGGAAGAGGAGGAACGGTTGAGTTAGGGTCCCACACCGGGGTCCACGTCTGGGTCGGAAACCCTGTAAACAAATACCGCGAGGACATGGGGAATTTCTACTCCGCGGGGTGGGACACCGCCTTCTACTCCCACCACGCTAATGTTGATAGGATGTGGACGATTTGGAACAAACTCCCCACCGATGTCCCGAAGCAGATCAATGATCCTGACTACTTGAATGCCTCCTTCTTGTTCTACGACGAGAAAAAGAATCTTGTCCGTGTCAAGGTGGCTGACTGCTTGGACCACACCAAGATGGGGTACGACTACGAAAAGATCGATCTTCCCTGGTTGAACTACAGGCCAACCAAGAAGGCAGCCAGAGCCAAAATCAAGGACTTATCCAAAAATGCAGCTATTGCATCCAAACTGTTCCCAGTCAAACTCAAGAAGACTATTAGGGTTCAGGTCCCCAAAACAACCGTAGGCAAAGCCGACGAAGTGCTGGTGCTGGAGAACGTGACCACCGATCCCAGGAAGTACATCAAGTTTGACGTCTTCGTCAATGATGAAGACGACAAACCTAATGAGTTAGACAGGGCGGAGTATGCTGGTTCCTTCGCGCAGCTGCCGCACAAGCTTAAGACCGAGAAAAGCACAACCTCCAACATTACCTTCAATTTGAAGGAACTGTACGAGGATATTGACATCGGTGAGGATGATACCATAGTGGTTACCATTGTTCCCCAAGAGGGTGGCGAGGATGTCACCATTGGTGGTATCAAAATAGCTCCGCCCCCACCTAAAGCTGTCTGAACTCAAATCTTCTCGTGTTCGTCTTGTTGAGTTTTCACCTTTATTTTTCAACTACTGGGAACTTGTCTTCTTTGTCGATCGTTGTGGCTGTGGAACATTGGTATGAATAAAAATGCATTTGTGGTGTGTTCGAATAATCGTGTGTTTCCCGCTCTTTCTGTGTCTTTTGAATGCCTTTAATTAATTAGAAAGTCGTATGTAAGCTTCTAATTAATAATTGGCACAATTTCACTCTCTACAGTATTACTACTTTCTCCCTTTGGGGGCCTCCCGTATTTTCCTATCTTCACATGTAACACTAGCAAGATTATTATTATTAGGAACGGTATGCGTATAGAGAGAAATGTTTCTGTTGCTAGGTAAACCATAAGTTTAGCATTCGAATGTGCAATTAAAAATCTAATAAATGTGAGCCTTACTAATAAATTTTCGTTGTAATATATAGATATACATGCAGCATACAAGAAACCGTACATTTGACATTATAATTCGTGATTTTTAATGAGCAATATAAATTTTTCTACGGATAGCATGCGGGAAGAATAAAATATCACAAAATCGGTTGATTACCAATAAACAGCGATTTCATGTGTATAAATCTAAATATATATTCGCATTGTGTAAAATAATTTTATGTTTGCTTCTTATTTTTTCTCATAATATCCATTCTTATTTCAAGTTATTGATGAGCTCATATAGAGTATTTCGAATTGTATACGTAAAGAAATAGAAAACTATAAATATTTTGATTTTTACCTTTGCATGATACCAAAGAAAATGAGAGCAAGCAATATACATATCTGATGAATAAAAAGAAAAATAAAATTTAATTGCTTCCAATGGAATTGAAAATGGACCTCGTACAACCAAAACCTAGAGCTGCCAGTCGACCAACTAACAGCTTTGTAAGAAAGATGATAAAACTATACGGATTCCGGAGGGATAACTCATAAATAATTTTTAAAATTCTGAAATATTACTTTTTATTTATAAAATTTTGATATAGTACCTTAAAATCTTTTTATTTTTAGTTGAAAGTCCTTAGTAATATAAAGTGTACTAATTTAGATGACTTATAATTTCTAACTACTTTCACCTGTATATGTTGGACTTATTTATCACTAGAGGAGAGATCATATGAGAACAAACTTTATAGTGAGAACTAAGAATATAACATGACCTTTGAATTGAGTTATTGGACGCTCCAGATTTTGCCATCACTTAAAATTCCGAAATGCACCTTTAAAGCAAAAAAATTGGACTAAAGCTATTTTTGTAATCTTGCACTATTATTAATATTTTTTTCTTTTGTTGTAACCACAATTTTCGTTAATTCTCTTCCAGTTTTAATATCACTAAATCTCATCCCAGATTTTACGTGAACAATTATTAATTGTGCATGGTTTCACTAGTCTCATCTTAGATGTAAGTCTCGTCCCAGATTTTCGTTAATAGTTTCATCTTTCCTTCATTTCTCATTAATTGTGCATAATTTTTCCCAGTACTTGTGCATTTTTTCCTCATTACTTGTGCATATTTCCCCTAGTAATTGTGCAGTTTTATTCTCATTAATTGTGCATATTTCCCATTGTAATTGTGCATTTTTCCCAAAATTGTGTAATTGGTGATCGCTGTATTGCACCAAATAATCCTGCAAAACTTGAGAATTATATCAGTATAGTTCACAGGGTATCGAACATAGGGAACGGAAGACTAGATATATTATTTTCCTACTTATCTTGGTTTTGGTTAGCAACCACACAAGTTTTAAGTTTTTATCTAAACTAAGAAATTATCAAAACTGAAATAAATTGCAAAAGCTGAAAATTGAAATAATCTGTCTTAGCTAGGCAGATAAGAGATGGTCCAGCAGAATATTCACACACACGTATTTCCAATCATCGGCACATAGAATGAATTAATCTCATGAATCAACTAGTTATAGATTACCGTAACTTAAACTGCGTAATCCTCACTCCCACTTACTTAGTCGGTAACCGCCATGTTGGGCATCGAAATGGCTACTTCCCTAATTTAGCTACAACCTACGTTGTTGGGCAATCAATAGATTTAATAGCTAAACATCTTTATCGAACTAAGGGAGCCTAGTATAGGAGCCTACTCGTATATTGAGCATCTAATAGTCCCCTACCGGTTTAATCCAACTATTCTTTCGAATAATTTTGCTACTTACCTAGCCTTGTTCCACGAGAAACGATGGAAGTACTAAGTTAGCTACAAACTACGCAACTTAGGGTGATCAAGCCTAAATTACTAGCCAGATTAAATAAATCAGAATTAACCCGAAACCCTTCAATTAATTATTAGAACCTAAGCCTCATGTACTGTTCACGTGTGCATTTTACATCCTGCCGGACCACTAAAAGTTTAGCTACTCATGAAACTCGTCCCGACCGCACGTATAAGACACTTTGCGAAACAGATCATGCATCATTTGTAACCCTAACCCTAGCATGCACGAAAACTAATATAAAGTAAAGATACGAATTAAAACAGAGAACTAAACACGTACTGAACTGAAACTAAACATAAACTGAATTTAAAACACGAATTGAAATAGGATCAAGAGTACCGATAGTCTTCGATATCTCAAAACGAACGGAAATTGAATAAATGAACTAAGCTAACGTGCGAATATTAAAAACTGAAATTCGAAGTGTTTGTTTCATCTACTCAACTACTGCTTGCATGAAACGGAAATGGTAAATAAGTTCTTCTTCTTCGGCGGTGCGGTGGAATCGGAACGGCGGCGGCGGTGTGGCTTCGGCGGCGGTGCGGTGGCTTCGGGAAATGGATGGATCGGAAAGGAATTGATGTTTCGAGGTTATGGAGAGGTCAAGCGTGAGAGAGTCTCCTCAATTTCGTGCCTCTTCATCCTTATATAATGATCCTAGATCACATCTAGGGTTTCTTGTTGGGTAAGGAAAGGATCTTGATAGATATGGAAATATCTAATCCTTCCTTATCCATCTTCTTTCCTTTCTTCCCTCTTTCCTTTCTTTCCTTCTTCTTTCCTTCTTTTCTTTCTCGGTCAAAACCGCACAAGATCTCGCCATTCCAGCTGGAAAAGGCATTGCCACATCATCTCCACGTGTCGTGCCAAATCAGCCTATTTTCTGCATAACTGCCAATAAAAGCGTCTCGCCTGCACAGTTAGGAGACTTTTCGGACATAAATAATTAGGTACGAAATCGACTCATCAAATCTCCTTACACTTGAACTATACTCGCCCTCGAGTATAAGAAGAACAAAAGATAAGTACCTAATTATTTTTGATCTTCCCCAAGACCCAAGACACAAAATAAAAGACTCAAGACTCGAACAAGACAAAAACAAGACTCTACACGAACGAAGAAAGAAAACAACAACGGACTCACAAAATGAAGACAAGAAGCCATACCAATCAATTCGAAATTCTCCGCACCAATTCACTAGCCAAGCACTGTCAAACCATGCAATCATAATCTCATCCAACAAGTAGGCAATGCAAATTTTGAAACTAAGCACACATATGTCAACTTGGTCAAAATCTAAACAATGTGGATCTCCTCAAGTTTCACTCAACACTCAACTAATCTAGGTCCGGTTTAAGCCACTCAAAGGAAAACAATCCACGCAATCACGATAAGAGATCATCACAATAGCAATATCAAGGAGGTCTTTCTCATTCGATTGTAATGGGGCTTAGGACTTAGATAAATTAATGTTGGTAAGGGTCCTAGGGGTACTAAGCTCCATTAAAATTCAGATTCAATGTTATGTATATAAAACTCTCTCACCTGTGCAATCAAGACAGTCAAACTCCCACCACTTTAGAAAATTACTTCAATGCTACAACATCATTAATATGCACCCATGCTCTTTCTTTTTCTGCCACGTTTCAAATTCAGATTTTTTTTCTCTCTCTCTTTTTTTTTATATTTTTGAGAGTATTTTCGTGGCATATACTTTTTTTTAGTAGCTGGGCACAAACTGTCTTAACTATACAGACAGGACACTATGAATTCTACTTATATAGAGCATTTTTTACACTTAGAATTTTTATCCAATCTGTTTTCTACAGCATGTCTATATTGGGCAGGTAGGAGACATATGTAATACAGTTCAGATTTTACAATCATGCACAAGAGAGTTCGTAAAACATGCAATATCATGGGTCAAGAGAAAGTTTAAAAAGGCCTTGGCTAAAATTTTGCTAACTCAAATCAAAGAAACGGTCAAGGCTCAAATTGGTTCACTAAGGGATAATGTAGGGTAGGAAATATTTTGTCGCGGCCGTTTGGCTAAAAATTCCTAGTGCCTCCTATCATTTATCACAAGTGACTCAAACATATTGCGATTTTGTGGATATACACTCTCAAAAGAATAGTAGGAAGTGTCCTACTTTAAGGCTCAAATCTTATTTAAGTGAGTGGTTATATAATTTCGATCCAACAAAGTTTATTTTTCGTCATCCCAAATTACATGCATATACGTGCCTAGATCTACTCTTCACAAAGTCCACAAGCAAGCATATTGAAAATAAAAGCACAAATAAGACAAGATTGATCATAGAAAACGACACTTCAAAAATCAAAGATTTTGCCATGCTTCGACACAAAATACCCCCTCCTTACACTTAAACCTTGCTCGCCCTCGAGCAAGAAAGAAAAGACAAAACAAAGAGAGAAGGCATGACAAAATAAACACAAAAACACCCTCCTTACACTTGGTCCCTACCAAGTGTTAGAACAAACTAAAACTAAAGACAAAAGACAAAATAAACAAGAAAAAGAAACACCCCCCTCCTTACACTTGATCCCTATCAAGTGTAAGAACATGAAAAACACACAAGAACAGACTCAAAAACATAAAAACAAAAACAAAAACACAAAAAACGAAAATAACATTGGGGAATAAAAGTCACCGGTCGCCTCGCCTGGGCAGGCGAGGCAGTCTGCTCATAACTGTGCGGCGGAGGCGGTCTACTCTACGTCCAAGGGAATCTATATCAGTCCTTAGAGTCTGACTGTATCCTGACCTGCAGAAGTAAAGACACTCGAGACACGAGGTCCCGATGGAGGAAACTGGATCTCCCGGTTAGGCAGTTGGTACATTAGGCGAGTATGCCTCAACAAGTTCCAATCAAACAAAGATGGTGGATCCACCCTAGTCAAATAACCAGCATCATGTATGACAAAGTTGCGTTCAATGAACGTGGCAAGAATATGGCATAGAGTCATGTGACGCACGATATGACTAGCTATTGTGAACATGTTTTTAGCAATCTACCAACCTAATTTAATGAGGCGCCTAGTAGTCATGCACCATAGGAAATACAATTCATTGACAGTCACCTTTTCATAAGAAGTACTTTTTCTGGTTAAGTTGTGGGCTATGTATTGGTGGCACATGCGAAGGGCGAGATCTTCTAGAAAACTTACTTGAGAACCGGATGTGGCAAACTCATCTGGGTTGCTTGGGGCGAGAAGCCTCCACGCGGCCTGTGAACCAATATAATTCGGGTCCTTGTTCGGCAAACCATGAAATCCCATCTCAAAGTGACCGAGATAATAATCATCAAAAGAACATATCCCTAGTCTAGCATTCCACTCGGCCACAGACATATGATAAGTCCCCCCAAACAACCTAAACTCAATACAAGGTGTTACCAAATCTTTATCACCCTCAAAATGAAAAGCATTAAAGAACTCACTTGCAACCTCTTTATAACACGGGTAGTGACGTGATTCAAGCAACCAAGACCATCCAACATTCCGAAAATATGCAAAGAAGGGTTCGATGATACCTGTCGCGCGAAGGAACGTGCGATCAAGGAGTCGGCCACTTCGGAAGTCTTTGCCCCCGCGCTCTTGTAGATGCATAGTCATGTACTCAATCTCGAATTGAGAGAGAGCATGCACGACTTCCGGCGAATCGAGATGGATCACCACCCGGTTTCCATACTCCGCGGCTCGTGGAAGTGCCGAAGTCAAATCGGAGTCGGCGAGGGATAAGTAGTTCATGTTGAAATCATCTTCAAAATTCCCATCATGGTCATCGGACCTATAATCCGAGTCTTCTTCCTCTTGACTCGGCAACTCCGCACGCAAACTTTCACTCTAATTTACGCCCTCATAATAGTTGAGTGGTGGTGGTGGATGTTGAAACTCAAGGAACGACAACCACTCGTAGAGAGTTTGAGGAGATTGAGGTGGTGGATTAGAGGAAGATGCACCATCTGCATGGCTTGCTCTCGGCTTTCTTACCCTCGAACGGCGTGGTGGAGACGGCGGTGGCGTTGGCTCGGGCGTTAGCTCGGGAGTTGGCTCGGGAGTTGGCTCGGAAGTTGGTTCTCACGGCGGTTTTTGGGAAGTAGCTGCGCTCGTGTGCCTTCATAACCGTCGTCTAGGCAGTTTTGGCGGAGAAGTGGACTCCGTGGCATAGTGCGATCCGGTGTCCTCGGCCATAGGTTGCGGAGTCGGTTCCACATATGCGAATTCCTCCGGCGGTTGCGGTTCATACTCAAGTAGAGGGACTGCCGGAGTTGGCGCGGCCTCCCGGTGAGCAGCAGCGGCAGCTCGGCGGCGTTGTGTCTCCGGATCCGCCTGGACAGCGGTGAACCATCGAGCGGCAGCGGACAGGCCTGACTTTTTCTTCGGAGGCATGGCGGTGGCGTCTCAACTGTGAAGTGGGGAAGCTTCTTGAAGAAGAAGAAAAAGGTACTGTAGAAAGAGAGGTAGTGGGCGGCGGATTTTTAGAGGGAAAGTGTTTGAATAGTAACTGGTAGGGTTTGATCCTCTTCCCCCTTTTTATAGAAGTGAGTTTTGCAATCAGGCCCTCTCAGTTGTGCAGTTAAGAGATCTGGTCCTTCCTTCTTTTCAATTCGGCCCCTATCTTTTTCTCAACTTCAATTGACTCTAAATTTTCATCCTTTATGCAATTGAGTCCCTCCAATTCGTTCCCTTACTACAATTGGGTCCTTTGATTTTTTTGAAATGGTAATTAAGATTCCAATTTCTTCTTCTCATCATCTTTGCTCCTCCAACTCCTTCTTCTTAAACTTTTAACCCCAATTCCGTACTTAGCAAAAATCTGAAAAATAAAAGAAACAACACCAAGCATAAAATCAAACTAAAAATACGAAATCAAAGAAAAAATGGAAAAAATACGGGTTGCCTCCCGGAAGCGCCTCTCTTTAGAGTCTTCGGCTAGACCTCTTCTTCAAAGAGTCAAATATAGGACGGAATGGACAAGCTTTGCTCGTCCAGATCTTCTATCATTGCGGCAGCATGATAAACCTTAAGGCGATGACCTTGACAGTGAAAGTCTCGTCTGAGTCCAATTTCTGTATCACCACTGCCCTGCCTGGCCAGACAGAACACACTCAAAATGGACCGATCCATCTTGAGCGGAGCTTTCCGGGCATAATGCGTAGGCGTGATTGGTAAAGCAAGACAAGCTGGCCCACTTCAAAATTCTTCATACGGATCGCTTTATCATGCCAAGCCTTTGTGCGATCTTTGTACATCATAGCCGCATCATAGGACTCTAACCGAATTTCTTCAAGCTCTTGAAGCTGATATTTCCTCTCCTTAGCACTTTCGGTCAGATCCATATTGACTTTCTGAACTGCCCACCAGGCCTTTTGTTCCAACTGCACAGGCAAGTGACATAATTTTCCAAAATTTAATCTATAAGGAGACATACCGAGTGGAGTTTTATAGGCCGGTTAACAAGCCCATAAGGCGTCATCCAGTCTCATACTCCAATCTTTCCTTGACGGATTGACCGTTTTCTCCAATATAGACTTCACTTCTCGATCTGACACTTCAGCTTGCCCATTCGTTTGTGGATGGTAAGCGGTAGAAACTCGATGGGCTACTCCATATTTCTTCATCAATGACTCGATGGTACGGTTGCAGAAATGTGTTCCTCGATCACTTATGATGGCCTTTGGTACGCCGAATCTGCAAAAGATGTTAGTTCGAAGAAATCCTGCAACCACTTTAGAGTCGTTAATTTTTGTAGCCTTTGCCTCAACCCATTTAGAAACATAATCAACGGCAAGTAAAATGTACACGTTACCCCTTGAACTAGGAAACGGACCCATGAAGTCCATACCCCATACATCAAATATCTCACAAAATCTCAAAGGCTTTTGGGGCATTTCATCCTTCATAGATATATTCCCGGTCATTTGGCAACGTGCACATGACTTACAGTACTTATAGGCATCAAGGTGTAGGCTCGGCCAAAAGAAACCCGCATCCAACACTTTTCTTGCAGTTCGTTTTGGTCCGAAGTGTCCCCTATAAGCGGACGAATGACAATGGAATAAGATGTCGCTTTGCTCTTCTTCCGGAATGCATCTTCGGATAACTTGATCAACTCCCATTTTCCAAAGGATTGGAGAGTCCCAAAAATACTGCTTACACTCGCTCTTCAATTTTGCTTTTTGAGCATGAGTGAACTCTGGTGGAAGCTGCTCAGAGGTCAAGAAATTCACAATATTAGCAAACCAATGTAGTTTAGAAGTGTTACCTACGGCTTTCAGCAATTCTGCTTCAGAGTTGTCTTGACTGAGCAGCTGAGACACTTCTTGGACTCCAATCGTAAAATACTGCGCGGGCAGAAGCTTCGCAAGACTGGAAACCGTCTCAGGAACAGCATATAAATGCTCTTCGGGAAAAGTCTCCTTAATTGGCTCTCCATCGTCTTTTTGAATCAATCGGCTCAAGTGATCCGCCACATAGTTTTCTGCTCCTTTCTTATCCTTAACCTCCCAATAAAATTCTTGTAAGAGAAGAATCCATCGGATAAGTCTCGGCTTTGTTTCTTTCTTGGCAAGGAGATGCTTGATGGCGGCATGGTCGGTATACACAATGATCTTTGAGCCAAGTAAATAAGAGCTAAACTTGTCGAAGGCAAAGACGATAGCTAATAGCTCCTTCTCTGTGGTGGAATAGTTGCATTGTGATTTAATGTCTTGGACGCATAATAAATCACATGGCTTTCTTTTCCAGATTTCTGTCCCAGCACTGCCTCGACTGCATAGTCAGAAGCATCACACATAATCTCGAATGGCTTATTCCAGTCCGGGGCTTGCATCACAGGAGCTGTTGTAAGCTTGTCTTTAAGGATGGTGAAGGCCTCCTTACACTTAGTATCGAAATCAAATTCGACATCTTTGTGAAGTAGGTTTGTTAGTGGTTGAGCGATCTTTGCGAAATCCTTTATGAAACGCCGATAGAAGCCGGCGTGTCCTAAGAAATCACGAACTTCCTTTGGATTAGTCGGATATGGAAACTTTGCGATGGCCTCCACTTTTGCCTTGTCGACCTCTATGCCTCTTTTAGAAACAACGTGACCGAGCACTATTCCTTTGGTCACCATGAAATGGCATATCTCGTAGTTCAATACCAAATTCTTCTCAACACATCGAGCTAGGAGTTTGTCGAGGTTCTTCAAGCACGAAGTGTAAGAATGACCATAGACGGTGAAGTCGTCCATGGGGACTAATAGAGTTGCTCGAGGAATGTTGGATTTGGGGGCTAGTATCAACCTTATGCCATACTTATTGTACAAGCAGTTGGGTATTCAAGGATTAAAACCTACATCCATGAGAGTGCAACTTGCTAATAGGTCTATTAAAAGTCCTAAGGGAGTGGTAGAGGATATTTTAGTTCAAGTTGATAAGTTCATTGTTCCTATTGATTTTGTGATTCTTGATATGGAAGATGTCTCACTTAGGGATCATGAGCATTTGATACTTTTAGGCCAACCTTTTATATCCACTACCAATTCGATCATCAATGTGCGTGATAGGAAGGTGACGATGGAGGTCCTCGGGGAGTGCTTAGAGATTGCTGTGTTGGATTGTTCTGCTATTCCTTCTGCTTACTCTATTGAGATGGTGTATTTTGTTGACCCTTGTGACTCGATAGTGCAGGACTCTTATTTACAGGAATTGACAAAGGACAAGTTGGAAGCTGCTCTAACTCTTGCCACTAACCATGAATTTCTTGCAGATGAGGACAAAGAGTGTCTTAAGCAGTTGGAACATGGTCTTGAGGCTAGTGGTGGAATTGAATCTAGCAAAGATTTGGAGCTTCCTACCGGCAGAAAGCAAGCTGAACCACTTCCGCCAGTTCTAGAGCTCAAGGAGCTACCGAAGAGCCTCAAGTACATCTGTTTGGGGGAGGGTGATATGTATCTGGTTATCATCTCATCCAACCTGTCCCCATTCCAAGAATCTGAGGTAGTGAGAGTACTTCGCGAGCATAAGGAAGCCATTGTATGGAGCATATCCGATATCAAGGGAATAAGTCCAGTGAGATGCATGACAAGATCATTTTGGAGGATACTACCAAAGCAGTGCGGCAACCTCAACAGCGACTTAATCCAGCAATGCAAGAGGTGGTGAAGAAGGAAGTGATCAAGATGCTTGACCATGGGATGATCTATCTTATATCTGACAGCAAGTGGGTGAGTCCAGTCCATGTGGTTCCTAAGAAATCCGGCATCACTGTGGTTATGAATGACAAAGGTGAATTGGTACCTACTAGAATGACCACCGGGTGGCGGATGTGCATAGACTACCGCAGATTGAATGCTGTGTCCAAGAAGGACCATTTTCCTCTTCCTTTTATAAATCAAATGTTGGAAAGACTAACCAGTCACGAGTATTATTGCTTTCTTGATGGTCTTTCAGGTTTTTATCAGATTTTGATAGTTCCCGAGGATCAAGAGAAGACAACATTCACTTGCCCATTTGGAACTTTCGCATATAGGAGGATGCCTTTTGGGCTCTACAATGCTCCTGCTAATTTTCAGAGATGCATGCTCTCCATCTTCTCTGACATGGTTGAAGACTTCATTGAGGTATTCATGGATGACTTTCTGTTTTTGGGCATTCTTTTGATGATTGTCTGAATAAGTTGACTCTAGTTCTTAAGATATGCATTGAGTGCAATTTGACCCTTAGTTGGGAAAAGAGTCATTTCATGGTTACACAAGGAATTATGTTTGGGCATGTGATTTCTAAGAGGGGGATAGAGGTAGATAAGGCAAAAAATGATTTGATAGTTAAGCTTCCTCCTCCTACCTGAGTGAAGGAAGTTAGGGGATTTCTTGGGCATGCAGGCTTTTATAGGAGATTTATACAAGGGTTCTCTGAATTGTGTCGCCCTCTAAATAAGCTTCTGTGCAAAGATGTTCCATTTGAGTTTGATGATGCATGCATGTCTGCTTTTAATACTCTTAAGGAAAAGCTTACTTCTGCTCCTGTTGTTGTTGGTCCTAATTGGTATTTACCTTTTGAGCTTATGTGTGATGCATCAGACTATGCCATAGGAGCTGTTTTAGGAAAAAAGGTGGATGGTAGACTTCGTGTTATTTACTATGCTAGTCGCACACTTGATTCTGCACAAGCCAATTATTACCACTACTGAAAAGAGTTCCTTGCTGTTGTGTTTGCTCTTGACAAATTTAGATCTTACTTGGTAGGAACTAAAGTTGTTGTGCACACTGATCACTCTGCCTTGAAATTTCTTCTCACCAAAACTGATGCCAAACCTAGATTGCTTAGGTGGATCTTATTGTTGCAAGAGTTTGATGTTGAAATTGAGGATAAGAAGGGTATAGATAATGTTGTTGTTGATCACTTGTCTAGGTTGCCTGTTAGTTTTATTCCGCAGGATTCTACTGTGCCTATCAATGATTCTTTTCCTGATGAGCAGTTATTTGTTATTTCCCGCGAGCCACGGTATGTTGACATTGTCAACTATTTGGCGAGTGGGGCGTTGCGTACTGACCTTTCTTTGCAGGAAAAGAAGAGATTTGAATATTCATGCAGGGCCTACTTTTGGGATGATCCTTACTTGTTCCGGGTGTGCAATGATCAAATAATTCAGAGATGTGTTCCTGAGGATGAGCATACGAGTATACTCTCTTATTGTCATGAGTTGAGCTGTGGAGGACATTTTAGTGGAAAGAAGACTGCACTCAAGGTCCTCGAGTCTAGATTTTATTGGCCCACTTTGTTCAAGGATACTCATTCCCACTATGTAAGTTGGGATAAGTGCCAACGGAATGGCAACATCGGTAAGCGAAATGAGATGCCCCAAACCATTAATTTGGTTGTTGAGTTGTTTGATGTTTGGGGGATTGATTTCATAGGACCTTTTCCCTCCTCTATGGATTGTGAGTATATTCTGGTGGCTGTTGATTATGTTTCAAAGTGGGTGGAAGCAATTCCAACTAGAACTAACGATGCTAACGTGGTTGTCAAGTTCTTGAAGGATAATGTTTTTAATAGATTTTGCACTCCTAGAGCAATCATTAGTGATGGTGGGAAGCATTTCTGCAACAAGCTATTTGATGGGTTGTTGAAGAAGTACAATATCACGCACAAGGTGGCAACCCCTTACCATCCACAGACATCCGGACAAGTCGAGGTGAGCAATCGGCAGATCAAAGGTATTTTGGAGAAGACGGTGAAGCCGTCAAGGAAAGATTGGCTTTGAAGCTTGGTGATGCTTTGTGGGCATATCGGACAGCGTACAAAACACCAATTGGAATGAGCCCCTACCGAATGATCTATGGGAAGGCTTGTCATTTACCCGTGGAGCTGGAGCATAAGGCTTATTGGGCGATTAAGCAGCTGGATATGGATCTCGAGAAGGCCGGTGAGAAGCGGTTGCTAGAGTTGGATGAGTTGGACGAGGTTCGTAATGCGGCTTATGAGAATGCTAAGATTTACATAGAGCGCACTAAACGCTATCACGACAAGGGCATTGTTAGTAAGTCTCTTTACCCAGGAATGAAGGTTTAATTATATAACTCTCGTCTCAGATTGTTTCCAAAAAAGTTGAAGTCTAGGTGGTCAGGACCATTTTCTATAGTCCAAGTGTTTCCTCATGGTGTTGTGGAGTTGTTAAACCCACGGACTAATGACACTTTCAAGGTGAATGGACAACGAGTGAAGCCATATTTTGAACGAGTATTCGACAAAGCCGACGTCGAGTGGCTCGAGATCTCTGACCCGTGATTTGTTCCTATTGTAGTCGAGCTAACGATTATAACTAAAGCGCTTGTTGGGAGGCAACCCATGTTTTGTATGTTTTTCGTGTTTTCGTAGATAGTTTTTCATTTTCTTCGAAAAAAAAAAACAGGCAGAAGGGGTCGGCCCGTGGTCTGAGATTTATGAGGGACCGCGGTCTAGTGTTCTCGGAGAGAAAATTTTTTGAAACAGAAGGTGTCGGACCGCGGTCCGCTATTTGTGCGGGACCACGGTCAAGTGTTTTTGACAAAAATTTTTTTGAAACAAAAGGGGTCGGACCGCGGTCCGCGTTTTATGCGGAACCGTGGTCCCGTGTTCTCAGCAACATCATTTTGAAGGCAGCAAGGGTCAGACCGCGGTCCGCATTTTATGCGGGACCGCGGTCCCGTGTTATAAACCGCCAGGTAAGTTTTTTTTTCCTTTAAAACCACATCTCCCCATCTTTTCTCTCCACCCTCTCGATTTCTCCTCTCCACCACCACTCTTTCTTCCCCAACAGCATGAACACTCACAATTATACTCTCCTCTCCACATCTACAAGTTTCTCTACCATAATTTTGTTGGATTTGTCTCTTCAACATCCATCCAAGGTAAGGTTTCTTCCCAAATTTGAATTTTCTTCAAGTTTCTCTATAATTTTCGAACTTCGTCTCTTTGGTTGAGTTTATTTGGGAGGATTGATAGAATTTTCATGTTGATTTGTGAAGTGTTATACATGGGGCGGATTTGTGTTCTTAATTTGAAGTATTAAGCTTGTTTCTTCATATGCCAACCAAGTGTTCGCTTAAATACTTCAATGACCAAATTCACTTCAATTTCGCAATTTCTTGGGTTTTCTCGGTTCCTTGGTTGTTGTGAGGAATGTTGCATGCTAGATTTGGATTAGGTCTTGATCTAAGCTTTGGAAGAACTTGTTTGGATTTATGCCTAGTAAATGCTTGTGGAAATGCCTAAGTGTTGTTCAAGTGCTTGATTCGGTTCTTTTATTCCATGAATGCTCTCATACTTGCTCCAAGCTCTTTTTATGTTTATTCCAAGCATGTGGTCACTAGCACCTTGGCTTATGGGTTACTACTTGATTGTGTTTGGTAATCTAGCCTATCATTGTGGGTTTCCTTGCATGCCGGAGGATTTATTTCTATACACACTTTACGCCTAGTAGCATGATAGGTTTGGGGGAATTTTTGAACCCCGTTGTCTCGTATTTGTTATGATATTTCCCTACCTACTCTTTGGCATACTTCACACTGTTATTGCAGGATTATCATGGGGAGAGATAAAGGGAAGAGCCAAGCTTCATCACACAAGAGGGCTCGGCAAGTTAGCGAAGGCTCCTCCAGAGGTTCGATTGGATCTCGTCCGGCATGGATTCTATCGGCAGCTGCTCAACAGTGGGCTGCCGCACATGACAGAAACCGTCCCCTCATTCCCGAGAGAGGAATCACTGTGAGTGGATGCGTAGTCGATAGCAATGAGACCTTGTGGCTGCGGCGAATTATTCAGCACCATGGTTGTGGCCGGTTAGTAGCTACACCTGCTGGCTATGACGAGTAACTCGTTCAGGATTTTTATGCTTCCTTGGTTTCTTACGACAGGGGGATCGGCGTTGTTGAGGTTTGGGGGAGGAAGGTGACCTTCACCAGTCGCGTGATAAATGAATTCTATGCGATACCTGCGCCGTTGGGGTAACCAACTGAGACATTCCATATCATGTTCCTGCCTGATGCGGAAGCTTGGCCTGAGCGTGTCCCAATTATATGCAAGGATGGTTTCCATTATGTGCCCGGGATGACTGGTTTTTCGAAGAATTGTCTGCGTCCACATACAGTATTTTGTGCAGCATAATCTTATATCGAGCACCAGCTTTCGTGATCTTAAGCCGGAGCGTGCTTTACTGATTTATTGCATCCTTGAAGGGCATTACATCGATGTGGGACGCCTTATTAGGGGGTTGATCTTGGCCACCGATGACTATCCGGGCCGGACTGGTATCCATTTCCCTTGTCTGATTACTGCTATATGCCGGTCCTCTAGGGTCCCCATGATTCCGGTTGACCAACTACGTCATGGTAAAGGGGACATTACTTCTACTATCTATGAGGAGATGATGCAAGATAGAGATCCGGGCCCTCATGTTGATGCTGATGATCGAGATGGCGAGGAGGTTCCTGATGAGGGGGGCCATGCTGCTAACTCAACTGTTTTTGACATGTCTGCTTTGCAGGAAATGTTGCAGAGCAACCAGACGGCTATTATGGGCGGGTTCACTGCCCTCCATGCCCGCTTTGATGCACTTGAACGCCTATTGTGAACTGACAAAATCCTTTGTCGGTCTCAATTTCTTTCATGTGTGATACTCGCTTTAGGGAGAAATTTTAGAACTTGCTTTGAGTCAGTTTGAAGTTTATTGAAAACTTTTCCTATATGGCATTGATAAGATCTTAGGCACTATCTCGTTCTTTAGCCAGAGCCAAATATGATTCCTACCTTGAACATCAACCTAGTAAGCCCCTTTGAGCTTAATGTATCCTTTTTATTCATGTACCTCCGCTTAAATTGCCTAGCCTTTCTAGCCTTAACCGAGGATCTAGTAGAGTCATTAGTGTTGTGGAAGGAAATGGAGGCTTGTGAGGGTTTGGTGATCAAGAGAAAATTTCAAAAATATTACTTCAAAAAAATTAATATTGTTGGATGAAGATTCAGTGGACAATATTTATAGATTTGAAGATCCCAAAACACCTAGATGAATGATGAACCTTCGTTCTTGTAATAGCTTAGTTTGAGTTTAGCTGTTAGGAACTTAGTAGGCCAGAGTTCAGTAGCTGCAGAGTTCAGTAGAAGACCTTGCACTCAGCTGATGGCCTTAGGATCGAAGAAGTCAGTTGGTCAGCAGACCACCAATTGAATCTGCACAGGAATTCATGCCCATGCACTAATACTCAGAAGAACGTCAGTAGGAAGTCACTCCAGTTGAAGGTCCGAGGATTCAGAGGAAGTTAACCCTGATGTTTGACAAGTCTCACCTACCAATCTACCTCGACCAATAGGGAGCCAACAACGCTTTATCTTTTCTCACAAAAGTTGCTTCTAGACTGAAATAGAGGCGTATCTCTACAATGCATCTATTCATCAACGTTCAAATTTGAGGAGCCGATTTCCTTGTCGTTTTGACACGTGGCTAGACCCCTCTCCAACGGATATATTTAGAATCGACGACTATATAAGAGGAGAGTCTTCATGCAAAGACACCACTGGGAACCAAAGCTATCGACGCACAAAAACTCTTAACACCTATCGAAGAATCCAGTGAAGAACTAGCATTCATAGAAGGGCCTTTTAGTTCATCACTTAGAGTTATTATTGTTCCCCTTCTCTTATCTAAGCGAGCCTAACTGTGATACTCATAGCTTAGAAACCCCGAGGAAGTTCACATTCTTGTGAAATCGTTCTTATTGTAAGTACTTCCTCATAGTTGGAGAAGCCTCAAACTCTTTAAGTTTGAAACCCTTGTAAAGTCACTACGACTATAAGTAGAGAATCTGTCATGTGAAAGATCATTGAGAACTTGCTCAGTATAAGCATCAAGTTTGTATCTGTCTTGTGAACAGATCACTGAGACTTGCACAGCATAAATATAACAAGTATCCTGCTTTGGTCAGGACAGTGGACGTAGGACCTAGTGTGTCCAAACCACTATAAAAATCTGTTGTGTTGATTTACTGCTTTCCTTAACTGATCATACTACATTAAAACTATATTTCATAAAACTCAGCATAAAACCGATTTTCCAACCGAGACGTTTAATAGGGCCTACACTTCCGCAGACAACTCTGAACCTGAACGACTGTTCGACTGACTCAAGTCAGTAGAGCTGAACTCAGTAGAAGGAATCTTTGCCTATCTTAAAAGTATATCTGCCTATCTGACTCAGCTCAGCAGCAAACTCAACTATAGCTGACTTTCGCGTTTGAGAAAAGAATCTGCATTTAGGTGTATTCACCCCCCTACCCCCCTCTACACCTGAACCACATCTCAGGACCAACAATTGGTATCGGAGCGGTGTTCTTACTGATCATCGTTTTCTAAAAGTGGTCTATCTCGAACAAAGATCCTAGGAAAACCCATTTTCACTACATCTTGCATCTTTCAATGGCTGATATTTCAGGGATTAGGACCGTACCCATGTTCTCAACTGCGAACTACGCGGTATGGCGAGTGAGGAAGGAAGCACAATTAACCTCGCTGCATCGTGATCGTTGTATTGCACCAAATAATCCTGCAAAACTTGAGAATTATATCAGTATAGTTCACAGGGTATCGAACACAGGGAACAGACGACTAGATGCATTATTTTTCTACTTATCTATGGTTTTGGTTAGCAACCACGCAAGTTTAATTTTTACTAAACTAAGAAATTATAAAAATTAAACTGAATTGAAAACTGTATGAACTGGGCAACTTAGACACAGGTCTAGCAGAAGATTCACTCACGTAATTCCAATCTTTGGCACTTAATATGAATTAATCTCAAGAATCTACTAGTTATAGATTGCCGTAATTAAACTGACACAACCCTCACCCCCACTTACTTAGTCAGTAACCGCCATGTTGGGCATCGAAACGACTACTTCCCTAACCTAGCTACAATCTACGTTGTTGGGCAATAAATAGATTTAATAGCTAGACAACTTTATCGAACAAAAGGAGCCTAGTATAGGAGCCTACTCGTATGTTGGGCATCTAATAGTCTCCTATCAGTTTAATCCAATTATTCTAATGAATAATTTCGCTACTTACCTAGCCTTGTTCCCCGAGAAAAGATGGAAGTCCTAAGTTAGCTACAGACTGTGCAACCTAGGGTGATCAAGCCTAAATTACTAGTCAGATTATTTAATTCAGAATTAACCCGAAACCCTCTTGATTAATTATTCGAACCTAAGCCTCATGTACTGTTCACGTGTGCATTTAGATTCTGCCGGACCCTAAAAGAGTTAGCTACTCATGCAGATACTTTGGTTGGGAAACTGGGACAGTTTACAGAACAGAAACATAAACATGAATAACCCTAGATCTAGCATGAACGAAATTTAAATAACCTAAAGCACAAAATAACAGAATAATTAAATCTACGAAATTAATCTAAAACTTGAATTAAAATAGAAATAGAGTTCAAACGTAAATTCGAGGTTCCTACCTAAACGATTAACTATGAATGGAAATTAAAACAAGAATTCAAACCACGAAATTAAAAGCATCAAACCAACGGAAATAAAGGAGTGTTTCTTCTTCAACTAAAAACTACAAATGGTCGGAAGTCTTCAACGGAATGGAATGACGGTCTTCGGTGGCGATGTCGGCGGTCGGGAATTGATCAACGGCGGTAGGATTTTCTCTCGGAATTGGGAAGGGAGTAACGGCATGAATGTGTGGCGTGGGTTGAAGATTCGAAGACTCACATTCTCGTCTCTTTCAACTCTTATATACTCCTCATTTTCTTCCTCTCCAGGCTAGGCCAAATCCTTCTTTGATAAGGAAAGGGGTTTGGATAGATAAGGAAATAATATCTTTCCTTATCCATAACAAAATATCTTCAAGATTCCTTCCTTCTCACAAATCCGCGTCCACGTCATAAATTCCGTGCCTTTTTCATCATCAAACATTGCTTAATAATATCCTCGTCATCATGCCACGTCAGCACCAAAAACCTGCATTTTTCACCACTGCGAGTGCACCGGTTGGCCAATTGAAGCACTTTTCAGCCAGAAATTACTAAGTACAAAAACGACTCATCAAATATCCTTACACTTGATTTATACTCGCCCTCGAGTATAAGAAGAGACAAAAGATAAGTACTTAGTCATTTCGGCCAATCCCCAAGACTCAAAACAAAAATAAAAGACTCAAGAGCGACATAACAAGGACACAACGACACAGACAAAACCAAGACACGAAATAAACACACGGACTCAAAAAAAATTATGAAAAATGATAACATGAAGCAGCACCAATCAATCCGAAATCTCAACACCAATTAACTAGCCAAACAAATCAAATCATGCAAGTATGCTCTCATCAAGCAAGTAAACAATGCAAATTTTGAAACTAGGCACACATATATCAACTTGGTCAAAATCTAAACAATGTGGATCTCCTCAAGGTTCGCTCATCACTCAACTAGTAGAGGTCCTGTTCAAGCCACTCAAGAAAATAAATCAACGCATTCACGATAAGAGATCGTCACAATAGCAATATCAAGGAGGTCTTTCTCATTAAGTTATAATGGGGCTTAGGACTTAGACAAATTGATGTTGGTAAGGGTCCTAGGGGTACTAAGCTCCATCAAAATTACAATTCAATGTTATGCATGTCAAACTCACATACTTGTTCAATTAATACAAAAATTCAAAATATCCCACCACTTAACAATTTCGCACAAATGCTACAATTTTTATATGTACCCATTTTTCTTTTTTTCTCTGCCACATACTTTTTTATGAATATTTCATATGTATTTTTCGTGGCATAATTTTTTTTTCTTCTTTTCCACATTCTGGGTTCAGACTGGCTCAACTGGGTAATCAGGCCACTTAAAATCTGCTTTTTCGTTAGCAGCTTATACATTCAAGCTTTCGGCATATACATTTTTTTTGCAGCGCCTCTTAATTGGCAGGCGGAGGACATATGTAATGATCCTCTAAACAACAACTATTATGCACAAGAAAGTTTATAAGACATGCAATAACATGGGTCAAGATAAAGTTTAAAAGGCCTTGGCTAAATTTTTACTAACTTATATCAAAGAATCGGTCAAGGCTCAACTTGGTTCACTAAGGGATAATTTAGGAGCGGAAATATTTTGTCGCGGCCTTGTGGCTAAAAATCCCTATTGCCTCCTATCATTTATCACAAATGACTCAAACATATTGCAATTTTGTGGATATACACTCTCAAAAGAAATAGTAGGAAGTGTCCTACTTTAAGGCTCAAATCTAATATAAGTGAGTGGTTTATAAAATTTCGATCCAACAAAGTTTATTTTTCCTCATCCCAAATTACATACACATATCTGCCTAGATCTACTCTTCACAAAGTCTTCAAGCAAGCATATTGAAACATAAATGCACAAATAAGACATGCTTGAGCATAGAAAACGACGTATCAAAAATCAAAAATTTTGCCATGCTTCGACACAAAATACCCCCCTCCTTACACTTAAAACTTGCTCGCCCTCAGGCAAGAAGAAAAGACAAAACAAAGAGAGAAGGCATGACAAAATAAACACAAAAACACCCTCCTTACACTTGATCCCTACCAAGTGTAAGAACAAACTAACACAAAAGACAAAATAAAATTAAAGAAAATAAATATCCCCTCCTTACACTTGACCCCTATCAAGTATAAGGACACAAAAGACTCACAAAAACTGACTCAAAACAGAAAACAAAAACAAAAAATAAAAATCGGGTAGAAAAGTTACTTGGCGCCTCGCTTAGGCGAGGCAGTCGGCTCATCACGGTGCGGTGTAGGTGGTCAACTCGGCGTCCCACAGAATTGAGGTCAGTGCGCAGCAGCTCCACAAAATCTCCACCTACACTGGGAGACGCACTCGAGACACGAGGTCTCGGGGGATAAAACTGGATGTCCCGGTTAGGCAATTCATACACTAAGCGAGAATGTCGCAGCAAAGACATATCAAAAAAAGTGGGAGGGGGCACACAACTCAAGTGCTGAACATCATAGATCAAAAAATTACGTTCAATGAACGTAGCAAGCAAGTGGCACAACGTGAGGTGGCGTGCGGTGTGACTAGCTATGATGAACATGCTCTTTGCAATCCAAAAACCTAAGTTGACCGGTCGGCCGACATGCATACACCATAAGAAATAGAGTTCATTAGCCGTCACCTTATCAAAGGCCGTACATTTACCGGTTAGGTTATGGACAAGGTATTGATGGCAAAGGCGGAGAGCCGGATCCTTAATGGAGCAAACATACGAACCCGAGGATTGAAAATCTTCCGGGTCGCTCGGGGCTAAAAGTTGCCACGCATTGATCGAACCTATGTATTGAGGATCCTTATTCGGCAAGCAATGGGCACCTATTTCATACCTTAATTTAAGAAAATGATCAAAAGTAGTTATGCCTAGCCTAGCACTCCATTCGGCCAAAGAGAGATGATAATGGTTTCCAAACAAGTGAAATGCGATGCATGGCACATACAAATCTTTATTATGCTCGAAATGGAATGTATTAAAGAACTCTCTAGGCAATTCCTTATAGCAAATGTAATGATGTGATTCCAACAACCAAGACCAACCAATACGACCAAAATAGGTAAAGAAATGAATGATATTACCCATTCGGCGTAAAAATTCGCGGTCGATAAGTCGTTCGCTTCGGTACTCCTTTCCTTCACGCTCCATGTTCCGGTCGTCCAAGTACTCAATCTCGAAATGAGAGAAGGCGGCGACGGCTTCGAGTGTGTCCAAATGAATTATGGTACGGTTACCATACACGTAGTCCGAGTCTTGCTCTTCACTCAGCAATTCTCCACGTAAGTTCTCCATCCAATTAACGTCGCTGTATAAGTGCGGCGGCGGTACCGATTGAGATACTCGCACATCATCTACAACGGGCAACCACTCGTATACCGTTTGAGGAGAACGAGGTGGTTGGGAAGACGATTCTTCATCGGGGTGTCGGACGGACGATCGACGTTCGCGAGAGCAGCGAGGCTGAGACGGTGGCGACGTAGGCTCAGGAGACTCCTTGGGGCTCGCTTCGGGCATGTCTTCGGTGAGAACAACTCTTGGCGGTTAGATCGGCTATTGGATACGAACACCCGCGGAACTACGTAACCGTCTCCTTGGCAGTTTTCGAGGAGAAGAAGATTCCGTGACAAAGTGAGAATGTTGGACTTGTGGATCTTCCTCCGGCTCTGGATCATACGTGAACGCCGGCGGTGGTGAGACTTCGGCTTCAGCAAAGGGAACTTGTTGAAAGGGGAAGACGGCTTGAGCAGCGGCGATGCGGCGGCGCGGCAGCGCGGCGGCGCTGTGTCTCCGGGTCGTCTCTGTAGGCGGTGAACCATTGGGCGGCAGCGCGGAGTCCAGACTTTTTTTTTGGTAGCATAGTGGCTCGGTTGCACAGTTGAGAGGGTTGTGGTGGTTGAAGTTGAAGAACTTAGAGAGAGGAGGAGGGCGGTGTGACTTACAGAGAAGGGGAGTTGAATAGTGTCAAGTGGGTAGGGTTTCAAGATCTCTCCCTTTATATAGTAGATAATTTTTCACTTTGACCCCTCCAGTTGCACAATTGAGACAATGACCCCCACCTTTATGCAATTAAGTCCTCAATTCTTTAAAAATTACAATTGGCCCCAACAAAACTTCCTTCTTGCAAATTAACCCTTCAAGAATGTTGGAAACTTCAATTGGGTCCTCTATGTCTTCCGGAATTGCAATTTGGATCCCAAACTTTTTCTCTTCTAGATTTACCACAACAAATTGTTTCTCCTTACACTTAAGCCCTTTTTCTTCCTTAGCTAAAAATCTGAAAAATAAGAAGAAAAACACCAAGCATAAAAATGGCAAAAACAAATCAAAATATGAAAAATTAAAAATAGAAATAAATAACAAACGCGGGTTGCCTCCCGGTAGCGCCTCTCTTTAGAGTCTTCGGCTAGACCTCCTCTTCAAAGAGTCAAATGTAAGAGGGAATTGATAAGCCTTGCTCGTCCACATCTTCCATCAGGGCGGCAGCATGATATATTTTAAGGGGATGGCCATTGACAGTGAAAACCTCGTCAGAATCGAGTTTTTGTATGACGACTGCTCCGCTTGGCCAAGCGGAGCGCACTCGGAACGGACCAATCTATCTGGACCTAAGCTTTCCTGGCATGATCCGTAGGCGTGATTGATACAGCAAGACAAGTTGCCCTGGCTCAAATTTCTTCAAACGAATGGCCTTATCATGCCATGCCTTAGTACGATCTTTGTATCGCATTGCCGCGTCATAGGACTCCATTCGAATCTCCTCCAGCTCTTGAAGATGATATCTTCGTTCCTTAGAACATTCGGCTGGGTCCATGTTGATTTTCTTCACAGCCCACCAAGCTTTGTACTCTAGTTGCACAGGCAGATGACATAGCTTACCAAAAATCAATCTATAAGGAGACATTCTGAGAGGAGTTTTATAAGCTGTCCGTTAAGCCCGTAAGGCGTCATCCAGCCTCGTACTCCAATCCTTCCTTGATGGATTGACTTTCTTCCCCAATATACCCTTGATTTCTACATTAGACACTTCAGCTTGCCCATTCGATTGAGGATGGTAAGCGGTAGAAATCCAGTGAGCTACTCCATACTTCTTCATTAATGACTCTATGGTGCGTTTGCAAAAATGCGTGGCTTGGTCGCTTAATATGGCCTTGGGCACACCAAATCTGCAAAAGATGTTAGTACGAACAAATCCTACAACCACTTTAGAATCATTACTCTTTGTAGCTTTCACCTCGACCACTTAGAAACATAATCAACAACAAGTAAAATATACACGTTCTCATATGAATAAGGAAACGGACCCATGAAATCCATACCCCATACCTCGAAAATTTCACAAAATATTAAAGGCTTTTGGGGCATTTCATCTCTCATGGATATATTTCCTGTCATTTGACAACGTGTACAAGACTTACATTAATTGTATGTGTCGAGGTGTAGGCGTGGCCAAAAGAATCCTGCATCCAACACCTTCCTTGCGGTTCTTTTTGGACCAAAATGTCCACCATAAGCAGATGAGTGGCAGTGGAATAAGATGTTTTCTTATTCGTCTTCGGGTATGCATCTGCGAATCACTTGATCGACTCCTATTTTCCAAAGAATTGGAGAGTCCCAAAAATATTGCTTGCACTCACTTTTCAACTTAGTATTTTGAGCTTGAGTAAACAGAGACACAATATTAGAAAACCAAGGTAAATTAGAAGTCTTACCCACAGTTTGTAACTGTTCTGACTCGGTGGTGTCTCGGTTGGCCAACTGAGACACTTCCTAAACTTCCATCGCAAAACATTGTTCAGGAAGCAGCTGGGCAAGGCTGGAAATAGGCTCTGGAACAACATATATGTGTTCTTCGGGAAAGCTCTCATTGACTGGCTCTCCATCATCTTCTTGATTTAATCGGCTTAAATGGTGTGCCACATGATTTTCAGCACCTTTCTTGTCCTTCACCTCCCAATCGAATTCTTGTAGAAGAAGAATCCATCGAATTAGTCGTGGCTTTGATTCCTTCTTTGCGAGGAGATGATTGACAGTGGCGTGATCGGTATAGACGATTATCTTCGAGCTGAGTAAATACAAACGGAATTTGTCAAAGGCAAACACTATTGCCAACAGCTCCTTCTCTGAGGTGGAATAGTTGCATTGAGCCGGATTTAATGTCTTTGATGCATAATAAATCACGTGGCTCTCCTTTTCGATTTTCTATCCCAGCACTGCTCCGATTGCCCAATCGGAGGCATCACACATAATTTCGAAGGGCTTGTTCCAATCCGGCGGCTGCATAACCGGAGTTGTTGTGAGCTTGCCTTTTAGGAGGGTAAAGGCCTCCTTACACTTGTCATCAAAATCAAAATCAATCTCTTTTTGCAGTAGCCTTGTCAACGATTGAGCGATCTTCACAAAATCCATGATAAAACGCCGATAAAAACCAGCGTACCCTAGACTCAGTAGGAGCAGCATACTGAAAGGAGTCAGTAGAACTGGACTCAGCAGGAGCAGTTTGCTGAACTCAGAGTTGATCTTCAGTAGAGTTGGACACAGCAGGAGTATACTACTGAACGTAGATCAGACTCATCAACGGCCAGACAGTCTTGACCGACAATAATCTTACAAGTCAAATTAGGAGAGTCATACGAGATACAAAGAAGTCAGCTTCAGATCTGCCTTGAAGTCTGTTTGTCTCACCTACTTTCTTCAGCCTCGACCAATGATGAGCAGCCAGCTGTCTACTTTCTGATTAAAGCTGCAAGTCAACACATTTCCAGAAATGGAGGGAAAAGACTCTACCAAATTTCATTGAAAGAGCCGTTAGCTACCCAAAAGAGAGAGACACATGGACCATCATCTCCAACGAATCTTTCCATGACTCTTCTCTATAAATAGAGGAAAGAATTCAAATCGAAGCTCACGACACATATGATGAACACACGAGCAATTACGAGCAACTTCAAATCGACTTAAGCTTTCCGCAAGATCTTTAGAGAATTACTCCAAGCGAAAGGCGACATTCTTGCTCAAAGGGAACCGAGCTGAATTAGACTTATAGCCTCTAGTATCCAAGCGACTGAACACGAACCCAGAGAATATACCTCACCGTTCGTCGCTCTAGAAGCCTCATTCCCGTTTTCTTCCCTCTAACCTAAGCTCAGCTGACCATATATATAGCTTAGATCGAAGGAGTTCATCCCTGAACTGTTCTTTATTGTAAAGAACTCCTTCATAGTTGGAGAGTTTGTCAAACACTTTAGTTTGATATCTTGTAAATTGAGACTTGCTCAGTATATTCACTAAGACCAGTGTTTGTCTAGTGCATAAACCGACTGAGACTAACTCAGTATAATAAAATAGCCTCCTGATCTTTTCGGGAGAGCGGACGTAGGATTGTTAGATCCGAACCACTTTAAAAATTGTTGTGTTCTGTGTGCTCTGTTTTACTGTTGCATTGATTACTGTTCATATTGAAAATATCTTTCAAAATAATTCAACTATGTTTCAGCAAAGCTTAAAAGGCTACACTAATATACTGAAACAGTTTTACTAAAAACGTTTTCTAACTCAACTGAATTGGGCCTACACATTTCGGCACTCTACTGAACTCTTACTGAACGGTACTGAATTCTGACTTAGGTCAGCTAGCACGCCACAGAAGAGTCTGTCACTCTGCCACGCAATTCAGAACAGCTTATCTGGTCTACTGAACCTGTTCTGTAACGCATCTTCCTAAAAAAGACTGTTCGCGTTTTAAGTTGAGATAGTTTTCGAGTGTATTCACCCCCCCCCCTCTACACCTGAACATTTATGTCGGGGCCTACAATTGGTATCAGAGCAGGAGTTCTCTAATACTCTTGCATTCTGAAATTGGTCTACTTGAACGGATCCAGAAAACGTTTTCACTGCATATCATTCTTCATTCATATCACAATCTACAATGTCTGACATGTCAGGAATCAGGATGGTACCTATTTTCTCAGTAGAGAACTATGGGGTATGGCGAGTCAGAATGGAAGCTCATCTGACTTCCCTCCACGACACCATGACAGAGGTACTAGAAGACGGACCTATCGTTACTATAATTGATAGTGTCGAAGTCCAAGATCCAGCACAAGGAGGTGGCACAGTAACCAGGAAGAAGATCCCCAAAGACAGAAGCCATTTCACTCCTGAAGAGAAGAGTCTTCACAATCTAGACTAGGTTGCCAGAAACGCCATACTGACCACCCTGAGTGATTCCTATCTCGGAAGAGTTCAGGACTGCAAGTCCGCGAAGGAACTCTTGGATGCTCTTGCGCTACTGAGTTGGGGAACTCAGAAGATGAAGGTGAACAAACTAGCGCTGGAACTTCAGAAGCTGGAGAGACTGTCTCTCATGCCTGGCGACACAATCTAAGATCTCAACGTCAGATTTATGGATCTGATGAACACTATCAACGGGCTGGGAAAGACGTTCTCCAACCGAGAAATGAATCTCAAGATATTGAGAGCACTGTCGGATGGACATTGGACTCCATTCGCTACATTGCTTAGACATTCTGACCTTGATATTGTTTCTCCTGATCATATCTTTTCAGAATTAAAAGCTGAGGAGTTCGTGTTCGGCCTACCCCAAAGGATGCAGCGAGCTAAAGCTGACACTCAAATCGACCATGCTTTCAAAGCATCAGTCAGCACAGCAGCTCTAGCATCTAGCAAGGCTTAGCCTTCAGTCAATGATCTACAAGAAGGAAACCTCGCAAAGAAATTTGCACTGCTTGCCCTGAAGTATCAGAAGGAGAAGGAGAGGCACAAAAAGCTCTCTAGAGTCGTAAGAGACTCAAAGGGTAAGTCTGAATATACACCCAAGCGCACTCCTAAATTGCATACTTCTGATTGCAGGAAACAGGAGGATTCAGCTAAGTCGAAAGATAGTGAGAGCGAAGAAGATCGAATCACCACCTGTTACAACTGTAAGAAGCCAGGACACTACCAATATGACTGTCCTGAGCTCAGTACAGCTGAGCGAGCAGCATGTAAAGCTCGAAGGGAGAAGTTCATCAAGAAGCGTCAAGCATATATTGCCAGTGAACTCTCAGACGACTCAGATGAAGTCGACTCCTTCATGGATTCAACAGACGATGAAGCGGCATTCATGGTCATAGAGCTTGAGGAAGATGCTGAAAAGTGTCTCATGGCAAGAGAAGAGGATGAGGTAAACTCTGACGCTCCATTTAACTCCTCTTCACATTGCACACACGACACCATTTCAGGTGCAGATGAGAATCTGGACGTCTTGATCGCATATGAAGAACTATTAGATGAGCAAGTTCAAATGAGCCTGTAGCTCAATAAGACTCTTTAGGAGTTGGATACCCAGAAAGTGGAGAATCAGAGAATTTATCAGGAGAGTCAGGTTGCTACAGAGTCAGAAGGACTTGTGTTGAGACTCAGGGAGGAGATTAACTCTCTCATGGCCAAGTCTCAGCGTCAAGAAGATCATATCTCAGTACAGACCAAATACTTGACTCAGAAGGATACTGAACTGAGTCTACTGAAGCAAGAGTTATCAGGTCTTCAGACCAAGCATGAAATGCTTAAGAAGAGTGATGACGTCTGGAGGAATCTGATGACTGAGCGGTATATGGGAGCTCAAAATAAGCTTGAGGTGATGCTAGCCAGCAACAAGCCTAAACATTGCAAGGAGGGACTTGGGTTCAGCCATGGAGCCTCCTCATCTGCCCCCGTACGCTCAGAGAACCGGCTGACTGATAGGTTTGTTCAAGGGGAGACTATCTACGCTGAGATCCTGAACCCCTTAGCAAAGAAAAAACAAAAGATGAAGGCAACTCATCCTAGCTATCAGTCTTCTGACAAGAAGATCAGCTCAATATCACCCCTGTTCAGTTAAGGGGGAACTAGCAGAGTCAAGTGGGCAGATCAGTATGGACCTCCGCAGCTGACACATCCAGCTCAGTATGGGTTATATTACTATGATCCTATAGTCAGGAGAGGATCCAAAAGTCAGAAGAAGAAGAAGAAAGCCGTTTAGAAGACTAAGGTCAACAGTCTACCTACTCAGAAGATCAGGACTCCTGAACCAGTAAAGCCTCAGAAGTTAGCATCGACCAGTCCAGTGGTCAAGTATGTTGATCAGAGTGGGAAGAAACTGTCTGAGACTACCAAGGTCGTGAGACAGATTTGGGTTTCCAAAACTAACATCTAAGGACCCAAAATCGAAAATAAAGGGTACCTGAATATAATTCTATTTTCAGGTGTTTTCAGGTGCAATAAGACCCTTGGTACGTGGACAGCGAATGCTCAAGACATATGACGTACCAAAGGAGCCTACTGAAGAATTATACTACTAAAGAAGGACCCAGAATCGAGTTCAGAGATAATGCAAAAGGCTATACCAGAGGCTATGGAACACTCAACATTGGAACTGCCACAGTTCCAAGAGTATCATATGTTGAAGGACTTCAACATAATCTTCTCTCTGTTAGTCAATTTTATGATAACTCGAATAGAATGATTTTTTAGGTTGGATTCTATGATGTCATTGACAAATCTATAGGGAAAACAGTGTTATCAAGTTCGCGCGAAAAGAATATCTATGTACCTGACTGGAATTCAGCTGAACCTGAAGCATGCTTGCTGGCGAAGAACGACAACAGAACGGGATGGCTCTGGCATAGAAGACTCAGCCATCTCAACTTCAGGACACTCAACAAGCTAGCTAGAAACGCTCTAGCAAGAGGACTGCCGAATGAAGTATTCAGCAAAGACACTCAGTGTGAAGCATGTCTGAAGGGAAAGCAAACAAAGAAGCAGAATCCACCTGTTCCATCGCCTTCCATTGATAGAATCCTTCTGCTGCTACATATGGATTTATTTGGTCCAGTCTCTCCAGTGATGATTAGAGGCAAAAAGTATGCTTTAGTGGTCATTGATGACTACTCGCGCTACACATGGGTCATATTTATTGCCAACAAGTCTGACGTCAAAACAGAGTTGCCTGCGCTTCTGAAAAGGCTAAGTGTCGAGAAGAACACCAAAATCATAAAGATACGTTCAGACAGAGGAACTGAGTTCCTAAATTCGATGATGGAAGAGTTCTGCAAAACTGAAGGTATAGAGCATGAGACGTCTGCCGCGCGCACGCCTCAACAAAATGGGATTGCTGAGAGGAAGAACAGAACACTCAAAGAAGCAGCAAGAACCCTGCTCGCAGACTCAGGACTCCCATCTAAATTCTGGGCAGAAGCAACTGACACTGCATGTTACACTCAGAACAGATCTTTACAGAAGAAGCAACATCAGAGGACACCATATGAATTATGGAACGGCAGGAAGCCTTTCTTATCTTATTTCCATATTTTTGGGTGGTCGTGCTTTATCCACAATAATGGAAAGGATCAGTTAAAGACTTTTGATAGCAAGTCATACCAGGGAGTGTTCTTAGGAGACTCCCGGGTCAGCAAAGCCTTCAGAGTTTTTAACTACCGGACCCTTTGCGTGGAGGAAAGCCCTCATGTTATTTTTAATGAGTTTGCTACTAAAGACAGGAGCTGAAACTCAAATTCAAAATCTGAGGACATTAGTAAACAGCTACAGGATCTAAGCCTAAAAGATAATGTTGAGAAGATCCAACTGTGTTGGGATTATGATTCAGAAGAGGAAGCTAAAGATAAGACTACTGAATTTCAGCCAGCAGCAGACGTAGCTGAACAGATTGACTCTACTGAACAGAGTCAATCCCAGGTAACTCAGGTCGATGAAGAAACCCAAGTGGTAACTGAGACCTCTACTGAGGATAATAATTTAGGGGGAACAACTGAAGTTCCTGAGCTGAATGCCCCTAAACCTGGTGAGTTAGTAGACCCAACTCTAGTAACTGAATTGCTTCAATCTCAGAATAGTACAACCGAAATGCATAACTCACCTACTATTTATGTTGAACAAATTTCAGATGAAGAGTTGAAACATCGTCGATCGTGGCTGGACGCTCGCACTTCTGATCTAATTATTGGAGATCCTTCAGCCAGTGTAAAGACAAGATTCAGATTCTCTCAGGGAGAAAGCGCACTATATTCCTGCTTCTTGTCTTCTGAAGAACCTCAGTCAGTTGAGGACGCACTTAAGGATGCTGATTGGATCATCGCCATGCAGGAGAAGCTGAATCAGTTCACGAGGAACAAAGTATGGGAGCTTGTTGACAGACCCCGACATCAACATGTGATCAAAACTAAATGGGTCTTCAAGAACAAGCGAGATGAAAACAACGTCATAGTAAGGAACAAAGCGAGACTCGTGGCAAAAGGCTAATGTCAAGCCGAAGGGATAGATTTCGACAAAACTTTCGCTCCAGTTGCAAGATTGGAGGCAATCAGACAATTCCTAGCCTACGCAACACATCAACGCTTCAGAGTTTATCAAATGGATGTGAAGTCTGCGTTCCTGAACGGCGTACTGAAAGAAGAAGTTTATGTAGAACAGCCTCTCGGCTTTCAGCAGGGATACCAAGTTTACAGACTCAGAAAGGCTCTGTATGGGTTAAAACAAGCACCCAGGGCTTGGTACGGTACCCTGTCTGAGTTTCTTCTTCAGAAAGGTTTTCAGAAGGGGACAGTAGACCGCACATTATTCAGCATTCGACTAGACAGTGACATACTACTTGTGCAGATCTACGTAGATGATATTATACTCGGTTAAAAAAATGTCATCATATGTCAGCAGTTCGAGAAAATGATGAAGGACAAATTCGAGAAGCCAATGATGGGAGAGATGAATTATTTCCTCGGATTTCAAGTCAAACAATCAGAGAAGGGAACATTCATCAATCAACGCAAATACACTCGAGACCTCATCAAGAAATTCGGTGCACATTCGGCAAACCAATCAAGATCCCAATGAACACGAATATGAAAATCGATCTTGATAAAGAGGGAGTATCAGTAGACCATACTGAATTTCGCGCTATTATTGGTTCATTATTATAACTAACTGCTACTCGACCTGACATAACTTATGCTGTAGGTATTTGTGCTCGATTTCAGGCGAATCCTAAGAAGAGCCATATGGACTCAGCAAAGAAGATTCTCCGCTATCTTAGAGGAATACCTGACATGGGTTTATGGTATCCAGCAGATGATAATATTGAACTAACTGGTCATTCTGATGGTGACTATTCAGGATGTAGGATTGACCGAAAATCAACTTCGGGAATTTGTCAGTTCCTTGGCAGTAAGCTGATCTCATGGTTTTCAAAGAAACAACATTCAGTAGCGACGTCAACTACTGAAGCTGAATACATGGCTGCCGGAAGTTGCTACGCCCAATCCTTTGGCTGAGACAGCAGCTACGCGACTATGACGTCATTCAGAATGAAGTGTCGATCTTCTGCGACAGCTCCAGTGCAATTGCAATCACTCAGAACCCTGTACTTCATACTAGATGCAAGCACGTGGACATCAGACACCACTTTATTTGTGATCATGTCGAAAAGAAGGATATCAGAATGGAGAAGATCCATACTGACCATCAAAGGGCCGATATTCTGACCAAGCCTCTAGTTGAAGCAAGATTCAGAGAACATTCAGTACAGCTAGGTCTGCTGAACCCTACTGACTCCAGTCAGTAAGTGGATTTAGGAGAGGAGCATTCAACAAGGGGGAATGTTCACTCTTAGTACTGGACTCATTCAGTACATGGAGATTCAGAAACCATCTACACGAGGTATCAGCTGACTACGATGTTCAGCTGACAGGTTTGCGTATCCCTACTCAGTAGCCAATATCATATTTAATGCATTAATGATTCAGATTCAGCATCGTATTCAATGCCTTAAGAGAATGTCATTTAATATAATGGTTTCCATTTAATACACGACATTCTATGCTAAGTTTGCTGAACTCTGCCGCGCATTAAATGCTTGTCTTAACAAGTTACTTCTTTGGCTATTTACAACTGTAATTTGACTTAGGCGGCCAGTTTGATCATTACCTATTTTATAACATTGAATCTTGGCCGTCCATCTCATAAAGAATATTTAAACTGAACCCGTGATATAAAACTGTTCATCTTCTTGATCATGTAAAACGCGTTCAAAGTCTGAAAAACCGCCATTTTCACTCTGCAACCTTAAAACTCTAATTTTCTGAGAATTTTATCTGTTATTTGCAAACTGCTTCCATAACTTCTCAGAAATTATTACGGTAACCTTACATGCATATTCAGTATCACATGTTTATTTGTAATATTTTTTTTCGATACTGATATTTCATTTGGCAGATCATAGTCATAGCATCAAAGGGTATCATAGTCTCTACCCTGGCCAACATCGTAGAAATCTTGGAGAAAGACCGTGTTTGGTGCGAGCCAATCATGGAGTTTGACTCCTGTGATCTGGCTTTCATGGCAGAGATATTCAAGGAGCTGAGGGTGTCAGGCCTCGAAGGGTTCTTATCTCGGAAGCCATACTTCTTTCTTCCTCGCCAGATTTCGGAGTTGTACTTGAACTCCGATTCAGTGGATGGAGACATTTTGGGGCGGTTCATCATCCACCACGTCTCAGACCCTGCCCGTGCTGACTCCGAGATCAAACCGATGTCCATGAAGCAAGTACTTCAGCGGAGCTTTCAGCTGCCTAGTTCTGGTATCAGTGTGACTGGATACAAGGACGATCTACTGGACGAATATCTGGAGATTTTCTGCGGTGAGCCGACATCATTCAGGGCTGCCTTCCCGAAAAACTCTATACTACCGAAGTACAGAGCACTGGCTTATATAGTCATGCAGATTCTGACTAGCCAGGCGGGCTCTTTTGATCAAGTGTCCAGACCGAATCTCCAGATGGCAATCTATAACAGAACTCATGTCAATTGGACGGAATTCTTTCTGAAAGAATTCATGACTCAGGCTGCCAAGTTCGATAAGGTCACGCATAGTCTCACTGTCAAAGGGAAGCTTCTCTTCGGAATGAAGCTGACAGTGATGATAGAGGACTTCTGTGGTGCTGACCACATCACCTATGCGGACAAAGCCTATTTCAATCCCAAGAAGGTCCGATTTCATAGTAAGGCAGCAGCCCTACAACAGATTGGGGCCGGGCCTGCTGAGCCTAAGAAAAGGAAGAAGTCCACTACTCGGACCAAGAAAAGGTCGCCTCCTAAAGCTGCTCAGAAGACTCTATCGAAGAAGCAGAAGATGGTTTCTAAGGCAATAATAGTTCCTCTATTCAGACTGCACGATGAAGCAGATTCTTCTGAGAAAACTGTCTCAGCAGAGAAGGCAGTCTCCGCTGAAAAGGGAGAGACAGTGGAACAGGGGTTAGATGCTGAACCGACTACTCCTACTACTCAGACCCCACTAGATGTTCCACCCCTCAGTAGCATCCCTTCTGCTGAGAAAGAGATGTCTCCAATTGAGGTGGAAGACTCGGAGACAGCTTCAGAAGCCGAGACCATCGGGATAGAGGCTGCAGCTCTTCAGACCAGAGCCTCCCAATAAGTCTCAGAGGCCATGCTAGAGATATCAAGTCACTCTGACTTGGTAGCTCTCGCAAGGTAGGCCAGGCTTCACATGCTGATCAGGTTCCAGGAATGGTTTGCCCTTAACAAGCTGATCAGACACCATACCTGTGAACAACTGCATGAGGAAGAGTAGATAATCCACGAGAAGATAGGCTATTCTGAGCCTGCGGACATCAGCTCAATAGAAGACTTAAGGGCGGCAATGCTGGCTATGCTGAATGATAGCGTCCCTTCCACAGCAGCCGCGCCTTCTGATGGGTCTGATCCTGATGATCAGGACCTGCCCAGTGATACAGGCCCTGAGAAGCCTGTTGAAGGAACTCAACTGGAGGAGGGTGCCCAACCCTCAACTGCTGAAGTTCCACTCAGCATCCTCCCTCCAGTCAAGTCGGCGGCTGGTACCTCTCAGGCTGCAGACCCAGAATAGCTGATGCTAGGGTCTGCTTTCGAGGTACCGCCCAGCCCAAAGAGCCGACAGTCCAAGACTATATCTAAGGCCCTAAGAAGTTAAGGAGCTCAGAATAGACTTCTGGCCAACGCTGTCCACAAGACGTGGAAACAGTCTACTCTAGCTCAGAGTGAGGAGATGAAGGAGCTGAGATCTTCCATTCAAAATCAGCAGCGCCTGACTTCTCAACCATTCTCACAGATGCTCTATCCACTCAGAGAGCAGAGTTCGAAAAGCAACAAGCATCGTTGGAAGCTGCCCAGAAGAAACTTTTGGAAGATTTTAAGGTAGCTCACTCAACACACACTGAATCCGTTTCTTTGCTGAGTCAAGCCTCTGAGCTCAGACTTCAATCAATCCAAAAGACTCTGGAAGAAAAGATAGATTCCAAGTTGCAGGACATTCAGACCTTGGTGAATTCCACGCATAAGAAGTACAGCGATGATCTCAACACAGAGAGGAACTACCTCCACCTACGCCTTGAGAAAATGCAGACAACCTTGGATCAGCTGGCCACTGCATATGACGGTCTGAATAAGAAAGTTCAGGTCCCTACCCCTGGCTCAATTGATGATGCTAAAAAGGGGGAAAGGACACTAAGGACTCCAAGGGGATCAAGTTCAGCAAGAGGAGCAGCTGGATGACAATCAACTCCTACTGACTCCCAAGGTACTCAAGGTCAGGCCAAGGGTGTCTCAATAGCGGTTGATGTAGAGCCTGCTGAGACTGGCCAAGCAGCTCAGGACCGAAGGACTCAGCAGACCAAACTCCTATTGAACACATTCAGGAGGTTCCTAAGTTCATTGAGGAGGATTCTGACGAGGAGGAAACTCCTCTGCCTCCTCCGGTGGCGGGTAAGGGGAAGAAATTGCTGAAACTCCCAACCCCACCAAAGAAAGGAGCCAAACGCTACATAAGCTCTAAGGAGAGAGCTCAGATTGAGGCCGATGAAAAGCTTTCCCGAGAGATTGCTGATGTAGAAGCTGCCAACAAACTGAAGAAAGCTCCTGCAAAGGGTAAGACCAAGGTCTCAGGCAGAAAGAAGCCTGGAACTATGCCTCCCCCAAGGAATTTGTTGGTCCCGAGAGCACGTTCAGGTGTAGAGGGGGGGGGGTACACCTGAAAACCGATTTCTCAACTTAAACACGAACAGTCCTTTTTCAGGATAGTGTCGGGCTGAATAGGTTCAGCTGACCAGATAAGTTGTTCTGAATCGTGTTGGCAGGGTGACTGACTCTACTGAGATCTGCTAGCTGACTAAGAGTCAGAATTCAGTATCTTGCAGATAGAGTTCAGTGGTGCGGAATAGTGTAGGCCCAATTCAGTTGAGTTGGAAAACGTTTTTAATAAAACAGTTTCAGTAGATTAGTGCAGTCAGTTAAGTTCCCTGAAACTTAGTTGAATGATTTAAGAAGGCTTTTCAGTATGAACAGTTAAATCAATGCAACAGTGAAAAAGAATAAGAGACACAAGACACAGAGATTTTTAAAGTGGTTCGGACTCAAAAATCCTACGTTCACTGTCCCGAATGATCAGGAAACTATTTATTATACTGAGGTAGTCTCAGTTGGTTTGTACGCTGGACAAACTCTGGTCTTGAGATTTATACTGAGCAATTCTCAGTTTACAAGGTTATCAAATTGAGTGTTTGAAAAACTCTTCAACTATGAAGGAGTTCTTTACAATAAAGAACAGTTCAAAGATGAACTCCTTCGTCTAAGCTATGGATATATTCTATTGAGCTTAGGTTAGAGGGATAGGGAACAATGAAGTGGTTCTAGAATGACGAACAACTGAGTATGACTTTGGGTTCGTGTATCGTCGTTTGGATACTAGAGGCTGTATTTAACAGTTCAGCTTGGTTCCCTAAGAGCTAGAATATAGTTCTTCGCCGGAGATGAATTCTTCGAACCTCTTGCGGATAACTTAGGCTTTTTGAGTTTGCTCATTTGAATGCTCTGTGTATGGGGTTTTTCTTTTTCTTTAGTTTCTCGTATGTTCGCACTCATTTTTCCGTGAGCTTCAAATTTGATTTATCCCTCTATTTATAGAGAAGAGACTAGGAAAGATCCGTTGGAGACGATGATCCTTTGTCTCTCTCTTTTGGGTAGCTAACGGTTCTTTTGTAGCATTTGCACAATCTTTTCCCTCTTTTCTAGAAAGTTGTTGACTTGTAGCTTTAGTAGGTGTAGGACAGGTGTCTGCTTGTCATTGGTCGAGGTTCAGAAAGTGGTTGAGACAGAACAGACTTCAAGGAGATTTGAAGCTGACTTCTCTCTTCCTCGTACTTGACTATGTTGATTGTCTTTGAAAGATCTGACAGTTCAGACGACTGTCTGGCCGTTGCTGAGTCTGATCTTTGATTCAGTAGTGAACTGCTGCTGAGTCTGCTTTAATGAAGATCAACTCTGAGTACAGTGAACTACTCCTGCTAAGTTCAGTTTCACTGACTCCTTTCAGTATATTGCTCCTGTTGAGTTCAGTATTTATTGAGTCTTCTACTTCTGGTGCTGAGGCGGATAAGCAACTGAATGCCTGAACCAGAGCAGAGGGTCTACTGAGTCTGAAACCTCAGAGACAAAAATAGGTTACAACTTAAAGGTTTACCGATCAAGATAGGGTTTTGGGATCTTCAAATCTTCAGACTAATTTAGAGCACAAGGCTACTGAGTATCGGTTAGTAAAGAAGATAGAATCATTTCCCACTACATCTAATACTGCTGAGGATAAAATCATCACCCAACAATTTCCCCCTATTTGATGATGCCAAAACCTATCAACAAAAATCAACATCTAACACTATGACTAGTCAGAAACAGAGCTCCTTACAAATATTACAAGTAGAATCAGTGGAGTTGTTCTTCAAGTCCTAGACTACTGAGGGGATCAGGGCAGAAAGTCAGAATATAGAGACTAAGAATATTCTCCCTGTTTTAACAATATTTTCCCGAAATACAGCAAGTCTAACAGAATCTGGCTAAGCAATAAACTGACAGAAAATCAGACAGTGAGTGTGTGAGTCAGTAATCACTTCAGTGATTCTGAGTGTTAAGCATAAAAGAACACAGCTATTCAGACAATAAGATATTGTCAAAGCCAAAAACAGAGATATCATATATAATGTAAGAAAATTCAGTACAGATACATCTCTGCTATACTTGAAAAAAAAAGAGTACAGAAGCAAGGAATCATTTGAACTGCCTAATCCTGTCTTTGAAATCTTGCGATTAAGATTCAGGAAAGGGCACTCCATACATCCTATATGTGATCTTCCTTTGCTTCAGTATCTCAGCAAAGTCCGCTGGGTCTTCTTCATCATGGAATTTGGCTTCAGCAGCGGCCTTCACTTCTTTCTCAATGGCACCATAGTGAATAGATCCATCCAGTCTTCGTGGGGGTGGCAGTATTCTGGGGTCTGGGACTCTGACATCAACATTCTCTTAGACAACTTTCTGCATCCAGGCGTACATGTCTAAGTCTGCTCTCATCGTCCATTCAGTGTAAGCTTCGGCTTTTCGTTTTTCAGACCAGAATCTCCAGAAGTAGTTCCTTTTGATGAACTCTATCTTCAGTGCTTCCCATCTCTGAGTGTATTCTACTGGCATCCATTCATCAGTTCTCGGCCATCTGTAAATCTTCAGATCAGTAGGCTTCCTGAATTTCCTGTATCTGTAAGGAATATCAGCTTTTGAAGCAATCCTCTGACTGGCTTCTTTTTCAGTTCTGATTCTGAGTGCCTCAAGATCTGCCATTCTGATCCGTTCTCTGGCAACTTCTATTTGCCTGGCCTCTTCTCCTCTATAAAGATATATGTCCATTTGAGCCCAGATTGCATCCATTTCAGCATCCTGTACCTTAGAGGCAATATAGGAGGGCTTATGAGGCGGCTCTTCCACTGAGTTAGTAGGAGTTGATGATTTCTCTTTTGAAGTACCCTGCTTCTCAGTAGACTTGTGCTGTTGCTTCTCCTTTTCTCTGTCAGCTTCATTGCTGAATTTGAGCCTCCTAGGAGGCAACCTAGCAGTAGATGGTCTTTTGCCGCCGCGAGCTTTTGTCTTACCTTTAGCAGGCTTAGCTTTTGGTTTGTTGGTTGCTTCAGCATCGGCTATCTCCCTAGCCAGTTTCTCATCTGCAGCTATCTGAGCCTCCTTCCCCGGAGTAATATATCTCTTAGATTTCTTGGAGGGAGGGGTCGGGAGCTTAAGGATTTTCTTTCCTTTTCCAGTAACTGGAGGTGGAAGAGGAGCTTCTTCCTCTTCTGAGTCCTCCTCGTCTGCGTACTCAGCAACTTCCTTAATGATGTCAAGTGGAGTCTGAGTTGCCTGAGTTGCTACTTCTCTGGTTCCTGAGCCACTTGGGCCAGTCTCAGTTGATGCTGCAACTGCAGCTGCCTCACCAGTTGTGGTAGGTTCAGTAGGAGCAGATGTCTGAGCTGAGCTTGCTCCTGCTACTGACCTTACCTTCTTGGGAATCTTCAGTACCAGCTCCTTGGTGGCTTCCCCCTTAGTTGATTTTTTAGTATCAGCTTTTGTCTGCTTAGCCATCCTTTCCCCCTTTTTGGCATCATCAATGATAATAAGAGGTGGAGCGAATACCTTCTTGTTTAGGCTAGAGTACGGGGCTGACAATTCGTTTAGTTTGGTGTAGATCTTGGTCAGCTCCTCGTGCAGCTCGTTCTTCTCATGGATCATCTTAAGTTTGTACTCTTTATGAGACTAATTTGCTGCAGCCTCGAACTCGTTCAGCTTTTGTTCAACCGTCTCTTCCAGGGCCTTCTGAATTGAGTTGAGTCTAAGCTCATTGGCCTGAGTGATGGTTGTGACTGACTCAATATGAGAAATCTGAGAGGCCTTGAGATTTTCAATCAACTTATCCTGGCCTTCCTGAATCAATCTGAGCTGAGCCTCGAAGTCAGCTTGCTGAGTGTCTAGTGCTTGAGATATGATGTTGGAGAAGTCAGGGACAGAAGATTATGACAATGTGGTTCTGAGTCCCTAAATCTCTGCGCTTGTGGCTTGGGCAGTCTGTCGCCATGTCTTGTGAACTGTACGGGCAAGAAGCCTGTTCTGAGTACCCTGGCTTCTAAGAGCCTTCGCCACTGACTTCGATCGTTAGCTTTTAGGGCTGGGCGCTACTTCGAACGTCGATTCTAGCAAGAGCTAAGCAGGCTCTGCAGAAGTCGAAGTACCAGCTGCCGACTTCTCAGGAGTAAGGATACTGAGAGGAAGTTCAGTAGGCGCGGGAGTATCCTTGTCCGGTTGAGTTCCCTCATTAGGCTTCTTAGGGCCTGAATCACGGGGTGGGTCCTGACCATCGGGATCAGACCCATCAGATGGGGCTGAAGCTGACGCTGGCTGACGGTCATTCAGCATTACCAGTATGGTAGCCCTCAAATCCTCCAAGGTTCCAAGGTCAGCTGGCTCGGAGTAACCAATCTGCTCTCTGATCCTCAGTTCCTTCTCATGGAGTTGTTCGCAGGAGTGATGTATGATGAGACGTTACAAATTGTGTCACTCCTGGAACCTGAGCAGCATGTGGAATCTCGCCTGTCTCGCAATGAGAACTAGATCGCTGTGGCCTGAGATCTCCGGTATGTGCTCTGTGATCTCTCGGGATGCTCTAGATTGAAGAGCTGAAGCTTCCATCCCGATAGACTCATCTTCTGAGGCTATTTCTGATTCCTCTATCTCGATATGAGACACCTGTTTCTCAGCTGAGGGGAGACTGCTGAGAGGAGGGACATCCAAGGGGCTCTCCAGGGTTTGAACATCTTAGACCTGGACTTCTTCAGCTGGGACCCCTTGGTCCACTACTTCTTCATGTTCAGTGGAGACGGCTTTCTCCACTGACGGAGTCTTCTCAGAAGACTCGGATTCATCTCTGAGCTGCAGAGGCTGTTCAGTAGCTGCTACCTCTGGCTCTGCCTCTGTCTCAGTAGGCAACGCTGTGCTGACCTTCTTCAGCCTTTTCGCCGGTGCTTTAGGCATTTTAGCTTGAGGAGACCTTTTCTTTGAAGGCGCGGTCTTCTGAGGCGTTGTTTGCAGAGTTGTAGGCCCGGAGCCAATCTGGCGAAGGGCCGCGCCCTGTTCAAAACCTGACCTTTTTAACGTTGAAGTACTGCTTGCAGCAAATGTGATCTGGTCAGAAGTGCAGTAGTCTTCGATCATCACTGAGATCTTCAGTCCATAAAGTAGCTTCCCTTTGGCGCTCAGCCTGTTAGATGCTTTGTCAAATTTTGCGGACTGCACCATAAATTCCCGTATGAAGAACTCTGTCCAGTTGATCTTGGCCCTATCATAGATGGCCATGATCAGTTGTAGCTTTGGTTTCGACACCTGATCGAATGATCCTGCTTGACTCGTTAGCAGCTGAGTCACGATATATGCAAGAGCTCTATACTGAGGTAGCATAGTATTCTTGGGAAATGCGGCTCTGAAGACTGTGGGCTTCCCGCAGAAAATGGATAAGTAGTCATCCATTTGATCATCATTGTATCCCACGGTGCTGACGCCTTCACTTGGCAGATTGAAGCTTCTCCGAAGAGCCTCTCTGATTGACATCTGCTTCACCTCTATATCCGTCCTCGAAGGATCGCCGACTGTGCAGACGATAAATCTCCCTCGGATATCTCCGTCTACTGAATCAGAATTCAAGTAGATCTCCACAACTTGTCGGGGAAGGAAGAATGTAGGCTTCTTTGTCAGAAAGCCTTCTAGACCGGTTTCTCTGAGAGCTGAGAAAACTCCTCCATTGTTGGGTGATGATTCAATCCTCAGCATGATCATACTTGTGGGAAATGACTCTATCTTCTATACTGAATCACGCTCAGTAGCCTCGTGCTCTGACTGTTGACAAGATTTGAAGATCCCAAAACCCTATCTGATTGGTGAACCATTCCTTTGTATTCGTATTTGTCTCTGAGGTTTCAGACTCAGTAGACACTCTGCTCTAGTCAAGGCGCTCAGTAGCTCATCAGCCTCAGCACCAGTGTAGAAGACTCAGTGAATACTGGACTCAGCAGGAGCAAGATATGCGAGAGAGTCAGTTGAACTGAACTCAGCAGGAGTAGGTCACTGGACTCAGAGCTGATTTTCAGTAGACCTTTCTCAGCTGTCTATCTACTGAATACAAAATCAGACTCAGCATTGGCTGACAGTCTTCTGAACTGTCTGAATCTTTTGATAAGCTATCAGTGTTGTCAAGTACGAGGAAGAGAGAAGTCAACTTCAGTTGCCTCGAAGTTTGTTCTGTCTCAACCACCACATCCACCTCGACGAATGACAAGCATACACGTGTCGTCTCACCTACTAAAGCTACAGTCAACATATTTCCGTAAAAGGAGGGAAAGGACACTGTACCTACTACAAAAGAGCCATTTGCTACCGCAAAAGAGGGAAAAAGAAGAAGATCGTCTCCAACGTATCTATTCTTCTCTCCACTCTATAAATAGAGGGATCATTCAAGATTTGAAGCGAACACCTAGAACCAACACAAGAACGCGAAGCAAGAAACGCACAGAGCATTCAAACGAGCGAAATTAACGACTAAGCCTTTCGCAAGAATCAACCGAGTTATCTCCGGTGAAAGACTACATCCAGCTCAAAAGGAACCAAGCTGAACCGACATAAGCTTCTAGTATCCAAGCGACTGACACGAACCTATAGCTAAACCCTCAGCTGTTCGTCGCTCTAGATAGCTACATTCTCGTTCCTTATCCCTCTAACCCTAAGCTCACTTGTTATATCCATAGCTTAGACGAAGGAGTTCACATTTGAACCCAATCCTTATTGTATAAGGACTCCTTCATTGTTGGAGAAGTTTGTCAAACACTTAAAGTTTGATAGAATTGTAAACTGGGACTTGCTCAGTATAATCCCCAAGCCACGGCTTTGTCCAATGGACAAGCCGACCGAGACTAACTCGGTATAATAAATAGCCTCCCGATCTATCGAGACAATTGGACGTAGGATTGTTGATATCCGAACCACTTTAAAAATATACGTGTCGTTTACTTACTTGTTTCATTGATTTTACCGTGCATACCGAACATCATATTTAAAATCAATTTAACCGTCTCGCATTCTCGAACTTCTTATCTACCGAACCGAGACTTGCATAAAATGTTTTCCTCATTAAAACCGATTTGGGCCTACACAATTCCGCACACCGAACTCTCACCGATCGATACCGACTCGACCTAGTCGGTTAGCGGATCTCGGGCGAGTCGGATACTCCTTTAGCCTTTAACACGATTGGAAACGTTGTATGCGGTCCGGCCGAACTATTTCAAGACGGCACCTTCCCCGAATAGGACTGTTCGTGTTCGAAAGTTGAGAAATTTGGATTCAGGTGTATTCCCCCCCCTCCACACCTGAACTCACTCACGAGACCAACATCCATGTAGTCGAGATCGCAGACGTCAAACTCCATGACTGGCTCGCACCAGACACGGTCTTTCTCTAGGATTTCTTGCATATTCTCTGGAGCATAAACAACATTTCCAGACATTTTATCAGTAACAAACAAGATTATCAGTATCGAATGGATATATATAAAAAATATAGTGATGCTGAGTAATCATATAAGTTGTCAGAAAGATTTGATATCATACCACTGAAATTTTTGAGAAATTTTTTGAAGATTTGAAAGAGATTGCAAGTAAGGTTTGCAAGTAATGAGATCTCAAAAATTTCGGAGTTAAAGATTTGATAGTTCGCAAATGGCGGTTTCAAAGATTTGATCGTAAACATATATCTAAGAGAATGTGAACAGTTAATGATCAATGGTTCAGTTTAAAACCCGCTTTTTGAGATGGACGACTAAGATTAAGTATTATAAAATAGGCAATGATCAAATTAGCCGCCTAAGTCAAAGACAGTTGTATATAGCCTAAGAAGTAACTATGATACGACATGCATTAAATGCGTGGCAGAGTTCAGCAAGCTTATGCATAGAATGTCGTGCATTAAATGTAAACCGTTAATATTAAATGACAATTCTTAAGGCATTGAATACGGTGCTGAATCTGAATCATAAATTCATAGAACTGTTCTATTGGCTACTACTGAGTAGAGATACGCAAACCTATCAGCTGAACATTGCAGTCAGCTGATACCTCGTGTAGATGGTTGCTGAGTCTCTACGCACTGATTTTACTCAGTACTGAGAGTGAACATTCCCCCTTACTGAATGCTCCTCTCCTGAATCCTCTTACTGACTGGAGTCAGTAGGGTCCAGCAGACCTAGCTCTACTGAAAGTTCTCTGAATCTAGCTTCAGCTAGAGGCTTGGTCAGTATATCGGCCCTTTGTCGGTCAGTATGGATCTTTTCCATCCTGATATCCTTTTTCTCGACATGGTCACGAATGAAGTGATGTCTGATGTCCACGTGCTTGCATCTTGTATGAAGTACAGGATTCTGAGTGATTGCAATGGCACTGGTACTGTCACAGAAGATTGTCACGTCATTCTTAATGACGTCATAGTCGCGTAGCTGCGTTCTCAGCCAAAGGATTTGGGTGCAGCAACTTCCGACAGCCATGTATTCAGCTTCAGTAGTTGACGTGGCTACTGAGTGTCGTTTCTTTGAAAACCATGAGATCAGCTTACTGCCAAGGAACTGACCCGTTCCTGAAGTTGATTTTCGGTCAATTCTACACCCTGTATAGTCAGCATCAGAATAACCAGTTAGTTCTATATTATCATCAGCTGGATACCATAAACCCATGTCAGGTGTTCCTCTGAGATAGTGGAGAATCTTCTTTGCTGAGTCCATGTGACTCTGCTTTGGATTCGCCTGAAATCGAGCACAGACACCAACAACATAAGTTATGTCCGGATGAGTAGCTGTTAAGTATAATAAAGAACCAATTATAGCACGAAATTCAGTTTGGTCCACTGATACTCCCTCTTTATCAAGATCAATCTTCATATTCGTGTTTATCGGGATCTTGATAGGTTTGCCGGATGTGCAACCGAATCTTTTGATGACGTCTCGAGTGTATTTGCCTTGATTGATGAACATTCCCTTCTCAGATTATTTGACTTGAAAGCCGAGAAAATAATTCATTTCTCCCATCATTGACATCTCGAACTTATCCTTCATCATTTTCTCAAACTGCTGACACATGATGACGTTCTTCGAGCCAAAGATGATGTCATCTACGTAGATCTGCACGAGTAATAGGTCGTCTTCCAGTCGAATGCTGAATAATGTGCGATCTACTTTGCCTTTCTGAAAACCTTTCTGAAGAAGAAACTTAGATAGGGTATCGTACCAAGCCATGGGTGCTTGTTTTAACCCATACAGAGCCTTTCTGAGTCTATAAACTTGATGTCCCTGCTGAAAGCCGGACGATTGTTCCACATAGACTTCTTCTTTCAGCACGCCGTTCAGGAAAGCAGACTTCACATCCTTTTGATAGACTCTGAATCTTTGATGTGTTGCGTAGGCTAGGAATAGTCTGATTGCCTCCAATCTTGCAACCGGAGCGAAAGTGTCATCGAAATCTATCCCTTCAGCTTGACAGTAGCCTTTTGCCTCGAGTCTTGCTTTATTACTATGACGTTGTTTTCATCCCGCTGGTTCTTGAAGACTCATTTTGTTCCAATCCCATGTTGATGCCGGGGTCTGTCAACAAGCTCCCAAACTTCGTTTCTCGTGAACTGATTCAGCTCCTCCTGTATGGCTGTGATCCAGTCAGCATTGTTCAGTGTGTCCTCGATTGTCTGAGGTTCTTCAGTAGACAAGAAGCAGGAGTATAAGGCGCTTTCTCCCTGACAGAATCTTGATCTTGTCTTTACGCTTGCTGAAGGATCTCCAATGATTAAATCAGAAGTATGAGCATCCAACCACGATCTTCGTTGTTTCAGCTCTTCATCTGAAATTTGGTCAACAGAGATAGTAGGTGAGTTAGGCATTTCAGTTGTACTATTCTGAGATTGAAGCAGTTCAGTTATGAGAGTGTGATCTACTGAGTCACCAGGTTTAGAGGCATTTAGCTCAGGAACTTCAGTTTTTCCCCCTGAGTTGTTATTCTCAGTAGTGGTCTCAGTTACCTCATGGGTGTCTTCATCGACCTCAGTTACCTGGGATTGACTCTGTTCAGGAGAGTCAATCTGCTCAGCTACCTCTGCTGTAGGTTGAGATTCAGTAGACTTGTCTTCAGTTTCCTCATCTGAATCATCATCCCAACATGGCTGGATCTTTTCGACTTTGTCTTTTAAGCTCAGATCCTGTAGCTACTTACTAATGTCCTCAGATTCAGATTTAGAGTTATTACTCCTGTCTTCAGTAGCAAACTCATTAAAAACAACATGAGGGCTTTCTTCCACGCAAAGGGTCCGATAGTTGAATACCCTGAAAGCTTTGCTGACCCGGGAGTATCCTAAGAACACTCACTGATCTGACTTGCTATCAAAAGTTTTCAGCTGATCTTTCCCCTAATGTGGATAAAGCACGAACACCCAAAAATATGGAAATAAGATAGAGAAAGCTTCCTGTCGTTCCATAGTTCATATGGTGTCCTCTTATGCTGCTTTGTCAGTAGAGATCGGTTCTGAGTGTAACATGCAGTGTCAGTAGCTTCTGCCCAGAATTTGGATGGGAGTCCTGAGTCTGCAAGTAGAGTTCTTGCTGCTTCTTTCAGTGTTCGATTCTTTCGTTCAGCAACCCCATTCTACTGAGGGGTGCGCGCAGCAGATGTCTCATGCTCTATTCCTTCTGCTTTGCAGAACTCCTCCACCATGAAATTAAGGAACTCAGTTCCCCTGCTGGACGTATTTTGACAATTTTGGTGTTCTTCTCGACACTGAGCTTTTTCAGAAGCGTTGGTAACTCTGTTTTGACGTAAGACTTGTTGGCAATAAATATGACTCATGTGTAGTGCGAGTAATCATCAATGACCACCAATGCATACTTCTTGCCTCTGATCGTCACCGGAGAGACTGGACCGAATAAATCCATATGTAGCAGCTGAAGGATTCCATCAGTGGAAGGAGATGGAACAGGTGGATTTTGTTTCTTTGTTTGCTCTTCCTTCAGACATGCTTCACACTGAGTGTCTTTGCTGAATACTTCATTCGGCAGTCCTCTTGCTAGAGTGTTTCTTGTTAATTTGTTGAGCGTCTTGAAGTTGAGATGGCTGAGTCTCCTGTGCCAAAGCCAACCCGTTTTGCTGTCATTCTTCGCCAACAGACAAGCTTCAGGTTCAGCTAAGTTCCAGTCAGCTACATAGATATTCTTCTTCCGCGAACCTGATAACACTGTTTTCCCTGTGGATTTATCAATAACATCACAGAAACCAGCGTCAAATATCACTCTATTCGAGTTATCACAGAATTGACTAACAGAGAGAAGGTTATGCTGAAGTCCTTCAACATATGATACTCTTGGAACTTTGGCAGTTCCAATGCTGAGTGTTCCATAGCCTCTGGTATAGCCTTTGGCATTATCTCCAAACTCGATTCGGGGTCCTTCTTCAGTTGTATAATTCTTGAGTAAGTCCTTTTGGTAAGTCATGCGTCTTGAGCATCCGCTGTCCACATACCAAGGATCTTTGTGCACCTGCAAAACAGAATTATATTTAGGTACCCTTTATTTTTGATTTTGGGTGCTTAGACGTTAGTTTTGGTAACCCATATTTGTCTTACGACCCTGGTGGTCTCAGACAACTTCTTTCCACTTGCGTCAACGTATCTGACCACTGGACTAGTCGATGATGACTTTTTAGGCTTTTCAGGTTCAGGAGTCCTGATCTTCTGAGTGGGTGGACTGTTGACCTTTGCCTTTTGTGCAGCTTTCTTCTTCTTCTTCTAACTTTTGGATCCTCTCCTGACTATAGGATCATAATAATATGACCCATACTGAGCTGGATGTGTCAGCTAAGGAGGTCCATACTGATCAGCCCATTTTGATTTGTTGGTTCCCCCTTGACTGAACTGGGGTGTTTTGGTGCTGATCGTCTTGTCAGAGTGCTGATGTGTAGGATGAGGTGCCTTCATCTTCTGTTTGTTCTTGGCTAGGGGATTCGGTATATGCCCGCATTGATGGTCTCCCCTTGAACAAACCTATCAGTAAGTCGCACTTCTGAGTGTACGGGGGCAGATGAGGAAGTTCCCTGGCTGAATCCAAGTCCTTCCTTACAATGCTTGGGCTTGTTGTTGGCTAGCATAGCCTCTAGCTTCTTTTCAGCGCCCATGTAACGCTCAGTCATCAGGTTTCTCCAGACATCATCACTTTTCTTTAGCATTTCATGCTCGGTCTGAAGTCCTGCAGTTCTTGCTTCAGTAGACTCAGTTCAGTATCTTTCTGAGTTAAGTCGTTGGTCAGAACTGAGATCCGATCTTCTTGATGCTGAGACTTGGCCATCAGAGAGCTTATCTCCTCCCTGAGTCTCAACACAAGTCCTTCAGACTCAGTAGCAACGTGACTCTTCTGAGAAAGTCTCTGATTCTCCACTTTCAGGGTATCCAATTCCTGAAGAGTCTTACTGAGCTGCAGACTCATCTGAATTTGTTCGTCGAGTAGTTCTTCATATGCGATCGCGACGTCCAAATTCTCATCTGCACCTGAAAGAGTGTCGTGTGTGCAATGTGAAGAGGAATTAAATGGTTCATGAGAGTTTACCTCATCCTCTTCTTCCGCCATGAGACACTTTTCAGTATCTTCTTCATTTTCAAGCTCTAAGGCCATGAAGGCTGCTTCATCATCCGATGAATCCATGAAGGAGTCAACTTCATCTGAGTCGTCTGAGAGTTCACCAGTAATGTATGCTTGTCTCTTCTTGATGAACTTCTCCCTTCGAGCTTTGCGTGTTGCTCGTTCAGCAGTGCTGAGCTCAGGACAATCATACTGATAATGTCCTGGCTTTTTGCAGTTGTAGTAGGTGGTGACTCCTTCTTCCTTACTTTCACTGTCTTTTGACTGTGCTGAGTCATCCTGTTTCCTGCATTCAGAAGTATGTGAGTCAGGAGTGCGCTTGGGTGTGTATTCATTCTTACCCTTAGAGTCTCTGACAACTCTTGAGAGCTTTCTGTGCCTCTCTTTCTCCTTCTGGTATTTTACGGCAAGCAGTGCGTATTTCTTGGCTAGATTACCTTCTTGTATGTCAGTGAGTGAAGGTTCAGCCTTGTTAGACGCTGGAGCTGCTGAGCTGACTGATGCTTTGAATGCATGGTCGATTTTGGTGTCAGCTTCAGCTCGCTGCTTCCTTTGAGGTAAGCCAAACTCGAATACCTCTGATTTGAGTTCTGAAAAGATATGGTCAGGAGTAACAATATCTAAATCAGAATGACGTAGTAATATAGCGAAAGGAGTCCAGTGACCATCTGGCAGTGCCCTCAAAATCTTGAGATTCATTTCTCGGTTGGAGAATGTCTTTCCCAGCCCGTTGATGGAGTTCATCAGATTCGTGAATCTGACGTTGAGATCTTCAATGGTGTCATCAGGCATGAGCGACAATTTTTCCAGCTTTTGGAGTTCCAGCACAAGTTTATTTGCTTTGATCTTCTGAGTCCCCCGACTTAATAGCGCTAAAGCATCCCAGAGTTCCTTCGCGGACTTGCAGTCCTGAACTCTCCTGAGGTAGGAATCATTCAGGGTGGTTAGTATGGCGTTTCTGGCGACACGGTCTAAGTTGTGAAGCTTCTTCTCCTCTGAGGTGAAGAGACTTCTATCCTTGGGAATCTTCTTCCCGGTCACCATTCTACCTCTATCTGCTGGATCCTGGGTTACGACACTATCTATTATGGGGACGATAGGTCCATCCTCAAGAACTTCTGTCATGCTGTCGTGGAGAGAGGTCAGATGGGCTTCCATTCTGACTCACCATACGCCGTAGTTCTCTACTGAGAACATGGGCACCATCCTTATACCTGACATATCAGACATATTTGATAATGATATGAATGAAGAATGATATGCAGTGAAAATGTTTTCCGGATCCGTTCAAGTAGACCAGTTTCAGAATAACAAGAGTCTTAGAGAAATCATGCTCTGATACCAATTGTTGGTCCTGAGAGCACGTTCAGGTGTAGAGGGGGGGGGGTGAATACACCTAAAAACCAATTTCTCAACTTAAACACGAACAGTCCTTTTTCAAGATAGTGTCGTGCTAAACAGGTTCAGCAGACCAGATAAATTGTTCTGAATCGTGTTGGCAGAGTGACTGACTCTACTGAGATCTGCTAGCTGACTAAGAGTTAGAATTCAGTATCTTGCAGATAGAGTTCAGTGGTGCGGAATAGTGTAGGCCCAATTCAGTTGAGTTGGAAAACGTTTTTAATAAAACGGGTTCAATGAGATTAGTGCACCGCTTAAGTTCGCTAAAACTCAGTTGAATGATTTAAGAAGGCTTTTCAGTATGAATAGTTAAATCAATTCAACAGTGAAAAACAATACGAGACACAAGACACAGAGATTTTTAAAGTGGTTCGGACATAAAAATCCTACGTCTACTGTCCCGAATGATCAGGAAGCTATTTATTATACTGAGGTAGTCTCAGTTGGTTTGTACACTGGACAAACTCTGGTCTTGAGATTTATACTGAGCAAGTCTCAGTTTACAAGGTTATCAAACTGAGTGTTTGAAAAACTCTCCAACTATGAAGGAGTTCTTTACAATAAAGAATAGTTCAAAGATGAACTCCTTCGTCTAAGCTATGGATATATTCTATTGAGCTTAGGTTAGAGGGATAGAGAACAATGAAGTGGCTTCTAGAACGACGAACATCTGAGTATGAATTTGGGTTCGTATATCGTCATTTGGATGCTAGAGGCTGTATTTAACAGTTCAGCTTGGTTCCCTAAGAGCTAGAATATAGTTCTTCGCCGGAGATGAATTCTTCGAACTTCTTGCGGAGAACTTAGGCTTTTCGAGTTTGCTCGTTTGAATGCTCTATGTATGCGGTTTTTCTTTTTCTTTCATTTCTCGTATGTTCGCACTCGTTTTCCCGTGAGCTTCAAATTTGATTTATCCCTTTATTTATAAAGAAGAGACTAGGAAAGCTCCGTTGGAGACGATAATCCTTTGTCTCTCTCTTTTGGGTAGCTAACGGCTCTTTTGTAGCATTTGCAGAGTCTTTTCCCTCTTTTCCAGAAAGTTGTTGACTTGCAGCTTTGTAGGTGTAGGACAGGTGTCTGCTTGTCATTGGTCGAGGTTCAGAAAGTGGTTGAGACAGAACAGACTTCAAAGAGATTTGAAGCTGACTTCTCTCTTCCTCGTACTTGACTATGCTGATTGTCTTTGAAAGATCTGACAGTTCAGACGACTGTCTGGCCGTTGCTGAGTTTGATTTTTGATTCAGTAGTGAACTCCTACTGAGTCTGCTTTAACGATGATCAACTCTGAGTACAGTGAACTACTCCTGCTGAGTTCAGTTCCACTGACTCCTTTCGCATATCGTGCTCTCGCCGAGTCCAAGTATTTACTGAGTCTTCTACTTCTGGTGCTGAGGCGGATAAGCAACTGAATGCCTGAACCAGAGCAGAGGGTCTACTGAGTCTGAAACCTCAGAGACAAAAATAGGTTACAACTTAAAGGTTCACCGATCAAGATAGGGTTTTGGGATCTTCAAATCTTCAGACTAATTCAGAGCACAAGGCTACTGAGTATCGGTTAGTAAAGAAGATAGAATCATTTCCCACTACATCTAATACTGCTGAGGATAGAATCATCATCCAACAGAAGCTCAAAATCGGCGATGAGGCCGGCAAAAAGAAGGAAAAGGAACAACAACAACACTAGGAGACTGGCCAGCAGGGTGAAATCAAGTCTAAATCTCAATCACCTGCTGAGTCAGAAGAAGAACATCACATTCCCTCCTATGTCCCCTTTAAGGAACAAGAATTGGAGATGAAAGAGATGTGGGACACGATGGAGAGGGCTCTTGATAGAACTGCAGAGGCTAGGCAAATTAGTGAAGCCCGAGAGAGGCTCAGACTTGCAGATTTAGAAGCTCTCAGGCTGAGAACTGAGAAAGAGGCTCGGGAGAGAGTACCTGACAAACAAGTTGAAATTCCTTATAGGTACAGACGAGGCAAGAAGCTCACTGATCTGAACATTCACAGATGGCCAAGGATTGAAACGTGGATGCCATGGGAGCGGACTTAGAGATGGGAAACTCTCAAAGCTGAGTTTATCAAGAGGAACTTCGTCTGGAAGTACTGGCCTGACATGAACAAGATAACTTGTAACGCCCCAATTTTCAAAACTTTACAAGGGACGCTACTTCATACTTAACATGCATATCTTAATTCCTTCAAAACATTTCCATGAAAAAGAATCAATTTATTTTCATACTCAGCGGAAGTCTTAAATAAAAATAATTACGACTACTAGTTTTCAAAAATGAAATGCACAGTTCATGATAAAAACTAGTTTTAATGTATAAATAAGTTTCATAAATCCTTCATCGTGTGACCATCACCACCAACACCTCTACGCATTGACCAAACCATTTCCTGAAAATGTGAAAATATAAGGGGGCTGAGTACGACTACTCAGTGGGGAATACACTTATCCAAACTATATAATATACATATATATTATGGAAAATTAGATCACATAAGAATTACGTAGTCACATAGACCACCGAGTCAACTTCGACTCTAACATTAAAAACGGATCAACTTCGATCCCGGTCAACTTCGACCATGAACATGTGTACCGATCAACTTCGATCGCGGATCAACTTTGATCCCGGTCAACTTCGACCATAAACCTTTATACCGATCAACTTCGATTGCGGATCAACTTCGATCCTTTCTTTTCATGCCTGACATTAACTCATAAAAATCGAGCATAAAATATAATAAGGATAACTGTAGTGTAAGAATACTTCCCAACCTTAACCTTGATTTTGAATGAAAAACTATGGATATCAATGTTTAAGTCCTGCGCCGATCCTAAACATAAAAATTTATCTTAATGACTCGTACATGGAGTGTCATGAATGCATCAACAATTCAAATAATTCATAAAAATCAAACAACGTATACTATACATAATCTACTTATTAACATGTATTTTTAATGATTTCACATAGTAATAATCTTAAGTATATTAAACACAATTTTATATCTATTGACAATTCATTCGTGGATTGAGTAATCCATCAATTCATGAAATAAATTAATAAAATCATAAAAGTATTGTCCTAAAACTTATAGACCTCTAAGATGAAAAAAATATTACATATTCATCTTAATAAAACGTACCATAATCAAGAATTCATTTAATAGTAACATTAAAATTTTTGTTTTTCAATCTACGTGCAAGTTGTCAAAGAATTTGGCACATCAACAAACAAATTAACAAATAAATAGTAAGCGTATCCTAAAAATTCTATATTTTTAACATGAATGACATAACATGTATTATATCCCACTAAAATTCAGCATGATCGAAAACAATGTAAAGAAAACTTGAAAAACAATTTTCTTATCAAGCTCATGAACATGCTGTAAAAAACGGACAGGTTACGAATAACAATTTTTAACAAATATTTATCATGCTTCGAAAATTCTACAAAACTAGTGAAGCATACTAGACATACCTAAGAAGACGATCCTAAATTTTCACGAAGATATGATGACTGGAAGTTGTGTAAATAATTCTTAAAACAGTTTGCAGATATGCTGGCAGATTTTCGAAAATTTTATGGGATGCTATATTATGAGCGACTAAGGGGTATTTATAGGCCTAGAAACCATTATCTAAATATCCCTAATCCTATAAGGTATCAAATAAATTTTACCCATATTTATTTTCGTGATAATATAATTTATATAGAATTTAGTCTATCACTTACCATATAAGAGATTCAATCCTAGTAGGATTAGGATATAGACACAATTAAAATTCATCCTAAACATAAATATCACACATAAAATATATATTTTAATCATAAGATATAATATAAAATTATCTCCTAATTATTTGCACAAATATAAAATATTTAATACTTTTATGAATCCTAGTTGGTTTAGGAAATCCAAAATAAATATTACTCTTGCCTAATAATTCTAATATTATTTCTATCTCACCAAAATAATATAATCATATTATGAAATAAATAAACATATTCAAATTTTAAAATAAATTTATATAATAAAAATAATTTAATGACAAATAAGATAAATGCTTTAATTTTCATTTAAATTTCTAAGGCGCGACTTACAGAACTAAAACACTTGATAACATGCATGAATAAATATGCAATGCATTTTATATCAAAAATTTCAGGGCGTTACATAACTGCCTTTGTTGAATGGCTTTTGGTGAGCGATCTTGAAATTTATGCCAGAGTCCAGAAATCCTTAGCTGAAAAAGTAGATGTTCGAGTCCCAGTTCCTAGACCGCTGCCTCCTCCACAGAAGCTTGATTGATCATTGCATATTGGAACCATAGAAGGAGAAGTCAGCAGTGCTGTCAAAGCCTTAAATCTTGATGAATCTGACCCTACTGATATGTTGAAGATACTGAAGCTCAGGAAAGACACCTTCCGGATGTATGGATTGCCGCTGCCAGAAGAGAAGTCCAGAGATTTCAAAGCACGAATCCAGCAGTTCAGGAGATAGATAGATAACTTCTTTGTATCCTGTTCTTATTTCTTAGAATGGCAAGTGATGTAATGTACTGAATTCTCTTATCTATAAAACATCTTTGTTGTTCGGCCCGACAATACCTTATTGTCTTCATGGCCTTGTTTATTTAAGCTTAACACTCAGAATCACCTAAGTGATCACTGACTCACATACTCACTGCTGATATTTGTGTGTCTATTTTGCTTAGCTGATAGATCTTTCTTTGTTACAAGCATGGGGGAAATTTATTGTATAAGGATGTTCAGGGGGAAATTGTTGTTAGATTTCTGTATAGGTTCTGATATTCCTCTCCTGTATTCCCTCAGTAGTTTAGAACTTGACGAACAACTCCACTTATTCTACTTGTAATATTTGTACGGAGTTTGTTTCTGATAGTTTGCAGTGTTAGGTTTTGGCATCATCAAATCGGGGGGAAATTGTTGGGAGATGATTCAGAAGCTTAGTGCTATTAGATTTGAATGATCCCAGAACCCTACTTTGATTGGTGAACCTTTTAGTTCTAACTGTTTTTATCTCTAAGAGTTTCAGACTCAGTAGAGATTCTTTCTGCATGGTTCAGGCACAGAGTTTTGTCTGATGACCTTTTAGTAGACTATCAACCTTAGTACCATGGAGAGAAGACTCAGTAGTGCTAGTCTCAACAAGAGCAGCATACTGAGAGGCTTGAATGCTCAGTAGTGCTGGACTCAGCAGGAGCAGCATACTGAAAGGAGTCACTAGAACTGGACTCAACAGGAGCAGTTCGCTGAACTCAGAGTTGATCTTCAGTAGAGCTGGACTCAACAGGAGTATGCTACTGAACGTAGATCAGACTCAGCAACTGCCAGACAGTCTTGACCGATAATAATCTTATAAGTCAAATCAGTAGAGTCATACGAGGTACAGAGAAGTCAGCTTCAGATCTGCCTTGAAGTTTGTTTGTCTCACCTACTTTCTTCAGCCTTGACCAATGACGAGCACCCAACTGTCTACTTTCTGAATAAAGCTGCAAGTCAACACATTTCCATAAATGGAGGGAAAAGACTCTACCAAATTTCTTTGAAAGAGCCGTTAGCTACCCTAAAGAGAGAGACACATGGATCATCGTCTCTAACGAATCTTTCCATGACTCTTCTCTATAAATAGAGGGGAGAATTCAAATCGAAGCTCACGACACTTACGAAGAACACACGAGTAATTACGAGCAACTTCAAATCGTCTTAAGCTTTCCGCAATATCTTCAGAGAATTACTCCAAGCGAAAGGCGACATTCTTGCTCAAAGGAAACCGAGCTAAATTAGAGTTACAGCCTCTAGTATCCCAGCGACTGAACACGAACCCAGAGAATATACCTCACCGTTCGTCGCACTAGAAGCCTCATTCTCATTCCCTTAACTCTAACCTAAGCTCAGCTGACCATATCTATAGCTTAGATCGAAGGAGTTCATTCCTGAATTGTTCTTTATTGTAAAGAACTCCTTCATAGTTGGAGAGTTTGTCAAACGCTTTAGTTTGATATCTTGTAAACTGAGACTTGCTCAGTATATTCACTAAGACCAGTGTTTGTCGAGTGGACAAACCGACTAAGACTAACTCAGTATAATAAAATTATACTCCTGATCTTTTCGGGACACTGGACGTAGGATTGTTAGATCCGAACCACTTTAAAAATTATTGTGTTATGTGTGCTCTCTGTTGCATTGATTACAGTTCATACTGAAAATATCTTTCAAAATCATTCAACTGTGTTTCAACAAAGCTTAAAAGACTGCACTAATATACTGAAATAGATTTACTAAAAACGTTTTCTAACTCAACTGAATTGGGCCTACACATTTCCGCACCCTACTGAACTCTTACTGAACGGTACTGAATTCTGACTTAGGTCAGCTAGCAGGCTACAGAAGAGTCAGTCACTCTTCCACGCGATTCAGAACAGCTTATCTGGTCTAATGAACCTGCTTAGTACGACATCTTCCTGAAAAGGACTGTTCGCGTTTTAAGTTTAGAAAGTTTTCAGGTGTATTCACCCCCCCCGTCTACACCTGAACGTTTATCTCGGGAACCAACTGCGGGTGAATTTTGAATAGAGGTCCTCATCTCCTTGATTTCGGCACTCTGAGCAATTGTTGTCTTCTTCCAGCTTCGGTGGACAGCTTTGGCCAAGAGCCTATTCTGTACCCCTTGTCCTTTCAGTGCCTTGGCCACTGTCCTGGACCGTCAGCCTTTGGAGCTGGGCGCAACCTCGAAAGTAGACCCCAACAACAACTGTTCTGGGTCCACAACTCGTGAGGATCCAGCTGCCGACTTACCTGGAGGAATGATGCTGATGGGAAATTCAGCAGAGGGTTAAGCCCCCTCCTCCAATTGAGTTCCCTCAGCAGGCTTCGCAGGGCCTGCATCTCTGGGTGGATCCTGATCATCTGGATCAGAACCCTCAGAAGGCGCGGCTGCTGATGGGATGCGGTCGTCAAGTAATGCCAGCATCGCTGCCCTTAGGTCTTCTATAGATCCTGATGTCCGCAGGCTCTGAGTAGCCTATCTGCTCTCGGAGCACCAACTCTTCTTAGTTCAGTTGTTCATTGGATTAATGTTGGATAAGTCTGTTCAGGATGAAGCAATCCTGGAACCTAATCAGCATATGAAGCCTGGCCCTCTGAGCCAAGTCTGAGTGACTTGTGATCTCAGGTATGGTTTCGGAGACTTCTCGGGTGGATCTATCCTGAAGAGCTTCAGCCTCTAACCCGATAGTCTCTGCTTCTGTGCTGGTCTCCATATCATCCAAGCCTATGGGAGACATTACCTTCTCAACAGAAGGAATACTGCTGAGTGGTGGGACATCCAGCGGGATCTGATTCTATTGAGGCTTCCTTTTCAGCGGAAACTGTCTTCTCTGCTGAGACAACCTTCTCCACTGAGACTATCTTCTTAGACGAATCTGAGTTGTCTCGCAGTCTGAAAGGAGGAATGATTATTGCTTCTTCAGAAGACTTTTTTTTGCTTCTTCTGTGGAGTCTTCTGAGCAGTCTTTTGAGGTGGAGTCCTCTTTTTGGTGGGAGTGGAAGTCTTCTTCTTCCCTTTCCCAACTTCAACAGGCCTTGCTCCAATATGCTAGAGGGCCACTGCCTTGCTATGGACATGTATTTTCTTGGGATTGGAGCAACACAATATGTATTTTCTTTATGTGGTCAACACCATAGAAATCCTCAATCATGATCGTCAGCTTCATTCCATACAGAAGCTTCCCTTTGACAGTTAGGTTGAATGTGGACTTGTCGAATTTAGCAGCCTGTGTCTGGAATTCTCTAAGGAAGAATTCCGTCCAGTTCACCTGAGCTCTGTCATATATGGCCATCATCATCTGGAGCTTAGGCCTAGATACTTGGTTGAACGAGCTAGCTTGGCTTGTCAGTATTTGAGTCACGATGTATGCCAAGGCGCTATACTGTGGCAGCATACAGTACTTGGGGAACGCCGCTCTGAATGATGTCGGCTCTACACAGAATATCTCCAGATATTCGTCAATCAGATCATCTTTATAGCCAGCTACGCTTATCCCAGAGTTCGATAGCTGAAAGCTCTTCTGAAGAGCTTGCTTGATGGACATCTGTTTTATCTCTTCGTCAGCACGGGAGGGGTCAGCAATATGGTGAATGATAAACCTCCCCACGATGTCTCCGCCTACTGCCTCTAAGTTTAGGTAGAGCTCAGAAATCTATCGGGGAAGGAAGAATGCCGGCTTCCTCGACAAGAAGGCCTCAAGGCCTGATGCCCTCAGCGCATCAAAAACTTCGGTCATGATCTCGAGCTCGCAGGTGTCGAACTCCATGATCGGTTCACACCACACCCTGTCCTTCTCAAGGATCTCTATCATGTTGGCATGAGAGGTGACTGAAATGTTCTTATGCACCATATCTAGAATCTGTAAAACTCCGTATTAGTATCGAATTATATATAATATGTAAGTATAACTACTGAATAAGCGAGAAAATCTACCATAATAATTTCTGAGAAAAGTGAATGCAGTTTGCAAGTAGAGGATTTTAATTCTCAGAATTCTTAGGGTTTTAGTTGCAGAGGATAAAATGGCGGTTTTAGAACTTTAAACGTGATATATATGAAAATGAAGATGAACAGTTCATGATCAACGGTTCAGTTTAAATCCCGCTTTATGAGATGGACGGTCTAGATTTGATGTTATAAAATAGGCAATGATCAACTTAGCCTCCTAAATCAAATTACAGTTGTATATAACCAAAGAAGTAACTTGATATGACATGCATTTAATGCGCGGTAGAGTTCAGCAATCTTAGCATAGAATGTCGTGCATTTAATGAAACCGTTTATATTAAATGACATTCTCTAAGGCATTAAATACGATGCTGAATCAGAATCATAAATGCATTAAATACTATGTTAGCTACTGAAAAGACATACGCAAACCTGACAGCTGAACATCGTAGTCAGCTGATACCTCATGTAGATGGTTGTTGAATCTCCATGTACTGAATGAGTTCAGTACTGAGAGTGAACATTCCACTTTGCTGAATGCACCTTTCCTGAATCCACTTACTGCCTTGAGTCATTAGGGTCCAGCAGACCTAGCTCTACTGAAAGTTCTCTGAATCTGGCTTCAGCTAAAGGCTTGGTCAGAATATCGGCCCTTTGATGGTTAGTATGGATCTTCTCCATTCTGATATCCTTCTTTTTGACATGATCACGAATGAAGTGGTGTCTGATGTCCACGTGCTTGCATCTAGTAGAAGAACAGGATTCTAAGTGATTGCAATGGTACCTGAGCTATCGCAGAAGATCAGCACTTCATTCTGAATGATATTATAGTCGCGTAGCTGCTGTCTCAGCCAAACAATTTGGGCGCAGCAACTTCCGGCAGCCATGTATTCAGTTTTAGTATTTGACGTCGCTACTAAATGCTGTTTCTTTGAAAACCATGAGATTAGCTTACTACCGAGGAACTGACCAGTTCCCGAAGTTAATTTTCGGTCAATCCTGCAACCTACTTAGTCAGCATCAGAATAACCAGTTAGTTCAATATTATCATCTGCTGGATACCATAAACCCATGTCAGGTTTTCCTCTGAGATAGCGGAGAATCTTCTTTGCTGAGTCCATGTGGCTCTGCTTAGGATTCGCCTGAAATCGAGCACAGACACCTACAACATAAGTTATGTCAGGTCTAATAGCAGTTAGATATAATAAAGAACCAATAATTGCGCGAAATACAGTTTGGTCTACTGATACTCCCTCTTTATCAAGATCTATTTTCATGTTCGTGTTCATCGGGATCTTGATTGGTTTGTCGGATGTGCAACCGAATTTCTTGATGAGGTCTCGAGTATACTTGCCTTGATTGATGAATGTTCCTTTCTCTAAATGTTTGACTTGAAATCCGAGGAAATAATTCATCTCTCCCATCATTGACATCTCGAATTTATCCTTCATCATCTTCTCAAATTGTTGACACATAATGACATTCTCTGATCCGAATATGATGTCATCTACGTAGATCTGCACAAGTAATATGTCATCGTCTAGACGAATGCTGAATAGTGTACGTTCTACTGTGCCTTTCTGAAAACCTTTCTAAAGAAGAAACTCAGACAGGGTATCGTACCAGGCCCTAGGTGCTTGTTTTAACCCATACAGAGCCTTCATGAGTCTATAAACTTGATGTCCCTGCTGAAAGCCGGGAGGTTGTTCTACATAGACTTCTTCTTTCAGCACGTCGTTCAGGAACGCAGACTTCACATCCATCTGATATACTCTGAAGTGTTGATGTGTTGCGTAGGCTAGGAATAGTCTGATTGTCTCCAATCTTGCAATAGGAGCGAACGTTTCGTCCAAATCTATCCCTTCCGCTTGACAGTAGCCTTTTGCCACGAGTCTTGCTTTTTTCCTTACTATGACGTTGTTTTCATCTCGCTTGTTCTTAAAGACCCATTTAGTTCCGATCACATGTTGCTATCGGGGTCTATCAACAAGCTCCCATACTTCGTTTCATGAACTGATTCAGTTCCTCTTGAATACCAATGATCCAATCAGCATCCTTAAGTGCGTCCTCAACTGACTGAGGTTCTTCAGTATACAAGAAGCAGCAATATAGAGCACTCTCTCCCTAACAGAATCTGGATCTTGTCTTTACACTAGCTGAAGGATCTCTAATAATAAGATCTAAAGTGTGAGCATCCAGCCACAATCGAAGATGTTTTAAATCTTCATCTAAAATTTGTTCAACACAGATAGTAGGTGAGTTAGGCATTTCAGTTGTACTATTCTGAGATTGAAGTAATTCAGTTACTAGAGTTGGGTCTACAGAGTCACCAGGTTCAGGGCATTCAGCTCAGGAACTTCATTTGTTCCCCCTGAATTATTATTCTCAGTAGAGGTCTCAATTACCACTTGAGTTTCTTCATCGACCTGCGTTACGTGGGATTGACTCTGTTCAGTAGAATCAATCTATTTAGCTACGATTGCTACTGGCTAAGATTCAGTAGTCTTATCTTCAGTTTCCTCTTCTGAATCATCATCCCAACACAGCTGGATCTTTTCAACATTATCCTTTAAGCCCAGATCCTGTAGCTGTTTACTGATATCCTCAGATTCTGAATTTGAGTTTCTGCTCCTGTCTTCAGTAGCAAACTCATTAAAAACAACATGAGGGCTTTCCTCCACGCAAAGGGTCCGGTAGTTAAAAACTCTTAAGGCTTTGCTGACCCGGAAGTATCCTAAGAAAACTTCCTGGTCTGACTTGCTATCAAAGTCTTTAACTGATCCTTTCCATTATTGTGGATAAAGCACGAACACCCAAAAATATGGAAATAAGATAAGAAAGGCTTCCAGCCATTCCATAGTTCATATGGTGTCTTCTGATGTTGCTTCATCAGTAGAGATCTGTTCTGAGTATAACACACAGTATCAGTTACTTCTGCCCAGAATTTAGATGGGAGTCCTGAGTCTGCGAGCAGGGTTCTTGCTGCTTCTTTGAGTGTTCTGTTCTTTCTCTCAGCAATCCTATTTTGTTGAGGCGTGCGTGCAACAGACGTCTCATGCTCTATGCCTTCAGCTTTGCAGAACTCTTCCACCATTGAATTCAGGAACTGAGTTCCTCTGTCTGAACGAATCCTTCTGATTTCGGTGTTCTTCTCGACACTGAGCCTTTTCAGAAGCGCATGCAATTCTGTTTTGACATCATACTTGTTGCCAATAAATATGACCCATGTGTAGCGCGAGTAGTCATCAATGACCACTAAAGCATACTTTTTGCCTCTGATCGTCACAGGAGAGACTGGTCCGAACAAATCCATGGAAGGTGATGAAACTGGTGGATTTGGCTTCTTTGTTTGCTTTCCCACCAGACATGCTTCGAACTGAGTGTATTTGCTGAACACTTCATTCGGCAGTCCTCTCACTAGAGTGTTTCTAGCTAGCTTGTTGAGCGTCTTGAAGTTGAGATGGCTGAGTCTTCTGTGCCAGAGCCACCCCGTTCTGTTGCTATTCTTCGCCAGCAAGCATGCTTCATGTTCTGTTGATTTCCAGTCAGCTACGTATATGTTCTTTTTGCGCGAACCTGATAACACTGTTTTCCCTGTATATTTGTCAATGACATCATAGAAACCAGCGTAAAAAATCACTCTATTCGAGTTATCACAAAATTGACTAACAGAGAGAAGATTATGTTGAAGTCCTTCAACATATGATACTCTTAGAACTGTGGCGGTTCCAATGCAGAGTGTTCCATAGCCTCTGGTATAGCTTTTTGCATTATCTCCGAACTCGATTTTGGGTCCATCTTCAGTAGTATAATTCTTCAGTAGGTTCCTCTGGTACGTCATGTTTCTTGAGAATCCGTTGTCCACGTACCATGGGTCCTTGTGCACCTGCAAAACAGAATAATATTTAGGTACCCTGTATTTTTTATTTTGGGTCCTTAGATGTTAGTTTTGGAAACCCAAATCTGTTTCACGACCCTGGTGGTCTCAGATAGTTTCTTCCCACTCTGATAAATATACTTAACCACTGGACTGGTTGATGTTAACTTCTGAGCTATGTTGCACGGACACTCCAAAAAAGTCCGTCCTACTGTGTCGGAGACGTGTCAGACACGAACATGCGCCCGACACGTGTCGGACACAGGAAAAACGTGTCCACAAAATAAAAAATATAAAAAATTTTGGACACTTCCCGGACACGGGAATTTATGTGTCCTACTCTTCCCGGACACGGACACAGCAAAAAAAAAATTAGACTCTTAACAGGTCAATAAACTAACAGTTTTGAGTTGAATGATAATGTTGGGATTTTAGAGATTGCAAATCTCACCCTTGATGAGCCGGAAGTGGAAAAGAATTTGTTGGATGAAATACCATACACCGATTCATAGAACTTGAAAGATTAGACTTTTTATTTAGATTATTATGACTTATTATGACTTTTAAGACTAATGTTTATTGTTGTTATCTACTTATCTTAGTATTTCACATTTTTATGCTATGATTATGACTTATGAGTTATGATTGAGTTGATCATTTGAACAATGAGTTTGATATTGAAAAACTTGACTTAATCATTTTAAATTTATATATTTATATATATATATATATATATATATATATATATATTATTTAATATTATTAATATCAGCGCCCGTGTCGTGTCCTAAATTTTTCAAAAAATGTCGTTTCCCGTGTCCCGTGTCCATGTCGTACCGCGTCCCGTGTTCGTATCTGTCCAACCTAGCTTCTGAGGCTTTGCTGGTTCATGAATCTTGATCGTCTGAGGTGGTGGACTGCTGACCTTAGCCTTCTGAACGACTTTCTTCTTCTTCTTCTGACTCTTGGATCCTCTTCTGACTATAGGATCATAATAATATGACCCATACTGAGTTGGATGTGTCAGCGGCGGAGGTCCATACTGATCAGCCCACTTGACTTTGCTGGTTCCCCCTTGACTGAACTGGGGTGATCTTGAGTTAATCTTCTTGTCAGATTTCTGATAGTTAAGATGAGGTGCCTTCATCTTCTGCTTGTTCTTTGCTAAGGGGTTCAGAATTTCAGCATTGATTGTCTCCCCTTGAACAAACCTATCAGTCAGCCGATTCTCTGAGCGTATAGGAGAAGATGAGGAGGCTTCATGGCTGAACCCGAGTCCCTCCTTGCAATGTTTGGGCTTGTTGTTGGCTAGCATCGCCTCAAGCTTTTTCTCAACTCCCATATACCGCTCTGTCATTAGGTTCCTCCAGAGATCGTCGCTTTTCTTGAGTGTTTCATGCTCGGTCTGAAGTCATGAGAACTTCTGCTTCAGTAGACTCAATTCAGTATCCTTCTGAGTCAAGTCATTGGTCAGTACTGAGATCAGATCTTCTTGATGCTGAGACTTGGCCATCAGAGAGTTAATCTCCTCCCTGAGTCTCAACACAAGTCCTTCCGACTCAGTAGCAACCTGACTCTCTTGAGAAAGTCTCTGATTCTCCACTTTCAGGGTATCCAACTCCTGAAGAGTCTTACTGAGCTGCAGGCTCATCTGAATCTGCTCGTCTAGTAATTCTTCATAGGCGATTGGTGATCGCTGTTTACACCAAATAATCCTGCAAAATTGCTAGACCAAATATTAGTATAGCACAGGTATCGAACACAGGGAACGGAGTAATTTAAACCTAAAAATCCTATCAATCAGAGTTTGGTTAGCAACCACGCAAGTTTGGGGAATTTATATATTCTAATAATAAACGAAAGCAAACAGGAAATTAACACAAAATTTACTTATGAAAATAAAAGCGGGTCCAGCAAAATGATTCACACACACACACAATCGATCACAGACACTAATTATTAAATAAAATCCACTTAAATCAATTAGTTGTAGGACACCGTAATTAAACTGACATATCCCCTATTCCCCCTTAATTAATCGGTAATCGCTATGGTGGGCATTGAAACGACTACTTCTCTAAATTAGGTGCAACCAACGTTGGTGGGCAATCAATAGATTTAACACCTAATCAGCTTTAAGAACTAAGGGAACCCAATTTAGGAGCCTACTCGTATGGTGGGCATCTAATAGTCTCCTACCAAATTAATCCAATTGTCCTAAGAACAATTTGCTACTTATTTAGCCTAATCACACGAGAAACGATGGAAGTACTAAATTAGCTATGAATTAAATTAAGTAGGGTGATCAAGCCTAGATTAATTAATCCAATTAATTAAACCTATATTAATTCATAACCTAAGTGATTAATTTTAAGACATAGTCTCACGAAATTAAAGTGGTGTGTGTTTCATATCTCGCCGGTCCCTAAAAAGTCTTAGCTACGCATATCGGCCGCACTAGCCGAACAAACCAGTTTACTGTACAGAACACAAAACATGCTGAAATTCAATAAACAATTATCATCGAAAATTCCAACTAATTATTAAAAAATCAGAACATTAAAGAGAACGAAATTTAATCCTAGAAATTAAGAAATTGAAATAAAAAATAATCTTTAGATCATCCTACAAGAAAATTAAAGCGAAGACAATCCAAGTAGGAGAGTGCAAATCGAAAGTGATACAAGTTGTTTCTTCCAAATCAAATCACAATTCATGAAGTAGAAGTAAGGAAATCAAATTTTAAAGTGTTTAACCCTTCGATCGGCTTCCTCGACTTCCGGCGATGCTTGATCGGATGACTCACGGCGCCGGCTTCACGGAATTCCTCTCTCGGTGAATTGGCGATGGATAAATTGGTGTGTAAGGATGATGATGTTTCGGGAGAAAGGCAACTGAGGATCGGTGGTTGAAGATGTGAATGAATGGAGATGAATTGGATGATGATTTCTTCGTCCCTCATGCGTGTGTATATATAGCCTCTTTCTTTCCTTGTTGGTCACATGAATCATTAAGGGACTTAATGATAAGAATCCCTTAATTTTCTCCCTTCTTTGACATGTGTTATGGAAATCAAGGTAAGGACAAATTCCTTCCCCAATTCTCTCTTCAATCGGCGTGAATTCCTCAAGATTGGAAATCAATCTTTTCAATTCCTTCCCTCCTTCGGCTCCTTTTCCAAATATATACATATTCTTTTTCAATTAGGATAATCAAATATAGAAGAGAATAATATAAGATGAATTATATTAATTCCTTTCTATACTTAATTCCCATCTTGATTTCTTTCAATTTGAGCATATATTCCTTAAATCTCTCAACCGCCACCTCAATGCCTCGTCAATGCCACATCATCAATAAGCACTGCAAAACAAACACCAAACCAAATCCAATTGCCACAAAATATGCCAAAATACACGGAATATGGATAGTACGAAATGGACCTATCAAACCTCCTTACACTTAGAACATACTAGCCCTCAAGTATAAGGAAAACAAAAGCATAAGTACTATCCAAATCCCGATCTTTTCCCCAAGACTCAAGACTCTTTAAAAAAAAAATTTAAAACGAAAACAAGACAAGATACAAATAAAACAAGACATGAAATAAAGAGACACAAGACCACGGATAAGAGAAAAATGACACAACAAACGAAAGAAGCAATACCAAGCATATCCATGATTTCCGCACTCAATGAACTAGCAAAGCACGTCCAACTATGCAAGTATGAATCTCAACAAACAAGTAGAATTGCAAATTTAAGATTAGGCACACAAATATCAATTTAGTCAAAAACCTAAGCAAAAATAGATCATCCTCACGGTTCACTCACCACTCTCTAATCTAAGTCCGGTTAAGCCACTCAAGAAAATATAGTTCATCCATCACGATAAAAGAGTGTCACAACTGCAATATCAAGGAGGTCTTTTTCTTTGGTTGTAATGGGGCTTAGGACATAGACAATTTTTTGTTGGTAGGGGTCCTAGGGTTCTAAGCTCCACAAAATGTATCAAGATGTCATGCATGTTATACTTGCTAAAATCGAGATAACCAAAACAATTGAAATTCAATACCTACCATAAGAGTAAATCATATCAGCTGCTGCCAATTTATTCGTAAACCCCTATGCTGCATACTGTTTCGGATTTTTTTTTTTAATTTTTAAGACAGCAGCCTTTGAACATATTCAGCAAACTTAGCCTACTTTTTTTCCGGGTGCTGAAACGAATTGACCTTTCCAATAATTCCAAAATCGATCAAAAATTATTTTGCACCACAAATATAATAGCAAGCATACTTAGTAGGTAATAAAATAAAGATAGATCAATCTCAATTAAACTTGTAAAACATATGATGACATGGGAAAAAGAGAAGCTAAAAAGGCCTTGGTTTGTATATTTCTGACTACATCAAAGAATAGGAGAATGCACAAATTAGCTCACTGGGGAATAATGCAAGGTAGGAAATATTATCGCGGTTAAATGGCTCAATCCCTAATGCCTCCTATCATTTATCATAAATGACTCACTTTTATTGCAATTTCATGAACAACCTCTCTCAATGAATTTAGTAGGAAGTGTCCTACTTAAATGGCTCAAAGCTAATAATTTATTGCAAGAAATAGTGTTACATTAGCTCCTATACCCCTGTAATGGAAAATTGCTATTGGTGCTTGGTTCTCTTTGCCATGATTCTAAGTTATCAGAAGCGTATTTAGCATATTATTTGTCATCCACAATTTACTTATTATTTGTCAACCCAAATCACATACAAATGTGCACCATCTCCTACTCTTCACAACAACCACAAGTTCGCATATTGAGACATAAAGCACAATCAAACATGCTTAAATCAAGAACACAAGTGCATCAACAACTTCAATTTTTGGCATGCTTCGACGACACAAAAGAAAATGACGAGACAAAGAGAAACGAAGAAGAGACATTCCCCTCCTTACATTTAACCCCTTGTGTGCCCTCACACAAGAAAAGACAAAGGTAAAAGACGGAGAACATGACAACACATAACAAAATACCTCCTTACACTTGACCGTTACAAACGAGCAAGTAAAAGAGAATTAAACAAGACACAACCACAAAAAACACATAAACACATGAAAAGAAAAACAAGAACAGAAAATAAAATGGGGAGAATGGCATCACCGATCGCCTGGAGGCGGAAGACGAGAGAAAACTGTGCGCTCCAATTCATCGAAGCGCCGCCGTAAGTAACAAACCTCAGCCCTCAACACCCGGACCGAATCATCGGGAACCTGCAAGGCTACATAAGGGGCAGGACTCGGGACTCGAGGTCTCGGTGGATAAAATCTAACAGTACCATCAGGCTCCCTATAGCAAATACGGGCATATCCCATCAACTCAAGGTCAAAAAAAGGTGGATCAGATAACCGAGTAAGCAAAGAGTCATAAAAAATCACAAAGTTACAAGCAAGAAATGTAGCAAACAAGTGGCACAAAGTCAAATGCCTAGCCGGATGGGTAGCAAGATCACTCATACAACGGGCTACCCAGTACCCAAGATCAACTCTCCTCCCCGTATGTATGCACCAGAGAAAATACAAATCATTGTCCGTGACTATGGTAAATCCAGTCCCACGGCTAGTCAAGTTATGACACAAAAACCTGATGACACAGACGCAAAGCTGGATCCGTAACATATGAAATATCAGAAACAGAAGGACGGAAAATCTCAAGATCAGAAGGGGCTATCAACGTCCAAGCACTCACAGGGCCAACATAATCACGAATTGAAGACGGAATACCATGAGGGGTATGATCATAAGTACCATCACCCATATCCTCCAACAACACAGTACCCAATTTAGTAGACCACTCAGCCAATGACATCTCATAAAAAACACATCCAATCCGAAACGAAATGCTCACAACATACACATCAGTAGTGAAAGTAAATGAGAAGGAGTTAAAGAACTCAGCAACTAGATCATGATAACAGGGATAATGGTGTGATTCAGTCAACCATAACCAACCAATGCGTCGAAAATAGTCGTAAAATTGACCTTGGACACCTGTAGAGCGAAGAAAAGCTTGGCTGACAGAACGGCTATTCCAGAAATTCTTCCCACGTCGAGTGAAGGCGCGGCAGCGGCAGGGATCATCCTCAAATTTCATCGTAGTCTGCACGGCCTCGCGGTCCAGAATCTATAAAACTACGAGATTCCCATACACAGTGGAAGACGAAAATGAGTCGGAAGTTGCTGAATCGGCAAGGGACAATTGCTCCAATGAAATGTCGTTGCTGTCACTCCATGGCTCATAGTCTGACTCATCGGAAATAGGGGTTGTGGTGGCCTGTACCTCGGTAACCCAATTTATCCCGTCAAATCGCGGTGGCGGCACGAACGGAGTGGTTTCTCGGAGGAAATGAAATCATTCATACAAACCGGCCGAGGGAAACTCATCGTTTAGAAAAGACCAGTAGATGTCTTCTGTTTCGTTGGCTGACACAGCGGTGGCAAGTTCATCTTCCACGATCGAAACAGCGGCAGCAGATTCAGGAGCAAGGGATGCATGTCCTGCGCTCTCTACATCAGCGGCTGGAGTTGCAACTTTCGGATCGTCCTCATCAATGAGGAAGGGCCCGGTGATATTGGGGTTCAAGGCGCTAAGGTTTCGTCCGGTGCGACGCGGTGGTTGACGGCCCGACGCGGTGGTTGATGTTGTTGGTGGCGGCGCGGACGATGAAGTACAATCTGTAGAAACCTTGGATCATTTCTTCGGTGCCATTGCGGTGACTTGGGTAAGGAAAAAGGGTGGTAGAATTGTAATGGAGTGGATGAATGGTTAATGGAGATGGTGAATTTTGTGGTAAAAGATTAGGGGAAAGTGGTTTTTATTGTGGGGAGAAAGAAGAGTGAAAATGGAAAAACACGTTTTTCCCGATTTTTTTTTTTAATACCAAAACTCCTTCTCTCGGGAAATTGCAAATTGGCCCCAAAAAAATTCCGTCCCACTCCAATTCTTTGACATCATGACTCCGCTCGTGATTTCCTCCTTACACTTAAGCTTTTTGACAACTTCATAGCTTAGATCTGGAAAAATAACAAGAAAAACACGACGAAACAGAAATAACAAAATGAAATAATTAAGAACAAGAAAACAAACCGGGCTGCCTCCCGGTAGCGCTTTTATTTATTGTCTTTGGCTAGACTCCTTGTATATCAAGAATAAGAGGGAATGGACAAGCTAAGCTCATCCACTACTTCCATTCGTTCAGCAACATGGAAGAGTTTCAACCGGTGGCCATTGACAGTAAATTCTATGTCAGAATCCAGTTTTGAGATTGTAACTGCTCCACTCGTCGAGACGGATCGAATCCGGAAAGGATCGATCCAACATGAACGAAGCTTGCCCGGCATGAGACAGAGGCGAGATTGATATAACAATACCAATTGACCCTCCTCAAAGGTCTTAGTACGGATGTGTTTGTCATGCCATGCCTTCGTCCGATCCTTGTAACTCATTGCCGTGTCATAGGCTTCACGACGGATCTCTTCAAGTTCTTGCAACTGATATTTCCTCTCTTTTGCACACTCTTGCAAATCCATATTAATCTTTTTTACAGCCCACCATGCCTTGTGCTCCAATTCCACGGGTAGATGGTAAAGCTTTCCAAAGATAAGCCGATACAGAGACATACCTATAGGAGTTTTATAAGCAGTACGATAAGCCCATAAAGCATCATCTAACCTTAAACTCCAATCCTTCCTAGAAGGATTCACGGTCTTCTCAAGTATAGCTTTAACTTCCCTATTGGAGACCTCAGCTTGCCCATTCGTTTGTGGATGGTAGGGTGTAGAGATACGATGCTTGACACCGTCATAAGTGCTTCTATAGTGCGGTTGCAGAAATGGCTTCCTTGATCACTAATGATGGCCGTCGGTACTCCGAATCTACTGAATATATTAGTTCTAAGAAAACCTGCAACCACTTTAGAATCATTAGTCCTTACGGCCTTAGCCTCGACCCATTTAGACACGTAGTCTACAGCAGCAAAATGTACAAATTCCCGCATGAGCTCGGGAAAGAACCCATAAAGTCCATGCCCCACACATCAAAGATCTCACAGAAGCGCAACGGCTTTTGAGGCATTTCATCCTTTTGGGAAATGTTACCGGTCATTTGGCAACGTGTACATATCTTGCAGAAATTGTATGAGTCGAGGTTTAAGGTCGGCCAGAAAAAACCTGCATCCAAAACCTTCCTGGCAGTACGTTTTGGACCAAAGTGTCCTCCATAAGGGGACGAATGACAATGAAAAAGAATCTCACCTTGTTCAGCTTCAGGAATGCAACGGCGAATTACTTGATCTACTCCCATCTTCCATAATATTGGAGAATCACAAAAGTATTGTCTGCATTCGCTCTCCAGTCTTTTCCTTTGGGCATGTGTGAAATCGGTTGGAAGCTGCTTGGAAGTCAAGTAATTCACAATGTTAGCAAACCAAGGGAGTTTAGAAAACTTACCAACAACATTTAGCCATTCTGGAACAGAATCGGTCTGTCGGGTCAGATGAAGTCGCGATTGTGCAGTAGCTGAAAAACACTGAGCATGGGTCTGTCTGTCCAGACAGACCAGATTGGTGACAGATTCGGGAACTGCATATAAATGCTCCTCGGGAAAAGTCTCTTTGATTGATCCTTCATCTTCCTCTTGGATCAAACGGCTTAGATGGTCGGCCACTTGATTCTCTGCTCCCCTCTTGTCTTTTACCTCCCAATCAAACTCTTGAAGTAAGAGTATCCATCGTATCAAACGAGGTTTAGACTCCTTCTTGGATAGAAGGTGTTTGACGGCAGCATGATCGGTGTAGACCACAATTTTTGAACCAAGTAAATAAGATCTGTACTTGACAAAAGCGAAGACAATGGCCAATAACTCCTTCTCCGTGGTAGAGTAATTGCACTGAGCTGAGTTAAGTGTCTTCGAAGCATAGTAGATCACATGGCTCTCTGTTCCATTTTTCTATCCCAAAACTGCTCCTACGACCCAGTCGGATGCATCACACATGATTTCAAATGGCTTGTTCCAATCAAGTGGTTGCATTATTGGGGCGGTGGTGAGCTTTGTCTTAAGGAGGTCGAAGGCCTCCTTACACTGATCATCAAACACGAACTCAACATCTTGCTGTAGAAGTCTTGTGAGTGGTTGAGCTACCTTTGCAAAGTCCTTTATGAAACGCCGATAAAATCCGGCGTGTCCTAGAAAACCTCGGATCTCCTTTGCAGATGTAGGTGGTGGCAGCTTTGCAATCAGGTCGACTTTGGCTTTATCTACTTCAATCCCTCGGCTAGAAACCACGTGACCAAGTACAATGCCTTCGGTAACCATAAAATGGCACTTCTCGTAGTTGAGCACCAAGTTCTTCTCCACACATCGAGCAAGAACTTTGTCTAGATTCTTCAAGCATCCCATGTATGAATTCCCATAAACCGTGAAGTCATCCATGAACACCTCAATACAGTCTTCGATCAAGTCCGAAAAGATGTTCATCATGTACCTTTAGAAGGTGCCCGGTGCATTACACAATCCGAATGGCATACGTCTGTATGCAAAAGTGCCAAAAGGACAAGTAAATGTAGTCTTGTCCTAATCCTCCTTCTTCACATGGATCTGAAAATAGCCGCTATAGCCATCCAAAAAGCTGAAGTAGGCTTGGCCTGTAAGCCTCTCTAACATCTGATCAATAAAAGGTAACGGAAAATGGTCTTTCCGTGTAGCTTCATTCAACTTCCTGTAATCTATACACATGCGCCACCCAGTCACCAATCTCATCGGCACTAGCTCATTCTTCTCGTTCTCCACAACTTGAAAGCCAGACTTCTTCGGTACCACGTGAACAGGGCTCACCCACTTGCTGTCAGAAATAGGGTAAATGATACCCATAGAAAGAAGTTTAAGTACCTCTTTCAACACCACCTCTCGCATGTTGGGGTTGAGCTTTCGTTGGTGGTCACGGAATGGCTTGCTCTCCGGCTCCATATGAATAGAATGGGTGTAGATGTCAGGACTAATGCCGATGATGTCGACTAAAGTCCAGTCAATCGCCTTCTTGTGCTTCTTCAGAATTGTCAGTAAAGCTTCCTCTTGACTCTGATTTAACTCCTTGTTAATGATAACTGGCAGTGTGTCACCATCTCCAAGATAGGCGTACTTCAAATGCTTGGGTAGTTGCTTCAATTCGAGAACTGGGGGCTTCACCAATGAAGGCGAGTCGTCGATTCGGCCCGTGCCGGGCGATCGGCGATACTGGCCGGGCGACAAAGAAATTTTGGTGCTGCATAGAGTGCTTTAATGCTGTCTCGGATATTTTCATCCCTAATATCCTTAAGATCAAGGTCAGTCAGCCCCTTGATTAAGGTGAGTTCCATTTTATCCTGCAACAAATGCGTCTCAAGATAATCTTGGACAAAACTCTCAATCTCGTCATCAGAAAAAACCATTTCATTCTCATGATCATAAGGTTTCTTAAGTGCGCTAGAAATATGATGAACAAAAGTCTCATTATGATATCGCACACTAATAGAACCTTCATCCACATCAATAACAGCTTTCACAGTTTTCAAAAATGGTCTACCCAACAAAACACCCGCAGTACCCTCAACTTGCCTATCATTTGTATCTATAACATAGAAATCCACAGGATAGACAAAATCATTGATTCTAATAAGGATGTTTTCAAGTAAACCAACAGGTGCAATGCATGATCTATCAGCAAGCTCTATAATCACATCAGTAGATACCAATTCAACTCCAGATAATTGATTATACACAGAGAGTGGCATAACATTAATTGATCCTCCTAAATCGCACATAGCCCGCTTAACCATCACATTCCCCATAAGACAAGGAAGAGTAAACATACCTGGGTCCACACATTTTGTGGGCAGCATCTTTTGGATAATTGCTGACACAGATGTATCCATCAATACTTTCCCAGTTTGTTGGATCTTGCCTGCTATGAAATCTTTGATAAATTTCCCAAATTGGGGAATTTTCACAGCCTCCAAAAAGGGTATGTTGATTTCCAGGTTCCCGAACAATTTCACATAGTCCATATAGTCCTTGTTCGACGTTCTCTTCCTCTCCAATGCTTCAGGAAATGGTGGAGGTACAGCAGTTTTAGGGCCCGTCTGGACAGATCGACCATCTCTGTTTGGCAGAACTTCATTAGTAAAATTCTGCAACTCTGTGAGGTCGTTCTGGTCAGTTGGACCTTCTCTGTCAGTCAGTTCTTCATCAGCCTGATTCTGCAAGTCAGCTCAACCCTGTCTGGTCAGCTCGGCCCTGTCTGCTACCGATTGAGTTATGTTGAAATTCACCTTCGGTTCGGGCTCGAGCAACTCTTTCCCATTTCTCAGCATGATTTTGCTGCAGTTGTGGGAGTTCGGATTTGGCTCTATTTGAGATGACAGTTTCCCTTGACTCCCTCTTATCTCTTGGACTGAAGAATTTAACTTAGAAATTTGCTTAGCTAAATTCTCGAAGGTGTTTAGGGTATCCTTCTTCGTCTGAGTGAACTCCTCTTGCATCTGCTGCTGGTATGCTATGGCATTCTTCTGTGAATTTATCATTTCAGCCATCATTTTCTCCAATGGACCGCTCTGGTCTGTTTGGCCAGACGGTCCAGACTGCTGCTGAAACTGCTGCGGAAATTGCCTTTGATGTGGAGGTCTGTAGGGTTGTTGGAACCCTTGTTACTGCGGTGGCTGGTATTGTTGATGTTGATAAGTGGGCTGTTGGAATGACTGTTGTGGAGGATTCCTTGGCGGTTGTGGCACTTGATCATCTTGTCTCCACCTTAGGTTCGGATGAACCTTGTTCTGTCCATTCCAATTGCCGGCTGCATTAACATCCTCTCCTTGCCACTGAAAAGATGTGAGCCCTCTTTGACCACATGCACCACATGTATGATCATTCATGGTGCGCTCAGATGAAGAGGAGGAGGAAGGAGGATTCCTCTCCTTGAATAGACGATTCAATTTATCTTCAAGTTGGCTGAATTTTTCCTCCATTTTCATCCCAACCTTCATGTCTAGATCGCCCAGAAAATCTCCACTTGAAAGGTTCACAGACCTCCTTTGCATCTTTGGTCCTTTGTATTGGGATGTAGATTCAGCAAGGCCTTCAATGATTGCCTTCGCATCAGTGTAGTAGCTATTAGCAAAGCTACCCTTCAATCCAACGTTCACCATGGTTTTGGACTCATCTGTCATTCCTTGGTAAAAAATTTGCAGCAGATCCACTTCAGAAAAACCATGGTTTGGGCAGCTATCAACTAGCTTCCCAAATCGCTCCCAGTAAGCTCTAAAGGACTCGTCAAGCTCTTGAGTAATCCCGGAAATCTCCTTCTTGAGTACATTCATCTTGGATTGAGGGAAGTATTTGTCCAGGAATGTTTGACGCATCTGAGCCCAAGTAGTGATTGACCTAGGCCTCAATCCGAAAAACCATGCACGAGCTCCATCTTGTAGAGTAAAAGGGAATGCTTTTAGCTTGAAAGCATCCAAATGTCCTTGTCTATGCAGATCACAGACCTGATTAAATCCCTCCAGAAAAGCAAAGGGATTCTCATTCAGCTTCCCGTAAAACTTTGGACATGCCGCGACCAAATTCAACTTCACATCAATCTGCTCCGTGGTAGTTATGTGGATTGGTCCGGGCAAGTCCTCTCTCAAGTTCCTTGAACCTGAGTTCATCTTTAGATTGGCTCTTTCTTCTTCAGCCATGTTTCCTTCTTCAGATTCAGAATTGTTGTCTTCAGAATACGGGCCTGTCTGACCTGTCGGGCCGATTTCAGACTCTGACTCACTGGTCTGTTTTTCTGTCTGGTCAGTCGGACCTGTTTTTGCCTCTGACAGCATTGGTTGCTTTTGCAGCTTTGTTGCCTTCTGGTTCCTTTTCGCCGTCTTTTCAATTTCTGGATCGAAGTGTAGAAAATGGCGGGAAGACCTGCTCATGCAACACCTAAAAAGCACAAAAGATCAGTAGAAAAATTAAGCTTAAAGTTAACACCGTTCCCCGGCAACGGTGCCAATTTGGTGATCGCTGTTTACACCAAATAATCCTGCAAAATTGCTAGACCAAATATTAGTATAGCACAGGTATCGAACACAGGGAACGGAGTAATTTAAACCTAAAAATCCTATCAATCAGAGTTTGGTTAGCAACCACGCAAGTTTGGGGAATTTCTATATTCTAATAATAAACGAAAGCAAACAGGAAATTAACACAAAATTTACTTATGCAAATAAAAGCGGGTCCAACAAGATGATTCACACACACACACAATCGATCACAGACACTAATTATTAATTAATCCACTTAAATCAATTAGATGTAGGACACCGTAATTAAACTGATATATCCCCTATTCCCCCTTAATTAATCGGTAATCGCCATGGTGGGCATTGAAACGACTACTTATCTAAATTAGGTGCAACCTACGTTGGTGGGCAATCAATAGATTTAACACCTAATCAGCTTTAAGAACTAAGTGAACCCAATTTAGGAGCCTACTCGTATGGTGGGCATCTAATAGTCTCCTACCAAATTAATCCAATTGTCCTAAGAACAATTTGCTACTTATTTAGCCTAATCCCACGAGAAACGATGGAAGTACTAAATTAGCTATGAAATAAATTAAGTAGGGTGATCAAGCCTAGATTAATTAATCCAATTAATTAAACCTAAATTAATTCAGAACCTAAGTGATTAATTTTAAGCCATAGTCTCACGAAATTAAAGCGGTGTGTGTTTCACATCTTGTCGGCCCCTAAAAAGTCTTAGCTACGCATATCGGCCGGACTAGCCGAACAAACCAGTTTACTGTACAGAACACAAAACATGCTGAAATTCAATAAACAATTATGATCGAAAATTCCAACTAATTATTAAATAAACAGAACATTAAAGAGAACAAAATTTAATCCTAGAAATTAAGAAATTGAAATAAAAAAAAATCTTTAGATCATCCTACAAGAAAATTAAAGCGAAGACAATCCAAGTACGAGAGTGCAAATCGAAAGTGATAACAAGTTGTTTCTTCCAAATCAAACCACAATTCATGAAGTAGCAGTAAGGAAATCAAATTTTAAAGTGTTTAACCCTTTGATCGGCTTCCTCGACTTCCGGCGATGCTTGATCGGATGACTCACGGCGTCGGCTTCTCGGAATTCCTCTCTCGGTGAATTGGCGATGGATAAATTGGTGTGTAAGGATGATGATGTTTCGGGAGAAAGGCAACTGAGGATCGGTGGTTGAAGATGTGAATGAATGGAGATGAATTGGATGATGATTTCTTCGTCCCTCATGCGTGTGTATATATAGCCTCTTTCTTTCCTTGTTGGTCACATGAATCATTAAGGGACTTAATGATAAGAATCCCTTGATTTTCTCCCTTCTTTGACATGTGTTATGGAAATCAAGGTAAGGACAAATTCCTTCCCCAATTCTCTCTTCAATCGGCGTGAATTCCTCAAGATTGGAAATCAATCTTTTCAATTCATTCCCTCCTTCGGCTCCTTTTCCAAATATATACATATTCTTTTTCAATTAGGATAATCAAATATAGAAGAGAATAATATAAGATGAATTATATTAATTCCTTTCTATACTTAATTCCCATCTTGATTTCTTTCAATTTGAGCATATATTCCTTAAATCTCTCAACCGCCACCTCAATGCCTCGTCAATGCCACATCATCAATAAGCACTGCAAAACAAACACCAAAACAAATCCAATTGCCACAAAATATGCCAAAATACATGGAATATGGATAGTACGAAATGGACCTATCAGCGATCGAGACGTCCAGATTCTCATCTGCACCTTTAATAGTATCGTGTGTGCAGTGTGAAGAGGAGTTAAATGGTGCGTGAGAGTTTACCTCATCATCTTCTCCTGCCATAAGTTACTTTTCAGCATCTTCTTCAAGCTCTAGGACCATAAATGTCGCTTCATCGTCTGATGAATCCATAAAGGAATCGACTTCATCTGAGTCATCTGAGAGTTCACTGGCAATGTATGCTTAACGTTTCTTGATGAACTTCTCCCTTCGAGCTTTTCGTGCTGCTCTTTCAGCTGTACTGAGCTCAGGACAGTCGTATTGGTAGTGTCCTTTCAACACCAGTATCATTGCAATTACTTAAAATCCTGTTCTACATACAAGATGCAAACACATGGAAATTCGACACCACTTCATCAGAGATCATGTCTAAAAGAAAAACATTAGGATGTAGAAAATCCATATTGACAAGTACAAATTTTTATCAAACCTCTAGCTGATACCAGATTCAGAGAACTCTCAGTAGAACTAGGTCTACTGGATCCTACTGATTCCATTAATTGAGAAGATCCTTACAGTATTTGTTGGTCCCGAGATAAAACCTTCAAGTGTAGAGGGGGGGGGGGGTGAATACACCTGAGAACTTTCTCAACTTAAAACACGAACAATCCTATTCAGGAGAGTATCTTGCTGAACAAGTTCAGTAGACCAAGTATGCTATTCTGGATCACGTGGACAGAGTGATTGACTATACTGAGGTCTGCTCGCTGACTGATATCAGAATTCAGTACCGTTCAGTAAGAGTTCAGTAGAGTGCGGAAATGTGGATGCTCGATTCAGTTGAGTTTGAAAACGTTTTTATTAAGACTGTTTCAGTAGGTTAATGCATTCATTTAAGCTTTGCTGAAACTCTGTTGAATGATTTGTAAAACGGTTTTTAGTATGAATAGTAATAAATGCAACTGTAAAAACAGAACACAGCAATTTTAAAGTGGTTCAGTTATCAAACAATCTTACGTCCACTGTCCCGAAAAGATCAGGAGGCTATTTTATTATATTGACTTAGTCTCAGTCGGTTTGTGCCCTGAACAAACACTGGTCTTGAGGATTATACTGAGCAAGTCTCAGTTTACAAGTATCACACTGATGTGTTTGACAAACTCTCCAACTATGATAGAGTTCTTAACAATAAGAACAGTTTAGGGATGAACTCCTTCGATCTAAGCTATGGATATGTTCAGTGGAGCTTAGGTTAGAGGGAAGGGAACAAGAAGGTGGCTTCTAGAGTGACGAACATCGAGGAATAAGTTCTCTGGGTTTGTGTTCAATCACTTGGATACTAGAGACTACTAATTCTAATTCAGCTTGGTTCCCTTGAGAAAGAGTGTCGCTTTTCGCTTGAAGTGTTTCTCTTGAAATTCTTGCGGAAAGCTTAAGTTTTGTAAGTATTTGCTCGTAATCGCTCGTATGTGTTCTTGGTCTAGTGTATATATGATTTGATTTTCCCTCTATATATAGAGGTGAGTCATGGAAAGATCCGTTGGAGATGTAGATCCATGTGTCACTCTGTTTTGGGTAGCTAACGACTCTTTTAAGGAATCTTGCAAAGTCTTTTCCTCCCTTTTTGGAAATAGGTTGACTTGCAGCTTTAATCAGAACTTTGACAGCTGGCTGCTCGTCATTGGTCGAGGCATAGAAAGTAGTTGAGAAAAATAGACTTCTAGGCAGATCTGAAGCTGACTTCTCTGATTACCTCGTATGACTCTACTGATTTAACATATATGATCATCTGACAATCAATGAGTATGTCAGTCCATTGCGGAGTCTGACCTGTGTTCAGTAGTATACTCCTGCTGGGTCCAACTCTACTGAAGGTTAACTCTGAGTTCAGTGAACTGCTCCAGCTGAGTCCAGTTCTACTGACTCCTTTCAGTATGTTGCTCCTGCTGAATCCAACACTACTGAGTATAAACACCTCTCAGTATGCTGCTCCTGCTAAGTCCAACATTACTGAGTCTTCACTCTATGGTACTGAGGCGGATAGTCTACTGAAGGGTCAGCAGACAGAACTTTTTGCCTGAACCATGCTGAAGGAATCTCTACTGAGTTTGAAACTCTCTTAGACAACGGCATTACTATTATAACTCAATGGTTCACCAACTAAATTAGGGTTTTGGGATCATTCAAATCTTCTAAACGCTATAATACTGAATCATCTCCCAACAGTACTTGATCAAGGGAGAACATAAAAAATAATACTAAACATATTCTGTATCAACAATGTGGTATCAGCTAACTACTACAGTCAGCTGACAGGTTTGCATTCTTATTCAGTATTTAACATTCAGCACATGTATCACATTTATTTTCCGCCATTAATTCATAAAGGAAGTCATTAAAAAAATTGTTATCATTAAAGCTTGAGATTCCACATACTGAGTGTGGCGCATTTAATGCATGTCATCTCACCATACTTTAAAAGTGATAGATACGTAGGTCCAGATTATAAGCGGCATAGTAATATGAAATCTCAACTGTCCATCTTAAAGTAAGATCACATCTGAACCGTCTGTCGTTTGAATTTGTATCTCGCATTTATATTACTTGATCAAAACAAAATCACATTTTCGCCATTATCAAACACTTAGTGCTCTACATTCACAACCGCATTTAGACTTCTACCATCTTTTAGCACTATATCTTCGGTAAATGTTTTAATCTTATTCTGCAATCACTAACTTACTCTATTTTCAAGTGTAGCACGTGTTTTGTAGAATCTCTACAATGGCGATCTCTCCAGCAACACAGTACTTATTCCTTTAGAGACGAATGAGATCCTATCTCACAATCGTGTTTAGTTTGAGCCGGTGATAGATTTCAGAACTTGCAGAGTAGATTACATGGAGCCGATCGTCAATGGTGTTTTCTCGTTAGGTCTTTAGCCATTTTTATCCAGAATGCCTCACTTATGGTTTCGGAGGTAGATGACTAAGTTTAACTACAACTTGAGGCATGATGAAGACAACCTCAGAGATATATCATGCAAGGATGTCTAGTTCATAGTTTCTCCTATCAGATCGAGGCAGAGCGACATGTATGGAAGCCTCATATTGCTCCACTCGACATTCAAGAATGTCTGGTTCATAGTTTCTGATTAACAGACAACAGGATTTCTCTAGCTGGCTACAAGGAGACTTCCATAAAGAAATACATGTGAAGATACAGTGTTGGTGTTATCTTTGACATTGGGGTCAAGGTAGATATCATTTTGCATTCACTACATAAGTCATACGATATTTTTCGCCTAAATGTAGTGATGTCCAACAAAAGTACACTCTGAATGAACTTACAAGTGAGTTAATCTCTGCTGAAAGAATCATGGGTAAGGGTAAGGGGACCCAAGTCTTGAACACTAGTAGAAGCTCAAGGAACCCTCCAAATGGTGGATTCCAAAAAAAGGGCAAGAAAGCTAAGAACGTCAAGAAGGGTAGTGGGAGCACGAAGTTAGCACCTACCAGAGGGGCTCCAAAACCTAACGGAAAGTGCTTCAAGTGTGGTAAGGTTGGACATTAGAAAATTGAATATCCAGGCTTCAAGGAAAAACAGAAAGGTACACCCATCGCCTTGGTAGCTAAGACTGTTCTTGTTTCCTCGTCTACCCGTGAATAGGTAGTAGATTCTTGAGCAACTGATCATGTTTGTTACACCTTGCAGGGGTTCCTACATAAAAGGGTTCTGCTTAATAACGAGGTTAGGGTCTCCATGGGTAATGGATCACAAGTTCCAGCCGTTGCCATGGGAGATTTACATTTATTTGTTTTAGATTGTACACTAGTATTAAAGGATGTTTTATTGGTGCCTAAGTTTAGGCGAAACATTATTTCTATTTCTAGACTTTTTATTGTGGATGGTTATAGATCTGTTTTTGATGAAAAGATTTTGATTTCAAAAGGGAAATGTCTTATCTACAATGGGCCTTTAAATGGATCTCTTTATAGTATAACGTCTAATCCTTGTACATCTATTAATGTTGCTTCTTCATCATCAAAAACTAAGAAGAGAAAATAATCTTCTAAATAAAATCAAGCCTATCAGTGGCACCTACAACTAGGTCACATCAATCTAAATAGGATCCAAAAGTTGGTGCAATATGGATTATTGGAGTCTCGCCCAGCTGAACCATTTTCAACTTGCGAATCCTACTTAGAAGGAAAGATGACGACCAGGCCTTTTAAGGGAAAGGGTTATAGAGTCACGAAAGCCTTAGGTTTGATTCATTCTGACTCTTATGGACTTATGTCTACACAAGGTATGAGTACTTCGTCACATTTACTAACGATTACTCGAGGTATGGATATGTTTACCTACTTAGCCACAAGTCGGATTGCTTTGAAACCTTTAAGGAATTCAAAGTAGAAGTGGAAAAGAAGTTAGGTATAGAAATTAAAACACTGTAATCCAATCGTGGTGGGGATTACCTATCTAACGAGTTCAAGGATTACTTGACAGAATATGGGATTACATCCCAACTGACAGCATCGGGCATGCTTCAGCAGTATGGTGTGTCAAAAAGAAGAAACCGAGCCCTCCTAGAGATGGTTCGGTCGATGATGACTTATGCAACTTTGCATGTGTTCCCCTTGGGCAGATGCATGTTCCTCCATATTAGCAGATGACATTCCACGCTATGCATTCAAATAAGACTTAGGAAACATGTTGGGGGAGGGGATTATGCCTAAGCAGTAGTTAAATTCATCCAATGGCAACTTAAACTATGTATTATGCACATGGAAGGACATGCATTTCAACAGCACGGTTTCTACCTCCTCAAATTGAAATAAACATGAAAACTCCTTAAGCAATTGTTAATAGTTGTGAAGGGTTCAAGATACAGCAACCAATCTTAACCCAAAGCATGAAAGTACCCCTCAAATTCCTCCCTCACACCAAGTGTTGGGATAAGGATTTAGTAGATGAACCTATAGATCTGATATCTTGATAGATTTGATAGATCACAAAACCCTAGCTGAATATTGTTCCTTCGCATCTGTATAGCCTAGTTGAGTTCAGTTGTTAGAACTCAGTAGGATAGAGTTCAGTAGCTGCAGGATTCAGTAGAACACACCTCGCGCTCAGCTGAAGAACTCAGGATCGAAGAAGTCAGTTGGACAACAACCTCCATCTAAATCTGCTCAGGAATTCGTGCCCATGCACTGATTGCTAAGAAGAACGTCAGTGGGAAAGACACTTCAGTTGAAGGTCTGAGGATTCAGAGAAAGTCAACTTTGATGTTTGACAAGTCTCAACTACCCATCCACCTCGACCAATAAGAAGCCGACAGCGACCATCTACTCTGACAAAAGCTGCTCTGAAACTCAAAAAGAGGAGAATCTCTACAGTGCACCTGCTCAACAACGTTCAAATTAAAGGAGCTATTTTCCTTGTCGTATCGACAAGTGGCTAGACCTCCCTCCGACGGATCTATTCACCATCGACGACTATAAATAAGAGAAGTCGCCATGCAGAGACGCACCGGGAACCCAAGCTGTCTACGCACAAACTCTTAGCAATCTCAAAGCAGAATCCAGTGAAGAACTAGCGTCCATTGAAGAACAACTTTCACTTCATCACTTAGAGTTTTATTTTGTTCCCCTTCTCTTATCTAAGTAAGCTCATTGTAATATCTTTAGCTTAGAAATCTCGACGAAGTTCACATCCGTGTGAAACCATTCTTATTTGTAAGAACTACCTCTTAGTTGGAGAAGACTCAAACTCTTAGAGTTAGAACCTTTGTAAAAGTCACTACGACTATAAGTAGAGAATCTTTCCCGTGCACAGATCACTGAGAACTTGCTCTGTATAAACTTCAAGGTTTGCGTCTGTCCAGTGAACCGACCAACTGAGACTTGCTCAGTATAAATATAACAAGTTTCCTTCTTTGGTCAGGACGGTGGACGTAGGACTCAGTTTGTCCGAACCACTTTAAAAATTATTGTGTTGATTTACTGTTTTCCTTAACTGTTCATACTGCATACAAACCGTACTTCATAAAACTCAGCATAAAAACCGGTGTTTTCGAACTGAGACGTTTTATAGGGCCTACACTTCCGCAGACACTCTGATACTGAATGACTATTCGACTGACTAAATTCAGTAGAGCAGAACTCAGTAGAAGATTTCCTACCCACGTGATATGAAGCATATTTGGTTATCTGACTAAGTTCTGTAGCAAACTCAGCTAGAGTTGACTTCGCATTTGAGAAAGAAATTTGTACTCAGGTGTATTCACCCCCCCCCCCCCCTACACCTGAACCACGTCTCAAGGCCAACAATTGGTATCAGAGCTCAATGTTCTAAATTGATCATTGTTCTCTGAAACTGGTCTATCTCGAACAAAGATCCTAGAAAATCCATTTTCTATGCATCTTGCATTTCTTCATTGCATCCTATATCCTGTATCTTTCAATGGCTGATATTTCTGGTATTAGGACAGTGCCAATGTTCTCACCTAAAAACTATGCAATATGGTGCGTAAGGATGGACGCACATCTGACTTCGCTACACGACAGTATGACCGATGTTCTGGAGAAAGGCCCAATTGTTCCGATGGAAGACTCAGTCGAACTCGTAGTAGATGGAGCAGGCGGTGCCAGAACCGGACCCAAAGTCGCGAAGGACAAAAGCCTCTTCACTCCTAAAGAGAAGAAACTGCACAACCTCGACTGAGTCGCTCGCAATGCTATACTGATGACACTCAGTGACTCTTATCTCGGGAGGGTGCATGACTGCAAGATAGCAAAGGAGCTATGGGATGCTCTCGCAGTGCTGAGCCAAGGAACTCCACAGATTAAAGAAAACAAACTAGAGTTGGAGCTGCAGAAACTCGAGGCATTCGCTATGCTTCGAGGAGAGTCCATAGAAGATTTCTGCGCTCGATTTACAAATCAAATCAACATCATCAACGGACTGGGGAAGACATTCAGCAACAAGGAGACCAACACCAAAATTCTACGGGCAGGCCCAAGTGGTATTCTTTTTCTACGTGTATGAGGAGAACTGACTTGAATTCTGTTACTCCTGACTATTTATTTTCAGAACTTAAAGCAGAGGAGTTCGAGTTCAACCTCCCACACACCCCCGGTGCTAAAGCTGACATGCCAATGGATCATGCTTATAAGGCATCAGCCAACACTCCCAGAGGAAGTCCCTCAGCAACAAGCCTGTCAGCTAGAAGTTCAGTGACTATACCCACTGTTGACAACTTGGCTGAGAAGTATGCTCTCCTCGCGGTGAAATACTAGAAGGAGAAAGAGATGTTCAGACGGAAGATGAAAAAGGCTTCCCAAAAATTTCAAGGTAAGAGAGACAATGATCGCACGAATACCGAATCTAAATTTCTACCTGGATGCAGGAATACTGAAGCTGCCCCCGCGGAACAAAAAGATACATCCAGAAGGGAAAGCAGAACCTCAGTATGGTATAACTGCAAGAAACCAGGACACTACCAATACGAATGTCCTGAACTCTGAGTAGCAGAAAGAGTTGAAAGGCAAGCCAGACACGACAAGTTCGTGAAAAAGAGGCAAGCCTACATAGCTGGAGAGTTGTCCGATTGCTCAAGTGATGAAGAATTGTTCATGGAATCGTCTGATGACGATGCCGCATTCATGGTAATCGAGACTGAAGATGTTGAACCGTGTCTTATGGCCGGAGAAGAGGCTGAGGTAAATTCTGAACCCTCTATATGCCCCTCTTCACCTGGCACACACGACACAAGCTCTGTTGCAGGAGAATCGCTAGATGAGGTTCTTGCGTGCGAAGACTTGATAGAATAGCAAATTCAAATGAGCCAGCAGTTCAGCAAGACTATTCAGGAGATGGATATCCTGAAAGCAGAGAATCAGAGAATTTCAAAGAGAAGTCAGAACTCTACTGAATCTGAAGGACTTGTTCAGAGACTGAAGGAAGAGATAAATTCTCTGATGAGTAAGTCTCATGACCAAGAAGCACAAATCTCAGTGCTGACCAAAGACACTCTGAGAAAGAGACTGAAATTGCTAATCTCAAGGAAACTCTCGCACATGCCAAATCTGAACATGAAGCTCTAAGGAAGAGTGATGAGGTGTGGAGAACCTTGATGACAGACCAGTATATTGGAGCAAAGGAGAAGTTGGAGAAGCTTGTACGAGCACAGAGACCACATGCCACCAAAGAAGGACTTGGCTACACATGTGAAGCCTCCACTTCAGGACAGAAGAGCTCCAAACAAATTGACTAATAGGTTTGTACAGGAGATAACTCAACATGCTGAATTTACATCCCCTCAAACAAAGAATATGCAGAAGATACAAGAACCTCAGTCTAGCAATAGGAAAATGACCCATGGTTCAAGCCCCAAGACACCAAGGTCAAACTCAAGGGGAACCAAGAAGGTCAGGTGGGCTGAACAGTATGGCCACCAGCTACGGACTCACCCAGCTCAGTACGGATCATATTACTATGAGCCAAGAGTCAAAGGCCCTAAGGTTTAGAAGAAGAAGAAGAAAGCTGAACCACAACAGTCTAAGAAGTCAGCTACTCCGAGTTCAGTGGAGAAGACTACTGACAACAAGGGCAAGATGAAGTCTGAAGCCACCAGGGCTGTCAGAGAAGTTTGGATCTTAAAATCTAACCATTAAGGACCCAAGCTGAACCCAAAGCATACCAGAATCCATTTTTGTTTTGCAGGTCAACATGACCCTTGGATTGTCGACAGTGGATGCTCAAGACACATGACACATCAAAAGAGTCTACTGACCGACTATGTTCAGCAAGATGGAGCCAAAATTGAGTTCGGTGACAACTCCAAAGGGTACACAAGGGGATACGGAACATTGAAAATAGGAACTGCAGTAGTTCCTAGGGTATCTTATGTTGAAGGACTTCAACATAATCTCCTTTCTGTCAGTCAATTATGTGATAACTCCAATAAAGTGACTTTTGACGCAGGTTTTTGTGATGTTCTTGATAAATCTACAGGAAAAATTATGTTATGAGGATCACGGTGAAGGAACATATATTACGCAGAATGGAATACCGCCGAGCCTAAAGCATGCCTGCTAGCACACACGGGGTCAGATGACAAAACAACATAGATGTGGCATAGACGACTGAGTCATCTGAACTTCAAAACAATGAACAAGCTAGATCGTGATGCTAAATTCAAAGGACTGCCTAACGAAGTATTCAAGAGACACAAGAATTGTGAAGCATGTCTGAAGGGGAAGCAAAGAAAGTCAAGCAATCCGCCTATTTTGTCGCCTCCCACTGATGGAATCATTCAGCTGTTGCACATGGATTTATTTGGGCCAGTCAATCCAATGACGATCAGAGGAAATAAGTATGCTCTTGTGGTCGTTGATGACTGTTCGAGATATACTTGGGTGATATTCATCGCCAACAAGTCTGACGTCAAAGTTGAGCTGCCGAAACTACTGAAGCGGATGAGCGTCGAAAAAGATATCAAGATTAAGAGGATACGCTCAGATCGTGGAACTGAGTTTCTGAACTCAATGGTAATAGAATTCTGTGAGGCTGAAGTAATTGAACACGAGACATCAGCAGCACGCACGCCTCAGCAGAACGAACTTGCTGAAAGAAAGAACAGAACTCTTAAAGAAGCAGCAAGGACGCTACTCGCAGACTCAGGTCTTCCATTGAAGTTTTGGGCAGAAGCTACTGACACTGCTTGCTACACTCAGAACAAGTCTCTACTGACTCAGATGCACATGAAGACGCCTTATGAGCTGTGGAAAGGAACAATTCCTTCTATTACGCATTTCCATATCTTTTGTTGTCCGTGCTTATCCACAATAACGGAAAGGAACAGTTAAAGTTCTTTGAAAGTAAGTCAGACCAAGGAGTCTTCTTAGGATACTCCAGGGTCTGCAAAGCTTTCAGGGTCTTTAACTACCAGACCCTTTGCGTGGAGGAAAGCCCTCATGTTGTATTTGATGAGTTTATTTCTGAGTACAGGAAGTCAAACTCTCAGCCAGAAGTTGAAGAGGTCAGAAGAAAGCTACATGTTCTAAGCTTAAACGACAACACTGAAAAGATCCAGCATTGTTGGGATAGTGATTCAGATGATGATCTTCAGCACCCAACAACAAGCCATGTAACTGAGGAGATTGATTCTAACAAACGGAATCAATCCCAGGTAATAATGGTAGATGAGGAAACCGATATGGTAACTGAGACCTCTACTGAGAATAACAACTCAGGGGGAACTTCTAATGTTCCTGAGCTGAATGCCCCTGAAACTTGTGACTCAGTAGATTCAACCCTTGTTACTGAATTACTTCAGACACAGAACAGTACCACTGAAATTCCTAATACTCCTAGTGTTTGTACTGAAACAATACCAGATGAAGTAACATGACGTCGTCGCTCATAGCTAGATGCTCACTCTTCAGATCTTATTATCTGAGATCCTTCAGCTAGCGTCAAGATACGATCCAAATTCTGCCAAGGAGAAAGTGCCTTGTATTCATGCTTCTTGTCGACTGAAGAACCTCAGACAATTGAGGACGCACTGAATGATGCTGACTGGATCACTGTCATGCAAGAAGAGCTGAACCAATTTATGCAGAACGACATATGGGAGCTTGTTGACGGACCTAGACACTAACCGTGATAGGAACGAAGTGGATCTTCAAGAACGAGCGTGATGAAAACAACGTCATCGTCAGGAACAAAGCTCGACTCATTGCCAAAGGATATTGTGAATCAGAAGGGATAGATTTTGACGAAACATTCGCCCCAGTCGCAAGATTAGAATCTATTTGCCTATTCCTAGCCTATGCAACCCATCAGCAGTTCACATTCTACCAGATGGATGTGAAGTCAGCTTTCCTGAACGGCGTACTGAAGGAAGAAGTCTATGTTGAACAACCGCCCGGCTTTCAGCAGGGACATCAGGTTTACAGACTTAAGAAAACTTTGTACGGGTTAAAACAAGCATCCAAGGCTTGGTACGATACCCTCTCAAACTTTCTACTTCAGAAAGGTTTCCAGAAAGGAATAGTGGATTGCACCCTATTCAGTATCAAGTCAGGCGAAGACATCCTACTGGTGCAGATCTATGTGGACGACATCATCTTTGGATCAAGGAAATTGACTATGTGTCAGAAATTCGAGCAGATGATGAAAGAAAAGTTTGAAATGTCGATGATGGGAGAAATGAATTATTTCCTTGGACTTCAGGTCAAACAATCAAAAAAGGGAATATTCATTAATCAAGCAAAATATACTAGAGATCTGATTAAGAAATTCGGCTGCGAATCCAACAAGTCAGTCAAGATACCCATGAACACCAATCTCAAGATTGATCTTGACAAAGAGGGAGTATCTGTTAACTCAACTGGCTATCATGCTATTATCGGTTCTTTATTATATCTTACAGCCAGCAGACCTGACATAACTTATGCTGTAGGTATATGTGCGGGATTTCAGGAAAATCCCAAGAAGAGTCATATCAATTCAGCGAAGAGAATTCTTCGTTACCAGAAGGGAACACCTGATGTGTGATTATGGTATCCAACTGATGATAACCTTGAACTAACTGGTTATTCTGTTGCTGACTATGCAGGTTGCCAAATCGACAGAAAGTCAACCTCATGAACTTGTCAGTTCCTCGGTAGCAAGCTCATATCGTGGTTCTCAAAGAAACAACACTCAGTAGCAATGTCCACTACTGAAGCTGAATATATGGCTGCCGAAAGTTGTTGCGCACAGATAATGTGGCTTCGACAATAACTGAGAGACTACGACATTCATCAAGATGAAGTACCGATCTACTGCAACAGTACCAGTTCTATTGCAATCACTCATAATCTAGTTCTACATACAAGATACAAGCACGTGGACATTCGTCATCACTTCATCAGAGATCATGTCGAGAAAAAGGATATCAGAATGGAGAAGATCCACACTGATAAACAAAGAGCTGATACCCTGACCAAACCTCTAGCTGAGACCAGATTCAACGATCTCTCAGTAGACCTAGGTCTTTTGGATCCTACTGATACGATTCTGTAGATGATCCGAGAAGTACTGAGTAAGGGGGAACCTATATTCAGTACAGTTGAATACTCAGCATTCGTCAAACGTGGTATCGGCTGACTACGATATTCAGCTGACAGGTTACGAGTATTAAATTCAGCTTTTGGTGATTCACATGTCATAGAATTTATTTCCCGCCATTAATGTTCATCGTATTGCACTGACTATATCGTTTTCATTAAACTCGCGACATTCCATAAACCTGACTGCGGCGCATTAAATGCATGTCATGTCACCTTACCACTTAGGCGTTAGAGATAAGTAGGCGAGATTATAGGTGGCACAGTAATCATAACCTATTATAACACTTAATCTGAGTCGTTCACTATTTTAAACCTGATTAATCTTAGCCGTGTAGCTGAAACCGCCTTAGATTCAAATCTGAGTACATATATTCACTCATCTCAAAAATTGCCTTACTTTATTCGCCATTAACGAAGAGTCCGTGCTCTACATTTACTCTCAAATACTTGCACTTAAGACTTGTATCGCTTTTTTGCATTTTTTCTTCGGTAAGCAACTCTTAATACTGAATCTGCTACTAACTCTGTTTTTCGAGTACTAATCTTTGTTTTTGCAGATCTCAGTTATACAATGGCATTCGTACCTATCTCAGACGTGGTTATTCCCATCGACATGGAGGATATTCTATCCGGGAAGCGCGTTTGGTTCGAGCCAGTTCTATCAGTCAGAACTTGCGGGGTGGACTGCGTGACGCCCGTTTTTGATGCTTTGGAGAGGTTGGGTCTTCTTCCGATCCTTTCACGTGCTCCGCATCACCTCCTCCCTCGCCAAGTTGTGGAGTTCTTCCTCAACTTCCGCAACGATGACGACTCCAATGACATCTCTACAGTCATTGTGAAGAGAGAAGTCCTTACCAATCAGTGGGAGGGCAGAGCTTCTCAGATGGACATATCCAAGAGTCTTCACGATAGTTTTGGTCTGGTCGACGAGGGATCATCAGTCGCCAGATACAAGGAATTGGAGATCGATCAGTATCTCTGCCGATTCAGTGGCCTTTCAAACTGCGTATTCAAGGCAGCATTCCCGAAGAATTAGTTGTTGCCTGAGTACAGAGGGTTGGTGTACGTGGTCAACCACATTCTTACGAGTTCAGCAGGCTCGTACAACCAACTCAGCAGAATCCGCGTCCAACTGATGATGGCGATAGTTGACGCTGTGAAAGTCAACTAGAATGCCTTCTTCCGGGCTTAGTTCAAAGCTCAGTCACAGAAGTACGTTGACGCTGAAGAGGGGAAGCAGTTGATCCCTAAGGCGAAATTGCTATATGGGACCAAGGTGTCGGTCTTGATCGAAGACGACCTCCCCGGGAACGTCTCTTTCGCCAATGTGTTTTATTTCAACATTAAGCTGATGAAGTTCACCACTGCAGCATCAGCTGAAAAGTCTATAGGGAAGGGACCTGCTGCTAAGTGTCCTTTGGAAATCATTCAGTCCCCCATTCCCATTCAGGCGAAGAGGGCGAAAACTCTGAAGAAACCTGTCTCAGATGTGCCACCCTCCTCTCCTGTCTCTATAGAGGACTCTGGGTCAGGCAAGCACGACATAACTATCAGAGACAAAGTTCAGATGGTCTTCATCAAGGAAACTCAGCCGGACATTCCAGCTGAGGTTTCCTCTATTCCGCTCTCAGTTCTCAACGCGCGTCTGAAGGCAACAGACGAGGTATCAGGGATTCCAGCGATCAGGTCGTACCCTGATCTTGTGGACATAGCGATCCGCGCTTGGATTGAGATGCGGATCCGCTTCTTGGAGTGGGATCTGCTCCAAGAGACCATTCAGGTTAGGTCCCTATCCACTTTGCTGGAGGAAGAGCAGAAACTCAGGGAGGAAATAGGCTATGAGGAGCCAGCAGATATAGCCTCAATGGAGGACCTCCGAGAAGTTATGTTGATGCTGCTCCATGACCAAACTCCAGAAGCTGAGCCCTCATCAACTCAGGCTCCTCCTTCTCCCCCACCATTACCTCCTCGTGATGATCAGCCACAACAGCCTAAGGATGCAGACATGGGTGGATCTGCTGAAGGCAACACACCCAAGAATGATCAGCCACAACCGTCGTCTTCATCTGGCCAGATCATTCGGACTCCGTCCTCGACTCAGTACCAACAGCAACTAAAGCGCCCATATCAGTCTGCTGAGATCAAGGACATCTCAACTAAGTCCATTAACAAGGTTATCAAGCGACATGCTCACAAGAATAGGAACCTTGTCGATGATGTGAACCAGAAGTGGAGTAGGTTCACTGAGGCACAGACAAAGTCGCTGGCTAGCTTGACAGCTGAAGTATAGAGGATCACCGCCCCAAGTTCTGTCGATATTGATGTGATCCTTGCCAAGGCACTTGCAACTCAGATAATCGACCTGGACGCTCAGTTCGAAAATCTCTTACAGTCGCAAGCCAAATCCTTCTCTCGGGAAGTGGTGGCTGTAACAGGTCATGTTCAGAAAGCAGTGGAGGAGCGGTATGCCTTCACAGCTAACAGTGTATCTAAGGCACTGACTTAGCAGCATACTCTTGCCAGACGATAGAGCAGAATGCGTCAGCTGTAGTACAAGACTACCTCACAAAGTTTGATAAGTCTAAAGATGCTCTACTGAAGGCCATCGCTCAGGAGCATGACAAGAGGTGGGAGTCTTACCCTAATGTCGCGATGGATATCGCTACTTGAATGACATCTGTCAAAGATTCTGTAGCAGAGTTGACCAAGAAGGTCACAGCCCTGGCCACCCTCCTTGATGATGCCAAAAAGGGGGAAAGGTCGAGATCAGCTCAGCTTAGATCTATCTTGAAAGCTGAAGATCAACAGCAGGGCGAACCGAGCTCAGCAGCTGATAAGGCTATAGTGCTAGTAGGTGAAGGAGCAACTGAGCAAGCGGTGGCTGAGGTGACTTCGTATTTTGAAAATTTGCCAATTGAAGGCTCACCACCTCCAGCATCGGAGAGAGATGTTAAGGGAAAGGGCAAGGCGCCTGCTGACCCTAGCCCTCCCAAGGCTCACAAAAAGCTTAAGTTCAAATCGCGAGAAGACCAGGTTGCCTATGATGAGCAGCTCGTGAGAGAATTGGTTGAAGAGGAAGCTAAACAGAAGCCAGCTGCAAAGACGAAAGGTGACCAAATCCGTTCTCCTGCATCTGCACGAATGCAATCGACAACCTCTAAGCAATCTCGGTCAGCAGTGACTAGCTCAACACCTGCTAGAGCTCAACAGTCTCGAGCTCAGCAGATTCAGACCCAAAAGTCCAAATCCGATCAGCAAGGCGGAGCTTCAAGTTCCAAGTCAAAAACTCAGTCGTCTGCTGATTGAGAGGAACAACCTCATGTTCCCTCCACGGTCCCTTCCAAAGAACAGGAGCAGGAAATCAAAGAGATCTGGGATGCGTGTGATAGGGCTTTGGATAGAACAGCTGAGCCAAGGCAGCTGAGAGAGGCGAGAGAGAGAATACGCCTAGCTGACCTTGAAGCCCTCAGGCTGAGGACAGAGAAAGAAGCCAGGGAGAGGGTACCGGTTAAGGATAGGAGTATCCCTCGCTCCTTCCGCTTCTTCAGGACCAGAGAGCCCCTGAGTCAGGTGAAGCGTATTGTATATAAATGAACTGACGACTGTGTGCCTCTCAAGCATAATCAGCAATGGGAGCAGATGAAGGTGGAATTCATCAAGCGATTCTATGTGTGGAGAGTTGGGAATGAAGATTCCTCAGATGCTAACTCATATTTTAAAGATCTCCTGACCACCATGAATCCAGCCCTTCTAGCTGAGATTCAGACTCTGCTTGACCAGACTGGTCAAACACTGAAGGCACCACCCTTTCGGACTCTACCTGCTCCTATGACGCACGCTGATAACTTATGCAAAAAGGAGATAGAAGAAGAGATCGAGAATGCTATTTATAGCAGAGGTCTGAGAGAGAATATAGAAGAAGACTTAGCATAAATCAAGGCATTGAGGAACCGAGTTTATAAGAGCTATGGCCTTGAGCTCCCTGAGAAGAAGTCAGCTGACTTCCGAGCGAGGATGCAACAGTTCAAGAAGAAGCCCAGCTGATCCTTCCTTTCTAGTCTAGCTTCTTAGTGATAGTTGTCTATGTACTGTAATTTCTTCATCATATATGACAATATCACCTTTTGGCCCTGACAATAACTCATTATCTTTACGTCTTTATCTTTTATTTTCAGCACGACTGATCACCTCATTGATCAGCCAACCTAACTTATCTTATCTGGCCTATGTGACTTATGTGCTTACCAGCCTTAGAATCATTTCCTACTGAATTAATGATATCTTACTCTTCTCTGATATTTTTGCTTATACTTAGGGGGAAGAACACATTTATGATACAAAGGGAAATTGTTTCTTAGGGGGAACTTGCATCTTAGGGAGATAATTGATAAATGCTGAACTTACATTTGATGATGAGCTACTATATGATCTATTCTGAACTTAGATTATTTGTATCAGTCCTGATTCTGTGTGATTGTGATGAACTTGTTTGTTATGTTCTGATAAATTTTGATACATATCAGTAGAATCAGCATGCTATAACTATGTTAACTGAAGTGATACTCTGATACATTCAGCTATTCTCAACTGTCTTAACTATTATCTTGGTTCTTAGTCAGCTGTGAATTGTTGACTGGAGCTTTCCCTTGTAATATATATTCTATTCAGTAACTATTAGTCTTAACCTTAGCGTGTTTCCTATGATAGAAGATGTAACAGGTTTTGGCATCATCAAATAAGGGGAAATTGTTGGGATAAGGACTCAGTAGATGAACCTATAGATATGATAGTCTTGATAGATTTGATAGATCTCAAAACCCTAGCTGAATATTGTTCCTTCGCATCTGTATAACCTAGTTGAGTTCAATTGTTAGAACTCAGTAGGATAGAGTTCAGTAGCTGCAGGATTCAGTAGAAGACCTTGCGCTAAGCTGAAGAACTCAGGATCGAAGAAGTCAGTTGGATAGCAACCTCCAACTAAATCTGCTCAGGAATTCATGCCCATGCACTGATTGCTCAGAAGAACGTCAGTGGGAAAGACACTTCAGTTGAAGGTCCGAGGATTCAGAGAAAGTCAACTTTGATGTTTGACAAGTCACAACTACCCATCTACCTCGACCAATAAGGAGCCGACAACGACCATCTACTCTGACAAAAGCTGCTCTGAAACTGAAAAAGAGGAGAATCTCTATAGTGTACCTGCTCAACAACGTTCAAATTAAAGGAGTCATTTTCCTTGTCGTATCGACACGTGGCTAGACCTCCCTCCATCGGATCTATTCACCATCGACGACTATAAATAAGAGAAGTCACCATGTAGAGATGACACTGGAAACCCAAGCTATCTATGCACAAACTCTTAGCAATCTCAAAGCAGAATCCTGTGAAGAACTAGCGTCCACTGAAGAACACCTTTTAGTTCATCACTTAGAGTTTTATTTTGTTCCCCTTCTCTTATCTAAGCATGCTCATTGTAATATCTTTAGCTTAGAAACCTCGAGGAAGTTCACATCCTTGTGAAACCGTTCTTATTTGTAAGAACTTCCTCTTAGATGGAGAAGACTCAAACTCTTCAAGTTTGAACCTTTGTAAATGTCACTACGACTATAAGTAGAGAATTTGTCCCATGCACAGATCACTAAGAACTTGCTCAATATAAACTTCAATGTTTGCGTCTGTCCAGTGTACAGACCAATTGAGACTTGCTTAGTATAAATATAACAACTATCCTGCTTTGTTCTGGACAGTGCACGTAGGACTTAGTTTTTCCGAACCACTTTAAAAATTGTTGTGTTGATTTACTATTTTCCTTAACTGTTCATACTTTAAACAAGCCGTACTTCATAAAACTCAGCATAAAAATCAGTGTTTTCTAACCGAGACGATTTATAGGGCCTACACTTCCACACACACTCTGATACTGAACGACTGACTAAAGTCAGTAGAGCTGAACTTAGTAGAAGATTTTCTGCCCACGCGATCTGAAGATTATTTGGCTATCTGACTAAGTTCAGTAGCAAACTCAGCTAGAGCTGACTTCGCGTTAGAGAAAGAAATTTACATTCAGGTGTATTCCCCTTCCCCCCTCTACACCTGAACCACGTCTCAGTACCAACACTAAGTTCCTAAAAAAAGAAGGATCATAGAGCTTACCTTCGAAGCAGCGCTTGTCCTCAAGGTGTATGGCCATTTGAATGAGGGGATCATCGAACTCAAGAATGGAGTCTACTTAGGCCTTAGTGGTGATGTTGAGATACATCGAGGACCGTGAAAGTCCCTCTCTTGGCCCTCCTCGAAGTAGTCGGGGTCGAAACCATGGTTGTGGATGTCAAAGAGATCTTCTTCATCAACATTCAGCCCCATTAATAGGGCTGGGAGATATGCTGGGGCTATATCGTCAGCGTCATAGTACACCTCCTCTGCAGCCGGTTATTGTGGGTTGTTTCGGTGATTCTACAAGTTGAAGGGTGGACGAATTGGCATCAGTGAGACGCAATTTCTTACGGTTTGGGCGACATTTGCGGAGCAGTTGCGGTGGCAGTTACTGTGCAGGCTGGGAGAAGAACTGTAGCAGAGAGGGGGAGAAGAGACAATTCAGGAATTAGGCGGGATAAATGAGGGTGAATTAATTATGATGTGAAGGGGGTGGTTAAATTGCAGACTTAGGGACGGTAGAAAGCTGAAGCGTTGCTTCCACATCAGTCTATTGAGATGGGTCTATGCTTTTCAGAATTGCATTTCGGTCTCTCTACATGACTGTTAGACACAGATAATATGATAATCCCTCCGTCCCGCCTAACTTGTCTTCTTTCTTTTCGGCATGGATATTAAGATGAGTGGGTGGTTGTGTATAGATGAGTGGGTGATTGTCTGTAAAGAGGTATTCCCCATAAAGAAAAAACTCGGAGTTTGTGTAGTAATTATTTTTCATTTTAAGAAACAAGACATGTCAAGCGGGGCAACCCAAAAAGGAAAATAAGACAAGTCAAGCGGGACGGATGGAGTAATATTAAAAATAGCAACAGTAATAAAATACCCCTCTTTGGGTAGACAACAAAAGTTACGAATATGTACAAAATGACAAAACATGAGGGATACCTTCCTTAGAGCGATTCTGAGTGTAATTTGTTGTATTGATCGCTTCAGCCGAAGACTTTTCTAGAAGGTTAGATTTTGGAATCATTGATCTTCATGCTTGCTTTAGGATAATACTCTTCCTTTCAGCCAATCATTGATCTCCAAACGTCATAGTTTGCAGTGTTGACCATGGGATCTCCCTTAACAATGGAATGATTTTCAGACATCATAAGTGTAAGTGGTAAGGAGATTATGAAGAATAACTATAGAAAGCGAGTTTTTCAGGATCAAATACTAGAGTAGTCTAGACTCGCTCTCATACCAGCTCATGGTCCTGAAACGAGAAAATAGGTGGAGGGGGGGGGGGGGGATATACCTATGTCAGATTTGCACATGACAACCTGACGCCTATTTAAATGACAAATACTGATAAGCAGTGTATGGAATTATGTAGGCCATTCTCATTGAAAAACTCTTTTTAAAGTGTATTCTTATGACAATTTCTTATGATAAAAGATAGACCACTAACAAATAAACAGTTAAGGCAGTAAGTATAAAGTAATAAAAGACACAAAATTTATAGTGGTTTGGAGATAACTCATACATCCACTTTCTCCGGGGTTTTGTTACACTTCTTATTCGTCGTCGTCGTCTATTTCAACTTCGACTACAATAAAAATCTGCACAAACACAACAAACACTATAAGAAGGCAGGACATTCTAAGCGTCTCTTTGAATGCTTGAGAGGTCCTTGCAAGGAGGCAGGATATTCTTGAATCTAATCTAAGGTGTGGATAATGACTTTGAACAATTTAGGAACTTAGGCTTCAAGAAGGACAGAACTTCAAATGGTCTCTTTGAATGCTTGAGAGCTTTGAATACTTGAGACTTTAGATGATCGCATTGGTTTCCGTAACCTTATTTGAGCCAAGGTTCTTCGTATTGAAAGACATACTACACAATAAATCCATTGGAGAGAGATCCATGTAGTAGGTGGCTATGGTTGAGGCAACGACTGTAATAGTGTTTGAATTAAATCTTGTGAAAGTCGTTTGTCGTCAATAGTGCCAGACTGGGCGACGATTCTCAGAAGTATTCCCAAAAACATGTGTCTTAATCTCATTGGTCGAGAGAGATACGGTAGTTGACTCCAAAACAACTCTTGAGTAGTACCTCGTAGTATTAGGGGTGAGTTGACACTTGTGAATAAACGGCTCGATTGACAATGAAAACAATCACTGACTCATTAGGGACTCAGGGTCAATTAGGAAATCATTAGTTAGAATCACTAAGAACGGATCCTGACAAAGTTTGATGAAGTTGATTCTATCAGCCTTATCCATGCACAGATCAGGATCAAAAAAACTCTTCATGCTCGGAAACAAAATGAACAAAGAAACAAAACGTCATCCTAACATACAAGTCACCTATTCCTGAGATCTATACACTGATGAATTATTATCAGTCAGGTTTTTGGGACCTAGATCAAAATTCTATCATTAAAATTATGTCCTAACATGAGTTTAGTTCTTTAAAAGGTCATATCTGGAGCATTAGCAAGAGGAAGTAAAAACACCATATGAATCAAAACAATGCATAGTAAGATATCATCTTAGGGAAGAATTGAAGAACAAATCTAGAGGAAGACCTATTTCCAAAAAATGTGTTAGTCACATCTTTCTTTAGGAAAACTAACCAACAATCGGGCACATTGACTTAGAATTCTCTAGGGCAAACAAATAACACAAAATGTCAATTAGGAGAAATTCTCCATTCAATTATGTTTAATTTCCTTGTCTCAATTTGAACAGTGAGACAAGGGACTTGAAGTTGGAAATCAAGATGAAGATGGTACATTACCTCAAACAAGGAAGTGGGGGTAGATGTAATTGCCAGAAGAGCGGGAGGTCGTCGGACCAATTTGAGGCGTTGACGCCAGAGGCTAGGTGACTCGACGGAATTCACCTATACACGGGAGAAAGTCGGGGAACGGGAACTTGTCGGTCCTGATTTCAACCTTACAATTCAAGGCTTTGACGTTGGAAGGTCGACAAAGTCACCGAGATTCGTCGCCGAAAGGGGAAATGAGAAGAAAGAGTTAGGGCATCTTTGATGTCAGCCTCTGTATTCCGCAACTTCATTAAAGTTTACCAACGAATCACCGACTGCCGATTCCATCTGCAACATACAAATTAAAAATTAAAAAAACATATTTACCGATGGAATAACTCTCAGAAAGTCAATTTGTCGGTAATAATTTATAAATTAATTCAAATTTTAAAAAATGGAACAGATCAATGGAATAATTCCGTCGGCAAATGTAACAATGCACATTCTGCCGGTAATAGTGTCATAACAGATCCGTCGCCAATCCGTCAGTAAATGCCAACCCGTTTGGGTTTATGGTTGATTTAATAAGTAGATCATAAACCCATAGGAGTTTATGACTCTGTCAAATTTAATAGTTATTTTATGATTTTAACAACTATTAAATAGGATTGATTGCATTCAAACAATCATTTTTATTTCGTTATTTTGACCGTGATTCACTTTGGCCCCTCAATTTAATAACAACCAATTTTAACCCAATAAGTCACGATTTTGTTTAAAATTTGCCGTGGTTAAATTATCGAGCCAAAGTGAATAAGGGGCCAAATTAACAGACTAAATATAATTAGAATTTATGATAATTTGATATCAAATCGTTACAATCTGCATTCTTTATTACACAGAGGATGTGAGAATGCATATAGAATTCCAAAAAATTAACAAATTACAACCCATCAATTAATTGTTCCGGTAGGCAATGTAATTAGTGAGAGCAATCAACGGCGCGGTCACGGCCGGATCAAATCCGGCGATCTGATCGCAAGCCTCCCTCCTCAATTCCTCTGCCAACTCTCTGGATTTCTGGAGCCCAACCAGCTTCGGATACGTGGTTTTATCGGTCAGCAAGTCCTTCCCGGCCGTCTTCCCCAGCTCCTCCGACGACTTCGTCACATCAAGAATGTCGTCGACCACTTGAAACAGCAGACCGATGCACTGCGCGAACTTCCGAAGCCTCTCCACCCCCGCATCATCACCGCCGCCTAATATTGCGCCCATGACCACAGACGCCTCCAACAACGCCGCCGTTTTATGCACATGTATATACTCCAATTGGTCCAACCCTATCTCCGCCAACCCCTCCGAGCAAATATCCACCACCTGCCCGGCCACCAGCCCCTCCGAACCCACGCACCTGCCCAACTCGGATATAGCTCGGAGAACCCTCTCCGGCGCCGCCTTAGTGGCGGCGCTGACGTGCTCGAAGGCGAGAGCGAGGAGGCCGTCTCCGGCCAGCACCGCGACCCTCTCGCCGAAGACCTTGTGGTTGGTGGGGTTCCCTCTGCGCATGTCGTCGTTGTCCATGCAGGGGAGGTCGTCGTGAATGAGAGACATGGTGTGGATCATCTCGACGGCGCATGCCACCGGCATCGCGGCGCGCTCGTCGCCGCCGACCAGCTCGCAGGAGGCGATGCAGAGGACGGGGCGCACCCTTTTGCCGCCGGTGAGGAGGGAGTACCTCATGGACTCGTGGATCAGCCGCGGCTCCCTCAGAGACACCGCTTCTTCGAGGGCGCGGTTCACACGCGCCGCCTTCTCCGCCATGTAAGCTTCGAAGTTGAGGCCGTCCACGTCGGCGGCTGAAGCTCCAACTCGAGTACGGTTACTACTGACCGGTTTCTTGAAATTTGAATTGTTTTGAAGCTTCTTGTCGATGATGAAGGATTTTGTCTGCGGCCATGTCCGGATCGGACTCGCAAGTAGGCTCATCATGTTGACAGAGAGGGAGAGAGATTTAGATGTATGGTTAAAAAGTGAGGAAGCTGGTTCATCTCATAAGCAAAAAAATTAGGCCAAACTTGTTACATTTAATGTGGTGTCATTTTTATTTATATTTCACAAATTAAACGCTTACCAAACTTCACATTACTGTGATCGATAGTTTTTATACTCCGTCATAGTTTCTTTAGATTAACAGCCTAAAGTTTTTGCTAACGGCAAAAATCTGAATCCATCTAACGCTGACGGCTGTGTGAAGAAATAATTAAAAACTACATGTATATTCACGATCAGAAAAAATAATTATGAAGAAACAATTAAAAACTACATGCATATTCACGATCACTAAAAATAATTAAAATAATTATGAAGAAATCATAATTATATTAGTATCCTTAATTATATGCATGTTTCCTCTGAAAATAAATTTAAAGTTACGTGTATATTCATATTTCCTCTAAAATAGTAATCACGATCTTTGTGATGCATGTATTAGTCGAAAACTGAAGTTGAGGTCCAAAACATGCTTTCTCTTTCTGTAAGGATATTATTATTTTTTAATGACAAATTAAATTGAGATCAAATATGAAACTATCCACTTCTGAAGGAGGGATTGGATCTCCAGTACTACCAGTCTAATTTAATTATGTTTATTTTGAGCTCACTGGAATATTTTTTATAATTGTATATAGTTCTTTTAAGAAAATGCCTTTTTTTAATAATTATGTTTAAAAAAAATTAAAAAATAAATATTTTCTTATAAAAACAAAACCAATTTTTTATATAAGATTTTTTTGTAAAGAAAAATAATAAAAGTTTTTGAATTTCGATACTCAAATTGATGGAATGATGGGTATGAGAACACTCATTCATCCCAGGGTTTCATTCCCAATAATAAGGTGTTCATCCCACGAACCAATTGGATATCTTTGTTCTATCATATACTCATATTAGGCTGAATATGCGCATAGAAACCCTAAATTTTGTAGTTAATGAGAATCTTCTATCATGACCCACTAATGGAATAGTGAGGATTGATTTTCTCCTATAATTATGTGCCTTATTTGAATATTTTCAAATCACTACTACAAAAAAGCAATTAGACAACGGTTTTTACCCGTTGCAAAATATACCGTTGTTGTAGGTCCCGTTGTCGTAGGGTCTCGCTCATAGACAACGGTTAAAAACCGTTGTCTTTAACCTTTTCGACAACGTATTATAACCGTTGTCTTTAAGTTATTTTCTCTGTTGTCGTAAATACATACTACAACGGTTAGTAACCGTTGTCATATATGTTCCGAGAACGTTGTCGTTCAGATTTTTTACAACAGTTTATAACCGTTGTCGTAAATGCTTTTAAGGGTTGTTTTAAATATGTTTGACAATGGTTTAAGACCGTTGTCATAAATTATTTTGACCGTTGTGGTATAGATTTTTGACAACGGTTGAAACCGTTGTCGTAAGATTTTCTACCGTTGTTAAAAATTTCGTTGTCGCTTATAAATAAAGGATAAGACAACGGTTTTTATCTGTTGTTATTTTCGCATAAGACAACGGATTTTACAAAAAGACAACGGTTTTAATTAATTGTCATTTAGAGTTTTGACAACGCTTTTAACATTTAAAAGCGTTGTCATATGTATCAAGGACAACATTTATATTAATTCATCAATAAAGCTAATAAAAACCTGTAGACGAAGCAAAATAGAATATTTCTCATTGAATCCTTCTCGAAGGACAAATCCATAGTGTGCTCATGAGTTCAAAATCAAAGTTGAATACGTCACCAACCAGAACGAGCACAAATGTGAAAATAACCTACAAAATATCAATTTGCTGACTGCTCAATGTTGCATCCCTCATTTGCTGACAGCTTGTCCAAACACCCTTAGCTGCAACATATTGAAATGCTTTCATTCAGTGCAACAGAAGATAAAAAGACTATAATATAGCTCTTGATCTGTATAGTTTACAACCAGCAGATTACACAATAACACTAAGAACAACAAAATATAACTCAACAATAACTCACTACCAAAGCATTTGAAGGCACATCTAGCAATCACCAATCACGAGCAAAACATATGAAGACAATCACCAATCAGAAGCAAGACATAAGAATACCATCACCAATCACCAATAAGCCCAAAATAGAAAAAAGGAAGAAAATAAATGGAGAGTGGAATAACATCTTGCTCGCGGTTTTTGGATTGCCTACGTTGCAGTTCTTCGATTGCGCAATTATTTGCGTGCTTACTGTCCAAACATAGGGAGAGAAGGCGGAAAGTGAAACTGAATTGAAGCGGCGGTCGTGAGCGGCGGTGAGCAGCGGCGGTCGTGAGCGGCGGTGTACAGCGGCGGTGAGGGCTGGCAGCGGCGGTGAGAGAAGCGCGGTTCGGGACGATTTCAATCGCTCAAAGGAGATGTAATGTTTTCAAGGGTATAATATCTGCTTTTTAATAATATTATTTTTATTATATTAAAAGATTATAAAGATTTCTTTGTTGGAATTAAAAGATTATTTCTCGAGTATACATCACCTAAATATTTGTTGGAATTCTTTGTTGATAATCTTACAAAGATTTCTTCGAAGTTAATAAGTGTTGATAACTATAAAGTATTATATTATAAGTATATATAAGTGTTGTGTTACTAAAAAAATATATAAGTAGAGTGCTTTTAATTTTTATATTATATAGTATTTTAAATTATATGTTAAAATGTATATTTATAGATTTTTATAAAAATAGAATTTTATTTAATTTTTATTATGACTTTAAAAAATATTGAAATTTACAATTAATTAATATATATTACATATCTAAGTAAAAGACAACGTATAAACAACAACGGTTATGAACATCGTTGTCTATCATTCATACAACAACATATAAACGACAACGGTCATTATAAACGTTGTCTTTGAGCGCTTATTTACACATACGACAACGGGTCAACGACAACGGTTGTTAAAAACCGTTGTCAATGAGCGCATCCATATACAACGACAACGCTTAAAAGACAACGGTAGACACTACCGTTGTCTATGAGCGCCTTTTTTGAGATACGACAACGGGTCAATGACAACGGTAGTAAAAAACCGTTGTCTATGAGTGCACTTTTAATATAAAAGACAACGGTTTTAGCTACGACAACGGTTTTTCCACCTACGACAACGGTTTTTCCACCTACGAAAAACGTTGTCTTTCAAGTGTTGTCGTATGCCAAATTTGTAGTAGTGAATGGACTTTCGTGTTCCACATTCTACTCTCTTCTATGTCATTTGTGAAAAAAACTTGAAATAAATTGTTGGTTTAGAGACGAGTCTTCATGTGTAGAGAGGGGAGGGGGGGGGGTGAGTACACCTGAGTCTAAGTTCCAACTCAAACGCGAAAGTCAGTCTCATACCGAGTTTGCTTAATGAATAAATCACTTAAGCTTTCTGATCACGTGGGCAAAGTGTTTAATTTCTAGTTATTGAATATTGTTGACTAACAGTCCAGAAGCCGGTACAAGAAGTTTTGCGGAATAGTGTAGGTCCAGTTTTTGTCGTCTCTTTTGAAAAACGTTTGTGACTTAGATCTGTTTCAGTTTATGCTTGCGTTTGTTTTAATATATTTACTGAAAATCTAGACTAATGAGTTTTTCAAACCAATTTTATGCAGGATAAATAGTAATCAATAAAACAGTAAAATGACACTCAATTTTTAAAGTGGATCGAATACGCAAGATCATACGTCCACTGTCTTAAATTACCAGGAGGTCTTGAGTAAATTATACTAAGCAAGTCTTAATCAATCTGTGAACTGGACAGATCACTAGTTATAATCCTAGCGACTTTTCAAGTGTTCAAACACAAGGTTTGAGTTTTTCTCCAACAGAGAATGAGTTCTTAAAATAAGGACAGTTCGAAATATGAACTCATTCGGCTTCTAAGCTTATGATCTAACAATATATGCTTAGATAATAGATAATGGGAACTAAGGTACTTTAGAGTCAAGAACCATATTTGATTTCTACGGTTTGGGAGTTCTTCGCTTTGTATGTTTTGAGAATGGAAGACTTTTTGATCGCTTGAAAATCGATCTCTATTTATAGTCTCGACCCATGAAAAGATCCGTTGGAGAGGATTGAGCCACATGTCAAAAGCGATAAGGAAACGACCATCTTCATTTTGAACGTCATAGTAGAGATTCTCTCTTTTTTTCAGCTTGAGGGCAGCTTTATGACAACTCCTCATTGGTTGAGATTGATTAGTAGGTGTGGCTTGTTCAAACTCCAAGACTGATAATAAGTTGACTTCCTCTAATTGCTCGGACAGTTTATTGAGTGGTCTTCTATTGACATTCTCTATAAGATTCAGCATATAAGTCGATCCTTTGATACATATAGTCAACACTCATTCAGTAGATTCTACGGAATCCTATTGAGTCTTTATACACTGAGTTCATCAACCACTGAAAAGAATAATCTATTGAATCTATGATAGCTACTAAACTCTATATAGCCTATTGAGCTCCTAACATGTTAAGTTCAACTAAGCTATTACATTATGCTAATTCAACACTTACCTAGGAGTTTGAGATCTTCAAATCTTAAATTAAATCATCACCCAACATAAATAATAAGATTCAAATTAATTATAGTGGGTCATATGTGCCACGTATCAATACATTTATAAAGTGTAATGTATAAGGGAGTATACAAGTTTGACAGTAAACTCATTGTGGAATTTGTTAACCTTAGGATAGTACTATTTGAGGTAGGTGTGATAATTTATTGGTTAGCCGTTAAACTGAACACAAGGAAATAGATAAACATCATATACCTAATAAATATTGATTTTATATGATTATTACAAAATAAAAAAGTACCAATTGAAATTTAGAAGTAAAATGAGGCGAAAGTGCATAAAAACCAGTCTGTTTCTGTAAGACAATGATGTGAAATAAATTTTTCTTTTTGTGCCATGCGTTAAGATTGACCAGTGAATAATATTAGAGATCTTTCGTCAACAACAGAAACATTGAGCGATGAATTAATGACTCCATCACACATTTCTACCAAATGTCGGGATATCAATATCTATATACATTGTTAATTTTCTGGAGAATTAGGTATATCTAAAATTCAACCTATGCGTGTATTTATTTTTTAGTTATAACTTTGAAACTTTTTAAAGAGAACTCTAGACTGTTTCATGATTGAAATGCCCACATAATATTTTGACCCACATTCTTTTGTCCCACGTACTATCATTTTCAACTATAAACACTTAGGTGTTTACGATTTGAATTGTATTGTTGTCGTAAACACTCAGTTATTTTTAATTAATATTAGTGGAACACTAGTGGGACACTAGATTATAAGACAAATAATTCAAACTGGTTGAAATGTTATGATATTGATGGATCTTTAAAAAATAACGATTGAACATGAACTTAACTCTATTATAGGGATGCCTTGCCTAAAATTTATGCAACTTTCCTAACTTCTTAAAGCAATTGTTTATTCGCTACACTAACCATCATTGTAGATTGTACGCAACTATGTGGTTATGAGAGTAACTCCCATAAATGCATAATTTATTACCCCTAGATGATAAAAATAGTATTTTGATCGAGGGAAACATGTAATACTTATTTGTAGGAATGAGCAGAAATTATCATTATTATTGACTTACCGATTATCAACGTAATTTTAGCCATACGATAGGAAGCGATAAAAGGTAATGCGTTGGGAAATACCGCAATTATCGATACAGTAATCATACCCCATTAGTGTGTTTGTAATTATATCATATGGTAATGTACAATATTATAAAACGTTAATTTTATTTTAAATATATAAACTATCCAATTAGTAAAAAAGACCATAATTCTCCGATTTAAGAATTTTACCTTTAATGAAATAATAATCTCTAATCCTCTGTTCATCGACGTCTGACTCTTAAGTTCATTGTCTATAGTTTGTGTTGGTCCAAAGACGAGCTTCAGGTGTAGAGGAGGGGGGGGGAAGGGGGTGAATACACCTGAATGCGAATTTCAAACTCAGTACGCGAAAGTCAGCTGCGCTTATGTGTGTTACTGAACTAGTTAACTAGCCAAATATGCTTTCTGGATCGCGTGGCAGAGATTCTTCTACTGAGTACAGTTTTACTGACTTATGTCACTGAACAATAGTTCAGTAATAGAATTTGTGTGCGAAAGTATAGGCCTTAATATAATCGTCTCAGTTGAAAAGTCGTTTTATGTTGTTTGATTAAAACTCAGTTTTATGCAAAATGAACAGTTATCAATGCAATAATTAAAATCAACACAAACAGTTTTTAAAGTGGTTCGGACACGCTAGGTCCTACGTTCACTGTCCTACACTAAGAAGGAGTTCTTGATTAAATTATACTGAGCAAGTCTCAGTCGATCTGTTCACCGGACAGATTCATTCTTGTTTGCTTATATTAAGCAAGTCTTAGTTAATCTGTACGCAGGACAGATATCTAGTTATAGTCGTAGTGACTTTACAATTCTCAACCTTGAAGGTTAGAGTTTCTCCAACAATGAAGGAGTTCTTACAATAAGAACAGTTCAAAAGATGAACTCCATCGAGGTTCTAACATATTGATATTACAATAAGCAGGCTTAGATAGAGAAGGGGGACTAAAGGATCTCTAGAGAGAAGAACTAAGATGATCTTCAAATGAACAAGTTCTTCGTTGTGTTTGTCTTTAAGTTCGCTCGAGTATGTTCGCTTGAATGCTTGTGTTCCCGGTGTCTTTCTGCATGAAGACTCTACTCTATTTATAATCTTAGATTTGTGAGTAGATCCGTTGGAGGGAGTCTAGACACGTGTCGAATAAGACAAGGAAAACGACCATAATAATTTGAACGTTGTTGTAGAGATACTGTAGACATTTCCTCTTTTTCAGTCCAGGAGCAGCTTAATAACAGAGAGGTAGGACGTTGTCGGCTGCTCATTGGTCGAGTTTATGAGAGAAGGTAAGGCTTGTTCAAACTCCGAGGTACGATGAGTTGACTTCCTCTGAATCCTCAGACCTTCAACTGATGTATCCTCTATTGACATTTGTCTGATCAATTCAGTACGCAGGCTCGAACTCCTTTGCAGATTCAGTTGGTCGATAGCTGTCCAACTGACTTCATCGATACTGAGTTCTCCGGCTGAGTGCAGAATCTCCTACTGAATGCACAACTACTGAACTCTAGCCTACTGAGTTCCTAACAAGCTGAACTCAACTAATCTATTACAATATCGAAGGTTCATCATTCAGCTATGGGTTTTGAGATCTTTAAATCTTATCATACTGAATCTCATCCCAACCATTTTCCCCTATTTGATGATGCCAAAACCTTTTACAAACAACTACTACTGACTATGCTAAAAACCTACTACAAATTAATCTAAGCACAGTATCAGAGAAAATATAGAGAAGTAAAGCTCTTTACATCAAGGTTATCTCTATCAGCAAGGTTGACTATCTGATCAACACAGATGCTACACAGCATAAGACCGAAGTCTAACAATTTTCCCTTGACATATTTACAAGAAATATCTCTCTAAAAGATGTCTAAACAATTGAACTACGTAGAGAAATAAATAAGTAAGCAGCTATGTGGGTGTGTGATCTGATCACTGAGGTGGTCAGTAGTCTTGAAAGATAAAAACTAAGCCAAGTGACAGTGAGTAGTTGTCGAAGGCCAATAGAAGAAGATGTCATATATGATCAAAGATGATTACAGTTACAAGACAATCTATTTCTATCAACCAAGACTAGATGAGAATCAGTATGGTTTCTTCTTGAATCGCTACATGCACGCCTTGAAGTCAGCAGAATTTTTCTCAGGAAGCTCAAGGCTATAGGATGAATAGACTCTGTTCCTCAATGTCTTGATCTCTTCCCTATCTACAGCAAAATTCTTATCAGATCTCTTCTTCTGATGGTATCATTAATTTCTTCCTCAATCTCTTTCTTACAAATATTGTCTTGATGCATGTGAGGAGGAGGCAAAAATCTATTTTCAGGTGCTCTGAGAACCTGACGTGATTGATATAGAAGGGTTTGGATGTCAGAATAGAGAGAAGGATCAATTTTCATCAGAAATTTTTTCTGATAAGTCTTATTTATATTATGCAAATTCTGTCTATTTTGGCGCCCAACTACGCAGTTGGACCGTATTTTCTGTGTTGTCTTGCAGATTTTAGTGCTGATGTGGCGACGATGAGAAGCTGAGGTGGCAGGCACGATTTGGGGGTTAAAAGATTGATTTTTGGACGAAATTGGAGGCTAAGGAAAGAGATAATATGGAAAGAATTGGATATGATATATCTAACAAATATCTTTCCATATCGGATATAAAAAACTACTTCAATAAGGAAAAGAGGGCACTCATGTATAAGGAGAAAAGACGGACGAAAATGATATCTTTTGCACCCTCTTGGAGACGCATGCAACCATTCGGAGAAGGAGAGAAGGAGCAGCCGTTTATTGTAGTTCAGATTTGGAAAAACAAACTTGATTTTTAATTATGTTGCTTAGTTAGTTTTGAGATTTTGACTTTGCTTTACCGTTTGGATGCTTTGGATTCTTCGTATACGGGTATTTTATGATCGTTTAGTTTTAATTTCAGTTCCATTCATTTTCTAATTTAGTTCGTAGAATTGTTATAATTTTCGTGCATTTAATTTTTGAATTTCAGCAGGTTTGGCATTCTGCCCAGTTTTGTCGTCCGCCTGCTCAGTCGAACCATTATGCGTAGCTAAATTTTAAGGGGCCGGCGGGATGTTAAGCACAAACTTTAATGTATTGGTGAGACTTAGGCTTTAATAATTAATTGTTGGGAGATGATCAGTAACTCCACAAATTGTTGGGAGATGACTCAGTAGCCTAGTGCTCAGTAGATTTGAAGATCTCAAAACCCTACATTGACTGATGAACCATTCAGTTGTAATTGTTGTTCTGTCTCTGAGAGTTTCAGACTCAGTAGACACTCTTCGACTTGGTTCAGGCACTCAATTTTGTCCGCTGGTTTTTCAACAGACTATCAGCCTCAGTACCAGAAAAAGAAGACTCAGTAATACTGGACTCAGCAGGAGCAGTATACTGAAAGGAGTCAGTGGAACTGAACTCAGCAGGAGTAGTTCACTGAACTTAGAGTTGATCTTCAATAGAGCTGAACTCAGCAGGAGTATGCTACTGAACATAGATCAAACTCAGCAATGGCTAGACATTCTTCTGACTGTCAGGATATCTCATAAGTCAAATCAACAGAGTCATACGAGGTATAGAGAAGTCAGTTTCAGATCCACCTTGAAGTCTGTTTGTCTCACCTACTTTCTTCAGCCTCGACCAATGACAAGCGGCCAGCTGTCTACTTTCTGATTAAAGCTGCAAGTCAACAACTTTCCAGAAATGGAGGGAAAGGACACTGTCACCATACTTTGAAAGAGCCGTTATCTACCCAAAAGAGAGAGACACATGGATCGTCGTCTCCAACGGATCTATCCATATCTCAGCTCTATAAATAGAGGGAAGATTTCAAATTGAAGCTCACCTAGAAAACGAAAAAAACACGATCATTCATGAGCAACTCAGAATCGACTTAAGCTTTCCGCAAGAACTTCATAGAGTAATCTCCAGCGAAAGGCGACATACTTGCTCAAAGGGAACTGAGCTGAATAAGATCATAAGCCTCTAGTATCCAAACGACTGAATATGAACCCAAAGTCTATACTTAACCGTTCGTCGCTCTAGAAGCTACCTTTCTTGTTCCCTTTCCCTCTAACCTAAGCTCAGCAGACCAAATCCATAACTTAGAACGAAGGAGTTCATCTTTGAACTGATCCTTATTGTAAAGTACTCCTTCATAGTTGGAGAGTTTGTCAAACACTTAAGTTTGATATCTTGTAAACTGAGACTTGCTCAGTATAAATCTCAAGACCAGTGTTTGTCCATTGCACAAACCGACTGAGACTAACTCAGTATAATAAAATAGCCTCCTGATCTTTTCGGGACAGTGGACGTAGGATTGTTGGATCTGAACCACTTTAAAATTGCTTGTGTTCTGTGTTTTTACTGTTGCATTGATTACTGTTCATACTGAAAATATCTTTCAAAATCAGTCAACTGAGTTTCAGCAAAGCTTAACAGATTGCACTAATATACTGAAAACTGCTTTCTTAAAAACGTTTTCTAACTCAACTGAATTGAGGCCTACACATTTCCGCACTTACTGAACTTCAGCTGAACGGTACTGAATTCTGACCTAAGTCAGCTAACAGGCCTCAGTGAAGTCAGTCACTCTGCCACGCGATTCAGAACATCTTATTTGGTCTACTGAACCTGTTCAGTACGGCATCTTCCTGAAAAGGACTGTTCGCGTTTTAAGTTGAGAAATTGTTTTCAGGTGTATTCCCCCCCCCCCCTCTACACCTGAACGTTTAATCTCAGGACCAACATTAATCACTTAGGTTCTTAATTAATCTTGGTTAGTTAATTGGATTAGTTAATTTAGGCTTGATCACCCTAGGTTAGTTTAATCTATGGCTAATTTAGTACTGCCATCGTTTCTCGTGGGATTAGACTAAATAAGTAGCATAATTGTTCTAAGAACAATAAGATTAATTTGGTAGGAGACTATTAGATGTCCACCATATGAGTAAGCTCCTAAATCGGGTTGCTTTGGTTCTTAAAGATGATTAGGTGTTAAATCTATTGATTGCCCACCAACGTAGGTTGCATCTAATTTAGAGAAGTAGTCGTTTCAATACCCACCATGATGATTACCGAATAATTAAGGGGTAATAGGGGATGTGTCAGTTTAATACGGCGTCCTACAACTGATTGATGTATAGGGATTAATTTATCTTTAGTGTCGATAATCGATTGTGTGTGTGTGGATCATCTTGCTGGACCCATTTCTTTGCATACGTTTAATCCGTATTTATTTTCAGTTGTTTAATTTCTTGCTTTAGTTTAGAAAACCCCAAAAATTGCGTGGTCGCTAATCAACCCCATAGATTAATAGGAATTTAACGTTCAAATCTTTATTCCATGTTTTCGATATCTGTTTGCTATACTAATCTAAGTTTCTATCATTTTGCAGGATTTATTTGGTGAAAACAACGATCACCAACTTCTTGCCAGCATCAGTTTGATTATCAAATATCTTCCAAATGTACAATCTTTTGATGAAATCGCTCTCATTCATCAGTCTTCTTGTGAAGGATTCTCTTCACATCATTTCCTGGTTCCTTTCCTATAAAGAACTTAGAAGTGGTAGGAACACTTCTATCCATCTCAGGAACTCTATCTCTGGCTTCTCTCTCCGTTCTCTGTATGAGAGCCTCAAGGTCAGTGTTATGAAGTCTTTCTCTAGCCTCTCTGATTTGTTTGGCTTCAGCAGTTATGTCCATGCCTCTCTCACTTCTATCCCATAGTTCTTTCAGTTCAGCTTCTTGTCTCTAAGAGAGCTCAGTGGATGAAATATGCTGCTGAGTTTCTAAGTCGGTCGTTCCGGCTGATTTGCACTTAGGTAGTGTTTGAGCCGCTGACCTGGATTGCCTAGGCAGTACGGATCTTGTTATGGTATGAACTAAAGATCATATTTGTATACCTTTCTTACCCTTGGTCTGCTTGCTCTCATCTTGCTTGTTGAGTTCTCGTGCCATTTTTTCATCGTATGCAATCTGCTCCTCTAACGTTCTGAACTTCAGCTTTTTAGCTTTCGGAGGACTTGGGGGAGCAAGGGTTTTTCCTTTGGCTTCTGACCTGAGTGGTGGCTCTTCTTCAGTTAATCCTTCTAAGTATTTGGCCACTTAAGTTATAGCTTCGTTAGCTGGCTCTCCTGAGCCTTCACCCTTTTCAGTAGTATCTTCCCTCTTACTTTAAGTTGTCTTTTCAGCTGCCTTTTCAGCTACCTTACTTAGTCATGCCTCTTCATCCTTTAAGATGGTCAGTAGTCATTCACTCCTACTTCCTTCCCCCTTTTTGGAATCATCAATAATTGTGGTCATGGCACTAACCTTCCTTGTAAGGTCTTCTACTGACATGTTGATGGATGCCTCGAGCTTCTGTAGCTCCAACTCCAGCTTGTTTTCTTTGATTTGTGGAGTCCCTTGACTTAGCATGACTAGAGCATCCCAGAGCTGCCTGCAGTCTAGCATTCATGCACCCTTCCGAGATAAAATATCACTGAGCGTTATCAGTAGAGCATTGCGAGCATCTCGGTCAATGTTGTGAAGCTTCCTTTCCTTTGGCGTGAACTGGCATTTGTCCTTTGGAAGCTTCTCCCCTGTTCTGGCCCATAATCCTCCCATAGCTGTGTAATTAACATTGTCTATCATGGGAATAATAGGTCCTGATTCCAGGAATTCAGTCAGCTGTCATGCAATAACGTCAGATGTGCCTCCAATCATACCCGCCATACCTCATAGTTTTCTACTGAAAACATGTGTACAGTCCTTATACCTGATGTTGGTCCCGAGATGAAACGTTCAGGTGTAGAGGGGGGGGGGGTGAATACACCTGAAAATAATTTCTCAACTTTAAACGCGAACAGTCCTTTTCAGGAGAGTGTCGTACTGAACAAATTCAGTAGACCAAATATGCTATTCTGGATCGCGTGGCAGAGTGACTGACTTCACTGAGGCCTGCTAGATGACTTGAGTCAGAATTCAGTACCATATAGCTGAAGTTCTGTATAGTGCGGAAATGTGTAGGCCCAAATTCAGTTGAGTTAGAAAACGTTTTTAAGAAAACAATTTTAGTATATTAGTGCGATCTATTAAGATTTGCTGAAACTCAGTTGAATGATTTTAGAAATCTTTTCAGTATGAACAGTAATCAATGCAACAGTAGAAAGACAGAACACAAGCAATTTTAAAGTGGTTCGGATCCAACAATCCTACGTCCACTGTCCCGAAAAGATCAGGAGGCTATTTTATTATACTGAGTTAGTCTCAGTCGGTTTGTACAATGGACAAATATTGGTCTTGAGATTTATACTGAGCAAGTCTCAGTTTACAAGGTATCAAACTAAAGTGTTTGACAAACTCTCCAACTATAAAGGAGTCCTTCACAATAAGGATCAGTTCAGATATGAACTCCTTCGTCTAAGCTATGGATAAGATCTGCTGAGCTTAGGTTAGAGGGATAGGGAACGAGAAAGTGGCTTCTAGAGCGACGAACGGTTAAGTATAGACTTGGGTTCATATTCAGTCGCTTGAATACTAGAGGCTTTATGATCTGGTTCAGCTTAGTTCCCTATGAGCAAGTATGTCGCCTTTCGCCGGAGATTACTCTATGAAGTTCTTGCGGAAAGCTTAAGTCGTTTCTGAAGGATAATTGAGGTTAGGAATGATACCTTTCTCCTTTGTATGTTGTCGCGGCTTTGATTGTTACCCCTGTGTCAGATTTTCTGATTTGTGTCCCAGCCTTTTTCTCCCTCTGGGTGGTCAGAGAACTGGAGAAAATAAGATTTCTGTCTCTCCCACAAACTCACGCAGGCGTGTATGTATGTGTATGTGTGTGTTCTGTTTCTGAACAGAATACTAATATATATAGGCTTCAAAAACCAATATAATATTAATATATCTGTAGCCCATTAATTTAATTATATTTCTAATGGGCTTCCACATAATTAGCCCATAATATAATTAATTAATCCACTGGGCTACTAATATTTATCAATTAATTGGCTAAGCCAATTAATTCCAGATAAATAACATTATTAAATAATGTAAAAATACATTAATCCATTAATAATGATTTCTGATAGACAATAAATCACTAGGCAACTAATTGGGCCAGATCAGGGATCTAATACAAGAAATAAAGTTGGGCCTCAAATTAATTAATTATCTATGCTCAACCTAGAGCAAAATTATTTAATAAACACAGATTCATTCCACTAGAGAATCCGTGCTGACTTACCCCTTTATCCCAACTTGAGCAACGGCTTGTATTTTAGACTTAATCGATCTCTGTTTTTAAGATAGAAATATCCGTTAATTAATTAAGCTCACTGACAGCTTAAATTAATTAACATCTTATATTCCTGAGTAGTACCACTCGACCTTATTAACACACCTGAACTTAATCAACCGGCCGGGTTTAGTGTGATAATCCTTTCGAGTTCCTCAGGGGATATTATCAACCCATTTTACTAGGATACGGATGCAAGATACAGACAACCAGCCTGAGCCACAAATAACTACTAACACCCAAGATACGTAGATCCGGTCGCGATGACGTTCACCATAGTAGGTCAAAGTGATAGATAGTCAAATGCACTCAGCTGAAGTCTTACCAAGCTTAAGACCAGCTAAGTCACCGAGATCTTGGTTCTCCACTAAGGTCAGTTAGGAGAACACATCTCACTGTGATCCATCAATACACCACCTTCAGTGTACCGAAAAAGACAAGCAGCTAACACAAGCCACTTCTTATCTAAACTGCAGCTTAAACCGACAACTTATCCTGAAGTTGTCTCAGCTGTGATAACTGTTTATATCTTGTTAGTTCAACCAATATGTGTTGTCTTTTGTGATACCCGACACAACACACAAATCTAACTTTTATACAAGATAAAGGATAACAGTGCAAATTTATATATATATTTATCATATATGAGAATAAGATAGTGGTGGGGACAAAACACATTGTATACAAGCATAAAATTTGCTTCCAGTATACAAAATCCCAACAATTCTCCCACTTATACGAAAGTAAACTTTTAGTATACAATGTGTCAGTTCTACGTACAAACTAGTACTCAACTATATCTCAGCTATCTAGGTACAAACTAGTACCCAGCTATATCTCAGCTATCTATCCTGTCTATCACTGCATCTTCTCCCACTTATACAAAAGTTTCTCATGTAGTCCTAAGTGGGGGGTATCTTTACCATCCCTAAGCCACGAACATGCTTCTCGTAAGCCGGGAGTGGTAAGCTCGTCGTGAAAGGATTAGCTAGGTTGACTTTAGTTCCAATTTTATCAATTACCACGTCACCTCGATTTACGAATACTCGTATAATGTGGTACTTCCTGTCTATGTGTTTAAACGCCTTGTGAGATCTAGGTTCCTTAGAATTTGTCACTGCACCCGCATTATCACAATAAATCGTGATCACCTAAGGCAAATTCTGAACAATATCAAGATCCATGAGGAAATTCTTGAGCCAAACTGCCTCTTTCGAAGCTTGTGAAGCAGCCACATAGTCTGCTTCCATGGTTGAGTCCGCAAGGCATTTCTGCTTTGCACTCCTCCATGAAATGGCTCTACCTCCCAAGGTAAACACATAACCCGAGGTAGACTTCTTCTCGTCTCTGTTAGCCTGGAAATCCGATTCTGTATAACCCAAAGACACTAGAGTGTCTGACTGGTAAACAAGCCTATAATCTCTAGTCCGTTTAAGGTACTTGAGAATATGTTTGACCGCAGTCCAGTGTTCCTTTCTAGGGTTAGACTGATATCTTGAGACCATGCCTACAACATATGAGATATCTGCTCTCGTACAAAGTATCGCATACATGAGGCTACTAACAGCGGAAGTATATGGTACTAGCCTCATACTTTCTATCTCTTCAGGCGTATTAGGGCACTGATTCTTAGATAGAAAAATGCCATGTCTGAAAGGTACTGAACCTCTCTTGGCCTTTTACATGCTAAAAAGAGCAATAACAGTGTCAATGTAGGACGCTTGTGACAAGCTTAACATCCTTTTCTGGATATCTCGGATGACCTTGATCCCAAGGATGTAAGCAGCTTCACCTAAGTCCTTCATTTGAAACTGCTCAGATAACCACGTCTTTACGTCTGATAACACTTCAACATTGTTGCCAATGAGAAGGATGTCATCTACGTAAAATGTAAGAAACACCAGTGATACGTTAACACAAATACGGTACACACACCTCGTTAGGACAGGATACAAATCCATAGGATTTGACTACTTCGTCGAAAAACGCTGGTGCCATAACCGGAAATCTTGCTTAAGTCCATGAATAGACTTCTTAAGCTTCCAAACTAGATTCTCTTCGCCCTCCTTCACATAACCATCTGGCTGTTTCATGTAGATGTCCCTACCTTTTTCAAGGTGACCATTTAGGAATGCGGTTTTGACATACATTTGTCAGATCTCTAGGTTCATGTGAGCTGCTATGGCAAGGAGAATCCGAATGGACTTGATCATTGCTACAGGTGAGAAGGTCTCTTCGTAATCGATACCTTCTTTCTGGGTAAAACCCTTCGCCACTAGCCTGGCCTTAAATGCCATGATCTCTCCATTCGGTGCTCTCTCTCTCTTTCTCTTGTATACCCACTTACTACCAATAGCCTTGCAGCCCTCAGGTAGTTCAGTGATCTCGTATATATCCATATAAATTATGGACTTAAATTATGAGTTCATGACGATTCGCTAGGAATCTGCATCTATATCTCCCACTGCTTCGTTGTAAGTCCAGGGATCCACGGTATCTTGTTCATCTGTCGGGAGATGAAGAAACGTCTACCCAGTGAACATGTACCGATCAGGTGTAAATATCACCCTCCCACTACATCGAATAGTGTCAGGAGCTGTGTTAACAGATTGTACAGTTACTCGTGGAGTACTATCTTGCACAACTGGCTGTTCAAGTGGAACTTGACCACCTTATAATTCCTCAAGGATGATGTCGACTCGAGATTTATGGTTACTAATGTAATCCTCTTCTAAGAACCGAGCATTAGGGCTAACAACGATCTTTTGTTCTTTAGGATCATAACAGTATCCACCCATTGTTTCGTTTGAATACCCGATGAACAACATCACTTCTGAACGTGATTCCAATTTGTCGGCCTGCCTATTTAGCACATAAGTCGGATAACCCCAAATCCTTAAGTGGTGCATACTGGGTTTGTGCCCGCTCCACAACTCGAAAGGGATCTTTTGTACTGACTTAGAATGCACACGGTTCAGTAAGTATGCTGCAGTCTCTAGGACATATCCCCAAAAGGAAACTGGCAAAGTTGCATAACTCATCATCGACCGAACCATCTCTAAGAGACTTCGGTGTCTTCTCTCTGACACACCATTCTGCTGAGGCGTGCCCGGTGCTGTCAGCTGGGATGTAATCCCACATTCTGTCAAGTAGTACTTGAACTCGTTGGATAGGTATTCCCTACCACGATCAGATCGTAGTGTTTTGATTTCTTTACCTAGCTTATTCTCCACTTCTGCCTTGAATTCCTTAAAGGTTTCAAAGCAATCCAACTTGTGGCGAAGAAGGTAAACATATCCATACCTCCAGTAATCGTCAGTAAATGTGACGAAGTACTCATACTCTCCACGAGCTTGCGTAGACATAGACCACACAAGTCAAAATGTATCAAACTTAATACTTATGTGGCTCTATAACCCTTTGCCTTGAAAGGCCTAGTCATCATCTTTCTTTCAAAACAAGTTTCGCAAGTTGGAAATGGTTCAATCTTGGAGAAACTCGAATGATCCATGTTCCACCAACCTCTGAGTCCTGTTAAGATTGATGTGACCTAGTCTTAAGTGCCACAAATAAGTTTGGTTTACCTTAGAAGACTCTTTCCTCTTCTTTGGATTTGATGATGAGGAAGCAATATTAACAGAACTACGCGGTTTACAAGTAATAGTATATAAAGATCCATTTAATGGTCCACCAACGATAAAATCATCGTCTTTCATGATAAGAAACTTCACTATCAAAACTTGATTTATAGAGTTTTGAAACAGAAATAATGTTTCGCCTAAACTCAGACACATATTAAACATCTTTAAGTACTAAAACAGAACTATCAAAAGATAGATGTAAATCTCCAATGGCAATTGCAGGAACTTTCGATCCATTGCCCATTGAGACTACCACCTCGCCATTGCTCAATTGTCTTTTCTACAAGAAACCTTGCAAGGTGTAACAAACATGATCAGTTGCCTCCGAATCCACTACCCATTCGTGGGTAGAAGAGGAAACCAGAACAGTTTCAGTTACAAGAGTGACTCGCGTCTCTTTTTGTTTTGCCTTGACATCTAGATTATAATTATTCCAGTGTCCTTTCTTACCACTCTTGAAGAACCTTCCTTTCTCCTTTGACATTCGCATGTCGCCGGTAAGGGTCGTCTTCTTACTCCCACTGCTCTTCTTGAAATGTCCACCCTTTCTGCTCTTTTTCTAGTTTTTACCTTTCGGAGGATTCCTTGAACTACTAGGGATATTCAAGACTTGAGCACTTTTGCCCTTTCCTATAACCTCATACTCATAGTAAACTCGTTCTTAGACATAGCGGTCCTAAAACAGAAGTTCTTATAGGACCTTTGCAGAGTTTTTATTAGGAGCGGTAAGATATCTCTTCCACTCTATGAAATTATTTAAAAAGTTTGGCTGGTGAGACTATTTAGGAACTCGAAAAATATTCGAACAAACATATCTGAAAAATATGATTTAAAAGCATGTATGAAATTTATATTTGCACATAATTCGCAATTAACCATCATTGTAACCTTTTGTAAAACCAATGATGTTAAATACTCCAATAGCCCTAGCGATCACACTCGCAAGCCACTCAGGTGGACGTTTACTCATGTACCCCTAGACCAAGCTATATACCTAGCTCTTTAATTCCAATCCACGCCTAGGTTCTTAAGACGAATGGAATTAATAATCCGATATCTCTGGACCATGTCACTATTAATATTAAAAACGCGGGAAGAGACTTCTCAGGAAGTTGTACCCGCGGTGACATCTAAGCTTTGACCATTAATTTGACCGAATTAAGATCAAATTCTCGAAATTTGCATACTTACGCGAATCATACCGCTTTCAATTTGATTTAATTAGCCATCTTATTTAATTATTATCTGCTAGAGTACTCGTGTTTACTAGGCACGCAAGCCACACAGTTGGACGTTTATGGCTTTGCTCCCACTACTCAATAATAATTAAATATTACATTAGAAAACCCATCTCACAAAACTCGTGGTTCAAAAATACAAGCAAGCCACTCAGGTGGACGTTTACTCATATAATTATTCCACTTTTGTGTAGGGTCCAATTAATGGAGGTCCGGTTAAATATTTAATTTCCAATTTAAATGGAATCCAATTAAATATTTAATTTAATATTTGCTTAGTCTTTTTCTTCAAAAGGTTCGTTTTGAATCATGCATATCCACATAATTCCTAAAGCATGCAATTTCTAAGTGCACATAATAAAACGTGCTCGCAAAAAATAAAGCATGCTTTAATACGACGTAAATCCTATTTTAATGCTTTTCTAAGCGCAATTAATCACATAATCGCATGCTAAAGCATAATAAAAATAAATGCGCAAATAGGAAATTTAAAACGTCGTCATTGGGCTTTAAAACACGTAATTCCTAACTATTACATAGCCCGATCAAAATACAGCTCTTCGATCTTCAAAATATTCAAATTTGAAAACTGCATTGAAAATTGTCGTCGCCACATCATCAGGGGTCTGCCCCGTGGCAGACACGTGGCACACAGGTGTCTGCCTTGTCAGCAAAGGGCTGACGTGGCACGCCATGTCAGCATCGTCTTCAACCTGTAGAACTGCCGCCTCCGCCTTTCCGCCGCTACAGGCGGCTCGCCGCCGCCTCCCCGAGGTTGCGGGAGCTCGGACGACACGAACCAGGCAGGGCCGCGCCGCTTGGAGCGACCGAGAGACGCGGCCGCGCTGCGCTCGAGCTGCGCGCGCCCGACGGCGATCCACAGCTGCGCCGCCCGCGGCTCCTGCCCGTCGCCGCCGTGTCGTTCGCCTCCTCCGGCCTTCCTATCGGCATCCCCGACGTCTCCCGAACATCTGCCGTGAAGAACAGCCGATGCCGACTCCTGAAACGTGAGAAAATGCGTTGCTCGGTGCCGCCATCTCCACCGCCTGAATTTGCCATTTTTCGAGCCGCGATTCGAACAATTAATTCATGGGTAATGATCCTTGGACGATTTCTGGCCACCATGAATGGATTCCGGCCGAAATCGTACATTAATTTCCCTCAATTTTGAAATGATTCGCTGGAAAAATTCGTTGTGAGCAGCGAACTTCAGACGTCGATTCTGATTGCATCCGGGATCGGATGATCCCATACGACATATCAACACGAAGCCTGTGTGACAAGGAATCTAGCGATTCAAGCCGATCAGAAATCGAACCCCAGACCTGCCGGGAATTGCCGCCGCAATATGCGGCGAAACCCTAGTCGAATTAGGGGTTTCTTCCAATTTAGGGCTTTTTTGGACAGCACGACTACTTCTTTCCGACGCTATTCCGAACAAACTAGAAATCGGAATGGGTCGTGCGACATATCCAGACGAAGCTAACGAAAAAAACGAACAAAACTATCCAAAAGTATCGAAAAAATTCGTTTACACGCGCCTCCACGCGCCATCGCAAGTCGGCGGTCGTGTTCTGCCAGTTTCTAGGGTTTTGCCCTTTTCCGTCCTTCTGCACGCCGCGCCTCGATTTTCGTGCATCCCGGACCAATTAAAGTACAATAATAGTACAATCACTTAAGAAATAGGTCCTATCATCTACTCGTGGATTTTCTCACGAGAAAAACGTTACAACGGGGTCAAAACAGTAGCTCGCAGGCCGCCCCAAACATGAAAATTAACCCGATAACGACGGAATTGAACTCTAATCATACACCTAACAGCAACAATCAGAGCCTAAACCAAGCTCTGATACCAATTGAAGGATAATTAAAGTTAGGAACGATACCTTCCTCCTTCGTATGTTGACGCGGCTTTGATTGTTGCTCCTGTGTCAGATCTTCTGATCTGTGTCCCGGCCTTTTTCTCCCTCTGGGTGGTCAGAGAACTGGAGAAAATAAGATTTTTGTCTCTCCCACAAACTCACGCAGGCATGTATGTATGTGTTCTGTTTCTGAACAGAATACTAATATATATAGGCTTCAAAAACTAATATAATATTAATATATCTGTAGCCCATTAATTTAATTATATTTCTAATGGGCTTCCACATAATTAGCCCATAATATAATTAATTAATCCACTGGGCTTACTAATATTTATCAATTAATTGGCTCAGCCAATTAATTCCGATAAATAACATTATTAAATAATGTAAAAATACATTAATCCATTAATAATGATTTCTGAGAGACAATAAATCACTAGGCAACTAATTGGGCCAGATCAGGGATCTAATACAAGAAATAAAGCTGGGCCTCAAATTAATTAATTATCTATGCTCAGCCTAGAGCAAAATTATTTAACAAACACAGATTCATTCCACTAGAGAATCAGTGCTGACTTACCCCTTTATCCCAAATTGAGCAAGGCATGTATTTTAGACTTAATCGATCTCCGTATTTAAGATAGAAATATCCGTTAATTAATTAAGCTCACTGACAGCTTAAATTAATTGACATCTTATATTCCTGAGTAGTACCACTCAACCTTACTAACACACCTGAACTTAATCAACCGGCCGGGTTTAGTGTGATAGTCCTTTCGAGTTCCTCACGCGATATTATGAACCCATTTTACTAGGATACGGCTGCAAGATACAGACAACCAACCTGAGCCACAAATAACTACTAACACCCAAGATACGTAGATCCGGTCGCGATGACGTTCACCATAGTAGGTCAAAGTGATAGATAGTCAAATGCACTCAGCTGAAGTCTTACCAAGCTTAAGACCAGCTAAGTTACCAAGATCTTGGTTCTCCACTAAGGTCAGTTAGGAGAACACATCTCACTGTGATCCATCAATACACCACCTTCAGTGTACTAGTAAAGACAAGCAGCTAAGACAAGCCACTTCTTATCTAAACTGCAGCTTAAACCGACAACTTATCCTGAAGTTGTCTCAGCTGTGATAACTGTTTATATCTTGTCAGTTCAACAAATTTGTGTTGTCTTCTGTGATACCCGACACTCCACACAAATCTAACTTTTATACAAGATAAAGGATAACATGTGCAAATATATATATATATATATATATATATATATATATATATATATATATATATATTTATCAGATAGGAGAATAAGAAAGTGGTAGGGACAAAACACATTGTATACAAGCATAAAATTTGCTTCCAGTATACAAAATCCCAACAGTTTCTAGTTTGCTCGTGAATGCTCGTGTGTTCTAGGTAAGCTTCAATTTGAATTCATCCTTCTATTTATAGAGCAGAGACATGGATAGATCCGTTGGAGACGACGATCCACGTGTCTCTCTCTTTTGGGTAGCTAACGGCTCTTTCAAAGATGGTGGCAAAGTCATTTCCCTCCATTTCTGGAAAGTTGTTGACTTGCAGCTTTAATCAAAAAGTAGACAGCTGGCCGCTCATCATTGGTCGAGGCCGAAGAAAGTAGGTGAGACAAAACAGACTTCAAGGTGGATCAGAAGCTGACTTCTCCATACCTCGAATGACTCTGCTGATTTAACTTTATAAATCCTGACAGTCAGAAGACTGTCCAGCCATTGCTGAGTCTGATCTATATTCAGTAGCATACTCCTGTTGAGTTCAGTTCTACTGACTCCTTTCATTATACTGCTCCTGCTGAGTCCAGTATCACTGAGTCTTCTTCTTCTGGTACTGAGGCCGATAGTCTGCTGAATAGCCAGCGGACAAAACTGAGCGCCCGAACCAAAAGTAAGAGTGTCTACTGATTCTGAAACCTCTCAGAGACAGAACAACAAATACAACAGAAAGGTTCATCAATCAAAGTAGGGTTTTGGGATCTTCCAATCTTCAGAGCACTAGGCTACTGAGTTATCTCCCAACAATTTGTGGAGGGACTGAATCATCTCCCAACATTTTCCCCCTATTTGATGATGCCAAAACCTAACACTATAACGATCAGAGACAGAGCTCCTTACAAATATTACAATTAGAATCAGTGGAGTTGTTCTTCAAGTTCTAGACTACTGAGGGAATCTGGGAAGAAATATCAGATCCTATACAGAAAACTAACAGCAATTTCCCCCTTTCTAACAACATTTTCCCTCTATAAGCAATCTAATAAACAAAAACTAACAAGATATGAACTGACAGATATAAATATTCAGTGAGTGTGTGAGTCAGTAATCACTTGAGTGATTCTGAGTGTTAAGCATAAAATAAACAAGGCCATATAGACAATAAGGAATTGTCTGGGCCGAATAGAAGTGATGTATTTTATATGAAGAAGTTTCAGTACAGGTACACCAGGCTTGCTATTCTAAGAAAGAAAGGATAGAAATACAAGAAGCTATCTATCATCTTCTGAACTGCTGAATCCGATCTTTTAAGTCCTTTGATCTTACTTCAGGGAGTGGCAATCCATACATTCTGTAAGTGATCTTCCTCAGCTTCAGTATCTCAAGCATATCAGCAAGCTCATCTTCATCTAACTGTTTGGCTTGAGCAGCATCCTTGATTTCCTTCTCAATCACCCCATAGTGTACAGAACCATCAAGCTTCAGTGGGGGAGGAATACGTCTTGGAGCTGGGACCCTGGCATCAATCTTTTCAGCTATGGCCTTCTGAACTCTTGCATAAATTTTTGGATCAGTCTTGCGAAGCCATTCAGCATAGGCAATGGACTTGTGCATATCAGGCCAGTAACTCCTGAAGTAGAATCTCTTGATATAATTTACCTTCAATGTCTCCCACTTCTGAGTCCGTTCCCATGGCATCCAATCATCAACCCTGGGCCATCTGTGGATTTTGAGGTCTGTAGGCTTCCTGAGTCTTCTATATTTGTAGGGAATGTCAGCTTTCTCAGGTATCCTCTGGCTTGCTTCCTTCTCAGCCTAATCCTCAGAGCTTCTAGATCGGCAAGTCTGAGCCTTTCTCTTGCTACCTCAATCTGCCTGGCTTCAGCTCCTCTGTCTAGGTACCTCTCCATCTGATCCCATATTTCCTGCATCTCTTTTTCTTGAGCCTTAGAAGGGACATAGGAAGGCACATGCTCTTCTTCTTCTGAATCAACAGGTGTTGAAAATTTGTCTTTTGAAGTACCCTGTTAACCAGATTGCTGTTGTTGCTGCTGATCTCTTTCTTTTTCTTTATCTGCTTCATCACTTAGCTTCAGAGTTCTTGGAGGCAGCCTTGTCCCAGGCTTCCTTCCCCCTGCTGGAGCCTTTATTTTGCCTTTGGCTGGCTTTTTCTTTGGCTTGTTGGTAGCCTCAGCCACGGCAATCTCCCTAGCTAGCTTTTCATCAGCTGCTATCTGAGCTTCTTCCTCAGGAGTGATGAACCTTTTAGTTCCTTTCTTTTTGGGAGGAGTGCGAAGCTTCAGTACCTTCTTTCCCTTCCCTTGCACTGGAGGAGGTAGAGGAACTTCTTCCTCTTCTGAATCCTCCTCTGCATACACAGCAATTTCCTTGATGATGTCGCTTGGAGTTTGAGTTACCTGAGTAGCAGAATCCTTGGGTTGTCCTTAGCCACTTGGGCCAGTCTCAGCAGGCACTACAGCCCCTGCTGCTGAGACACCCTGGGCCTCACCCTGTGCTGTCTGAGTAGTGGGACCAGTGGGAGCATGCTGAATCTAAGTCGCTCCTGCCACTATCCTTACTCCTTTTGGTACTCTGAGTACCTTCTCCTTTCCTTCAGATACTTTCACCTTTCCTTCCCCCTTTTTGGCATCAGCAAATAAACCAGGGGTAGGGAACTGTACCTTCTTATTCAGACTTGAGTAGGCTGAAGCAAGTTTGTCCAAGGCATCTTGCAGCTTCACAAGCCTCTCATGCAGCTCGTTCCTCTCATCTGTTAACTACTCACTGTAGTTCTTGTGAGAGTTCTCCATCTCAGTTTGAATATCCTGCAACTTCTGATCCACTTTATCCTTCATGGCCTTCTGAATGGTTTGGAGTCTGAGCTCGGAGGCCTGAGATATGGAAGAAATGGATGCAGTATGAGCTGACTGGGTTGCCTTGTATTCTTCTAGAAGTTTAGCTTCGCCAGCTTCCATCAGCTTTAGTTGCTCTTCGAAGTTGGCTCTCTGAGTGGCAAGTGTGTCGGTTAGTATAGTTGAGAAGTCACGGGCAGGCGTGTTTTGGATCGAAGTTCTGAGCCCCTTTATCTCCGTACTCTAAGCCTGAGTGGTCTGCCTTCACGTCTTGTAGACGGCATGGGCGAGGAGTCTATTCTGAGTGCCTTGACTCCTCGGTGCCCTGGCCACTGACTTCGAACGTCGGCTTTTAGGGCTAGGTGCTACCTTGAACGCAGACTTCAATAATAGTTGTGCTGGTTTTGCCGTCTTTTACGTACCAGCCACCAACTGGCCTGGAGCAAGGATGCTGAGTGGTGGTTCAGCAGTAGTAGTGGGAGCATCCTTGTCCAGTTGAGTTCCCTCATCAGGCTTTTCAGGGCCTGAATCATGGAGTGGGTCCTGACCATCAGGATCTGACCCATCTGAGGGCGCCGTTGTTGAGGTGGGTTGGCGATCGTTCAGCATGGCGAGCATGGTTGCCCTCAGGTCATCCAAGGAACATATGTCAGAAGGCTCTGAGTAGCCTATCTTGTTCCTTATCATCAACTCCTCTTCGTGGAGTTGTTCGTAGGAGTGGTGCTCAATCAACTTGTTCAATGTTGACCACTCCTGGAACCTGATCAGTGTGTGGAGCCTAGCCTGCCTCGCTAATATGATCAGATCTGCATGGCTGCCTATCTACGGAATATGTTCAGAAATCTCTCGGGAGGCTCTTGATTGCAGAGTAGACGCCTCCATCCCGATTGATTCTGATTCAGAAGCAGTCTCTGAGTCTTCCACTCCTATCGGAGACTGTTGCTTCTCAGCAGATGGAATACTGCTGAGTGGAAGGATATCCAAGGGGCTCTGAGTAGTAGGGATCGGTCCAGTCTCTACCCCTTGGTCCACGGTTTCGCCTTGTTCAGTGGATACAGCTTTCTCCACTGACAGAGTCTTCTCAGAGGACTCAGCCTCGTCCCTTAGCTTCAAAGGCGGTTCAGCTACGACCTCACTGACTTTCTTCAGTCTCTTGGTCGGTATCTGGGGAGTAGACTTAGGAGGCGTCCTCTTCTTGGAAGTTGTTGAGGTCTTCTGAGCTCCTGTCTTGGGATCAGCAGGCCCTGACCCAATTTGCTGAAGGGTCGCTGCCCTGCTCTGGAACCTGACTTTCTTCGGGTTGAAGTATAGCTTATCAGAATATACTACGTTGTCAGCTCCACATAAGTCTTCTATCATGACTGATAGCTTCAATCCGTATAAGAGCTTTCCCTTCACGGCTAGGCGTTGGGATGATTTGTCAAACTTGCGGCCTGAGTCATGAATTCCTTGAGAAAGAACTCAGTCTAGTTGATCTTGGCATGGTAGTATATGGCCGTCATCAACTGAATCTCTAGCCTCGATACTTGATCAAAAGAACCGGCCTGAGCTGAGTAACGATGTAGGTAAGGGCTCTGAGTTTTAGGAGCATGGCGTTCTTTGGGAAGGCTACTCTGAATGTTGTTGGCTTCCCGCAGAAAGTCTCTAAGTACTCGTCCATAAGATCGTCTTTGTATCCCATTCATTCGGAAGTTTGAAGCTACGCTGAAGAGCTTCCTTAACGGACATCGTCTTGATTTCTGAAATAGCATGGGAGGGATCTCCAACCGTATGAGTGACGAATCTGCATCGAATGTCTCCTTCTACTGACTCTGAGTTCAAGTACAGCTCAGCTATTTGTCGTTGGAAGAAGTACGATGGCTTCCTTGACAGAAAACCCTCCAATCCTGTCGCTCTGAGAGCGTCGAAGATCTCTTCCATGAAGTCGAGCTCGCAGGCGTCGAACTCCATCATCGGTTCACACCAGACGCGATCCTTCTCTAGGATCTCTTGCATATCCAAGGAAACACTGACGTATGATCCTGCCATGATTTATATTCTGTGAATGAAAATTATCAGTATCGAATGGAAAAATATTATAACTATCATTTACGATGCTGAATAATCATTAAAGATTTACCAAAGAGTTTATGAGATTTTGAGATAGAAATTTGCAAGGAAATGGAGGCTATTCTCAGAAAATCTAGGGCTTCGAAAAATTTGCAGAGTGAAAATAGCGGTTTCTAAACTTTGAACGTGTTTTTATATGATAAAGAAGATGAACAGTTAAAAATCCACGGTTCAGTTTGAAATTGCTTTATGAGATGGACAGCTAGGATTTAATGTTATAAAATAGGTAATGATCAATTTAGCCGCCTAAGTCAAAATACAATTGTAACTAGCCAAAGAAGTAACTTGATACGACATGCATTTAATGCGCCGCGGAGTTCAGCATGCTTTACATAGAATGTCGTGTATTTAATGTAAACCATTATATTAAATGACATTTTCTAAGGTATTGAATACGAAGCTAAATCTGAATCATAAATCCACAGAATATTTCATTGGCTACTAAGTAGAGATACGCAAACCTGTCAGCTGAACATTGTAGTCAGCTGATACCTCGTGTAGATGGTTGCTGAGTCTCTACGTATTGAATTTACTCATTACTGAGAGTGAACATTCCCCCTTACTGAATGCTCCTCTCCTGAATCCACTTACTGACTGGAGTCAGTAGGGTAAAGCAGACCTAGCTCTACTGAAAGTTCTCTGAATCTGGATTCAGCTAGAAGCTTGGTCAGAATATCTGCCCTTTGATGGTCAGTATGGATCTTTTCCATCCTGATATCCTTCTTTTCGACATGATCGCGAATGAAGTGGTGTCTGATGTCCACGTACTTGCATCTAGTATGATGTACTGGGTTCTGAGTGATTGCAATTGCACTGGAGCTGTCGCAGAAGATCGACACTTCATTCTGAATAACATCATAGTCGCGTAGCTGCTGTCTCAGCCAAGAGATTTGGGCGCAGCAACTTCCGGCAGCCATATATTCAGCTTCAGTAGTTGACGTCGCTACTGAATGCTGTTTCTTTGAAAACCACGAAATCAGCTTACTGCCAAGGAACTGACAAGTTCCAGAAGTTAACTTTCGGTCAATTCTACATCCTGCATAGTCAGCATCAGAATAACCAGTTAGTTCAATATTATCATCTCCTGGATACCATAAACCCATGTCAGGTGTTCCTCTGAGATAGCGGAGAATCTTCTTTGCTGAGTCCATGTGACTCTGCTTAGGATTCGCCTGAAATCGAGCGCAGACACCTACAACATAAGTTATGTCAGGTCGGGTAGTAGTTAGATATAATAATGAACCAATAATAGCATGAAATTCAGTATGGTCTACTGATACTCCCTCTTTATCAAGATCAATTTTCATGTTCGTGTTCATCGGGATCTTGATTGGTTTGCCGGATGTGCAACCGAACTTCTTAATGAGGTCTCGAGTGTATTTTCCTTGATTGATGAACGTTCCCTTCTCAGTTTGTTTGACTTGAAAACCAAGGAAATAATTCATTTCTTCCATCATTGACATCTCAAATTTATCCTTCATGTTTTTCTCAAATTGCTGACACATGATAACGTTCTTTGATCTAAATCGCTGATGTGTTGCGTAGGCTAGGAATAGTCTGATTACCTCCAATCTTGCAACTGGAGTGAAAGTTTCGTCGAAATCTATCCCTTCGGCTTGACAGTAGCCTTTTGCAACGAGTCTTGCTTTGTTCCTTACTATAACATTGTTTTCATCTCGCTTGTTCTTGAAGACCCATTTAGTTCCTATCTCATGTTGATACCGGGGTCTGTCAACAAGCTCCCATACTTCGTTTCTCGTGAACTCATTCAGCTCCTCCTGCATAGATACAATCCAATCAGCATCCTTAAGTGCATCCTCAATTGACTGAGGTTCTTCAGTAGACAAGAAGCAAGAATATAATGCGCTTTCTCTCTGACAGAATCTAGATCTTGTATTTACGCTTGCTGAAGGATCTCCAATAATCAGGTCAGAAGTGTGAGCGTCCAGCCACGATCTACAATGTTTCAACTCTTCATCTGAGATTTGTTCAACACAGATAGTAGGTGAGTTAGGCATTTAAGTTGTACTATTCTGAGTCACCAGGTTCAGGGGCATTTAGCTCAAGAACTTCATTTGTTCCCCCTGAATTATTATCCTCAGTAGAGGTCTCAGTTACCACTTGGGTTTCTTCATCGACCTGAGTTACCTGGGATTGACTCTGTTCAGTAGAGTCAATCTGCTCAGCTACTTCTGCTGGTGGCTGAGATTTGGTTGACTTATCTTCAGTTTCCTCTTCTGAATCATCATCCCAACACAGCTTGATCTTTTCAACTTTATCTTTTAGGCTCAGATCCTGTAGCTGCATACTGATGTCCTCAGACTCTGGTTTAGAGTTTCTACTCCTGTCTTTAGTAGCAAACTCATTAAAAACAACATGAGGGCTTTCCTCCACGTTAAGGGTCTGGTAGTTAAAAACTCTGAAGGCTTTGCTGACCCGGGAGTATCCTAAGAAGACTCCCTGGTCTGACTTGCTATCAAAAGTCTTTAACTGATCCTTGCCATTATTGTGGATAAAGCACGAACACCCAAAAATATGGAAATAAGATAGAGAATGCTTCCTTCCGTTCCATAATTCATATGGTGCCTTCTTATGCTGCTTAGTCAGTAGAGATCTGTTCTTAGTGTAACATGCAGTGTCAGTAGCTTCTGCCCAGAATTTGATTGGGAGTCCTGAGTCTGCAAGTAGGGTTCTTGCTACTTCTTTGAGTGTTCTACTCTTCTTTTTAGCAACCCCATTTTGTTGAGGCGTGCGCGCGGCAGACGTCTCATGCTCTATGCCTTCAGCTTTGCAGAACTCCTCCACCATAGAATTCAAGAACTCAGTTCCTCTGTATGAACGTATCTTGATAATCTTGGTGTTCTTCTCGACACTGAGCTTTTTCAGAAGCGTTGGTAACTCTGTTTTGACGTCAGACTTGTTGGCAATAAATATGACCTATGTGTGGCGCGAGTAGTCATCAATGACCACTAAAGCATACTTTTTGCCTCTAATCGTCACTGGAGACACTGGACCGAATAAATCCATATGTAACAGCTGAAGGATTCCATCAGTGGAAGGCGATGGAACAGGTGGATTTTGATTCCTTGTTTGCTTTTCCTTCAGACATGCTTCACACTGAGTGTCTTTGTTGAATACTTCATTCGGCAGTCCTCTTACTAGAGTGTTTCTAGCTAGCTTGTTGAGCGTCTTGAAGTTGAGATGGTTGAGTCTTCTGTGCTAGAGCCACCCCGTTCTGTTGTCGTTCTTCGCCAACAAACAAGCTTCAGGTTCAGCTGAGTTCCAGTCAGCTACATAGATATTCTTTTTGCGCGAACCTGACAACACTATTTTCCCTGTAGATTTATCAATGACATCACAGAAACAAGTGTCAAAAATCACTTTATTCGAGTTATCACTAAATTGACCAACAGAGAGAAGATTATGCTGAAGTCCTTCAACATATGATACTCTTGGAACTGTTGCGGTTCCAATGCTGAGTGTTCCATAGCCTCTAGTATAGCCTATTGCGTTGTCTCCAAACTCGATTCGGGGTCCTTCTTCAGTAGTATAATTCTTCAGTAGGTCCTTCTGTTATGTCATGTATCTTGAGCATCCGCTGTCCACATACCAAGGGTCCTTGTGCACCTGAAAAACTGAACTATATTTAGGTACCTTTTATTTTTTATTTTGGGTCCTTAGATGTTAGTTTTGGAAACCCATATCTGTCTTACGACCCTGGTGGTCTCAGACAATTTCTTCCCCCTTTGATCAACATACTTGACCACTGGATTAGTCGATGCTGACTTCTGAGGCTTCACAGGTTCAGGAGTCCTGATCTTCTGAATTGGTGGACTGCTGACCTTTGCCTTCTGCACGGCTTTCTTCTTCTTCCTCTGACTTTTAGGTCCTCTCCTAACTATAGCATCATAATAATATGATCCATACTGAGCTGGATGTGTCAGCTGCGGAGGTCCATACTGATCAGCCCACTTGACTTTGATGGTTCCCCCTTGACTGAACTGGGGTGATTTGGAATTGATCTTCTTGTCAGAATGTTGATAGCTGGGATGAGCTGCCTTCATCTTTTGTTTGTTCTTGGCTAGGGGGTTCAAAATTTCTGCGTTGATGGTCTCCCCTTGAACAAGTCTATCAGCTAGCCAGTTTTCTGAGCGTACGGGGGCAGATAAGGAAGCTCCATGACTGAATCCAAGCCCCTCCTTGCAGTGCTTATGCTTGTTGCTTTCAAGCATGGCCTCAAGCTTCTTTTCAGCGCCCATGTACCGCTCTGTCATCAGATTCCTCCAGACATCATCGCTTTTCTTTAGCAGTTCATGCTCGGTCTGAAGTCCTGATAACTCTTGCTTTAGTAGACTCAGTTCAGTATCTTTCTGAGTCAAGTCATTGGTCAGTACTCAGATCTGAACTTCTTGATGCTGAGACTTGGCCATTAGAGAGGTTTATCTCTTCCCTGAGTCTCAACACAAGTCCTTCTGACTCAGTAGCAACCTGACTCTCCTGAGAAAGTCTCTGATTCTCCACTTTCAGGGTATCCAACTCCTGAAGAGTCTTACTGTGCTGCAGACTCATCTGAATCTGCTCGTCGAGTAGTTCTTCATATGCGATAGCGACGTCCAGATTCTCATCTGCACCTGAAATAGTTTACCTCATCCTATTCTCCTGCCATGAGACACTTTTCAGCATTTTCTTCTAGCTCTACGACCATGAATGTCGCTTCATCGTCTGATGAATCCATGAAGGAATCAACTTCATCTAAGTCATCTAAGAGTTCACCAGCTATATATGCTTAACGCTTCTTGATGAACTTCTCCCTTCGAGCTTTGTGTGCTGCTCTCTCAGCAGTACTGAGCTCAGGACAATCATACTGATAGTGTCCTAGCTTCTTGCAGTTGTAACAAGTAGTGACTCTCTCTTCTTTGCTCTCGCTGTCTTTCGACTGAGCTGAGTCCTCCTGTTTCCTGCATTTAGAAGTGTGAGAGTCAGGAGTGCACTTGGGTGTATATTCAAACTTACCCTTGGAGTCTCTGATGACTCTTGAGAGTTTTCTGCGCCTTTCCTTCTCCTTCTGATACTTCACGGCAAGCAGCGCATACTTCTTAGCCAGGTTTCCTTCTTGTAAGTCACTAAGTGAAGGTTCAGGCTTGCTAGATGCCGGAGCCACTGTGCTGACTGATGCTTTGAAAGCATGGTCGATTTGGGTGTCAGCTTCAGCTCGCTGCTTCCTTTGAGGTAGACCAAACTCGAACTCCTCACCTTTAAGTTCTGAAAAGATATGGTCATGAGTAACAATATCTAAATCAGAATGTCTCAGTAAAGTAGCAAAGGGAGTCCAATGACCGTTTGGCAATGCCCTCAAAATCTTGAGATTCATCTCTCGGTTGGAGAACGTCTTTCCCAGCCCGTTGATGGTGGTCATCAGATCCGTGAATCTGATATTAAGATCTTCAATCGTGTCACCAGGCATGAGAGACAGTCTCTCCAGCTTCTGAAGTTCCAGCGCCAGTTTGTTCGCTTTGATCTTCTGAGTCCCCCGACTAGTAGTGCTAGAGCATCCTAGAGTTCCTTCACGGACTTGCAGTCCTGAACTCTCCCGAGATAAGAATTGCTCAGGGAGGTCAGTATGGCGTTTCTGGCGACTCGGTCTAAGTTGTGAAGCTTCTTCTCCTCAAGGGTGAAGAGACTTCTGTCTTTAGGGATCTTCTTCCCGGTCACCATGCCTCCTCCTTGTGTTGGGTCCTGAGTTACGACACTATCAACCATCGGAACGATAGGGCCGTCCTCCAGTACCTCTGTCATGCTATCATGGAGGGAAGTCAGATGTGCCTCCATTCTGACTCGCCATACCCCGTAGTTCTCTACTGAGAACATGGGTACCATCCTCATTCCTGACATATCAGACATTGAAAATAATGATATGAATGAAGAATGATATACAATGAAAACATTTTCTAGATCCGTTCAAGTAGACCATAGACCAGTTTCAGAATAACACGAGTCTTATAGAACTCCTGCTCTGATACCAATTGTTGGTCCCGAGATGAAACATTCAGGTGTAGAGGGGGGGGGTGAATACACCTGAAAATAATTTCTCAACTTTAAACGCAAACAGTCCTTTTCAGGAGAGTGTCATACTGAACAAATTCAGTAGACCAAATAAGCTGTTCTGGATCGCGTGGCAGAGTGACTGACTTCACTGAGGCCTGCTAGCTTACTTGAGTCAGAATTCAGTACTGTACAACTGAAGTTCAGTATAGTGCGGAAATGTGTAGGCCCAAATTCAGTTGAGTTGGAAAACGTTTTTAAGAAAACAGTTTTAGTATATTAGTGCGATCGATTAAGATCTGCTGAAACTCAGTTGAATGATTTTAGAAATATTTTCAGTAGGAACAGTAATAAATACAACAGTAGAAAGACAGAACACAAGAAATTTTAAAGTGGTTCGGATCCAACAATCCTAGGTCCACTGTCCCGAAAGATCAGGAGGCTATTTTATTATACTGAGTTAGTCTCAGTCGGTTTGTACACTGGACAAACACTGGTCTTGAGATTTATACTGAGCAAGTCTCATTTTACAAGGTATCAAACTAAAGTATTTGACAAACTCTCCAACTACGAAGGAGTCCTTTAGAATAAGGATCAGTTCAGATATGAACTCCTTCGTTTAAGCTATGGATAAGCTCAGCTGAGCTTAGGGTAGAGGCATAAGGAACGAGAAAGTGGCTTCTAGAGCAACGAACGGTTAAGTATAGACTTGGGTTCATATTCAGTCGCTTGGATACTAGAGGCTTTATGATCTGGTTCAGCTTGGTTCCCTATGAGCAAGTATGTCGCCTTTCGCCGAAGATTACTCTATTAAGTTCTTGCGGAAAGCTTAAGTCGTTTCGAGTTTGCTCGTGAATGCTCGTGTGTTCTAGGTAAGCTTCAATTTGAATTCATCCCTCTATTTATAGAGCAGAGACATAGATAGATCCGTTGGAGACGACGATCCATGTGTCTCTCTCTTTTGGGTAGCTAACGGCTTTTTCAAAGATGGTGGCAAAGTCCTTTCCCTCCATTTTTGGAAAGTTGTTGACTTGCAGCTTTAATCAGAAAGTAGACAGCTGGCCGCTCATCATTGGTCGTGACCAAAGAAAGTAGGTGAGACAAAACAGACTTCAAGGTGGATCTGAAGCTGACTTCTCTATACCTCGTATGACTCTGCTGATTTGACTTAATAAATCCTGACAGTCAGAAGATTGTCCAGCCATTGCTGAGTCTGATCTATATTCAGTAGCATACTCCTGCTGACTCAGCTCTACTAAAGATCAACTCTGAGTTCAGTGAACTACTCCTGCAGAGTTCAGTTCCACTGACTCCTTTCAGTATACTGCTCCTGCTGAGACCAGTATCACTGAGTCTTCTTCTTCTAGTACTGAGGCCGATAGTCTGCTGAATAGCCAGCGGAAAGAACTGAGCTCCTGAGCCAAAAGTAAGAGTGTCTACTGAGTCTGAAACCTCTCAAAGATAGAACAACAAATACAACAGAAAGGTTCATCAATCAACGTAGCGTTTTGGGATCTTCAAATCTTCAGAGCACTAGGCTACTGAGTTATCTCCCAACAATTTGTGGAGGGACTGAATCATCTCCCAACACCTGACATATCAAACATAGTGGAAAAATGGTATAGGATGCTATGAAAAGAATAAGAATGCAATGGAAACGGGTTTTCAGGATCTGTTTGAGTAGACCACTATATTTAGAAAACGTTGATCAGAAGAACACTGCTCTGAAGCAATTGTTGGTCCAGAGATGAGCCTTCAGGTATGGGGGTGGCAGGTGAATACACCTGAGTGCAAGTTTCATCTCAAACGCAAAAATCAGTTGTTGCTGAATAGTGCTACTAAACGAGTCAATTTGCCAAACAATCTTTCTAGATCGCGTGGGCAGAGAGTCTGTCTACTGAGTCACTGTCTACTGACTTCAGTCAGTGAATAGTCAATTCATTAACAGATAGTGTGCGGAAGTGTAAGCCCAAAACTAATTTTCATCTCAATTTTGAAAACACGTTTTATGCTGAATGCAGTTTTGAAAGTTCAGTTGTATGCAGTATGAACAGTAAATCAATGAAACAGTGAAAGCAACACAAGCAGTTCTAAAAATGGTTCGGATACGCTGGATCCTACTTCCACTGTCCTGAAAAAAATAAGAGTTCTTAATTTAATTTACATTTAGCAAGTCTCAGTAGATCTGTTCACAAAATGGGTACTCTACTTATAGTCGTAGTGACTTGATCTATACGCTGGATAGATACTCTACTTATAGTCGTAGTGAATTTACAAGTTCAAACATAAGGGTTTGATTTTCTCCAAGTACGAAGGAGTTCTTACAATAAGAACAGTTCAATAAATTGAACTCCTTTGGTTTTTTAAGATTAGGATCTTACAATGAATGCTTAGAATAAAGAGCGGGAACTATAGATCTCTAGAGTGAAGAACTAAGAATTATCTTCGTAAGTAAGTTCTTCGCTAGGTAGATTGTTTGATTAGTAGAGCTTTTGAATGATTGAATGCTTTTGGTTCCTGGTGTCTTCTCCGCATGAAGATTATTCTCTATTTATAATCTTGACTCATGAATAGATCCGCTGGAGAGGGTCTACACACGTGTCGAAAACGCCAAGAAAAATGGCCATCTCGAATTTGAATGCCACTGTAGAGATTCTCTCTTTTTCAGTATATGGAGCAGGTTTCTGTCAGTGCAAGTACAGTGGTGGCAGCTCCTCGTTGGTCGAGGTAAGAAAGTTGGTGAGGCTTACTCAAACTTCAAAGCAGATGCTGAGTTGACTTCCTCTGATTCCTCAGACGCTGATATTGAGTTGTCTTCTGCTGACATTCTTCTGAGATATTCAGTATTTGGCTCGAAATTCTTTATTGATTCAGTGGGTTCTGTGCTACCCAACTGAGTCTCTGGTGCTGAGTTCATCCTGCTGACAAAATATGTTCTACAGAACCTATAAGCTACTGAACTCTAGCTAGCCTACTGAGTTCCTAACATGCTGAACTCAACTAAGATATTACATAAACAAGGTTCATCATTCACCTAAGTTGTTTTCGAATCTTCAAATCTTTATATCACTGAATCTCAACCCAATAAATGGCAGTGGCTTAAGATTTCAGTCTGGTTTTCTTCGGGAATGCATCTACGGATCACTTGATTGACCCCACTTTCCAAAGAATTGGGGAATCCCAAAAGTACTTCTTGCACTTGCTTTTCAATTTTGCCTTTTGAGCATGAGTAAACTTGATGGAAGATGCTTAGAAGTCAACTAATTCACTCTATTAGCAAACCAAGGTAATTTAGAAACCTAACCCATAATTTCAACCAATCTGGTTCGGTAGCATCTAGATACTTAACTCCATGGACTCCAAATGCAAAACACTGCTTGGATAGCAGCTTGGCAAGGTTGGAAATAGTTTCTGGAACAACGTACATGTTTTCTTCGGGGGAAGTCTCCATGATTGGCTTTCTATCATCTTTTTGATTCAATCAACTTAAATGGTTTGCCACATGGTTTTCAGCTTCTTTCTTGTCGTTCACCTCCTAATAAAATTCTTGTGAAGTAGAATCTACTGGATAAGTCTTATTGATTCCTTCGTTACAAGACGGTGCTTGACGGCGGTGTGATTGGTATACACAATGATCTTCAAGCCGAGTAAAAAAGAGCGATACTTATCGAAGGAAAAATGATCGCAACAACTCTTTCTCGATGGTGGAATAGTTGCATTGAGCTAGATTTAATGTCTTTGATGTATAGTAAATCATGTGGCTGTTTCTCCGGACTGCACGATCAGAGGCTTCGCACATAATCTCGAACGGCTTATTCTAATATGGCGGTTGTATCATCGGGGCTATTGTGAGCTTGTATTTAAGGAGGGTAAACGCCTCCTTACACTGATCATCTAAGTCGAATTCGATGTCTTGTTGTCGTAGCCTTGTAAGCAGTTGAGCTATCTTCACAAAATCATTGATAAATTGTCGGTAGAAACCGATGTGCCCTAGGAATCCACGAACTTCCTCAGAAGTTGTAGGGTACGGTAGCTTCGCAATAGACTCCACCTTGGATTTTTCGACTTCGATCCCTCTTCTTGAAACAACATGACCAAGTACGATCCCCTCGGTCATCATAAACTGGCATTCACCAAGTTCTTCTCTATGCATCGGGTGATAACTTGATCGAGAATCTTCAAGTACGAGGTGTAAGATTTACCGTAAATGATGAAATTGTCCATGAAGACCTCTATTCAATTCTCGATGAGATTAAAAAATATGCTCATCATACACCTTTGAAAGGTGCTCGATACATTGAACAATCCAAATGACATCCGGTAGTAAGAAAACGGTCTATACGTGCATTTAAATGTCATATTGTCATGGTCCTCATCGCACACATGGATTTGGAAATAACCGCTATAACCATCCAAAAAACTAAAATAGACTTCCCCACAATTCTCTTGAGCATTTGATCGATAAAGGCAAGCGGGAAGTGGTGCTTGCGTGTTGCCGCATTAAGAAAATGGTAGTCGATGTACATGCGCCATCCCGTCACTAGGCGTACCAGAACTAATTCATTCTTCTCATTCTCGACAAATTAGAATTTAGAATTCTTTGGCATGACGTGAACGAGACTTATCCACTTACTGTTCGTCCTGAGACGTGCTTTAGGTGTAAGGGGGGGGGGATTAATACACCTGAATACAGATTCTTTCTCAAATGCGAAAGTCAGCTTTAGCTGAGTGTGCTACTGAACTGAGTCAGACAGCCAGATATACTTTTAGATCGCGTTGGTAGGGATTTCTTCTACTGAGTTCAACTCTACTGACTAATGTTAGTTGAACAGTAGTTCATTATTAGAGGATTGTGCGGAAGTGTAGGCCCTATGAAACGTCTCGATTGGAAAACCGGTTTTATGCTGAGTATATAAAATACAGTTGAATGCTGAGTGAACAGTATATAATGCAACAGTAAATCAACGCAGTAGGTTTTTTAAGTGGTTCGGACACGTTGGGTCCTACATCCACTGTCTGACAGAAGCAGGAGAACTTGTATTATTTATACTGAGCAAGTCTCAGTGATCTGTTCACAGGACATATACAAACTTGTTTGCTTATACTGAGCAAGTCTCAGTGATCTGTTCACAAGACATATATCTACTTATAGTCGTAGTGACTTTACATGGTTTTCAAACTTAAAGGTTTGAGCTTCTCCAACTATGAGGAAGTTCTTACAATAAGAATGTTTCACAAAATGTGAACTCCCTCGAGGTTTCTAAGCTAAGGATATTACAGTTTAGCTCGTTTAGATAAGAGAAGGCGAACAAGTATTCTCTAGAGAGAAGAACTAAAGAAGATTCAAATTCTAAGTTCAAGTTATCGCTAGATATGTAGTGAGCTTGCTAGAGATTGTTTGTGCGTTGAAAGCTTTGGTTCCCGGTGTCTTTCTGCATGAACACTCCCCTATATTTATAGTGTTCGATTTTTGAATAGATCCGTTGGAGAGGGTCAAGTCACACGTCGAAACGACAAGGAAAATGGCTACTTTAACTTGAACATTGATGAGTAGGTGCACTGTAGAGATATATCGCTTTTTCAGTCTAGGAGCAGCTTTTGTCAGAGCAGGTAAGGCGATGTCGGCTGCTTATTGGTCGAGGTACAGTGTTAGGTGAGGTTTGTCAAACATCAAGGTTGACTCCCTCTGATTCCTCGGACCTTCAACTTAAGTGTCTTCCTACTGACATTCTTCTGAGCATTCAATATGTGAGGCATGAATTCCTTTGCAGATTCAGTTGCTGGTCAGCTGACCAACTAATTTCTAGCCCCCTTTATATAGATCTTCTATGACTTGATCTTCAAGAAGGATATCTAGGGAAATCTAGGGAAAATCTTCCATATCTTCAAATCTTCCCATAATATCTTATGCCCTAAATTATCTTCAAGCCTTATTAGATCTTTATGCAATCTTTTCTTCTCGATCCAAGTCCCTTTTTTGCTCCAAAATCTCGCCAAAATGTCTCCAACTCAGCTTCTTCTCTACATGTCATCATTGGCTAGAAACATACTGGAAATCTGCATTTCTAGGCACAAACAGTCTCTACTTGCACAAGATGAGCGTCAGAACTCGGTGAATGCAAGTAGTATAAAATCGATACATTAAACATTATCACACTTGAATCATACTTGCCCTCAAGTTTGGTATTAAAATAGAATACTACTACTCGAATCACTATTCCCTAAGACTCAAAACAGACGCAAGGACATAAAATAAAAACACTAAGACACGAGACTCATATTCAAAGAAGAGAAATAAAACAAAAGACTCAAACACAATAGACTCAACGTAGAAGCTTACCAAGTAACCATGAAACATCCATGATTCTCAAATTCCACCCAAACATGCAATGCAGTCAAGACCTTCACCAAACAAGTCAAGGAGCATAAATCTTAAACCATGGATTCAGATGTCAGTTTGGTAAAACATGGGCATTATTGAACTAGCTCACCAATTCACTCATCTCTCTCTAATCTAGTCTAGGTAAGCCACTCAATAAAAACATAGTCTTGTAGTTACAATAGCAAGTGGTCAATATAGCAACTCAATGAGGTCTTTCTCTAGGTTGTAATGGGGCTTAAGGGACCATTCAAATATATAACGTGGTAGGGAATCCTAGGGGTCCTAAGCTTATGAAAATCAAGCATAAGTATGCAGCATGCAAATTACTGAGGCACTGATTCAGGCAAGCAGATACTAAACTCAAGAATAAGCAATTCAATGCATTTGGAGATTTTCTTAACACCATACCTGGGCAAGGCAGAATATAATCATTCAATCTTCATCCTTCCCTTTATTTCCAACAAACAACAGGTGTTTCTTCTTTTCTTCCCCTTTTTTTTCCTTTTTCCTTTTTCTGCACCTTCAACATTTTTTTACCACCCCTGGTCAACACTTTTTAGCCTTTTCACTACTACACTCTGCTTGGCCAAACTGACTGCCGACATAATTTAGAATGTATAACAACACAACTCTAGGGGGTTTCAACTCAAACAATCTATCTCCAATAAAATCTCTTCAATCATAAGTTGCCTTCACATTATGAATTACCACAACAAACACATGTATACATAGTTTCAAGAAAAAGGCTTTGAAAGGCTCGCCTATTTAGATAATTCATTAAAGAACGAGGGAAAGCTTCAAAGTGGCTAACTAGGAGGTGAGCATAAGTAGGAATTGAAAGAATTAAAAGCTCAAGTTGGTTAACCCTAATTTGCCTCCTATCACACATGACCACAAGCTATGGAGACTTTGCAACACATCACTCTCAAGAAAATATTAGGAAATGTCTCATTCAAAAGCTCAAATCTCTCTTTAGTCATGGGGCTTAAAAGGTCAATATTTATATGCCTAAACTCCTCATCCCAAGCCACATACAAAATTCCATAAGTAAAAGAAAAACACTCCAATCATGCAAAATTAAGCGAAGGAAAGCATGCAAAAATCTAGACAAATTTCTCAAATCACATCAAAAATAAAAAATAACTAGCATGCTTCGACCTAAGACGAAGGACACAAACCTAAAACAACATCATCACACTTCAGCCTTGCATGCCAACGAGCAATCAAAATGAGACAGAGAAGCATGCAGAGGGGACACAGCAAACGGACACAAAAACCGAAACAGAAAAATAGAAGAGAAAAAAATAAAAAAATAAATAAAACTAACTAGGGAATGGGATCACTGGTCCTTCAGCTCGTCCAAGCAAACTAGCACTGTCTTCTTAAACTCATCCATCTTCTCCTCAAGTTGTCCAACTTCGCTTCTATTCGGTCAAGCTTGTCCTACTCCTCCTCCTGCCCTGCACCGACAGATTGGCTCGGGACCTCAGGTCTCGGCCTAAAGAACTTATCCAGACCGTCAGTTCCAACAGAGGTCAGCTTGGCTGACTACAACTGACTCGGAGTCATAGAAGCAGGAGGATCACACAAAGACAGTTGTACACATGATACTAAAGCAAAGTTACGAACAAAGAAAGTGGCAAGCAAATGACAGAGGGTATGATGCCTATTCGACCTAGCAGCTGTGTTCTCAAAACAATGAGCCACCCAATACACCAAATCAAGCCTAATCCATGTATGCATACACCATAGAAAATACAACTCCGTAGCACTCACTTTAGAAAAATCCGTGGTAGTACCAGTCAAGTTGTAGGCTATAAAGTAATGGCATGACCTAAGAACAACGTTCTCTACATAATAAATGGTAGAACGTGAGGCTTAAAACTCATTAGGATCAGATGGAGCAAGTAACTTCCATGCATCACTAGGACCTATGTAAGCTGGATTCATGTCAGGCAAACCACACACTTATTGTTCATAAGCACCCTCCCAATAATCTGCAGAATCCATCAAACCTAAACGCATATTCCACTCCCACAAACAATTATAGAACTCATGTCTACCCAAATGGAAAGAATTGTAATCATCATCTATATTCCCAACATCAACAAAGTAGAAAGACGCAAAGAATTCAAGAGCAATATCTTTCAGTAAAGTAAAATCATGGATACCAAGTTCATGCTAGGCCTTCGAATCAAGGAACATACCTGACTCCTCTTTTTCAAAATGGCTAACGCGAAGATGATCCTCTCAGTCAGAATCTTTATCACGAACATGTTATCATACCCCTCGTCGGTCGGCTCGGAATTAGAGATATCTTTGTCAGCTTTGACATATTTGTGAAGTAGCTTTTGATCTTCAGCATCCAAGAGCATGTTAGTTGGACATTCAGATTCCGGAACGTAATCTACGTCGGGATCATCCTCAGGGTGTAAGGTACACAAGTTCAATCGATCTCAAGGGACCTGCATGGAGCCATCCTCAAGCATAGTACCACCAACCTTTACGGTACAAGTCTCGGTCGCGCGCTTCGCCGCAATTGAAAGTCATGGAGAGGAAGATTCTGAAGATGTTGATTCTGCTTGAAGTGAGTTTGGGACGGGCGTTTCCTCTGGGATTTTGACTTTTTCAATTGCGGAGGCGAAACCCTAACCGGAGAATGTCGCAGCGAAGCAGCAAAACTTGTAGCAATAGGGGCTTCCTTCGGGCTTTTAGCTGGAGATGGAGTGGGGGATTTCTGGACTTCCAGCAAAGCAGGTTTTGTATGGGCTTGAGGTGTAACCTCGGGAGACGCGTCAGTGGTGACCTCCTCTGCGACAACCTCGTCCGCCATGACCAACAGAACTTCTTCTTGGATAGAGGCATCCTCTTGAACCGGCGGAGGGGGAGTGGGTTTTTTCCGGCGACTGGCTCGCTGTTGACAAGCCATCAGCTAAGACAAAGGGGAAACCAGAATGCAATTGAGAGATGATTGGTTTCATGAATGCAATTGAGAGATGATGGGCAAGGTTGAAGATGATGAGTAGCATGGGCAAATGCAAATCTGAAGAGAGAGGAGAGCAATCAAGGCGCACGAACAATTATGAGGCAGTTGATACTAATGGCGGTTTTATAAACCAAGGTTTCAGATGGTTTTCAATTGAGTCCCAACATTTTCTTTTATGTGCAGAAAAACCCCCGTTGTCCTTCAACATCCTCACACTTCAACTTTTGTGTCAATTAGACCACAAAAGTATGAAGTGTTTTATAATTAGGTCCCCGACCCAAACTTAGGTGAATTTCCTTCTTCAAAAACTTGCCAAATTAAGATCGTGCTTGTTACTTCTTTCACAAGATACTATATCTTCCACCAATATATCTAGATCTCCGGCATAAAATAGAATATTTGGCACAGTATAACAACACTAGAAACTATATGGAAATGAAACACTAAATTAAACTAAACCAAGGAAATAAAATACAAAAACAATAAAAGGATACGTGTGGGGTGCCTCCCACAAGCGCCATAGCTTAGAGTCGCAGGCTCGACTCTTCTAAGCTCTTCAACTGTAGGTTGGGAGGTACAATAGAACCCCGTCCACTGTCTTCAATTGGTGCAAATGATGACAGAGCTTAAGCCGATGTCCATTCACCGTGAAAATTAACTTATTCATGGGATCTTCCAGATCAACGGCTCCTCTTGGCCGAAGTGACTTGATAGTAAATGATCCTATCCTTCTCGAACGAAGATTTTCAGGCATGAGTTGATGTTTAGATTGATATAAGAGTACCAATTGTGCGACTTCAAACTGTTTAAACCTCAAATTACGATCATGTCAAGCTTTTGTGCGATCCTTATACAAAATAGAGGCATTATATACTTCAAGTCGAAGCTCTTCCAACTCTTGCAAATGGTACTTATGTTCCTCCTCACACTTGAGCAAGTCCATATTCATCCTTTTCACGGCCCAAAATGCCTAATGCTCAAGCTCCATGGGTAAATGACACATTTTCCTAAAAATCAAACAATAGGGAGACATACAAATAGCGGTTTTGTAGGCGATTCGGTACGCCCAAAGAGCATTTTCCAAACATGCACTCCAATCCTTTCTAGACAGATTAACCTTCTTCTCCAAGATTTGCTTAATCTCCTTATTAGATGTCCCAGCTTGGCCATTCGTTTGGGGATGATACGAAATACATAGACGATGTTGACATCCTTATTTCTTCATCAAAACTTCAATGGTACGATTGCAGAAATTAATACCATTGTCACTTATTCTAGCTCGAGCAACACCATATCGTCTAAAAATGTTGGACTTAAGAAATCCAACAACCACCTTGGAGTCATTGGTGCTAGTAGCTTTGGCTTCAACCCACTTGGACACATAATCCACAACCACGAGTATGTATAGATTAGCAAACGAGCTAGGAAAAGGTCCCATGAAATTCATGCCCCACACGTCAAATATTTCACAAAAGCACATTGGGTGTTGAGGTAGTTCATCTCTTGGACCAATATTCCCATGCAATTGACAAACTCGTATACATCTCGATTCAAAGTCAACTAAAAGAAACCACAATCGAGAACCTTGTGTATAGTACACTTCACTCCTCCATGTCCTCCATATGGAGATGAATGACAATGCTCTAAAAAAATCTCTAATTGTTCTTCTTTCGGTACACACTTTAGAATAACTTGTTCGACACCAACTTTCCAAAGTATAAGATCATCCCAAAAGTAATACTTACAATCACTCATCAACTTCCACCTTTCAACCATTGTAAAATCTGGTAGCAATCTCCTTAAGTAAGATAGTTGACAATATTGGCATACCACGCACGGTGCTTTACCATCCTTTCCCTCAATTACATAAAAGTCTGCCGGAGATTCATATTTCAACTTGGGCAAACCGGCAGTGGAATCCTAATTGGTAAGCTTGACCAAGGGCAGTAGGTTTGGAACTTCTGAGGCAGCAAAAAAGTAGAGATGCTCTTTCGGAAATGATTCCTTGATTGGTTCAGCATCTTCCGGCTAAACTAGACTACTCAAATGATCAGCTACATTATTCTCAACTCCCTTCTTATCTCTCACTTCCCAATCAAACTCTTGCAGCAAAAAATCAAGCGTGTAAGACGTGGTTTGGTCTCCTTCTTTGTGAGTAGATGTTTCACGGCCGCATGATCACCGTAGACAATTACCTATGACCTAAGCAAGTATGATCGGAACTTATCAAATGCAAAAAGAATTGCAAGTAGCTCCTTTTCAGTAGTGGTGTAATTGCTTTGGGTAGGATTCAGCATCTTCAAGGCATAATATATAGGATGACTAGCCTTTTTCATTCTTTTGGGCAAGGACGGCTCCAACAGCATAGTCACTTTCATCACACATAAGCTCGAATGAGAGCCTCCAATTCGGAGCTTGCATAATAGGAGCAGATACCAGCTTTTCCTTGAGAAGGTTGAAAGGTGCCTTGCTGTCTTCAGCTAGGACAAACGGAACGTCCTGCTGAGGCAACCTCAATAAAAGTTGAGAAATCTTTGCAAAATCTTGGATGAATCTTCGGTAAAATCCAGCTTGACCTAAAAATCCACGAATCTCCTTAACATTTGTTGGATATGATAGCTGGACAATCAAATCAACTTTCACCTTATGAAGTTGGATTCTTCTTTCAGATATTATATGTCCTAGAACGATTCCTTCCCTTACCATGAAATGGCATTTTTCATAATTTACAACCATGTTCTTTTCAACGCATCTTCTCAACACCACATCAAAATTATTAAGGCATCAATCAAAAGAATCTCAAAAAATGGTGAAATCGTCCATAAATACTTCGATGCACTTTTCAATTAGGTCAGAAAAGATAATCATCATGCAATGTTGGAAAGTTCTGGAAGCGTTACACACCCCAAAAAGCATGCGTCGATAAGCATAAGTACCAAATGGACATGTAAAGGTGGTCTTCTCTTAATCGTCCTTGTTGACATAAATTTTAAAATATCTGTTATATCCATCAAGAAAATAGAAGTAGGATTAACAGGCTAGTCTCTCCAGCATCTCATCAATGAACGGCAAAGGAAAATGATCCTTCCTTGTTGTCATGTTCAATTTCCAATAATCGACGCACATCCTCCATCCGATCATTAATCTCATAGGTACCAACTCATTCTTTTCATTTTTAACAACTTGAAAATTTGATTTCTTTAGTACAACATATACCGGGCTGACCCATTTGGTGTCCAAGATCGGGTAGATAATTCCCAAATCAAGCAACTTTAAAATCTCTTACAAAATAAGTTCTCGCATGTTGGGATTTAGCTTCCTTTGCGAGTCTTGACTTGGCTTACTATCTGGCTCCAATAGGATGTAATGCATGCAAACAGCCAGACAGATTCCGATGATATCGGCTAATGTCCAGCCAATAGCTCAAGTGTATTTCTTTAGAACCTCGACCAACTGCTCTTCTTGTTCTTTTGATAATTCATTGCTAATAATCACAGGGAGACTCTTATCTTGGCCAAGGTAAACATATTTCAAGTTGGTTGGGAGCTTTTTAAGTTCCATGGTGGTCTGACATGAGATGGTACTTGTCTTTCTTCCACATTCTGCTTAGGGAAGCAGATGTCACTACTGGATGCAACAACTTTTGGAACTGAATAGAGAGACATGATTGCCTCCTTAACTTCCTCATCTAGCATTCCTCCAATATCCATTTAAGAGAGTATGTGGGTTAATGTTATCTACAGCATATCCTGCATCAATATCGTCTCAAGATGTTCTTGGCCAAGGGGCTCAAAAACATCAACAGAATAAGCATTTTCACAATTCAAGGGTTTTTTCATATCATCATTAATACCCTAAGTAAACTTCTAACCATGATAGTCCAAGCAAATAGTGCTCTCATACACATCAATCAATGCTCTAACGATTTTCAGAAATGGTCAACCAAGCAAAACTCCCGTGGTTCCCTTCTTTCCCTCATTGGTGTTACTCACATAAAAATCCGCAGGATATACGAAATCATGGATTTTAACAAAAACATTTTCTAGAAGGCCTTTAAGGGATATGCATGATCGATCAACTAATTGAATAACAACTTTTATATCGGTTAATTCAATCCCAACTAAGCTATTATACACAGACAAATGCATCACATTAATTGAAGCTCCTAAATCACATAAGGCTTGCGGGATCATCTTAGTTCCCATCATACAAGGTAAAGTAAAAATACATGGATCATTGCACTTTTCTGGGAGCATATTTAGAATGCATGCGGAGACATTCTCATTGACCACAATCTTTCCCGTATTTCTTGTCTTCCCGGCCATAAATTTTTTGATGAACTACTCGACTTCTAAGATCTTGATAGCTTGAAGAAATAACAGATTGACCTCGAGCTTGCCAAAGACATAAATGAAATCCATCTTATTTTCCTTCAGCTTCTACTTTCTTACCAACGCTTGTGGAAAAGGTGGATTTCTTACCTCGAGATTGTCAAGATTTCTTCCTGGACATGTCGTTCCTTTCCCTTTTCTTTTCCTTTTCTTACCAACGCTTGTGAAATGAAATCCATCTTATTTCTTCCTAGACATGTTGTTCCTTTCCCTTTTCTTCCTCATTGACTTTCCCCTTGACTTTCCTTGAGCTTGAAGTCTCAGGAATGTCTTGCTTGGCCAAGTCAAAAGCGATACCAGTGTCTTGTTCTTTAGTGCTTGTCTTTCTCTTGTTTGGTGGATCTGAGAGATCTCTTCTGCTTCTCAAAGTGACATGGTTAGCATTCTTTGGATCAATTTGAACTTTAGAAAGTAACTTTCATTGATCGCCTTGAAGTGCATTAATCGAAGCTGAAAGTTGTCCAATCTGACCGGCCAAGCTGTCCAGTTCGATTTTATGTTCCTTTTGAGAATTTTGAATGTTCAGAATGGCTTCATTATGAGTCATGATACTCTGCTGCATAGTCTATTGTGACTGCAACAATGTAGTCTGTGTAGTAGCCATTTCGGACGAGATGTCTTCTAGTGTTTTTCCAGGCTTAACTTGGATAGGTGGAGGCAAGGGTTGTTGATTTGCGAGATAATTGCTTTGATTTGGAAGACGATAAACTTGTTGTTGTAGCTGTTGTGCTAATACAGGCTGCTGCTCTTGATTGTATTGTGGCTTGGGCTGCTGATTCTGATTATTCCACTTCAGATTTGGATGATCCTTCCATCCGGGATTGTAAACGTTGGAGTAAGGGTCCCTCTTCTGCTGGTTGTTATTCCACTTCCCAATTTGTTGCAATCTTCACTAGGGTTTGTTTGGGTATTACATTGCAATGAAGTGTGTCCAGACTGTCCACATGCTCCACATACTTACTCAGCCAAGCTGGCAGAGGCTGTCTTCTCAATCATCGAGTTCATCATCTTCTCTAGCTTCTCAAAGCGGTTATGCATCCTCTCCATACTGCTATCCAGCTTGGTTTCTAGATCTGTAGAATCGACTGAATTTGCAGATTTCCAAGCGATGCGGACATCTCCATAATTCTTAGTCGCATTAGCCAATTCTTGAATTATCCTCTCAGCAACATTAACTCTGGAACTAGAAAATTTGCCTCCACTAGAAGAATACAAGATTCTTTGTAATGATTGTCAACCCTTGGTAAAAGTAGGCTAACAAGTTCTCTTTGAAAGATTATGATTGGGGCAGCTTTCGATGAGAACCTTGTAACGCGTTGAGTATGCATTCAGTGTTTCATCAAACTCTTGTCGAACTCCGAAAATATCCTTTCGTAAGGCATTGGTCTTTGTGATGGGAAAGTAACACTCCAGAAATATTTGTCTCATTTCTACCTATGTGTTGATAGACTTCGGGGGCAGAGTTGTAAATCAATTTCCAACATGATCCGTGAGTGCAAAAGGAAAAACAGATAGCTTCAGTTGCTCCTTTGTTCCATGAGTATTCTTTTGAGCATTGTAGAATCTCACGGATTCATTCAGGAAACGGAATAGATCTTCATTCTTCATTCCATGAGACTTCGGTTGAGCTTGGATAAGCCCATACTTCATCTTAATCGGCTCATTGAGCCCTTCAATCTAGATTGATTTTAGAAGATCTTCACCACCATGTATTCCAAATTGATCTAACCTCGGATTATTCTAATTATCCATCTCCTCATAATAGAGTTCTGTTAGGCTAAGCAGAACGTCTTCAAAGTCAGCTTCTGCTTGGACAGACGGAGTGCACTGCTTAGGCAGTTGTTGTAGCTTTGCATCCTTTCTTATCCTCCTTACAATTCTTTCGATCTCATAATCAAATAATCATAAACTAGCTAAAGCACAAATAATCAAAAGGTAAACACGGTTAATCAAAAACATCGTTCCCCAACAACGGCGCCAATTGGGTGATCGTTGTTTTCACACCAAACAAGATTCTTACACACACTCATAATCTTATAATTAGTATATAATATGGTCGAACTCAAGGAACATTGGAAATCAACTATATCTATCATTTTGATTAAGTTCTGGTGATGCCACCATGCATAAAATTTTAGGTTTTACTACGTAGGCAAAGATATTCAAATAGCAAGAAAATAAATTGAGAGAAAACAAATAAACAAAGGCGGACTCGACTCTAGTAACTTGTATGAGATAACTACTTCGATCATCGATGCATAAATTTAATTAATTCCTAGGATCAACTAGTTATTGGAACATGGTTGAACACGTACATACCCCAATTCCTACTTACTTAGTCGGTAATGGCTTGTTGAACGATCCTCCAACCTAACCACAGCCTAGCTTGTTGAACAACTCTAGATTTAATGTTTAGATAACATTACGAAGAAGGAACCCAATTTTAATATCTACCGTTGTTGAACAATCTGACATAGACAACTAACCCACTTAATTCGACTATCGTTACGATAGCTTCGCCACCTAAGTTGTTGAACAATCTTGCAGTAATCTTCATAACTTAAATTGATCAGGTTTAAGTTAATCTAATTTTATTCTTTCTACCTTGAATTAAGTCGAAACCCTAGTCTTTAATTACTATGTCCAATTAGATTTCATAAAGTTTTGTATCTCATATTCGTTACTCTCGCCGAACCCTAATAAATTAGCTACGCATGATTAAATTGGACAAGCAGAAAGCAGTAACAAACATGATTAAAACGGAAATTAACATACTAGAATCTAAAAACATGCAATGAAAGTAAAGTGCCAGAAACTTAAAAGTAGAGAATACCAAAACCTCGAAATTGAATTGAAACTGGAATTTAAGCTTGAAGTCTTCAAAAGCATAAAAAAGGAGAATCTGAAAGTAACGAAAACTAAGAAAGCGGGTAAAAGAGTTTGATGTTCTTAAGCTGAATCTAAAATCCAAACTATGGGACTTTGGAATTGAAGGTTGTTGGAAACGAAAAGTAAAAAGGCTATGTAGAGAGATCAAATGTCTGGTCCGTCGTTTCCAGCCCCCTATATATAGATCTTCTATGACTTGATCTTCAAGAAATGATATCTAGGGAAAATCTTCCATATCTTCAAATCTTCCTAGATATATCTCATGCCCTAAAACATTTTCAAGCCTTATTAGATCTTTATGCAATCTTTCATTCTCGATCCAAGTCCCTTTTTGGCTCAATCTCGCCAAAAGGTCTCCAACTCACCTCCTTCTCTCCACGTCATCATTGGCTAGAAACATCTTGGGAATCTGCATTTCTGGGCACAAATAGTCTCAACTTGGACAATATGAGCGTCAGAACTGGGTGAATTCGAGTAGTATAAAATCGACACATCTATAACTTCGCTAAATGAATATTTCTTCTGGTCCTAAATATATTACTTTAAAGAGGTTTAACTGTACAGAAGTTTAGTCGGACCTTTGATCTATCTCACAAGCACAAGGTCGGACATTATTTTTTCGGTAAGCTTGGTTTCATGGTTTATGCATGATCCTAGCAAGTTCTGTTTTGCATCAGCTAAAAGGATTCTACGTATCTTCAAGGAACAAGGAATATTAAGTATGTAAATGAAAAAAGAAAATAAATTGATCAGTTTTACTAATAACGATGGGCTGGATCGATTGATGATCGCAAAAGCACTTCGAGATATGTCTTTTGTCTGGGATCAAAAATCATCTCTTGGTCATCGAAGAAGCAACCGATAATTTCACTCTCATTTGCTGAAGCAAAATATATAACTGCAAATGAAGCCGCTTGTGTAGTTTGGTTGAGAAGAATTATGATTGATGTTCTTCAAAAACAAGAGGATGGCACAACAATTTTCTGCAACAATATGTCAGCCATTGCCATGACAAAAAAATCCAGTTTCCACGGAAGATCGCAGCACATTGAAATTCGTCACCATTACATAAGAGAACTTGTAAGCAAGAAATCAAATTGAAGTTCGTGGGCACAAAAGAGCAACTTAAAGACGGTCTTACAAAGCCAACAAACTCTGAGATGCTTTCTCATTTTCGAAGTAAGTTCCGGATTACAAATTAAGAAGGGGTGTTCAAAAAAATTATTTGTAATCATCCACAAGAGAAGAAGTTGGCAAGTGCATGCATGCCTATCCAAATCCTAGTGACCTTGAGTCAAGAATCAAAGAGTCTCTATATAGAAATATGTATAGACAGTCAAAGTTGATTATTGCTACTGAATCTTATCTATCCACATGCTTGGCTATAAATTTTCATATTGTAAGATACCAAACATCTTTTTATCTTTATAGGCTCCAACATTTTCTTCACCGTGTATTTAAAAATCCAACAGGAGATTCTCTTTCGTTTTGATTATTGCCTTCAGTTACTAACATTGTTGCCTCTTTGATAAGGTCTCAGCATTCTCCCTCGTAGTTGATGCTGTTGATCTAATTCTTACTTATGCAGTAGGAAAAACAAGTTCTTTGCAGCAAAAGGTCTGTTCACTTGCTCTTGGATCTTGGATCTTTGTATGAATTATTTGGAAGCTACACTTTGAGTTGCGTTTCTTGCCATCACATCTATAAAAGTTAATATTAATAACTAATGTTTCATGGCATCGCATCTACCATTAGATGCGTTAACATTCAAATAAAAAAAAGATACCTAAATCATAATCTACAGAAAGCTAATTTTTTTATAAGAACCGAATGAACAAAGTTTTGATTGGCAAAGTAAACTGCCTTTGCTATAAGAATGAAACAAGAACAAAGGCTAGCAGAACACTAACAATAGCAGTCATTTCCGGCAGAACTAGCATAACACTACGTTGGTAACTATCAATCAAATGCAAGCAAACTAAGATAATTCTGTAAACCATATTTTCAATTAAAAGAAATACATTTTCAAATTAAAAAAGCAAAACGAACATTCACTAAAACATTTCTTCGAACGCAAAAACTTTGGTGGAACCAGTTGCAGGTGCAACCGGCTGCACCCAGATAAATAGCATATTAATATGTATGTTAACATAACCGCTCATGTAGCGCAGTTGGTTTGTTACTGCGTTCTCACTTAAGAGACCTGGGTTTGAGACCCAGTAACAACCTTTCCATTTTTTTAATTTTGACATTAGTAAATTTAATTTCTTATTTTAAAAAAATTAATATATGACACAAAGAATGTTAATATGTATATTAAAAAATTTCTTGTTAAAAAATATAATATTTTTTTTAAAAAAATATAATTGTATAAACAACTACAATATGACACGAAAAATAATAAATTGAATTTCTTATTTTAAAAGAAATTAATATATATGACACAAATAATATTAAAATGTATATTAAAATTTATTCTTGTTAAAAAAATATAGTAATATTTTTTTTTAAAAATTTTATAAAAAAATTATAATTGTATAAACAACTACAATATGACACGAAAAATAATAAATTTAATTTCATATTTTTTTAAAAATAATATATGACACAAAGAATATTAATATATATATTAAAATTTATTCATGTATATATAATAGTCATAGAATTTTAAAAAAAATTATAATTGTATATATAATAGTCATAGAAGAGATATAACATAATGAGGAATATGTACGAGAAAATAAAAGTATTTGTCCTTATCAAAGTATCACATTATATGAAAAAGTATTCATTATTCTGAATATATCACTTGTTCTAAATAAAATTATCACTTCTTACTAGTAATGTATCACTTGTCATGAATTAAAGTATCACTTGCTATGAATATAAGTATCACTTATTATGAATAAAAGTATCACTTGTCATGAATCAAAGTATCACTTGCTATGAACAAAAGTATCACTTATTATGAATAAAAGTATCACTTGTTTTTAACAAAAGTATCACTTTACATGAAAAGTATAAATTATTTTGAATATTAATAGGAATGATACTTTTCTTTAAACAGAATGATACTTTTGTTAACAGAATGTGATACTTTTGCTCAATAGAAGTGATACTTTTCCTTAGAAAGACTGATACTTTTGTTAACTGAAAGTGATACTATTGCTCAATAGGAGTGATATTTTTCCTTAGAAAAACTGATACTTTTGCTTACAAATAAAGTGATACTATTGTTCAATAGGAATGATACTTTTCTTTAGACACAATAATACTTTTCTTAACAGAATGTGATACTATTGCTCAATAGAAGTGATATTCTTCCTTAGAAAAACTGATACTTTTGCTTACATATAAAGTGATACTATTGTTCAATAGAAATGATACTTTTTCTTAGAAAGACTAATACTTTTGTTAACAGAATGTGATACTTTTGCTCAATAGAAGTGATATTTTTCCTTAGAAAAATTCATACTTTTGCTTACATATATAAAGTGATACTATTGTTCAATAGGATTGATACTGCTCTTTAGACAGAGTGATACTTTTGTTAACAGAATGTGATACTTTTGCTCAATAGAAGTGATATTTTTCCTTAGAAAGACTAATACTTTTGTTAACTGAAAGTGATACTTTTCCTTAGAAAGACTGATACTTTTGTTAACTGAAAGTGATACTATTGCTCAATAGGAGTGATACTTTTCCTTAGAAAAACTGATACTTCTGCTTACATTTAAAGTAATAATATTGTCAATATGAATGATACTTTTCTTTAGCCAGAGTGATACTTTGTTAACAGAATGTGATATTATTGCTCAATAGAAGTGATACTTTTCCTTAGAAAAACTGATACTTTTGCTTACAGAAAGTGTGTTGGTCCCGAGATTACGTTCAGGTGTAGAGGGGGGGTGAATACACCTGAAAACCGATTTCTCAACTTAAACACGAACAATCCTTTTCAGGATAGTGTCGTACTAAACAAGTTCAGCAGACAAGACAAGTTGTTCTGAATCGTGTGGCAGAGTGACTGACTCTACTGAGATCTGCTAGCTGACATAGAGTCAGAATTCAGTATCTTCCAGATAGAGTTCAGTAGTGCGGAATAGTGTAGGCCCAAATTCAGTTGAGTTAGGAAAACATTTTTATCAAAACAGTTTCAATCTATTAGTGCAGTCAGTTAAGTTTGCTGAAACTCAGTTGAATGATTTAAAGAATATTTTCAGTATGAACAGTAAATCAATGCAACAGTTAAAAAACAGAACACAAGACACAGGGATTTTTAAAGTGGTTCGGACACAAAAATCCTACGTCCACTGTCCCGAAAGATCATGAAGCTATTTATTATACTGAGATAGTCTCAGTCGGTTTGTACGCAGGACAAACACTGGTCTTGAGATTTATACTGAGCAAGTCTCAGTTTACACGGTTATCAAACTAAGTGTTTGAAAAACTCTCCAACAGTGAAGGAGTCCTTTACAATAAGGATTGGTTCAGAAGTGAACTCCTTCGTCTAAGCTATAGATATATTCTATTGAGCTTAGGTTAGAGGGATAGGGAACAGGATGTGGCTTCTAGAACGACGAACAAATGAGTGTAAGCTTTGGGTTCGTGTAACGTGGTTTGGATACTAGAGGTTGTATTAAGCAGTTCAGCTTGGTTCCCTAAGAGCAGAAATGTAGTCTTTCGCAGGAGATTGATTCTTCAAACTTCTTGCGGAAGACTTAGGCTTTTTCGAGTTTGCTCGTTTGAATGCTCTGTGTGTTCTCTCGTGTGTTCGTGAGTTCTTGGTGAGGTTCGTGAGGTTCAAATTTTATTTATCGCTCTATTTATAGAGAAGAGATTAGGATAGATCCGTTGGAGATGACGATCCTTTGTCTCTCTCTTTTGGGTAGCTAACGGCTCTTTTGAAGTATGGTGGCAGTGTCCTTTCCCTCCATTTTTGGAAAGTTGTTGACTTGCAGCTTTAGTAGATATAGGGTACGTGGCTGCTTGTCATTGGCCGAGGTTCAGAAAGTGGTTGAGACAGAACAGACTTCAAGGAGATCTGAAGCTGACTTCTCTCTTCCTCGTATTGACTCTGCTGACTTGACTTTTAAAGATCCTGACAGTCAGCCGTTGCTGAGTCTGATCTCTGATTCAGTGGCATGCTCCTGCTGAGTCGGCTCTACTGAAGATCAGCTCTGAGTTCACTGAACTACTCATGCTGAGTTCAGTTCCACTGACACCTTTCAGTATACTACTCCTGCTGAGTCCAATATAACTGAGTCTTCTACTTCTGGTGCTGAGGCAGATATTCTACTGAGTGCCTGAGCCAGAGCAGATTGTCTGCTGAGTCTGAAACCTCAGAGACAAAAATAGATTACAACGTAATGGTTCATCAATCAATATAGGGTTTTGGGATCTTCAAATCTTTATAGACTCATTCAGAGAACAGGGCTACTGAGTAACTATCAACACAGAAGACTGAGTCATTTCCCACTATTTTCCAAAATTGCTGAGGATAGAATCATCACCCAACATTTTCCCCCTATTTGATGATGCCAAAACCTAATAATCTATCAACCTAACACTATGACTTATCAGAAACAGAGCTCCTTACAAAATATTACAAGTAGGATTAGTGGAATTGTTCTTCAAGTCCTAGACTACTGAGGGGATCAGGGCAGAAACACAGAACTTATACAGAGTCTAATCAACATTTTCCCCCTGTCTTAACAACATTTTCCTCAATACTAACAAGTCTATCAGAATCTAGCTAAGCAACAACTGACAACAAATAACAACAGTGAGTGTGTGAGTCAGTAATCACTTCAGTCTGAGTGTTAAGCATAAACAAACACGGCTATTCAGACAATAAGGAATTGTCAAAGCCAAACAGAGATATTATATATATGAGAATTTCAGTACAGATACATCTCTGCTAGACTAAAAGAAGGAAAGATACAAAGAGAATACAGAAGCAAGAAATCATTTGAACTGCTTGATCCTGTCTTTGAAGTCTTGAGATTGAGTTTCAGGAAGAGGCACTCCATACATGTGATATGTGATCGTCCTCAGCTTCAGTATCTCAGCAAAGTCCGCTGGATCTTCTTCATCAAGAAATTTGGCTTTAGCAGCGTCCTTCACTTCTTTCTCTATGACACCGTAATGGATGGATCCATCAAGCCTCTATGGGGGTGGCAGGATTCTGGGATCAGGAACTCTTACTTCAACGTTTTCCTTGACAGCTTTTTGGAGTCTGGCATACATTTCCAGATCTGCTCTCATTAGCCATTCAGTATATGCCGCTGTCTTAGGTTTTTCAGACCAAAATCTCCAAAAGTAGTTCCTTTTGATAAATTCTGCTTTCAGTGTCTCCCATCTCTGAGTAACTTCCCACGGGATGCATTCATCCACTCTAGGCCATCTGTGAGTCTTCAGATCAGTAGGCTTTCTGAACTTCCTGTATTTGTATGGGATGTCAGCCTTTGCAGGGATCCTCAGACTCGCTTCCTTTTCAGTTCTCAGCCTGAGAGCTTCGAGATCAGCCATCCATATTCTCTCTCTGGCTGCTTCTATTTGTCTGGCCTCTTCACCTCTATATAGATATCTGTCTAACTGAGCCCAGATTTCTTCCATCTCTTGTTCATGTTCCTTTGAGGCAATGTAGGAGGGCTTGTGAGGTGGCTCTTCTTCTGAGTCAGCAGGCGTTGATGATTTCTCTTTGGATGTTCCCTGCTGCCCAGTTGATTGTTGCCGCTGCTGCTCCTTTTCTTTTTCTTTATCAGCCTAGCACCTGTTTTCTTGCCTCCAGCTGGAGCCTTAGTTTTGCCTCTGACAGGCTTCTTCTTAGGTTTATTGGCGGCTTCAGCTTTGGCTATTTCCCTAGCCAGCTTCTCATCTGCTGCTATCTGAGCCTCCTCCTTCGGGGTTATGAACCTCCAAGGTCCTTTCTTCTTGGAGGGAGGGGTTGGGAATTTCAGTGCCTTTTTGCCTTTACCGGCAACTGGAGAAGGGAGAGGAGCTTCTTCCTCTTCTGACTCCTCGTTCGCATACTCAACAACTTCTTTAATAATATCAAGAGGAGTTTGAGTTGCCTGAGCTGTGACTTCTTTGGCTCCTGAGCCACTTGGGCCACTCTCAGTTGATGCTGCAGCTGCAGCTGAGACACCCTGGGCCTCGCCAGTTTGTGAAGGTCCAGTGGGGGTAGATGATGACGTTTGAGATGCCCCGATCACTGGCCTTGCTTTCTTTGATGCTTTCAGTATCAGCTCCTTAGATGCTTTCTCTTTAAAACCTTCCCCCTTTTTGGCATCAGCAAGTAGGGTTGGGGGCTGAGCAGATACCTTTTGTATGAGTCTGACAGATCTTGCAGCTTATTATGTAGCTTCGTCAGTGCCTCATACAGCTCGTTTCTCTCATTTGTCAGCTGATCGTTGTATTTCTTATGTGAGATACCAGCCGCAGCCTTGAATTCTTTTAGCTGCTTCTCTACCTTCTCTTCAAGGGCCTTCTGAATATTCTCCATTCTGAGTTCATTGGCTTGAGAGATGGCATTAACGGATTCAGTGTGAGCAGTTTGAGCGGCCTTGTAACCATTCAGCAGTTTGTCCTGGCCTTCCTGAATCGTCTTGAGCTGAGCTTCGAAGTCAGCTCTCTGCGCCGCTAGGGCATTCCTTAGGATGCTGGAGAAGTCAGGGACTGGAGATGATGAGATAGAGGTTTTGAGTCCCTGAAACTCTGTAGTCTAAGCCTCAGTGGCTTGCCGCCAAGTCTTGTGGATGGTTCGGGCGAGTAGGCGATTCTGGGAGCCTTGGTTCCTCAACGCCCTAGCCACTGATTTCGATCGACGGCTCTTTGGGTTGGGCGCTACTTCGAAAGCAGATTCAAGAAGGAGCTGAGAAGGATCAGCTGCCTTCGAAGTACCAGCCATCGTCTGCTCGGGACCAAGGATGCTGAGTGGAGGATCAGCAGTAGAAGTAGTGGCATCCTTGTCCGGTTGAGTTCCCTCATCAGGCTTCTCAGGGCCTGAATCATGGGGTAGGTCCTGACCATCGGGGTCAGACCCATCTGAGGGCCCTGGTGCTGAGACAGGCTATTTGTCATTTAGCATGGCAAGCATAGCTGCCCTCACATGCTCGAGTGTGCCAAGGTCAGATGGCTCAGAATAGCCAATCTTCCCTCTGATCAGCAGCTCTTCCTCATGAAGCTGCTCGCAGGAGTGGTGAATAATCAGTCGCTTCAGGTTGTGCCACTCCTGGAACCTAATAAGCATGTGGAGCCTCGCCTGCCTAGCAAGTAGGACAAGATCAGAGTGGCTGGCGATCTCCGGAATCACTTCAGCAATCTCTCGGGAGGCTCTGGATTTTAGAGCTGTGGCCTCCATCCCGACAGATTCTGACTCCGAGGCTGTCTCGCAGTCCTCAACCTCAATTGGAGACGCCTGTTTCTCAGCAGACGGGATGCTGCTGAGTGGAGGGACATCCAAGGGGCTCTCCAATGTCTGAACTTCTTCAGCTTGGACAACTTCAGCTTGGACCCCTTGGTCCATGGTTTCACCTTTCTCAGTGGAGACGGCCTTCTCCACTGATTGAGTCTTCTCAGAAGACTCTGGCTCGTCTCTCAGCTGTAGAGGCTACTGAGTAATGACGGCCTCTGGTTCCGCCTCAGTTTTAGTAGGCACAACCTCACTGACCTTCTTCAGCCTTTTGGTTGGTGCCTTAGGCGTTGTTTTAGGAGGGGACCTCTTCTTCTTCGGCATTGAGGTCTGCTGAGTCCCGGCCTTAGGTGCAGCTGGCCCTGAGCCAATCTGTTGAAGGGCCGCTGCCCTGTTCTGGAATCTGACTTTCTTCACGTTGAAATATTGCTTGTCAGCGAAGGTGATTTTGTCAGATGCGCAGAAGTCCTCGATCATGACTGAGAGTTTCAGTCCGTATAGGAGCTTTCCTTTGACACTCAGCCTTTGGGAAGTTTTGTCAAATTTGGCTGATTGCATCATGAACTCTCTGAGGAAAAACTCAGTCCAGTTTATCTTGGCCCGATCATATATGGCCATCATCAGTTGCAGCTTGGGCCTTGACAATTGGTCAAATGAGCTTGCTTCACTCGTCAGTAGTTGAGTCACTATATACGCTAATGCTCTGTACTGAGGGAGCATTGCGTTCTTTGGAAAGGCGGCTCTGAATACTGTTGGCTTTCCATAGAACTCAGTGAGGTACTCATCCATCAGATCGTCTTTGTATGCGACGGTGCTGAGTCCTTCACTGGGCAGATTGAAGCTTTTCTGAAGAGCTTCTCGGACTGACATCTGTTTTACTTCTATATCTGTGCGTGAGGGATCGCCTACTGTATGAACGACGAATCTGCCTCTGATGTCCCCGTCCACTGACTCGGAGTTCAGATAGATTTCTGCCACTTGTCGCGGGAGAAAGAAGGTCGGCTTCCTCGTCAGGAATCCTTCTAATCCGGTCTCGCGGAGGGCGTAGAAAATCTCCTCCATGAAGTCTAGATCGGACTCATAAAACTCCATGACTGGCTCGCACCAGACACAATCCTTCTCAAGGATTTGTTGCATATCTGCCAGAGCACCAACTTGAATTCCTGTCATTTTAATAATCTGCAAACACAGTATCAGTCAGTATCCGATAAGAAAAAAAATCATTGTAAGATCATGCGATACTGAAAAGATCATTGAAAAATTACCAAGAGATTTTCTGAGAGGTTTAATGGATAGAAAATATGTAACTAAGCGAGTGATAGTCTCAGAAAAAAAATCTAGGGTACTTAAGATATTTGCAGAGATGAAATGGCGGTTTCAAACATTTGAACGCTTATATATATCTTAGAGAAGATAAACAGTTAAATATCAATGGTTCAGTTTGAACGCGCTTTTTGAGATGGACGGCTAGGATTAAGTTTTATAAAATAGGTAATGATCATATTAGCTGCCTAAGTCAAAAGCTAGTTGTATATAGCCTAAGTAGTAACTTGATACGACATGCATTAAATGCGTTGCAGAGTTCAACATGCATTTAAATAGAATGTCGTGTATTAAATGTAGTCCGTTAAAAATTAAATGACATTTTCTAAAGCATTGAATACGATGTTGAATCTGATTCATAAATGCACAGAATCGTTCTATATGCTATTGAGTGGAGATATGCAAACCTATCAGCTGAACATCGGAGTCAGCTGATACCTCGTGTAGATGGTTGCTGAGTCTCTACGTACTGATTTTACTCAGTACCAAGAGTGAATATTCCCCCTTACTGAATGCTCCTCTCCTGAATCCTCTTACTGACTAGAGTCAGTAGGATCCAGCAGACCTAGCTCTACTGAAAGTTCTCTGAATCTGGCTTCAGCTATAGGCTTGGTCAATATATCAGCCCTTTGATGGTCTGTATGGATCTTTTCCATCCTGATATCCTTCTTTTCGACATGGTCACGAATGAAGTGGTGTCTGATGTCCACGTGCTTGCATCTCGTATGAAGTATAGGATTCTGAGTGATTGCAATGGCACTGGTACTGTCGCAGAAGATCGGCACTTCATTCTGAATGACGTCATAGTCGCGTAGCTGCTGTCTCAGCCAAAGGATTTGGGCGCAGCAACTTCCGGCAGCCATGTAATCAGCTTCAGTAGTTGACGTTGCTACTGAATGTTGTTTCTTTGAGAACCATGAGATCAGCTTACTGCCGAGGAACTGACACGTTCCAGAAGTTTACTTTCGGTCAATTATACATCCTGCATAGTCAGCATCATAATAACCAGTTAGTTCAATATTATCATCAGCTGGATACCATAAACCCATGTCAGGTGTTCCTCTGAGATAGCGGAGAATCTTCTTTGCTGAGTCCATGTGACTCTGCTTCGGATTCGCCTGAAATCGAGCGCAGACACCTACAACATAAGTTATGTCAGGACGAGTAGCTGTTAAATATAATAGAGAACCAATTATAGCACGAAATTCAGTTTGGTCTACTGATACTCCCTCTTTATCACGATCAATTTTCATATTCGTGTTCATCGGGATCTTGATTGGTTTGTCGGATGTGCAACCGAATCTCTTGATGAGGTCTCGAGTGTATTTGCCTTGATTGATGAACATTCCCTTCTCAGATTGTTTGACTTGAAAGCCGAGGAAATAGTTCATCTCTCCCATCATGGACATCTCGAACTTATCCTTCATCATTTTCTCAAACTGCTGACACATGATGACGTTCTTTGAGCCGAAGATGATGTCATCTACATAGATCTGCACAAGTAATAAGTCATCTTCCAGTCGAATGCTGAATATTGTGTGGTCTACTGTGCCCTTCTGAAAACCTTTCTGAAGAAGAAACTCAGACAGGGTATCGTACCAAGCCCTGGGTGCTTGTTTTAACCCATACAGAGCCTTTCTGAGTCTATAAACTTGATGTCCTTGCTGAAAGCCGGGAGGCTGTTCCACATAGACTTCTTCTTTCAGTACGCCGTTCAGGAAAGCAGACTTCACATCTATTTGATATACTATGAATCTTTGATGTGTTGCGTAGGCTAGGAATAGTCTGATTGCCTCCAATCTTGCAACTGGAGCGAACGTTTCATCGAAATCTATCCCTTCAGCTTGACAGTGGCCTTTTGCCACGAGTCTTGCGTTATTCCTTATTATGACGTTGTTTTCATCTCGCTTGTTCTTGAAGACCCATTTGGTTCCGATTACAAGTTGGTGCTGGGGTCTGTCAACAAGTTCCCAAATTTCATTTCTCGTGAACTGATTCAGCTCCTCCTGCATGGCTATTATCCAGTCAGCATCTTTCAGTGCGTCCTCAACTGACTGAGGTTCTTCAGTAGACAAGAAACAGGAATATAAGGCGCTTTCTCCTTGACAGAATATGGATCTCGTCTTTACTCTTGCTGAAGGATCTCCAATAATCAAATCAGAAGTGTGAGCATCCAGCCACGATCTACAAAGTTTCAACTCTTCATCTGAAATTTGTTCAACACAGAAAGTAGGTGAGTTAGGCATTTCAGTTGTACTATTCTGAGATTGAAGCAATTCAGTTATAAGAGTGTGATCTACTGAGTCACTAGGTTCAGGGGCATTTAGCTCAGGAACATTATTAGTTCTCCCTGAATTAATATTCTCAATAAAGGTCTTAGTTACCACTGGGGTTTCTTCATCGACCTGAGTTACCTGGGATTGACTCTGTTCAGGAGAGTCAACTGTTCGGCCTACTTCGCCGGGGCCGAGATTCAGTAGATTTATCTTCAGTTTCCTCGTCTGAATCATCATCCTAACATAGATGGATCTTTTCAACTTTATCTTTTAAGCTTAGATCCTGTAGCTACTTACTGATGTCCTCAGATTCAGGTTTAGAATTTCTGCTCCTGTCTTCAGTAGAAAACTCATTAAAAACAACATGAGGGCTTTCCTCCACGCAAAGGATTCGATAGTTAAAGACTCTAAAAGCTTTGCTGACCCAGGAGTATCATAAGAACACTCCCTGATCTGACTTGCTATCAAAAGTCTTCAGCTGATCTTTCCCATTATTGTGAATAAAGCACGAACACCCAAAAATATGGAAATACGATAGAGAAGCTCCTGCCATTCCATAGTTCATATGGTATCTTCTTATGCTGTTTTGTCAGTAGAGATCGGTTCTGAACGTATCTTGATGATCTTGGTGTTCTTTTCGACACTGAGCCTTTTCAGAAGCGTTGGTAACTCTGTTTTGACGTCAGACTTGTTGGCAATAAAAATGACCCATGTGTAGCGCGAGTAGTCATCGATGACCACTAATGCATACTTCTTGCCTCTGATCGTCACTGGAGAGACTGGACCGAACAAATCCATATGTAGCAGCTGAAGGATTCCATCAGAGGAAGGAGATGGAACAGGTGGATTTTGATTCCTTGTTTGCTTTCCCTTCAGGCATGCTTCACACTGAGTGTCTTTGTTGAATACTTCATTCGGCAGTCCTCTTGCTAGAGTGTTTCTAGCCAATTTGTTGAGCGTTTTGAAGTTGAGATGGCTGAGTCTTCTGTGCCAAAGCCACCCCGTTCTGTTGTCATTCTTCGCCAACAAACAAGCTTCAGGTTCAGCTGAGTTCCAGTCAGCTACATAGATATTCTTCTTGCACGAACCTGATAACACTGTTTTCCCTGTGGATTTATCAATAACATCACAGAAACCAGCGTAAAAAATCACTCTATTCGAGTTATCACAAAATTGACTAACAGAGAGAAGGTTATGCTGAAGTCCTTCAACGTATGATACTCTTGGAACTGTTGTTGTTCCAATGCTGAGTGTTCCATAGCCTCCGGTGTAGCCTTTTGCGTTGTCTCCAAACTCGATTCGGGGTCCTTCTTCATTGGTATAATTCTTCAGCAAGTCCTTCTGGTATGTCATATGTCTTGAGCATCCACTGTCCACATACCAAGGGTCCTTGTGCACCTGCAAAACAGAAGTATATTTAGGTACCCTTTATTTTTGATTTTGGGTCCTTAGATGTTTGTTTTGGTAACCCATATTTGTCTTACGACCCTGGTGGTCTCAGACAGTTTCTTTCCACTTTTGTCAACATATTTGACCACTGGACTGGTCGCTGCTGACTTCTGAGGCTTTTTTGGTTCAGGAGTCCTGATTTTCTGAGTGAGTGGACTGCTGACCTTTGCCTTTTGCCCGGCTTTCTTCTTCCTTTTTTGACTATTGGATCCTCTCCTGACTATTGGATCATAGTAATATGACCCATACTGAGCTGGATGAGTCAGTTGTGGAGGTCCATACTGATCAGCCCACTTAGCTTTGTTGATTCCCCCTTGACTAAACTGGGGTGATCTGGTGCTGATCTTCTTGTCAGAGTGCTGATGAATAGGATGAAGTGCCTTCATCTTCTGTTTCTGAGTCAAGTCTTTGGTCAAAACTGAGATCTGATCTTCTTGATGCTGAGACTTGGCCATCAGAGAGTTTATCTCCTCCCTGAGTCTCAACACAAGTCCTTCTGACTCAGTAGCGACCTGACTCTCCTGAGAAAGTCTCTGATTCTCCACTTTCAGGGTATCCAATTCTTGAAGAGTCTTACTGAGCTGCAGACTCATCTGAATCTGCTCATCGAGGAGTTCTCCGTATGCGATCGCGACGTCCAGATTCTCGTCTGCACCTGAAAGCGTGTCGTGTGTGTAGTGTGAAGAGGAATTAAATGGTTCGTGTGAGTTTACCTCATCCTCTTCTCCTGTCATGAGACACTTTTCAGCATCTTCTTCAGCTTCAAGCTCTATGGCCATGAAAGCTGCTTCATCGTCAGATGAATCTATGAAGGAATCGACTTCATCTGAGTCATCTGAGAGTTCACCAGCAATGTATACTTGTCTCTTCTTGATGACCTTCTCCCTTCTTGCTTTGCCTGCTGCTCTTTCAGCAGTACTGAGCTCAGGACAGTCATACTGATAATGTCCTGGCTTCTTGCAATTATAGCAGGTTGTGACTCTTTCTTCTTTGCTCTCGCTGTCTTTCGACTGAGCTGAGTCCTCTGGTTTCCTGCAATCAGAAGTATGCGACTCAGGAGTGCGCTTAGGCGTGTATTCAGACTTACCCTTGGATTCTTTGAGGGCTTTAGTCACTTTTCTGCGCCTCTCCTTCTCCTTCTGGTACTTTACGGCAAGTAGTGGGTACTTCTTGGCTAGATTTCCTTCATGTATATCACTGAGTGAAGGTTCAGCCTTGCTAGACGCTGGAGCTGCTGTGCTGACTGATGCTTTAAAGGCATGGTCGATTTGAGTGTCAGCTTCAGCTCGCTGCTTCCTTTGAGGTAAAACGAACTCGAACTCCTCTGCTTTAACTTCTGAAAAGATATGGTCAGGAGTAACAATATCTAAATCAGAATAATGTAATAGAGTAGCGAAAGGGGTCCAGTTTTCGTCTGGTAGTGCCCTCAAAATTTTGAGATTCTTCTCTCGGTCGAAGAATGTCTTTCCCAGCCCGTTGATAGTGTTCATCAGATTCGTAAATCTGACGTTGAGATCTTCAATGGTGTCACCAGGCATGAGGGATTGTCTCTCCAGTTTTTGAAGTTCCAGCGCAAGTTTATTTGCTTTGATCTTCTGAGTCCCCCGACTCAGTAGCGCTAGAGCATTCCAGAGTTCCTTTGCGGATATACAGTTCTGAACTCTTCCGAGACAGGAATCATTCAGGGTGGTCAATATGGCGTTTCTGGCGACGCGGTCTAAGTTGTGAAGCTTCTTCTCCTCAGGAGTGAAGAGACTTCTGTCCTTGGGGATCTTCTTCCCGGACACCATTCCTCGTCTGTCTGCTGGATCCTGAGCTACGACGCTATCTATCATAGAAATGATAGGTCCGTCCTCCAGAACCTCTGTCATGCTATCGTGGAGGGAGGTCAAATGTGCCTCCATTCTGACCCGCCATACGCCATAGTTCTCTACTGAGAACATGGGTACCATCCTTATTCCTGACATATCAGACATGATGAATAATGATATGAATGAAGAATAATATGCAGTGAAAACGTTTTCCGGATCCGTTCAAGTAGACCAGTCTCAGAATAACAAGAGTCTTATAGAACTCCTGCTCTGATACTAATTGTTGGTCCCGAGATTACGTTCAGGTGTAGAGGGGGGAGTGAATACACCTAAAAATCGATTTCTCAACTTAAACACGAACAGTCCTTTCCAGGATAGTATCGTACTGAACAAGTTCAGCAGACCAGACAAGCTATTCTGAATCGTGTGGCAGAGTGACTGACTCTACTGAGATCTGCTAGCTGACATAGAGTCAGAATTCAGTATCTTCCAGATAGAGTTCACTAGTGCGAAATAGTGTAGGCCCAAATTCAGTTGAGTTAGGAAAACGTTTTTATCAAAATAGTTTCAGTTGATTAGTGCAGTCAGTTAAGTTTGCTGAAACTCGGTTGAATGATTTAAAGAATATTTTTAGTATGAACAGTAAATCAATGCAACAGTTAAAAAACAGAACACAAAACACAGAGATTTTTAAAGTGGTTGAGACACAAAAATCCTACGTCCACTGTCTCGAAAGATCAGGAAGCTATTTATTATACTGAGATAGTCTCAGTCGGTTTGTACGTAGGACAAATACTAGTCTTGAGATTTATACTGAGCAAGTCTCAGTTTACACGGTTATCAAACTAAGTGTTTGAAAAACTCTCCAACAGTGAAGGAGTCCTTTACAATAAGGATTGGTTCATAAGTGAACTCCTTCGTCTAAGCTATGGATATATTCTATTGAGCTTAGGTTAGAGGGATAGGGAACAGAATGTGGCTTCTAGAATGACGATCCTTTGTCTCTCTCTTTTGTATAGCTAAAGGCTCTTTTGAACTATGGTGGCAGTGTCCTTTCCCTCCATTTCTGGAAAGTTGTTGACTTGCCGCTTTAGTAGATATAGGGTACGTGGCTGCTTGTCCTTGGCCGAGGTTCAGAAAGTGGTTGAGACAAAACAGACTTCAAGGAGATCTGAAGCTGACTTCTCTCTTCCTCGTATTGACTCTGCTGACTTGACTTTTAAAGATCCTGACAGTCAGAAGACTGTCTGGACGTTGCTGAGTCTGATCTCTGATTCAGTGGCATGCTCCTGCTGAGTCGGCTCTACTGAAGATCAGCTCTGAGTTCAGTGAACTACTCATGCTGAGTTCAATTCCACTGACTCATTTCAGTATACTACTCCTGCTGAGTCCAGTATAACTGAGTCTTCTACTTCTGGTGCTGAGGCAGATAATCCATTGAGTGCCTGAGCCAGAGCAGAGTGTCTGCTGAGTCTGAAACCTCAGAGACAAAAACAGATTACATCGTAATGGTTCATCAATCAATATAGGGTTTTGGGATCTTCAAATCTTTATAGACTCATTCAGAGCACAGGGCTACTGAGTAACTATCAACACAGAAGACTGAGTCATTTCCCACTATTTTCCAACATTGCTGAGGATAAAATCATCACCCAACAAAGTGATACTATTGTTCAATAAAAAAGTAGCATTTAGACTTTCCCTCCAGGGGTACAGTAAAAATAAGAAAAAATACAATAGCAGTTCCAGGACTAAAAGGGTTTGGAAATGCTAGCCTTTTCCAAACCCTTTCAAAATGCGAGTGTTCCGAAGGAACGCGAGCATTTTTCACCGGAGAAAAAAGTAGGGTTTAGACTTTCCCTCCAGGGGTACAATAAAAATACGAAAAAATACCGTCGCAGTTCCCCGACTAAAAGGGTTTGGAAATACAAGCGTTCCGAAGGAACGCTAGCCTTTTCCAAACCCTTTCAAAATGCGAGTGTTCCGAAGGAACGCGAGCATTTTTCACCGGAGAAAAAAGTAGGGTTTAGACTTTCCCTCCAGGGGTACAGTATAAATACGAAAAACACCGTAGCAGTTCAACGACTAAAAGGGTTTGGAAATGCAAGCGTTCCAAAGGAACGCTAGCCTTTTCCAAACCCTTTCAAAATGCGAGTGTTCCGAAGGAATGCGAGCATTTTTCACCGGAGAAAAAAGTAGGGTTTAGACTTTCCCTCCAGGGGTACAGTAAAAATACGAAAAAATACCGTAGCAGTTCCACGACTAAAAGGGTTTGGAAATGCTAGCGTTCCTTTTCCAAACCCTTTCAAAATGCGAGTGTTCTGAAGGAACGAAAGCATTTTTCACCGGAGAAAAGAGTAGGGTTTAGACTTCCTCTCGAGGGGTACAGTAAAAATACGAAAAATACAGTAGCAGTTCCAGAACTGAAAGAGTTTGGAAATGCTAGCGTTTCGAAGGAACGTTAGCCTTTTCCAAACCCTTTCAAAATGCGAGTGTTCCGAAGGAACGCGAGCATTTTTCACCAGAGAAAATAGTAGGGTTTAGACTTTCCCTCCATGGTACACTAAAAATACGAAAAAATACCGTAGCAGTTCCACGACTAAGGAACGCTAGCCTTTTCCAAATCCTTTCAAAATGCGAGTGTTCCGAAGGAACACGAGCATTTTTCACCGGAGAAAAAAGATAGAGTTTAGAACAAATACGGTTTAGGGTTTACAATAAAATCTTGGGTTTACATTGATAATTGTATTTCTTGTTATGAACAAATAATTTAAATTTAACTTTATGTAAATAATAGTATCATTTTTTCTACACAAAAATGTCACTAATTATGGATAAGAGTATCACTTTTACTGCAATTAAGTATCACTTTATGTAAATAGTAGTCTCAATTTTACTGAAACTAAGTATCACTTTTACTGAAATTAGGTACCACTTTTATAAAGTTATAAGTATACATAAAGTTTCATCAACATAGTGAAACCAACCGCTAGTGATTGTAGTGGACTCTGGACATCATAAACTGTTGGGTGATGATTCTATCCTCAGCAATGTTGGTAAATAGTGGGAAATGACTCAGTCTTCTGTGGTATCATACGCTCAGTAGCGCTGTGCGCTGAATAAGTCTGTGATGATTTGAAGATCCCAAAACCCTATATTGATTAGTGAACCATTACGTTGTAATTTGTTTGGTCTCTAAGGTTTCAGACTCAGCAGACCCTCTGCTCTGGTTCAGGCACTCAGTGGATTATCTGCCTCAGCACCAGAAGTAGAAGACTCAGTGATACTTGGACTCGGCGGGAGCAAGATATGCGAAAGGAGTCAGTGGAACTGAACTCAGCAGGAGTAGTTCACTGTACTCAGAGATGATCTTCAGTAGAGCCGACTCAGCAGGAGCATGCTACTGAATCAGAGATCAGACTCAGCAACGGACAGACAGTCTTCTGACTGTCAGGATCTTTGAAGTCATTTCAACAGAGTCAATACGAGGAAGAGAGAAGTCAGCTTCAGATCTCCTTGATGTTTGTTCTGTCTCAACCACCTTTTGAACCTCGGCCAATGACAAGCAGACACGTACTCTATACCTACTAAAGCTGCAAGTCAACGACTTTCCAGAAATGGAGGGAAAGGACACTACCACCATATTTCAAAAGAGCCGTTAGCTACCCAAAAGAGAGAGACAAAGGATCGTCATCTCCAACGGATCTATCCTAATCTCTTCTCTATACATAGAGGGATAAATCAATTTGAAGCTCATGGAAAATTACGAGCACTCAAGAACACGCGAGAGAACACACAGAGCATTCAAACGAGCAAAATTCGAAAAGCCTAAGTCTTCCGCAAGAAGTTCGAAGAATCTATCTCCGGCGAAAGACTACATTACAGCTCGTAGGGAACCAAGTTAAACTGATTAATACAGCCTCTCGTATTCAAACGACGATACACTAACCTAAAGCTATACTCAGCTGTTCGTCGTTCTAGAAGATACATTCTTGTTTCCTATCCCTCTAACCTAAGCTCAATAGAATATATCCATAGCTTAGTCGATGGAGTTCACCTTTGAACTGATCCTTATTGTAAAGGACTCCTTCACAGTTGGAGAGTTTTTCAAACACTCAGTTTGATAACAGTGTAAACTGAGACTTGCTCAGTATAAATCTCAAGACCAGTGTTTGTCCAGCGTACAAACCGATTGAGACTATCTCAGTATAATAAATAGCTTCCTGATCTTTCGGGACAGTGGACGTAGGATTTTTGTGTCCGAACCACTTTAAAAATCTCTGTGTTTTGTGTTCTGTTTTTAACTGTTGCATTGATTTACTGTTCATACTGAAAACCTTCTTTAAATCATTCAACTGAGTTTCAGCAAACTTAACAGACTGCACTAATTAACTGAAACTATTTTGATAAAAATGTTTTCCCACTCAACTGAATTTGGGCCTACACTATTCCGCACTACTGAACTCTATCTGGAAGATACTGAATTCTGACTCTCAGTCAGCTAGCAGATCTCAGTAGAGTCAGTCACTCTGCGACACGATTCAGAACAGCTTATCTGGTCTGCTGAACTTGTTCAGTACGACATCATCCTGAAAAGGATTGTTCGTGTTTAAGTTGAGAAAATCGGTTTTCAGGTGTATTCACACCCCCCCCCCTCTACACCTGAACGTGCTCTCGGGACCAACAATTGGTATCCGAGCAGGAATTCTATAAGACTCTTGTTATTCTGAAACTGGTCTACTTGAACGGATTCGGAAAACATTTTCACTGCATGTCATTCTTCATTCATATCACTATCTATCATGTCTGATATGTCAGGGATCAGGATAGTACCCATGTTCTTAGTAGAGAACTATGGCGTATGGCGGGTCACAATGGAGGCACATCTGACCTCTCTCCATGACAGCATGATAGAGGTTCTAGAGGACGGACCTATCGTTCCTATGATCGATAGCGTCGTAGCTCAGGATCCAGCAGATGGAGGTGGAATGGTGACCAGGAAGAAGATCCCCAAGGACAGAAGTCTCTTCACCCTAGAGGAAAAGAAGCTTCACAATTTAGACCGCGTCCCCAGAAACGCCATACTGACCACCCTGAGTGATTCCTATCTCGAAAGAGTTCAGGACTGCAAATCCGTGAAAGAACTCTGGGATGCTCTAGCGCTGTTGAGTCGGGGGACTCAGAAGATCAAAGCAAATAAACTTGTGCTGGAACTCCAAAAGCTGGAGAGACTGTCCCTCATGCCTGGTGACACTACGGATCTAATGAACTCTATCAACGGGCTGGGAAAGACATTCTCCAACCGAGAGATAAATCTCAAAATTTTGAGGGCACTGCCAGACGGTCACTGGACTCCCTTTGCTACTTTATTGTGTCATTCTGATTTAGATATTATTACTCCTGACCATATCTTTTCAGAACTTAAAGCAGAGGAATTCGAGTTTGGCTTACCTCAAAGGAAGCAGCGAGCTGAAGCTGACACTCAAATCGACCATGCCTTTAAAGCATCGATCGGCCACAGCGGCTCCGGCGACTACTAGCAAGGCTGAACCTTCAATCACTGACATACAAGAAGGAAATCTAGCCAAGAAGTACGCACTGCTTGCCGTAAAGTATCAGAAGGAGAAGGAGAGGCGCAGAAAATTGACTAAAGCCCTCAGAGAATCCAAGGGTAAGTCTGAATACATGCCTAAGTGAACTCCGGACTCGCATACTTCTGAATGCAGGAAAAAGGATGACTCAGCACAGTCAAAAGACAGTGAAAGCAAGGAAGAAAGAGTCACCACCTGCTATAACTACAAGAGGCCAGGACACTATCAGTATGACTGTCCTGAGCTCAGTACTACTGAACAAGCAGCACGCAAAGCAAGAAGGGAGAAGTTCATCAAGAAGAGACAAGCATACATTGCTGGTGAACTCTCAGATGACTCAGACGAACTCGATTCCTTCATGGATTCATCTGACGATGAAGCAACTTTCATGGCCTTAGAGCTTGAAGGTGAAGAAGATACTGAAAAATGTCCCATGGCAGGAGAAGAGGATGAGGTAAACTCCCTTGAACCATTTAATTCCTCTTCACACTGCACACACGACACTCTTTCAGGTGTAGATGAAAATCTGGACGTCGCGATCGCATATGAAGAACTACTCGACGAGCAGATTCAGATGAGTTTGCAGCCCAGTAAGACTCTTCAGGAATTGGATACCCTGAAAGTGGAGAATCATAGACTTTCTCAAGAGAGTCAGGTTGCTACTGAGTCAGAAGGACTTGTGTTGAGACTCAGGGAGAAGATAAACTCTCTGATGGCCAAGTCTCAGCATCAAGATGATCATATCTCAGTTTTGACCAAAGACTTAACTCAGAAAGATACTGAACTGAGTCTACTGAAGCAAGAGTTGTCAGGACTTCAGACCGAGCATGAAATGCTGAAGAAAAGTGATGATGTCTTGAGGAACCTGATGACAGAGCGATACATGGGCGCTGAAAAGAAGCTGGAGGCTATGCTAGCAAGCAACAAGCCCAAGCATTGCAAGGAGGGACTTGGATTCAGCCAGGGAGCCTCCTCATCTGCCCCCGTACGCTCAGAAAATTGGCTAGCTGATAGGTTTGTTCAAGGAGAGACCATCAATGCAGACATATTGAACCCCCTAGCCAAGAACAAACAGAAGATGAAGGCACCTCATCCTAGTCATCAGCACTCTGACAAGAAGATCAGCACCAGATCACCCCAGTTCAGTCAAGGGGGAACCACAAAAGCAAAATGGGCTGATCAGTATGGACCTCCACAGCTGACTCATCCAGCTCAGTATGGGTCATATTACTATGATCCAACAGTCAGGAGAGGATCCAAGAGTCAAAAAAAGAAGAAGAAAGCCATGCAGAAGGCAAAGGTCAACAGTCCACCCACTCAGAAGATTAGGACTCCTGAACCTGAAAAGCCTCAGAAGTCAGCAGTGACCAGTCCAGTGGTCAAATATGTTGACACAAGTGGAAAGAAACTGTCTGAGACCACCAGGGTCGTAAGACAGATATGGGTTACCAAAACTAACATCTAAGGACCCAAAATCAAAAATAAAGGGTAGCTAAATATAATTATGTTTTGCAGGTGCTCAAGGACCCTTGGAATGTGGATAGCGAATGCTCAAGACACATGACGTACCAAAAGGACTTGCTGAAGAATTATACTACTGAAGAAGGACCCCGAATCGAGTTTGGACACAATGCTAAAGGCTACACCAGAGGCTATGGAACACTCAGCATTGGAACAACAACAGTTCCAAGAGTATCATATGTTGAAGGACTTCAGCATAACCTTCTCTCTGTTAGTCAATTTTGTGACAACTCAAATAGAGTGATTTTTTACGCTAGTTTATGTGATGTTACTGATAAATCTATAGGGAAAACAGTGTTATCAGGTTCGCACAAGAAGAATATCTATGTAGCTGACTGGAACTCAGCTGAACCTGAAGTTTGTTTGTTGGCGAAGAATAACAACAGAACGGGGTGGCTTTGGCACAGAAGACTCAGTCATCTCAACTTCAAAATGCTCAACAAATTGGCTAGAAACACTCTAGCAAGAGGACTGCCGAATGAAGTATGCATTAGTGGTTATTGATGACTACTCGCGCTACACATGGGTCATATTTATTGCCAACAAGTCTGACTTCAAAATAGAGTTACCAACGCTTCTGAAAAGGCTCAGTGTCGAGAAGAACACCAAGATCATCAAGATACGTTCAGACAGAGGAACTGAGTTCTTGAATTTCAGGGTGGAGGAGTTCTGCAAAGTAGAAGGCATAGAGCATGAGACGTCTGCCACGCGCACGCCTCAACAAAATGGGGTTGCTGAGAGGAAGAATCGCACACTCAAAGAAGCAGCAAGAACCCTGCTCGCAGACTCAGGACTCCCAACCAAATTCTGGGCAGAAGCTACTGACACTGCATGTTACACTCAAAACAGATCTCTACTGACAAAGCAGTATAAGAAGACACCATATGAACTATGGAACGGCAGGAAGCCTTCTCTATCTTATTTCCATATTTTTGGGTGTTCGTGCTTTATTCACAATAATGGGAAAGATCAGCTGAAGACTTTTGATAGCAAGTCAGATCAGGGAGTGTTCTTAGGATACTCCCGGGTCAGCAAAGCTTTCAGAGTCTTTAACTATCGGACTCTTTGCGTGGAGGAAAGCCCTCATGTTGTTTTTAATGAGTTTGCTACTGAAGACAGGAGCAAAAACTCTAAACCTGAATCTGAGGACATCAGTAAGCAGCTACAGGATCTGAGCTTAAAAGATAAAACTGAAAAGATCCAGCTATGTTGGGATGATGATTCAGATGAAAAAACTAAAGACAAGTCCACTGAATCTCAGCCAACAGAGTCAATCCCAGGTAACTCAGGTCGATGAAGAAACCCAGTGGTAACTGAGACCTCTACTGAGAATAATAATTCAGGGGGAACTAATGATGTTCTTGAGCTAAATGCCCCTGAACCTGGTGACTCAGTAGATCACACTCTTGTAACTGAATTGCTTCAATCTCAGAATAGCACAACTAAAATGCCTAATTCACCTACTATCTGTGTTGAACAAATTTCAGATGAAGAGTTGAAACATCGTAGATCGTGGCTGGATGCTCACGCTTCTGATCTAATTATAGGAGACCCTTCAGCAAGCGTAAAGACAAGATCCAGATTCTGTAAGGGAGAAAGCTCCTTATATTCCTGCTTCTTCTCTACTGAAGAACCTCAGTCAATTTAGGATGCACTGAAAGATGCTGACTGGATCATAGCCATGCAGGAGGAGCTGAATCAGTTCACAAGAAACGAAGTTTGGGAGCTTGTTGACAGACCCCGGCATCAACATGTGATTGGAACAAAATGGGTCTTCAAGAACAAGCGAGATGAAAACAACGTCATAGTAAGGAATAATGCAAGACTGGTGGAAAAAGGCTATTGTCAAGCTGAAGGGATAGATTTCGATGAAATGTTCGTTCCAGTTGCAAGATTGGAGGCAATCAGACTATTCCTAGCCTACGCAACACATCAAAGATTCAGAGTATATCAAATGGATGTGAAGTCTCGCTTTCTGAAACGGCGCATCGAAAGAAGAAGTCTATGTAGAACAGCCTCCCGACTTTCAGCAGGGACATAAGGTTTATAGACTCAGAAAGGCTCTGTCTGGGTTAAAACAAGCACCCAGGGCTTGGTACGATACCCTGTCTGAGTTTCTTCTTCAGAAAGGTTTTCAGAATGGCACAGTAGACCGCACATTATTCAGCATTCGACTGGAAGACGACCTATTACTTGTGCAGATCTACGTAGATGACATCATCTTCGGCTCGAAGAACGTCATCATGTGTCAGCAGTTTGAAAGAATGATGAAGGATAAGTTCGAGATGTCGATGATGGGAGAGATGAACTATTTCCTTGGCTTTCAAGTCAAACAATCTGAGAAGGGAACGTTTATCAATCAAGGCAAATACACTCGAGACCTCATCAAAAGATTCGGTTGCACATCCGGCAAACCAATCAAGATCCCGATGAACACGAATATGAAGATTGATCTTGATAAAGAGGGAGTATCAGTAGACCAAATTGAATTTCGTACTATAATTGGTTCTTTATTATACTTAACAGCTACTCGTCCTGACATAACTTATGTTGTAGGTGTCTACGCTCGATTTCAGGCGAATCCAAAGCAGAGTCACATGGACTCAGCAAAGAAGATTCTTCGCTATCTCAGAGGAACACCTGACATGGGTTTATGGTATCCAGCTGATGATAATATTGAACTAACTGGTTATTCTGATGCTGACTATGCAGGATGTAGAATTGACTGAAAATCAACTTCTGGAACGTGTCAGTTCCTCGGCAGTAAGCTAATTTCATGGTTCTCAAAGAAACAGCATTCAGTAGCAACGTCAACTACTGAAACTGAATACATGGCTGCCGGAAGTTGTTGCGCCCAAATCCTTTGGCTGAGACAGCAGCTACGCGACTATGACGTCATTCAGAATGAAGTGCCAATCTTCTGCGATAGTACCAGTGCCATTGCAATCACTCAGAATCCTGTACTTCATACGAGATGCAAGCACGTGGACATCAAACACCACTTCATTCGTGACCATGTCGAAAAGAAGGATATCAGGATGGAAAAGATCCACACTGACCATCAAAGGGCTGATATACTGACCAAGCCTCTAGCTGAAGCCAGATTCAGAGAACTTTCAGTAGAGCTAGGTCTGCTGGACTCTACTGACTCCAGTCAGTAAGAGGATTCAGGAGAGGAGCATTCAGTAAGGGGGAATGTTCACTCTCAGTACTGAGTAAAATCAATACGTAGAGACTCAGCAACCATCTACACGAGGTATCAACTGACTACGATGCTCAGCTGACAGGTTTGCGTATCTCTACTCAGTAGCCTATAGAACTATTCTGTGCATTTATGAATCGGATTCAGCATCGTATTCAATGCCTTAGGAAATGTCATTTAATTTTAACGGATCACATTTAATACACGACATTCTATGTACAAGCATGCTGAACTCTGCCACACATTAAATGCATGTCGTATCAAGTTACTACTTAGGCTATTTACAACTGGCTTTTGACTTAGGCGGCTAATTTGATCATTGCCTATTTTATAAAACTTAATCCTAGCCGTCCATCTCAAAAAGCGCGTTCAAACTGAACCCTTGATCTTTAACTGTTTATCTTCTCTAAGATATATATATTCGTTCAAAATGTTTGAAACCGCTATTACATATCTGCAAATATCTTAAGTACCCGAGATTTTTTGAGATACTTATTACCTTCTATCTAAATTCTCTTCAAAATCTTCAAAAAATCTTTTGGTAATTCTTCAATGATCATTTAGTATCGTATGCTCTTATCTCTTATATGTTAATCGATATTAACCTATACTGTGTATGCAGATTATTAAAATGACAGGAAACTCGGTTATGGCTCCTGCCGATATGCGAGAGATCCTCAAAAAGGATCGAGTCTGGTGCGAGCCAGTCATGGAGTTTTATGAGTGTGACCTAGATTTCATGGAGGAGATCTTCTACGCTCTCCGAGAAACCGGTTTGGAAGAGTTCTTGTCGAGGAGGCCGACTTTCTTCCTACCGCGACAAGTAGCAGAGATCTACTCGAACTCTGATTCAGTAGATGGAGACATCAGAGGAAGATTCGTCGTCCACACAGTAGGCGATCCCTCATGCACTGACATGGAAGTGAAGCAGATATCTATTTGAGAAGCCCTTCAGAGAAGCTTCAATCTACCGAACACAGGATTCAGCATCGTCGCTTATAAAGATGATCTGATGGACGAGTACCTTACTGAGTTCTGCGGGAAGCCAACAGTATTCAGAGCTACCTTTCCCAAGAATGCAATGCTCCCTCAGTACAGAGCATTGGCGTACATAGGACTCAGTTGCTGACGAGTCAAGCAGGCTCTTTTGACCAAGTGTCAAGGCCCAAGCTGCAACTGATGATGGCCATATATGATCGGGCTAAGATCCACTGGACTGAGTTTTTCCTCAGAGAGTTTATGACGTAATCAGCTAAATTTGATAAGGCATCCAATAGGCTCAGCGTCAAAGGAAAGCTCCTATACGGACTGAAACTCTCAGTCATGATCGAGGATTTCTGCGCGTCTGACAAAATCACCTTCGCGGACAAGCAGTACTTCAACGTGAAGAAAGTCAGATTCCAGAACAGGGCAGCAGCCCTTCAACAGATTGGCTCAGGGCCAGCTGCACCTAAGGATGGGACTCAGCAGACCTCAACGCCAGTCAGCTAGCAGATCTCAGTAGAGCCAGTCATTCTGCCACACAATTCAGAGCAGCTTATCTGGTTTGTTGAACTTGTTCAGTACGACATCATCCTGAAAAGGACTGTTCGTGTTTAAGTTGAGAAAATCGGTTTTCAGGTGTATTCACCCCCCCCTCTACACACGTACTCTCGGGACCAACATAAACCAACCTTTCATACATCATTACCCATCAGAAAAGAAACTCAAGGCCACTGAGAAACAATCATATTTCACTATCATCAAACTAGAGAGAGCTTATTTCTTCTATTCTTTCCCTATGAGACTCAAAACAAATTCTTCAAACGACGAATTTCCGCAAAATATTGCTAAAATAATTAAATGTATATACATTGAAACAAAATGGTAAGTTGATAACATCCTAAAATGAGAGGGAGCCCATGTGGACTGTGGGAGCCCATCACCAACCACTACCACAATGTAACATTTGATAACCAAGTAGAATTTAAGAAGCACATGCTACATTCAGAATACTTTGAGCTGTTCACATTCATCATTCAATAAATAAAGAAATTAACAAAATCCAAAACAGCCCATCTCTCAGTGTAACCCAACTCTCACAAAATCCAAAGTTTCAAACAAATCCTTACATGTAAAGTCGCATTCAGATTAAGTTCAATCAAGAACAATTCAAAATTTCTACACAAAAATGTCACTAATTATGGATAAAAGTATCACTTTGTTATTAATCAATGTATGAAAAAAAAACAATGAGACTTGATTAGTGTGACGGAGGGAGTTAAAAAAAGAAACATTATCAAAAAAAAAAAAAGGACAAACTTTATCTGAAAAAATATCAATTGGTTGGAATAAAAATATTACTTATTATAAACAAATTTATCACTTTTGTTAAATTAATATATCAATTAAAATAAAAAAAGTGACAAACTTGATTTGAAAAAATATAAATTGGTTGGAATAAAAATATTACTTATTAAAAACAAATTTATCACTTTTTTAAATTAATATATCAATTAAAATGAAAAAAAATTATCAAAAAAAAAAGGACAAACTTAATCTGAAAAAATAATTGGAATAAAAATATTAATTATTATGAACAAATTTATCATTTTTTTAAATTAATATATCAATTAAAATGAAAAAAACTCAGAACTACGTTGCTAGGACTTGAACCCATGTGTATAGGGTTTGAGCCTAGCAGCTTAACCAACTGCACTACAATAGCATTGTTAACATATTGCAAATCGCGCGTATTTAACTGTAAAATTCCGGTTGCACCTACCTCCGGATGTACAGGAGTTCAACTCTTCTTCGAATACGTCGTGCTCCCCAAATAGAAACCAAAAGACGCCGACCAACAATAATTTTAAACAGATTGTTCACATCTAAATTATGTGAAACCCCAGCCGACAAGGTGAAAATACGTTGTGTTCCTTTTATTGCAAAAAATATCCACGTGTTCTATAAAATTTTGCACAAAAATCCTTCCCATCAAAATTAATGGCGTGTTTATCACAATTGCTCTTAAATTTATAACAGTGTTGGTATCAAAATGAAATTACTTAAATAGACAAAGCAAAATCTAAAACACTAAATAAGAGACGGAAAAAAATGTGAACTTTGAAGAACTGAGAATGAATCAATTCAAAATGCGAGCTTCAATTCCAACGTATATGCTTGTGAAATTATCTAAATTAAACATTATAGGGTTTTCTCGCAACAAGTTTAAGAACACAGGGGTATGCAATAAAACCAACACGAGGTAGTTTTACGCATTTTCATCTAAACGTATGGTGTTTTTTTTTTAATATTGGACAAATCATATCTTGCAAAAGATGACTTGATTACACCGTGACTTAGTTGGTTCTAGTTGAAAATTTGTACACATGTGTGTTCTGTCATCTGCCGGATCCTTTTATCAAACACCCAAAAATATAGTGATCCAGCATGTTCTCTCAATCTAAATTTTACTAGAGATATACCAAGCAGACCAAAAGATAATAAACAGTAATCTATGAAGGCTTTAAGAAAAATTCTTGCCCATGAAACACTTAAATAATACCAAACTCTCCGGCCAATTAATTATAATGACAGAAACGTCAGTACATTAAATCCCTACTCATAAATATAAGCATAACTTCTTGTCGTTTATTTTTCCTTTGTCTGAAACGACCTCTAGTTTAATTAGAATCGATTTACAATTAAAAGAACAAGAGTTCAGTTAAACATTTACAATTGAGCTGAGCCTAGACACCTAGGAAAAGATTGTGCTGTGAATAAAGTTGATTGTGTATCGGCGTAGCTACATGTTGGCCAATAGATGGGCACATATGGGTGAAGGTGGCAACTGGCAATTAGTGTTACCCCTTTGTTTTTGGTTGCAATATAAATTAACTACTATACCGTAATTCGCTCAAAAGTAAAATATTTCCATATACGTGTGTGCATATTCATATACTAGGCCAAACAATAAAATTCCACAAAAATGTTTGTAGTGAATTTGGCTCAATAGAATTTCTTACCAGTTTAATTAATTGGCTCTCCAAAGTTTTGATATTTATAAATCATCTTCCTTCAAAACTTGCACTATATAAACGCTTTCCAAGAAGAAAATAAATTACATTCCTTGAATATCTACTTGTGAGACTGTTTCAATTATTACATTTCAGCCATTAAGTTCTCATTTTCAATTTTATTGTAAATGGTTTTTATTACTTTTTACAATAAATTTGCTATTTGTTTGCTTATCTAATTTTTCTTTTTAGATTTTGTGTACCATACAAAAACTCATAACTTCCAAAGGTAACCCGAGCAAATGAATTTATGTCCTTGCCAAAAACCCTGGTTACTTCCCTATTGGGCCCTCCTCGAGTTCTCATTTTATTAAGTTTTGGGGAATTATAGATATTTCTTATAAAAAAAATTCAAGTTTCGAGTTGAAGACATTTTAGAAAAGTAAAAGGTCTATTTTCCACTAGAATGAGACTTTTCTTATATTTTTATGAAACAAAAAGACATTTATAGTTAGGACTGGGAATCTAGTTTCGCCCCTATGTATATTATAATTTCGCATTAAATAATAATAATAATAATAATAATAATAATAATAATAATAATAATAATAATAATAATAATATATAATGTAGCAAAGAAGGATATAAATCAAAATAAACATTGAATCTTAAACCTAATCATGTGGAGTGTTTTTTAGATCCTAAGAGGAGCCATGCTGAGATCTTGAGAGTATAGTATATATATCAATTTTAGTACGAGTCACTCTCTATATATATTTATATATCTCATGATAATTTATAAGTAAAAACGAGCTGAATAAGCACGGTGCACCAGACAAATGCTACAAATTTAAAGCAAGAAAAGTCATGAATTCCACAACAATATTACTACAAATTTAGTGAAATTTAAGACTAGTAAGCACATTGTTGTTCACCGGATCAGACAAATGATCCAACAGATTTTGGTACGGCCCTTCTCCGGTCACTAAAGCCTGTATAAAGTAACCCAAGACAGCCAGCATGGCCAACCTCCCATTCTTCACTTCCTTGAGCTTTAAATCCTTCAATGACTTGTCATCCTTCCCGAAGCCCAGCGGGTTGAAGAAGGGGCCACCTGGGTAGGCCGGGTTTCCCGACCCCCCAAGCCCCTTCTCCAAGCCCAGGAAGTACTGCTTCCCCATGGACCCCGGCTTCGCCCAGTCCTGGAACCTCCGGTGCTCCGCAAATCCCATGAGCGCCATTTCGAGGACGAATAGCGTGTAGTTGTCCGCCCAGTAGCTGTAGGTTCCTGCTGGGGGGATGACTCCGGTTTTGAACCAAGGCAGGGCTGTTTCAGCTGGGATTAGCCCTGCCTTGCCTAGGATCTCCGGCGCGATGGCTCCGAACGCGCCTAGCATTGCGAACCGGCCGTTGATGATCTCCCCGTACGCTAGCCATTTGGGCTCGATGAACCCTCCGGTGCCCTCGGGGTCCGAGAGGCCTAGTGGGTCGAACCCGAAGTCGCCGGGGAGGCTGCATGGGTTCAGTTCTTGATAAATTAGTGATATAACTCAATATTAAGATCAAGACTAATCTATCATATATAGTTTTGTATTTAATTACCTTCCGTCCAAATAGGAGAGGCTCTGCTTGGATGCAAACCAGAGCTGCCTGTCACCTTGCTGAAAATCAACATACAATATGTTAGGACTAGTGAGAGAGAAAGCAGGAGAGAGAGGTTTAGATTTACCTTGACAGGAGGACTAGAAGCGGCCTTGACAAGAAAGGAGACCTTCCTCGAGGAGTGGAGAGGGCGGCCTCCAAGAATTTGCCTTGCCAGCTCAGCAGAGGAGGAGATGGAAGAAGAGGAAGAGAGCAATGCTTGTGCGGCCATTTTTGGGTTTGATGAGAGACACCAGACAAGCAATGGGAATTAGTAGCACAAAACAACCATCACAACTTAAAAAATAGCCACAAGTATTTTTTTGTGGAGCACCTCGAAAATCGTATGTTGAAGCAATAGATAGATTTAGGATTTTGGTGTCAAATAGGAGTGTCACAGCTGGAGGGGTATTTTGATAATAGATTTCATTTATTTGGCTTTCTTTCACTTACAAAAACATTTTGATACTCGTTGTCACGGGATTTCTTCATCTTAATCTTGCATGACAGATCCACAGTTTTTTACTATTATTTTTATTATCTAGAATTAATTATTATAGTATTAATAATTATAACCAGTTCCTACTAAGAAAACAAAATAACTGAAAATCTTTAAAGTAAGACTCCACCGAAATAATCTACCCTAATGAATAATTCTTAACTAAAAACTAAAAACTAAAACTAATGATATATACTAATAATAACATAATCAACATATTAACAATTTAAAAAAAAGTAAAAGACAACCAAATTCAGAAAATAAAAATTATGTATAATAAAATAAGAAGGGTAAGACCATATAAAACTATACATAAGATAGTTAATTTCACGTTGTTAATTTTTGTCCACACATTTTTTACCATTATTGGAAATAAGATATTTTTGATTGAACACCTCAATCCATAATACAGGACTTCAAAAATGAAACATAGGGGATACTAATGTTAATAACTTTGTCCAAAGTGGCTAATAACTACTCAACAGTGACTCAGCTACCTAAATTTAGATAACGTTGACCCAACATTTATCAAATTTACATTATTTATATTAATACATAATCGTGACCCAAACTATAATCTTTGTTTTCTCTAATTATTTTAAGTGGTGTTTTATTTAATTATATTAACAATTAAACTTTTAGTGAAGAACGCCAATGGAGATGGACAAAGAGAGTTCACTTCTTTGTCTACACGACGATGCAACGTGAACGATTGACACATCAATTCATGCAAATTGTGGACGCGGGTCGTTTTGATTAATAATAATCTTGTTATAATATTTCAGCAGATACGGAATGTACTGCACAAACCATAAACCATGTTCAAGCCTCGTACACAAATGCAATTTGGAGTGAGGAATTCAGAGACAGTCGTTTATTGTTTATGCACGTTCATTATCACAAGCTCTCTCACTCTCTTTCGACTTAGATTTCCTTTGGCCAATTGGGCGTAAGCGACATATACGGAGATCTGTAGATAATATTGAGTTAAATAATTAGTCAAACTTAATCTATATTTAAATAAAAGTTACTCTAATTTAACGTCTGCATGTTTTATTAGAGCCAGCAAAATCGAACCAACCAAAAAGCCCGCGCTTTTCTAAGGCTTGGGCCTCTCAATGATGCACCATACATTCTTGTCAGCTCAGTTATTGCAATTGATTATTATTATTATTATTGTTGAGTAGTATTTTTTATTGTTATTATTATTATTGTCTTCTTTTAATTATTATAGTACAATAATCTACCAATCATGTTATGAGCTTATATATCGAGCTAATGAGTCGAGTACTATGTAGATTGTAATTAAAAGGTTGATCCACAATTGTGAATAAGGGAAGTATTATGGAATTTTGAAAACGAAGGTTTTTAACGGTAGAATTTTAGTGAGATTCAACCAAAAAAAAAAATCACACAGAAAACGAGTTTTGGAACTAGTTTATACTCCCTCCGTTCCACTTCATTAGTCCAATTTTTCTTTTTGGGTCGTTCCACTCCATTAGTCCACTTTCATTTTTTAACTTAAAATAACACTCTTGTATTTTCTAGTTGACCCACTACTTTATACTACTTTACACACAATAAACAAATTTCTTATCAATTAGCGAGCTCAAGGATTCGATCTTTTGTAGAGTCGAATTCACCAAACAATGTTTTACTGACAGTTGCTTTATTGATCATCATATGACAAAAGTGGAACAGATGAGAGCAAGCAGCTAATGTCTTAAATCCATACCTAATTACAAACTCAAAAAGTCGTACAAGCTCGACTGTAAATTTTTCCCACTCAAAAAAACTGCACACATATTTATCAATAATTTGTTTATCGCAGCAGACTTAACTGAGTTAACTCAGTCTCTTCTTCTTCCTTCATCTTCACAATAAACTCAACCATCCCATAAATCCAGAGTCAACGTTTCAGCCCTCAGAAATAAATTAATACTGTATTAATCACATAATCGAGCAAGAGGAGGTGTCGCTTGGCCCCATTTCAAGGACCGGGTAGCTGTTGTATCCGTGATACGGCGTCGGCTGGTACGGCCATACCACAGGCACCGCCGGAGGCGGCGCGTACATATTTGCGGCGGGGTTAGCTTCTTTTTTATCCTCGCCGACGCTCAAGAGCTCCGTGTACCCCACGCCCTTCCTGAGCTGTCGCGTCAGCTCCACCGCGTCTATGCTCTCTCCCACAACCACCACCTGGTCTTTATCCGCCCCCGACAGAGCCGCCGACTCAACACCGGATATTCCGACGGTAATTTTGAGGGCTTTGGACCGGGATTTGTCCTCGCTCATCGACACCCTCACCACAATCTTTACCTACAGATGATCAAGACAGACAAAATTCAGAAATTTATTTAAGCAAAAAAAAAAAAAAAGAAAGAAAAAGAAGAAGAAGAAGAAGAAGAAGAAGAAGTTACTAATTTATATTCCTGTGTATATGTATACCTTCATTTCGTTGATTGGCGAGTAAGAGAAAGAAATTAAGATGTTTTTGCGAGGAGGGGAGGGGGAGATTTTGTGTATAATTATATTTCTGAGGAAGCATGGAGTAAAGAGCGGCTATTTATAGAGGAGACGTCATTCTTCACAATTTCACGCGCCTATTGTAAAGTGCTTCTACTCTCCATTCACACACTTTATTATTTACTCCCTCCGTCCCGCCCGACTTGGCTTAATAGGTTTGGGCACGGTTATTAAGAATAGTGGGTAGTTGTGAGTAAAGTGGTATAAAGTGGTGGGACCCATTATAATTTATTAGAGTATTATTTTATTTAGTGGCCAAGTCAAGTGGGACAATGAAAAAGAGGAAAGAAGTCAAGTCGGGTGGGACGGAGGGAGTATAATTTATTACTCCCTCCGTTTTATTGAATTTTTTTTTATATGATTATTAATAAAGTTAAAAATTGTATATAATTGAGTGCATTTCACAAAAAATAATGAATAATTTTATGTAAATAAATTACTATTTTTAAAAGAATAACAAGATGGATAGAACGATTCAAAAGGAAAATAAAACAAAATAAATAGGACAATAGAGAATTAATATTTACCAAAGAAAGAGTAGTTTTTAAATGGAAGAGGTAACTAATCTCTAAAGGGATAGGTCCCACTTCTCGTGTGGACACACAAACTCATATTCCTTGTCATTTCTGCGAAGATGCAATTGATAAGTGAGACTGACTGACTGAGAGGTGGTTACAAACGTAGACTTGGGTCAATCCCCACCCCCACGCAAGAATAAGTAAAATAGAATTAAAAGAATCATATATATAATCCATGAATCAGAACCAGTGTATACATATACGAAATGGACTCTGTACACTTTTCTCATAATATAAGTTTAAAAAATAAACTAACATATATTTATCTCATATTATGTAGAGATCGGAGATCAGTCGATCACTCAACCAGACTACCATTTCATTCATAAAACTGAGTATACCAACATTAATATATATATATATATATATATATATATGAAGTGGTTCCTGTGTGAACAGTTTTATCGTGTGAACACTTCACTTTAAAGACAAACGTATTGCACTTTCAAGGTTAATATACTACACTTTAATAATGCACTTTACGGACTGTACTTAATGAAAAATATAATATACTTTAAATACAGTATCTTTGCCTTTAAAGTGCAGTGTTCACACGATAACAAACTATTCACATTTAAACCTCCTCACATATATATATATATATATATATATATATATATATATGTTCTTACACTATATATATATATATGTTCTTACACTAGTGATATTATGTATAACCTATAGTACGCTTCATTGAATTTCTAGAAACAATATAATGTGTTACAAGAAAGTTATATGAGTACGATGACTTACTCAAATCAGTGTATGAGAAAATCTCTGAGTCATCTTTCTATATTTGTTTATCTAGGTATATCGTCGAGCATTATTAAATGTGTAGACTATAGACATAAATTATGTTCATATTATTTTGTAACTCTTAGTGGACAAGAAATAGTTGTGAATGGTTCTATAGAGAGTATATAATACTGTAAAAAGTAAAACTGAATACTCACTTTTTGATTGATTCTATTGGATTAATTGGCCTAAAAGATAAAAATTGGGTCCAAAAATGTATCGAATTAATACTAATTTTGCGATATAAAATTAGAATCAATCTCAATTACGGATGACTGAGATTCAACGAAAAAAATACATCGATGTGATTTGAAATTTACGGTGTGTGAACTAAGGACTTCCAAATTTCCAGTACGTGTCTCCCACAAATTAAGACTACCACCTTATAAAATAAATAAATAAAAAATCTAGCAAAGTGCTAACCACATGCACTTTTTATTGAGATATAATGCCACTTAATTAGAAACGCCTGTAAATGCATACTTACGGTGTTTATTTTGAGATCGAATTCTATAAGTTCAATTATGTGTCAATTAATATGCATTTCGAATAGCGGCAACAAATTTTTTTCATTATTAAAATAAAATAAAATGGACAATCATTGAAAGATTGAAATTTGATCGAATTGATTCCCAATTCTATTCTCTTAATCATTCCGATAATTTTTCAGTTAGTCAACGAAATCTCTCAAAAAATTATTAAAATATTATAAAGAAATTTTGCACACCTATTTTCTGAGCACTAATTTCACCATTTTCCGATTTTAATTTTTTATAATATTGGGCCTATGAAATCTTTATTTTATAGAAAAAAAAATTAATTAAGTTTTCTTTTAAAAAATAATTAATGTTTTTGAAGTAATTGGCCTACAAAATTCTTATTTTTGGGAAAAAAGTTTAATGATTTTTTTAATGAAATAAGTCCTGAACCAGAACGTATATACCACTTTTGTATATCCTTATATGTATCACACCACAAGGATATTGACATGTGTCATTTCCTATTAAAAAATGTGGGCCAAATTTAATATATGTCAATACCCTTGTGGTATGGTACACACAATGGTATACAAAGTGGTACATACAAACCTTTGTGGTCCTGAATATAGCTGAATTGGTTCTTAAAGAAAAAGTACTCTGCTCTTATATTATTTTAATAATTTTTTAAATTATCATTTACTACTAATTGATTGATGAGAAAAATTAATGGAATGATCAATTTCGTCGAATTCTAATCTTTTAAATACCAATTCGACCAAGAAAATAGAATTAAGGATTCATTTGATCGAACTTCAATCTTTAGATGACTATTTAGACCCGTATGGGAAAATAGCTTAACTAAGTACTTATGACAAAAGTACTTATGCAATAAGTGCCTACATTGAACAAGTTTACATTTGGGTACATTTATATATAAACACTTAATTAGAAGAAAAAATAAGATATAATTAAAAAAATTATTCTTAGGCGGATTTGATATGTGATCTATTTTCATAAGTTTTTTAACTTATTTTCATAAACTATGGCCCTGTTTGGGAAAACAAGTTAAATAAGTACTTATAACATAAGTGTTTAATTTATGGCATAAGTACTTATGTTATAAATAATTAAATTAAATAAGTTGTTGTGTTTGGATACATTTTTATATAAGCACTTAACTAGAGAAAAAATATATAATTTAAAAAATTGTTGTCAAGGGGATTTGATATGAGGATCTATTTTCCATAAACTTTTTTTTGGCTTATTTTCATAATCTATTCCTACCAGCTTATGAAAATAAGTCAAAAGCAGTTTATTTTTTAGAATAAGTTGTTTTCATAAGCTCTCCCAGACGCGTGCATAAGCGCTTATTTTTTAGAATAAACTGAAATAAGTTGCTGATAAGATCTTCCAAACTAAGCCTATTTCTATCAGCTTGTAAAAATAAGCCAAAAATAACTTATTTTTTAGAATCAGTTGTTTACATAAGCTTTCCCAAAAGTGTGCATAAACGCTTATTTTTTAGAATAAGTTCTTAATAAGCTCTTCTAAGGCTACCTTAAAAAAACATAATGATGATGCACATTGATTTAAAATCACGATTGTGGCTTAATGTTGCCATAAAAAAATAATAAAAAAAAAATCCCTAATCTCAACAGACTTATGATATCATTAGGAATTTATATTTCAATAGAATTATAGTGTATATTAATATTACGACTAATGTGTAGTTACATTATTACAAAGAGTAAAATTACAGTCTCTTCTATTCATAAATTTGTCTTTCAAAATTTTCGTTTCTTTATGAAATCATGTTTATTCAATGTAATATTAATAACATAAAAGTATATTCATCATGTCCTTCAAACAAAAAAAACACGGTTTATTTCAGAAAATAAGATATAATCAATTTACAAAATGTACTTTTTAAAAAAGTTATGTTTTGTTTTCAAAATAAGAAATATCAGTGTACAAAAGCTAATTTTTAAAAAAATATATATGGGTGGATTAGGGTGGATAGTGGATTCTTGACCTGTTAGAATTTTGTGCTCGTCGTTCTTTCCTTCTTGAGAAAATCATTGTTTATGTCATATAGTACGTAATTTAATACAATTAGGTGATGAAATTGAAAGGTACATACAAATTTACGTGTGTGAAAAAGGTTCAGAAAGTTGATTATTTGTAGGCTCTATATAAAGAATTGTGTATTATCTTATCTCATCCTATCTACGTCACTACTAAGCCAAGATTTGCACGTAACATTGACAATATAATACTCCCTCAGTCCTAAACAACTTGTCTTATTTGATTTTGATTTCGATATTTTGATAAGTGGGTGGTTATGTGTAGAGGAGTAAGTGATTGTCTGTAGAAAATGAGAGTTTATGTAGTAATTATTTTTCTTTTAAGGAAACAAGCAAGTCGAGTGGAACTGTTCGAAAAAGAATACAAGACAAGTCGGTTGGGACAGAGAAAGTAATACTATATATATATAATATAATATAAATGACAACATAAATGTGATTTTCTTCTAGACCTTCCACCTGGGCCCACAATTAGGGATGTCATGGAGCTGAATCAAATTTTATAAAGTTTGACTAGGAGTGCTTGGTTCGGGTACTTGGGGTCGTTTATGCATATGAAGGTGTATTTGGGCATGGTGTAAGCGAATTTTATAAAGTTTATGAAGTTTGATCGTCTGTTTTTATTATTTAATTTTTTTTAGATGGTGATATATATATATATATATATATATATATATATATATATATATATATATATATATATATATATATATATATATATAATTGTCCTGCCAATCACGGAACAATCAGCTAGCATATACTATTGCTTATTTTTTCAAAAAAAAAAAATTGGTCGTGGAAAAAGATGTTATATAATAATGTCAAATGTAACTACTACAATAATATATCTTAAACACAATAAGACATTATATGACCTTGAAAACACCTACAAACAAACAAATACATATTTCGTTCTCTAAATTTATGTTTATCTCTAATATAGTTAGTTTCCTTCTTTAGTTTTGAAATTGAGCACTTGTATATACAGTATATTCTTTCCATTTAAACTGATATTTGTTGTAAAAATTGAATTCTTATATTTTGATGAAAAAAAAATTATCAATTCATTCTCATGCAAATATAACTAAAAATAAGAGCTCAATTTATACAGTAGAAACATACAAATGAACTATTAGGTACTGTCAGACTAAATAACTTAAATAAGTATTTGTATGTAAATTTATGGAATAAATATTTATTTAAATTTAAAGATAAATTATAAGTTATTTTAATAAACTCTCTCAAGAGAAATAATATCTTTAATTTTCAAGAAACGTTAAAACAAAATCATTGAAGTTAAACTAAAACTATTTTAGAAAGATAATTAAGAACTTTAACAACGCACATACCTCGTGAGAAGAAAAAGAAGCTCATGATTAGTCATCTCGCCATTGAGTGTTGTTTGGACAAAAATGCGAATCTCACATAATTTATAGCAACTGCGAACGCGGTTAGATATGAAGCTGTAATTAAAACGAAATTTTCTTGATAGAGACCTGAAGATATATTCTATTCGTTTCACTAATCAAGTCTTATTACTTTTGGGCATTAAAATTTAGAAAGTGGACGGAAAAGAAAATATGTGGTATAAAAATATAGAATAGTGGAGTCCATTTGTTGAGAGTGGTTGTAATCTCCTCAATTCTTTCCATTTATAGAATATGACTTGTTTAATGAAATAGATGGAGTATTATATTTATATTTAAAATTAGAATCCATGCGATTTAGATATTTTATGGGTTTCGATAGCTAAGTTCGTATGTTTTGATCGTCAACCAAGCAATTACATGGAAATTTGCTAAAAAACCAGAGTTGGAATATCATAAATATGTTGAGAGTTGATAAATTAACTTAGAAAGTACGGGTGGCAAAGTAGCGGGCCGGGCCCGCCGTAGGCCCGGCCCACCGGGCTTTCATTGATTCCTCAGGCCAAGTCGGGCCCGTCTGAAATTCATTCTGGCCCAACTATCTTAAGCCCAGCCCAGCCCCAAGCTTTCGGGCTGGCGGGCGGGTTTACCTCGAGTTTTTCATATTTTTTATTTTTAAATAAAATTTTTTACTGTAATTTTACTATAATTTTGAATCAAGCATTTTGAATAAATAAATTTTATAGTAAAGGAAATAGTTTAATTGTTAAATAAATAAAATTTATTATTTAATAATTAAGAGGTTCGAAAGTTTTGTTAATAAGAAATTAGAAGAAAGAAACTAATCACAAGAAACCAGGATAACAAATTTGAGAAATTTATTTTCATAAAATTGAGGTATGAAATAAGAAAGAAAATGATAAAATTACTTGTGTAACTTAATGAATAAAATAAAGGGAATTAAAAATTATGAAAAGCTTTTTAATCAAAACCACACATCTTAAAAGATGAATGGATGAAATGTGTTCCTTAATAATCCATTTCATATATATATATATATATATATATATATATATATATATATATATATATATATATATATATATATATATATATAATAGGCTAATATTTATTGGGGTAATATTACAATTGATAACTTATTAATTGCTATTGAGCTAATATTATCGGGCGGGTTTTGGGTGGGCTTTTTAAGGCCTGAGACCCCGGGCTTTTTTCAGAACCCCGGGCTTTTTTAGGCCCAAGCCCAATAAGCCCTATGGACTCTCTGGGCAGGCTTTTTAAGGCCCGAATTTATTTCAGACCTCTATTTTTTAAACCCAACCCAACCTCGGGTACGGGTACGTCGGGCCGGCCCATCGGGCCGGACCCATTTTGCCAGCCTATTAGAAAGTGATCAATAAGCAAATTATAGTTTTATGTGAAAATGATCCTGTAGTACCCCAAAATATACATGTGATGTACTTGATTTTGTAAGTATATGAGTTTTATTACTATAGACATGGTAAAAAGATAATATATGGGGCAAACTTGTGTGCAACGGATGTATGATATATCTGGGTTAAAAAAAATCCAATTTTCACGCAATTAGATTCGAGTTGGCTTATATAATAAAAAATAAAATAAAAAACCCTATTCTCTCTCTCTCATTCTCCACTCTCTCATCCACTCATTTTATCTCTCTCTCTCTCATTCTCCACTCTCTCATCCGCTCATTTTATCTCTCTCTCTCTCTCTCTCTCTTGCTCACTCGCTTCTCCGCCACCTCTTTCCGCCTCTTCTCTCTTTCTCCGCTCTCTCCGCCACTGTTGTCCACCTCCTATCTGTCCGCCTTCGTTTTCTGCCTCCGCTCACTCCGCCTTCGTTGTCCCTCTTTGCTCCCCGCCTTTGCTCTCCCCACCTCCACTGCCCACCTCCGCTCTCCGCATTTTTTCAGTATTCAACCGCGAGACGTCGCCACCGGGATAGTGTTTTGCCAAATCGGTGCGTTTCTCTCTCTCTCTCTCTCTTTGCCAAATCGGTGCGTTTCTCTCTCTCTCTCTCTCTCTCTCTCTCTCTCTCTCAAACACCACACACATAGATCTTCGCAGAGTGTGTGTATTTAATAGGAGTTAATTCGGTCAATTGAATAAAAATTGTTGCTGAAATTTGGGTGAATATTGCTTATGCGTGCGGTGGTGGTAGAATTAGTAGATTCGTTATTAGTATACAAGATTCCTTGGTAGAATTGCGTTTGTTTGTTATAAAGTGGTTCACCAAGTAGATTGTGTGTTAGTTTAAAAGATGCTTTCACATATTATCAACGAATTTCGTATAGGTAGATTGTAACTTCTCTTAATTGGTCTTTTTTGTATCCATACGTCCAAGAAATGACACTTTTATTCACAACAATTGACACTCTAAGATAAATGACACAGTTGTGTATTGAAACTGACACATTTATTCATTGCAAATGACACTATATGAGAATGTGACACTCTCCTCCAAGACAATTGACACTTTCAGATAAATGACACGTTTGTTCGTTGCAATTGACACATTTATTCATTACAAACGACACTACACAAGAATGTCACACTCTCCACCGAGACAATTGACACTTTTGTTTATTACGATTAAGACTTTCAGATAAACAACATGTTTATTCGTTGTAATTGACACATTTAGAATCTGACACTCTCCTCCGACACAAATGACACTTTTATTCAACACAAATGACATTGCTATTTGAACCAAATGATACTCGACAATTGATATTTTTTTCAAAAACAAATGACGCTTTTGTAAGAAAACAAATGATACTTTATGAATGACACTTTTATTCAACACAAATGATACTTTTGTTCGAAACAAATGATACTCTACAAATGGTACTTCCGTAAGTGATGGTAGAAAGTGTTCACAATGCTAATAAAACTTTTATTTCGAAACAAATGATAATAAATAAATGACACTCTTAATTACGACAATGACATGCTCATCCTTACAATAATTGACCAAATAATTAAAAAATTAAAAATAAACAAGAAAAAAAGTAATGGAATTATGACGCCAGCATGAAGTCATGATGACATCAACAAACGGTATCCGGGTCAGGCAAATAAATGGCCGCAAAATATATCTCAAATTGGATCGGATGTATGATACATCCGGCTCATACATGTTTTTGTAATAATGTATAGTCATCATGTAAAATTGAAATTACTGTGAATTTGTCTTATTCATTAAATATAAAAAATAAAAACTCATAAATAAGTTTTACCGACAAATTAGCGCGCACATAAATAACTCATCACACTCAGTTCAACCAATAAAATATTGCTTTCTCTCTTCCATATACATTTAAACCTCTTTAAAATAATATATTTGAAACCGAGAAAAAAATATTTATTTAGCGAAGTTTTTTAATTATCGATAAATAAATAATTTATTTATTTATCGATAAATGAGTATTCGTTACTTTGAAGATAAATTTATGATATAAAAGGGAAAAAATCATTTTTGGCCCGTTATCTTGGTGCCCGATTCACTTTGATCCATTAGTTTGGTCGAGTCCAATTTTAGTCCGTTAATTTAGCAAATTATCAATTTTTAGTCCGTTTCACAAAATTGGCCAAATTTGTCCAATTTTGGTCCGTTGTGTAAATAAAAAAAATTAAAAATCTTATTTTTAATATTATAATATATTTGTAATATCAATTTTCATCTCTTTATATTATAAATGTCCAACTTTAACCTATTACGTTTAAAAAAGATCCAAAAATGAGGTTAATTAATTTTCTTAATATGTATTTTTAAGATTTTCTTAATTATTCCGATCTATCTCCGGGCCGAATTTTCTATTTTGTTTATGTTGTTTGTCAAATAATTTTAGAAAATCTTGCTCGGAAATAGACCCGAATAATTAAAAAAATTCTAAAATAATAATAAAAAAATAATCAACCCCTTTTTTTTAACATAATGGGTTAAAACTGGACATTTATAATATAAAAAAGATAAAAATTGATATAAAAAATCTATTCTAATATTAAAAATCTATTTTAATTTTTTTTTATTAACACAGCGGACCAAAATTGGACAAATTTGGCCAATTTTGTAAAATGGACTAAAAATGGACAATTTACCAAATTAACAGACTAAAATTGGACTCAACCAAAATAACGGACCAAAGTGAATCAGGTGCCAATATAATGGGCCAAAATGATTTTATCCCGATATAAAAAAAGTTAAATATATGTATTCAACTTAATTTTTTGAATAACTTAGTTCGTGTAAGTATTAAAAAATTTTAAAAAAATTAGTATTTGCTTTAGTAAAATAATGTAAAATAATGTTAAAATGTACATTAAATATGCACTACTTATAAAATAAGTCCAGTTATTCAATTTTAGAAAAACTCAATAGTTTTATAAAAAAATAAAGCTTATATACATTAAAAAAATGAAAAGTTTATTTTTTCTTGCGAGATTTGTTTAACAGAAAATGATCTACTGAAACCGAAGTCTTTGAATTAGATAAAGATCTCAAACATTAGGTAATGTCATCTATAATTTACACTATAGAAATGTTATGAATGTTCAAGATCTTTTAGCTATTGAAAATGACGCAACTATGAAATTACCGATGAATGAAGAAATTAGTAATTATTACTTTATATTTTCATTGGGACCTTAAGGATTAATTTTTTTTTTTTTTGCATTTACTGAAATTAATATTTTAGTACACTGGCCTAGGTCCGAAATGATCTTCACTAAAAAATACTTTTCTCAAACCAAATCACCCGCTCCATCTTGTTTGTTTGTTTGTATATAAATATAAATATAGGGAGTGGATCACGTGAGAATCCAAATTTAACGTGAGAACTGCGAATCATGCATAATCTTTATATATTTTATGCATAATCATTATATATTTTATACAGAAGACAAAAGTATAAAATTAAATGTTTTTTACATAAAATATATAAGGATTATGCATGGTTCGTAATTGTCACGTTAAATTTGGGTTCTCACCAGATCCACACCCTCTAAATATAAATATAAATATACAAACATCACATATGAATATTTTCTTATCTATTTTTTTTATTATTTATTATTACTTATTATGGACATAAATGCTCTAAATATATGGTCATAAGTTCACCTTGTTTATTTTAGAATCGCAAACTCATGTTCAATTAAGAAGTTTTGGAAGCATTGTATATGTAAATGACTAGTTTGAAAATTCAGTACTTTATACCCAAACTACCATACAATCAAATCTTACATTTTTATTCTCTTACTCACAACTCAACAACATGCGGTTATAGCGTCTTCTTTCGTACCCCACATCTTAATACATTTTATCTTGATTATTTTAGTTTCGAAATTTTTGTACTACAGATGTTCTAGAAAATATTAAGGAAAAAGGATTAGTTGGATCTATAATTAGGAGAAGTTATCTTCATTCACACTCTTTACTATTTCTAATTTATTACTAGTATTTGCATCGGGTCCCCATAAATTTTAGGGATTAACAGTAGGAGTTTTGGTGGTGCAAAATCTATAATTTTAAAAGAAGAATATTTCGTTGTCTATCACGAAATATCGCGTTGTCGTATATACTTTGAACAAGTATTATCGGGTACTCCATCTGTCCCGAATATATATGCCTGATTTTCTTTTTTGTTTGTCCTACATTGATATGCCTATTAACATATATATTGTGTTTATTAAATATATTTAATAATTTCAATATATCATGTTTTTTGTTAACAAATTCAAATCAAATTTTATTAGTGCATTACAACTTTTCATTCAACTTTTTCAATAATAAGTATTTATCTAGCTAGCTTTTCATTTATTTACTCATATTACAATATAATATTTTATATTGGTATTAGTGAAAATTGAAAGTTAAAACTTAATTAAATCTATGTGAAAATGGGATAGACATATCTATTCGGGACGGAGGGAGTATAATATTTTTAATTTTGAGAAGACGAAATAAATAAATAAATAAACAATAAGACGAAACAATAAAAATAATCAGGCTGAAAACACAATTTGATACTCATATAAATATAATAAACAACTACTAATCGTAAAACTAACTTACAGTCTTTTACTTTGTAAAACTTTACAATACAGTATCATTTTTTAAGATTCCAAATATATCTTTTTCTGTGTATAACATAATATACCAAAGGAAGACTTGCCCCAACAAAATTAACACTTCCTATTTTCATACTCGCATCTCAATCAAGTTGATGTAGCTAGTATTTTTTACCACCGCTTTGGGGCCCAGACTTCTCTCCTTAATTAAGGGTCGTGTCTGGAAGTAATAGATAAAATCGGAGGTTGTATATGCATAGAATCTGTGGCTTTAAAATCCGCAAATCTGCAATTACGTTCGACGGAATAGAAAGTTTTTAAATAAAAAATCCAAGTGATTTATTTTCACATTTACGAAAAACTAGATGCAAATATATGAATAAAAATCATACACGATGCAAGACATAAATCTAAGAATTGACGTATTCATTTTCGTCGCACTCGCACATGATAGGCGTTTTATCTTCCACGATATAATTAAAATAAATGATAACGAATTATTAACTAAAATGGATTTCTAATATAACTAACTAAAAAATGACTTAAGATGAACAATTTTATTTTTTTAATTAATTTTAAATGAACGAGGTACGTACTAACCTCTAAAGGATGAAGTCCCACTTTTCTTTTTGAACTCACAATCTCATATTCAATGTAATTTATGTGAATATAAAATTGATTAATAAGAGGTCGATATAATCGTAGACTTAGGGTCAATTCCCCACCCCCACGGCCCCACATCAGAAACAATATATGAAAATTATTATTATATGATAATTATTATATAAAAGAGAGCCAAAAAATTTACAATGAAATTCGGTTATATCATAAAAATATCTTTATGTTGATAAACTAAAAAAAATCTAAAGCAGAAGCGTACCTAATGAAATCATGAAATTAAAATTGAGTGAATTTAAATCCGAGTATGGATCTTTTAAATGAACGACTGCTTCACTTCAGTCCGTAGAATGAATACAAATTTTGATTTGTGTATATTGTCGATTGGGACCATAACCCTACTTATACAGTGATAAGTGTATCTTTATCTCCAATTATGTTTCGCATCAAATTAGAAATATTTTTATGGTATCTACACGATAGATATCCATGACATACTATAATACTCTTTGAGGGTATTAGTGTTTGGGTAGGATATTGACCGGTGTGATAGATTAAAACAATGATCAACACCTATATTCAGAGTTTCAGAAACTGCAGCGGAATTGAAAACAATTATGCACAAACAATTTTTTTTCCACAAGTTATAATAAATAATAATATGTAGGGTGTAATCCACTATAACAAGAAGATTACAAATGGAACAGAAACAAGATACACATGATTCTATTTTACTCCGTAGCGAAACAACACGCCTAAACACTTATGACGCGTTATTAAAAACACGAGAGACAACACTGAAACAATCACTATGCCCCAATACGCCGGGATTAGCTTCCACTCACTAACTAGACTATGCTTATAATAAATGTGACGCTCTATATTTGCAGAACACTCTTGGGAACACGATAGTCTTGATCAGCAACTCATTTCAAACGGGTTCAAGTTCTTCAACTAACGAGCTCTGATATTTATAGAGTATCTTGTCTTGTAGAACACACTCCAAGCAGCACAATCAAGCCCACTATGTTCCCCACTTCCCTCAACTGCACACGTCCACTTCAGCACTTCAGCTTCCACTTTTAGTACACGTGCATCTCAACAGGGAAGACCAAGAAACCTTCTTCCCACGATTTTAGCAACTCCAAGTAACCACTTTCCTAAAATCATGCCAACCGCTTCTTTGAAACAATTTGCGCTTCATTCTCAAACATAAATCCATTATTTACCTACACATAAATAAATAATATATGTTGGAAAATAATAAAGTCTTGAATAATCCCGAATCCCTATTTGATAGATGAACCAGTCTGTATTTTACTTCAGGTTAGAATTCAGTCTGAATCTATATAAGAAGACTGATATAGTTCAGACTAGGTTTTGTTCAGGATGTTGCTTGCTGAATTTCCAATAAGTCTGAATTGGAACTCAGACCAGGACATGGGCTTGAGTTCCAATCTGACTTGTCATGATCAAGGAGATTGATGTACGAGGCACGAATTTCAAATACTCTGGTCAACAGAGACAAACTAACTACCAATTCAAAATTGACCAACTGCTACACGCTATATAAGCCCTAATTTCATAGGACTAAACAGTACCTTAATTACATGCCAAAAGCTAGCTACAGATAGAAACGTATCCTTGATGCATTTAATGCTCAAGACTGTTGCAAGCACGGAGCCAATGGGATGCTGATTCTCGTCTAATGGAAAACTCCTACTTCGCCTACAAAATACAGAGGGTCTCTCATCCTTGAGAGGTTACGGAATTTCAAAAAGCTTAAGCGCTCACACTCTCAACCAAAAAGAACCTGCTCATACCCTTGCTACTCTTAGTGTTCTTTGATAAAAAAATCCCTCTATTCATATTACAAGTGATCTTCGTGGATATTACATACTTGGAATCAAGAGTGTTTCATACTCTTAGTAAGTTGGACAGAAATCCAAACCCTATACATCTCTGATAGATTATTAAGTTGATACACTGTTTGATTTATAGATAGTAGATCTATTAGATTGTTAGATTGATAGTTTATTCGATTGCTTGTAAGTTCTGTTGTCAACGATCTTCGAGAATCTGTTAGTGGATATCTATAGATGCAGAAAGTGGACGTAGAATCTTGTGAATCCGAACCACTATAACTTGTATTCTTTATGTTTTGCATCTTGATTGAATCCGGCTATGGATCTTCCAAATGAACACCTGCTTGCCTTAAGGTCTGTTGAAGGAATACATATTTTGATTTGTAGATATGGTCGTTTGGGGACCATAACCTTACTTATATAATAACAAGTGTATCTTTATGTCCAATTCAATCTCTCATCAAATTGGAAATATCTTTATGGTATCAATATGCATGACATATTATAATACTCTTTATAATCCATAATAAATCTTATTAGATCATTTTAAATTGGATTAACCATAAGACAGTCGTATGCATTTACTTTAACATACATTAGCCCAACTTAAAAATTCCAACAACTACCACTTTATTTATAACACAAAATTTATAATACTGCCTCCGTCCTGCTATTACTGCCCCATTCCTTTTCAGCACAGAGATTAAGAAATTTTATTTAAGTATGTATTTTATGGATTTTGATTGTATTACGAAGTGAACACAATTTTCGAGCAATGGTTGGTGGGAAGAAATGAGAATTTATCCAATTTTTTGCAAGGATTAGTTGAGGCAATCAAATTATTTTTTTCCTATTTCTTTCAAGTAGTAATTGAATAAATAATCTAAAGTTTTCGAAAAATTAAAAATCATAATTTTTTGAGTACAGAGTGAAATTGAATTGTGTAATAGAAATATTTTTAGAGAGAGTATAAGAATGTGGGGGTAGATAGTGAGTAAGGAGGAACTACTTCTTCATTTTCAGTTTAAGAGTTAATTTTTGTCATTTTTATAAAGAGGTCAATAATTGCGGGATAGCTCGATTAAGAAAGGAGGACAATAATAGCGGGACGGAGGGAGTACAAACTATACACTTTTATAATAACATTTACTATATACTCATAATAGCTTGAACATTACTTCGATTTTCAACTTTTTTAACTATTTTGTATGTACGTAAAAAATTATTGGACAAGGTTGATACGTCAGAAATCCTGGCAACAAAGTTGTGATCAATTCCCAACCGGGAAAAAAAAAATTTAAAGTAGGACTACATTATTTTTCTAACACTTTTAGGTGCAAGACCAAGATTGATAGTTCACGTAAACACAGACGTAATGAATTTTTCCTATAAGAATGACTATTTTTACAAATCTTGTTTTTTCAAAACTCGGTTTCTTTTACAAAATAATATATTTCAATGTACAAAATTTTACTTTTTTGAAAAGTTAGTTTCTCTTCCAAAATAAGAAATGTCAGTTTACGAAATATATTTTTTGAGAAAAAGCTATATATCTTTTTGGGTGGATTCATGACATGTAACATTTTTGTGGTCATCATTGTTTTTCTTTTTGAGAAAAATAATTGTTTATCATATATTATAACTAATAATAATTCAATACAATAAGGTGATGAAAGTAACATACGTGTGTGAAAAAGGTCAAGAAAAGCTCATTATTAGTAGGGTATATAAGAAAGATTTTACATTATTTTATCCCAATATATAAGTGATTAACAAACGTAATATAGACTACCTAGGTATATTTAATTAGTTATCAACATGATAAAATAAAGTACATACCTCGGTACCTTCTACTTCTAGGCCTTCCATGCACCCGGGCCCACGATTTGGAGTGTCATGGTGCCAATTAAATATTATCAAATTCAAGCTTCATTTGTATAATATTGAGTCAGAGTTATGAATTTTATTTAGAGAACACAAATATTTTTCTTGAGATGGCGATATATAATTACCTTGCTAATCACGGAACCCAGCAACTAGCGTGCATTTTTTCTTAATTTTTCTGTCGTGGACAATGACTATATATTCGCATGACATGTAACACAACAACTGGATATATAATATCTAGAGTTCATAATTGGGAGAGATCAAATTTGCAATTTTAAGAAGTGTGATTTTAATGGTTGATGAAATAATAAATTTTTAATAAATTTAAGAAGTGGGAGGGAGCCCTGATTATATTTATATTTGGAAAAAAAACCAAAAACCCTCCCCACCTGTTTACCTCGGACCGATTGATTTAATGAAACACACTCCCAACCTTAATGACAATAGATACAGTTAACTTCCTATGAAACTTTTCCATCCAAAATTCCATCCTAATTAGGGATAAATTATTGGAAAATCGTTCATATGTATACATATATTTAATAATTATATAATAATGATATATTATGGAATGTGGTGGGCTTGGTCTACACATGTTCATGCGTGCGCTTTTCGCCGATCGCTTCACACGCGGCGTGTTGGATATGAGTCAGTAGATTGATACTCAGCTGGTCTAAGGTTAAAAGAAATTGGGGGAAATCATAGTAGTACTATGGAATTGAAGATCCCAAAACCGAGCTGATATCAGTAGATTAGTGTGTCGATAGGATTAGCTGATGTATAGGTTAGACTTGATGTTATGTTTATTGTTTTTGTCTAAGTCCTGTACGGGGTAGTTGTTGAACTGATCTTCTGCTGAAGATACTTTTCAGAACCCCATGTCATCAGTGTAATCGCTTGCGTTCTTTGTCAGAAGCTGAATGCTAAACTCAGCGGAGACAGCGCATCGCCTTACCCGATCTCGGTAGAAGACATTATCGGTGATGGTCATCGGCGGAAGAACCTATGCAAGCACAATACCTTCGCGATCGACCAACCGACTATCGAAGCTCACTTCATCGGTCCGACGACTCACCGAAGAAGACAGAGACGTATTCGGTCTCATCGTCCCCGACGTAAAGCAACCCCGCACTTGAAGTCTTTTCGAATAGTTCACGCGAAGACATACGAGGTTGTTTGAACGGTCAACTCGACACTCTCACCAACTACAAACCTCGACCAATGAGAAGCCGACAACGCTTACCTACTCTACGAAAAAGTTTGCTCTCATGAACGGTCGCATTAACCGCCCCCTGCCGCAACTAGCTCGAATTTATGGCCGTTTTCTTTGGAGGCTTGTGACACGTGGCATCGTCGTCTCCAACGGACATATGCCACAACTCATAGCTATAAATAGAGAAGGATTTGAAGATTTCGAAAAACAGAGGAATATACGCGAAATCAAGGGAAAGCATTTAAGCTCACAACGCTCTAGAACCTTCAAGCTTATCCAGAGACGAACTAGTTTTCATAGAACACTTCTTGTAGTTCATCTCTCTAGAGCTCTTTGATCCCTTTCTTCTCTAAACTAAGCTCATTGCTAGATTCATAGCTTAGATTCGAAGGAGTTCACATTTAGTGAATCGTTCTTGTTGTAAGAACTCCTTCTCAGTTGGAGAATATTCCCTCCCTTCTAAACTTAGGTTTGGATTGTAAAAGTCGCTAAGGACTATAACTTAGAATGATCCGTCCCGCGTACAGGTTTCCTTCTTTGAGACTTGCTCGATTAATCAACAAGTTTCTCTCGCCGAGTTCGGGACCGTGGACGTAGGATCCGTTATCCGAACCACGTTAAAAATCGCTTGTGTTATTTTTGTTTTATCGCATTGCATTTAACCCAGTTTTAAATCATCAGCTTGCATAAAACGTATCTTAAAAAGCGCACAGCCAAAAGACTTTACATTGCGAAAACACGTTTTCAAAAGAGACGACTCCGGGCCTAACACTTATCCGCACTACAGTCTCCGACTGAAGTTTCGAATACCGGCAATCGGTCGGTAGAAGAGCTCGAAGCCGACTCACTTTGACCCCAAGATCGAAGGCTTATTTGGCACTGTTCATCAGTTGCAAACATCAGCTTCAGCTGACCTTCACTGAGAAAAAGAAACAGAGCTCAGGTGTATCACCCCCCCCCCCTCTACACCTTACTTTTCGTCTCCGGACCAACACGGCGGCATGCTGCACCGCCCATGTGCTTGGTCCCGATCTCGATTCTGTGTCCTTGGACTTGGATCTTAGTAATTGGTCCTTTGGGTGGTCTGTGTGTTTGGCAGTAGCTCTAAGTGTCAAGCTTATGTTCTCACCGAAAGTCCAATTCGCCGGAGCTCGACGATCTTGCACGATCTTGCAGTGTGTCCAGCTCTTGTTCTCGCTGAAAGTCTAGTTTGCCGGAGGTCGACGATCTTGCGGCAGTCTTCATCTGCAACTCAAGCATCTATTAAACAATTTTTTAAGCATCTATTGAGATTAGGGAAGGCAAAAGGCCTCGGACCCGTTGGACCCGAACCGAACCCGCATGCAATGGGGTGGATATTAGCGTGGGTCGATTCCGGACCCGACCCGTACCGGGTTTGGGACGGGTCTGGTTCCTGCATCTGACCCGTCCCGCCCCGTGTAGACCCGCCCCACCAGCTTCTCTAAAATTGAGCTATTAAACCGCTTAATTAAACAGTTTTTTAAGCATCTATTCAGATTAGGGATGACAAAATGCCCCGAATCCGAACTGGACCCGCACGCGATGGGGCGGGTATTAGCATGGGTCGGTTCCGGACCCGATCTGTACCGGGGCCGGGGCGGGTCTGATTCCTGCAGCAGACCTACCCCCAGTTCTAGCTCTAGCTCGACGATATTGCAGTGTGTCCTGCTCTTGTTCTCGCTGAAAGTCCAGTTCGCCGGAGCTCGACGATCTTTCAGTGTGTCCTGCTCTTGTTCTCGCCGAAAGTCCAGTTCTCCGGAGCTCGACGATCTTGCGGCAGTCTTCATTTGCAACTCAAGCATTCTTTGCATTCTAGCTCTAAGTGTCCAGCTCTTGTTATTGCTGAAAGTCCAATTCGTATGAGGTCGACGATCTTGCGGTACTGCAATCATCGACACGAATGTCGTTTTATCTTTGGGGACGAAGTGTTGAAAACTGAGAGCACTACCAAGGCGTTTTCGTCTTGCAGAAAGAGGCTTCCCTCGACTCGACGAAGTTCGAAGTGTCGAAAAGCGAGAGCACTAGTGGGACATTTTTCGTCCTGCGGAAAGAGGCTTCCCACGACTCGACGAAGCGCCGAAAACCGAGAGCACTACCAGGATATTTTCGTCTTGCAGAAAGAGGCTTTCCTCGACTTGACGAAGTTCGAAGCGTCGAAAACTGAGAGCACTACCGGGGCGTTTTTCGTCTTGCGGAAAGAGGCTTCCCTCGACTCGACGAAGTTATGTTTTTCATCATTTTACGTTTCTTGTACTACTGATTATTTCAGTTTGTAATAGCAGCTTGCGTATTCAAGATAGAATCGGAAAAAGAAAAATTAATGAAAGAAAATGTTAATATACTCATAAAAACTGTAAAGTAACATATTTCTTCGAACAGGTTCCTAGCTGGGTTGATCGTACAACATTGAACTAAATCTAATTTCTTAGAGTATTCACGTTGATCAGTAGATGGATATGGATTTAGTAGTTATTCGTACTTAGATTTAGATAGCCAAATTCCTTGGTTAATGTTCATATGCAACCAAGACATGGATTTGATTTTACTTCTGAGGGGAGGGACCGAGGATCTAACAATAAATCATTCTGAAAATTCAATAAATTATCTTTGGATACAAACACCTAACTACAATGTGCAAATCACTATATATATCTAGCAAACTCTCCCGATTCTACAGTATATATTATGCTCAACTAAAATAACATGATCAATTCTACAAACAGCTCGTGGATAAGGATGATGCTTGGCCATAGAAACCAGTAGCACCTTCCGATGGATAGCTTTGATAAGCATTTGATGGGGGAGTAGCAGGAGGGCCTGCTGGAGGTTGCAGGGTGGGGCTACAGGTGTAGGATCCACTTATTATTGGCATGTAGGTATATGAATGGGCAGGTGGCGGCATTGACGGCAGAGGAGGCGGAGATGATAGCGTAGGAGGAGGAGCAGCCTCGTTCGTGTTCAAGGAAAAATTGATCATTTTAAAATTTCACTTCAATTGTCTTTTTGTCCCTCCGTACTAACAGATAATTGGACGGAAAACTTTATAGAGAATTAACTGCAGCTATGCTCATAGTTTGGGAGTGTGTTTCATTAAAATCAATAGGTTAGGGGGAAATAGCACATTTTAAACACAATGTAAGTTTAGCATGTAAACAACTAACGGCAAAAGAATAAAAATTACAAGGCTTACGTATAAAAAAAAGAAATATATATAAAACATATAAATAATATATACATACTTTTTATCTGTGTATATATAACTTTGTATTCCTACCGCACCCATACTCATATCAAATATCATTAAATATACAGATAAAGACCTCAAAAAGTGTGTTCACAGATTGGTTTAGAATTACATGTAATCTTCCTCCGAACGAAATGGCCGTATCGTATGAATTAAATAAAAACTAATTATGTGAAATCAATAATTAATCTCAATTATGGTAGTGAGACTGAATTAAATACATCGTTATTTTTCATATGATAAGTTTCAAAAGTTGATACAAATTAGATCAAAATGAGAACTTTCACATAGAATGTAAAAATCAATTTGTTCCCTTCATTTTACGATTGGGTGACTTGGTTAATATGTTTTAGAAGATTATGTTATGCATAATCTTTATATGTTTAATTTATGACAAAAATGTAAAGTATAGGATTTACACGTAAAAATGTATAAATTATGCATAAATTCATAACTTCTATGTAAGTTTGAGTTCTACCAAATCCACACCCCATTTATACATACAGCTCTTTGATTTACAAAAAATAGATGGATATTTTTTAATTTGAGCTTAATTTGTCTGAAGTATAACAATGAATTATAGCTGTGATGATTTACCTTTACCGCGTGTGCACTAATTAAGGACTTTCAAATTTCTACTAGATGGCTCCCACAAATTAAACGTTAACTCTCACCTTATAAGATACAAAAAAAAAAAAAAAAAATTTAATAAATAATAATAATAATAATAATAATAATAATAATAATAATAATAATAATAATAAACCGAAAACTTTCAAAGTGCCAACCACATGCACTTTTTAGTAAAGAGTTGACAACTTCTCATTTAGACGCCCGGGCTTGAAATAACAACGGTGTAGTGTTATTCTTGTTAGAAAGAACAAACTTAGTGATCGCTTTAAGATAATTTGAATCAAACTAATCATTTTTATAACATAAAAGTATAGTCAACAAGTCGTCAGACCACGTTTTCTTTACAAAAAGAAGAAATTTCACTTTACAAAATATACTTTTTGAAAGGTTAATTTCTTTCCAAATTAAGAACTACCACTTTATATAGAATATATAATTTGGCAAATCGTCAAAAATTGTCCCTAAAATTTGCTAATTTGGATGAATTGGTCCATAATTTTCTTTCAGTTTATTGAGCCCACGTTTGCTAGTTTGGATAAATTGGTCATTTTGTTAAGTTTTAAGTTAGTCAACTATTAGTCTTACGGGCATTTACGGAATAAAAGTTTCAGGGACCAATTTATCCCCTTTTTAAATTAAATTTTAACAATTTTTTTTCAAATATTTTTAAAATTATACTCCTTTTCAAAAAAAAAATTTTAATTATTTTTTTTTCAAATAAGATTTTTGTATGGAAACAATTTTAATTAAAAAACTTAAATTAAAATAAAAATTAACTAAATCTAGATTAACTAAATACTCCCTTTGTCCTGCTCGACTTGTCTTGTTTCTTTTCGGCACAGATATTAAAATGAGTGGGTGATTGTGTGTAAAGAAGTATGCTCCACAAAGAAAAAGTGGGAGTTTGTGTAGTACTCCCTCTGTCCCGCTTCAAGTGACATGTTTTCCTTTTCGGGCGTCCAGCTCCAAGTGACCTGTTTCCAAAAAAATAAATAACTTACAAAAATTACAAATTATCTCATACTCTATCATTTCTCTCTCCTACTTTATCACTTATTTATCATTTCTATCTCCTACTTTATCATTTATCTCTCATGTTTTATCATTTACTCTCTCACTATCTCATTCATCTTTTCTCTCTTACTTTATTATATACTCATCTCTCATTCTTTATCATCAACTTTCTTAATTTTCGCGCTGAAAAGAACCGGGTTACTTGGAGCAGGACGGAGGGAGTCATTATTTTCTATTTTAAGAAACAAGACAAGTCAAGCGAGACGAAGGGAGTAACAGTTTTAGGTACATATTCATCCAATTTTTAAGTAATTTCTCTCAAATATTTTTTTTGGTATGGAAAAAAATAATTAAAAATTAAAAAATATCTAAATCCCCTCTGCTGTCGTACTAAGGCCACGCCTGCCACCCTAACAACAAACTCCGTAACTTCACCACCCTTGCATATACCCCCCCCCCAGTCCTTTGCCTACGTCATCCTCCATATTCTTCGGTTACCTCTCCCACCTCCAAGTCGTCTAGCTGCTCCTCTCCGACGACATCTCTGACCTTGAAGATCACAACACCTTCCCCAACCGCTCTATCAATCCGCTCCCCTCCTCTGCTGTGAGACACAAAATTATTAATTAATTTAAATTTAGTTAAATTTTTATTTTAATTATACTTTTTTTCAATAAAAAAAATAATTTGAAAAAAAGTTAATTAAAAAATTTATTTGAAAAAAGTATTTATAAATATATTTATAAATTAGATTAATTGGTACCTTAAACTATTACTATTTAATTTTTTTTATTTTTAATTAAATTTTTATTTAAGATTTTTAATCAAAAATTTCATTGAAAAAAATAATTATAAAATCTTATTTGAAAAATATTATAATTTAAAAATATTTGAAAAAAAGATAGTTAAAATTTATTTAAAAAATTGGATGAATTGGTCCCTAAAACTTTTATTCTGTAAATGGCCCTATGACTAACAGTTGACTATCTTAAAATTTAACAGAAGGACCAATTCAGCAAAACTAGCAAACATTGGAGACCATTTATGCTAATTTTCCATAGGATTTTTATAAAGTTATACCCCCTCCATCTCGCCCGAATAGTCTTGTTTCTTTTCGGCATGAAGATTAAGATGAGTGGGTGATTGTGTGTAGATGAGTGAGTGATTGTGTGTAAAAAGGTAGGCCACACAAAGAAAAAGTGGGAGTGTGTATAGTAATTATTCTCCATTTAAAAAAATAAGACAAGTTAAGCGGGACAAGCCAAAAAAGAAAACAAGATAACTCAAGCGGGACGGAGGGAATATATCGTTCTTGCCTCTTGGTGGATTCATGAGACGTCACAATTTTATGGTCATCATTTTTTTCTTAGAAAATCATTTTTTATGTCATGTATAACTAATAACAATTTATTAATACATAAGGTGATTGTTGGGATTAGTGTATATGATAAGATTTGAAGATCCCAAAACCCCTAGCTGAATGATGGGCCTTCGATATTGTAATATCTTAGTTTGAGTTCAACTGTTGGAACTCAATATGCTAGAGTGCAGTAGTTGTGGATTCAGTAGAAGATTCTGCACTCAGCCGAATAACTCTATATCGAGGAAGTTAGTTGGTCAGCTATCGACCAACTGAAACTACAAAGGAAATCGTGCCCGCGAACTGAAGTGTTCAGACGAATGTCGATAGAGAAACATCAGGTGAAGGTCCGAGGATTCAGAGGAAGTCAACTCATCGTACTTTGAGTTTGAATAAGCCTCACCAACTCTCATAGACCTCGACCAATAAGGAGGCGACAATGTCTTACCTGCTCTGCCATAAAGCTGCTCCTAGCCAGAAAAAGAGGAAATCTCTAAAGTGCCTCTACTCAACGTTCAAATTATCTGATTTTTTTTGTCTTATTCGACACGTGTTTAGACTCCCTCCAACGGATCTATTCAGAAATCGAAGACTATAAATAGAGAAGGGTCTTCATGCAGAAAGACTACAAACCGGGAACCAAAACGATCAAACCTCAAACACTCTAGCGAACTCACAAGCAACATTCAAGCGAAGAACTTGCACTTGGACTTAGAATCTTTTTAGTTCTTCTCTATAGAGAATCATTGTTCCCTTTTCTCTATTTAAGCGATCTTATTATAATACTTAATAGCTTAGAACCTCGAAGGAGTTCATTTTATTGAACTGTTCTTATTGTAAGAACTCCTTGTTAGTTGGAGAAATTCTAACCTGTAAAGGTTAAGATCTGTACAGTCACTACGACCATAAATAGATATCTGTCTTGCGTACAAATTGACTAAGGCTTGCTCAGTATAAGAAAACAAGTTAGTCTAAGTCCTGTGAACAGATCAACTGAGGCTTGCTCAATATAATTAATATAAGAACTCATGCTCAGTTTAGGACAGTGGACGTAAGACCCTCTATGTCCGAACCACTTTAAAAATCGCTGTGTTGATTTTAACGGTTGCATTGATTTAATTGTTCATTCAGCATCCAACTGAGTTTTAATCAAACAAGCATAGAAACCGGTTTTCAACTGAGACACGTATTATAAAGGGCCTACATTTCCGTACAAAACTCTTGTATTGAACTATTATTCTCTAACATAAGTCAGTAGGACTGTACTCAGTAGGAGAATCTCTGCCCATGCGATCGAGAAAACATATCTGGCTAACTGACAAAGTTCAGTAGCAACCTTTAGCTAAAGCTGACTTTCGCGTTCTGAGTTTTAGAATTTGCATTCAGGTGTATTCACCACCCCCCCCCCCTCACACCTGAAGCGCATCTCTGGACCAACAATTGGTATCAGAGCAGTGTTCTTCTAGATCATCGTTATCTGTTTATTGGTCTAAACTCGAAAAGATCCTGAAAACCGTTTTCTCTGCACTTCCATCTCTTCATAGCATCTTATACCATATTCTTCAACATGTCTGATTTTTCTGGTATTAGGACAGTACCCACGTTTTCGGCGGAAAACTATGCGGTATGGCGAGTGAGGATGGAGGCTCATCTAACATCGCTGCATGACAGCATGGCCAATGTTCTAGAGAAAGGCCCTATTGTTCCTATGATCGACAACGTCAAAATCATAGTAGAAGGAGCAGCAGGTGCCAGAACCGGCCCGAAAGTCCGCAAAGACAAGAGCCTCTTCACACCTAAAGAGAGAAAGCTGCACAACCTCGACCGAGTCGCACGAAATGTGATACTAACAACTCTCAGTGACTCGTATCTTGGCAGGATGCACGAATACGAGACAACAAAGGAGCTATGGGATGCTCTAACTGTGCTAAGCCAAGGAACTCCACAAATAAAAGAAAACAAACTGGAGTTAGAGCTGCAGAAGCTTGAAGCATTCGCTATGCTTCCAGGAGAGTCTATTGATGATTTTAATGTCAGATTTCACGAATCAAATCAACATCATCAACAGACTGGGAGAACATTCAGCAATAAGGAGATCAACACAAGGATTCTACGAGCTCTTAACATGCCCAAGTGGTACTCTTTTGCTACATGTTAAGGAGAACTAACCTGAACTATGTTACTCCTGATTTTATATTTTCAGAATTAAAGACAGAGGAGTTCGAGTTCAATCACCCACACACCCTCGGTGCTGAGACTAAAGTGCCAATGGATCATGCTCATAAGGCATCAGTCAGCACCCTTGGGGCAAGTCCCTCAAGCGCAAGTCAGTCAGCTTGAAGCTTAGCGACAATACCATCTGCTGACAACTTGGCTGAGAAGTATGCTCTCCTCGCTTTGAAATACCAGAAGGAGAAGGACAAATTCTGTAGAATGAAGATGAAGAATTCTTCTAACTATCAAGGTAAGAGAGATAATAGTCACTCAAAAAGTGAAACTAAATCTCTACATGAATGCAGGAATACTGAAGTTGGCCCCATTGAACATACCGATACACCTAAAAGGGAAGGCAAGAGCTCAGTATGCTATAACTGCAAAAAAGAAGGACATTACCAGTATGAATATCCATAACTCTTAGTAGCTGAAAGAGCTGAACAACAGGTCCGGCGTGATAAGTTTGTCAGAAAGAGGCAAGCCTACATGTTGGTTCGGAGACGAGTATCAGGTGTGGGGGGGGGGGTGAATACACCTGATTACAAGTTTTTCGTCAAACGCGAAGGACAACTGAGTTGTATAGTGTGACTGATGAACAGTGCCAAATAGTAACCTTCTGATCGCGGGTCAGAGTGGCTCAACTACTGAGTCTGTCCTACTGACTTTTGTCAGTATTATGAACTCAGTCGGAGAGTTTAGTGCGGATTAGTGTGGGGCCCAATAGACTTCGTCTCGATTTGAAAACGTGTTTTCGCTAACCAAATTTGTTTTGGCTGGTGCACATTTAAATACGTTTTATGCAAAGTATGAGTTTGTAAAACGGTTTGAGAACGATGCAATAAAATAGTAAATAACACAAACGATTTTTAACGTGGTTCGGATACGCAAGATGCTACGTCCACGGTCCTGCTGAACAAGAGTTCTTGTTGATTAATCTGAGCAACCCTTAGCAAGGTATCTGTGCGCTGGACAGACCCTTCTAAGTTGTAGTCCTTAGCGACTTTACAAATCAAACCGATGTTTGAAGGGGAGGGGATTTTCTCCAACTATGAAGGAGTTCTTACAATAAGAACGATTATAGAAAGTGAACTCCTTCGAAGGTTCTAAGCTATGGATGTAACAGTGAGCTTAGATAGAGAAGAGGGAACTAAAGAAACTCTAGAGAGAAGAACTACAGATATTCAACTAAGCAAGTTCTTCGCTGGATCTTCGTGAATGTACTAGAGAGTTTGAATGCTTTGAGCATGTATTCCCTTTGATATCCCGTGCGTTGAGCTCGGTAATGCTTCTCTATTTATAGTCGTGACCCAGGCATTTGTCCATTGGAGAAGACGATGTCACGTGTCACAAATGTCCAAGGAAAACGACCATAAGTTTCGAAGTAGCGTCGCAGAGTGGTTGGTCACTGTACATGAGAGCAACTTTAGTGTCAGGGCAAGTAAGGCTTAGGTTGCTCCTCATTGGTCAAGGTTTGTGGTAGGTGAGACTAGGGGTGTTCGGTACGGTATACCGTAACATTTTTTCCATACCGCTTACCGTACCGAAAAGGTTCGGTATGGGAAAATGCATACCGTTACCGTACTGATAACTTTGGTATAAGCAATCTCCATACCGTTGTCATACCGCTCTTTCGGTATACCGAAGACCGAAAGCTTCGGTATACCGAAAGCTTCGGTATACCGAAAATATAACATTATACGAAAGCACACGATATACCGAAAAACAACCTGCCATGAAATAGAATATGGCGATGCAGAAAACATGCAAATCTCATCCAACAAAAGTGTCTAAGATAATCAGTAGAACAAACATTATAGACGTACGGACGGACAATAAAGTTATGTAATTTAAGTGGTACGTACGGACTATGGTTAATTTATTAGACAAACATTAATCTATAAATGTATAATATAACATTAAGATTGGTATAATGGATAGTTTGGTATACATCGGTATAGTTTGGTACGAATTGGTTAGTTCGTTATAGTTCTGTTTGAATCGATATAGTTTGGTATATCGGTATACAGTATATACCGACGTTTGGTATGAATCGATATATTTCGGTATACGGTATGTACCACGATATATCGGTATACGGTATATACCGAGGTTCGGTATGAATCGATTTACTTTGGTATACCATATGTACCTCGGTATATCGGTACACGGTATGTACTGAGGTTCGGTATGAATCGGTATGTTCGGTATACCGTTGCATACCGAAATTTCGGTATGCAACGGTATACCGCGGTATGAGAAATCTCATACCGTTGCCGTACCGAAAAACTTCGGTACGGTATCATACCGTACCGAAAATCACGGTATACCAAATTTTTGGTATTTTTGGTATTTTTTCGGTACGGTATGTGCGGTATACCAATTTTTCGGTATACCGTAACACCCCTAGGTGAGACTTGTCAGACATCAGTCTTCATCTGAGTTGACTCTCACTCATCCTCGTATGATACTCTGCTGACTTTCGAATGATAGTAAAAGTCAGGCAGTCATTTCCTGTCGGATACAGTAGATCTGGAACGATCGTACTGACTTCTTCATCTAAGTCGGTTGATGACAGTCTTCTACTGAGAACAGTCAGCTGGTGACTCTGAAGGTACCGAGCTCTTCAATTGTGTCTTCACGAAGGTCAGCTGATGGAAATCTTCTACTGATGATGGTCAGCTGGAGACCTGGGGACATGAGCTCTTACAAACTGATGACATGGGATTCTGGAATTTAACTTCCTACTAAAGTTCAGACCAACAAATACCCCTTACAGGACTTAGACAAAACAGATAACGAAAATAAGAACAGTCTAGCCTATTACATCATCTAGTTTGCAAGACAACACACTAAGGGTACAAGACAAGTTTTGGGATCTTCAATTCTATAGCGATAAATCACTACAATTTCCCCCATTACCGAGGTATAGCAATAAGTCATAATACATGACCTACTGATGTCAGTTCAAAGTACCCTCTTAGGAATGATCTAAACAATCACTGACTCATAACCCAACACTACTGATGTCAGTTCAAAGTACCCTCTCAGCTGCCCAGCGAGCAGAACGGCAGGCCAGACGCGAGAAATTTGCCCGAAGAAGGCAGGCCTACATTGCCAGAGAGCTATCCGACGACTCAATCGAGGAAGATACTTTCAGGTATTCTTCTGAAGATGAAGCTGCATTTATTGTCGTTGAGGTCGGAGAAACAGATCCTGAAACAACGACTGAATACTGTCTGATGGCCGGAGAAGAGGCTGAGGTAAATTCGAAACTTATTATAACCTCCTCTTCACAGAGCACACACGACACGTGCTCAGCTATAGATGAACCTCTAGACATGGTGCAAGCATACGACGATCTTCTAGAGAAGAAGATTTAGTTAAGTAGAGAGTCCAACAGATCTGTTTAGGAACTGGAACAGGTAAAGGCTGAAAATCAGAGACTTTCTTCTGATTGTCAGGTCTCTACTGATCCAGAGAATCTCGTTGCGAGACTGAAGGAAGAGATTGAATCTCTTATGACTAAGTCTCAGCTTCAAGAAACTCATATATCAGTTCTGACTAAGGCCAATTCTAAGAAAGATACTGAGATAGCCAGACCCAGTCAGAAGCTTGCAGAGGTTGAAAAGGACTACGAATCACTTCAGAAAAGTGATGAAGTTTGGCGAGGACTGATGATTGAACAGTACCTAGGAGCCGAAGAGAAGTTGGAAAGCATGCTTAGAGCTCAAAGGCCACCAGTCATGAAAGAAGGACTTGGCTACACTCACGAAGCTTCCACCTCTACTTCAAAAGGCTCAGAAATACTGGCTAATAGGTTCGTCAGACGAAAAGTTCAGATCACTGAACCAACAACTCAGGCGAAAAACAAATAGAAGATGATGACACCTCAGTCGAGCAACAAGAAGCAACTGGCAACAAGAAGCAACTGACATGGAGGACTACTGCGAAGCTGAAGGCATTCAACAAAAGACCTTAGCGGCACGTACGCCTAAGCAGAATGTTCTTGCTGAAAGGAAAAACTGAACACTGGAAGAAGCAGCAAGAACATTACTCCTAGACTTAGGTCTACCATTGAAGTTCTAGGCAGACGCTACTGACACTCCCTGTTACACTCAGAACAGATCTCTACTGACTCAGATGCACATGAAGACACCATACGAATTATGGAAAGGGAGAACTCCTTCTATCTCTCATTTTCATATTTTTGGTTGTTCGTGCTTTATCCACAATAAAGGAAAGGACCAGTTAAAGGTCTTTGATAACAAGTCAGACCAAGAAGTTTTCTTAGGATACGCTAGGGTCAACAAAGCTTTTAGGGTCTTTAACTACCGGACCCTTTGCGTGGAGGAAAGTCCTCATGTTGTATTTGATGAATTTACTTATGAGGATATGTAGTCAAACTCTCAGCAAGAAGTTGAAGAGGTCAGGAGCAAGCTACAGGATCTAATATTAAAAGATAATATAAAAAAGATTCAGCATTGTTGGGATGATGATTCAGACGATGAAATTCAAAATCAACCAACAAGCAGTGTAGCTGAGGAGATTGATTTTACTGAACATAATCAATCCTAAGTAATTCAGGTCGATGAAGAAACTCCCGTGGTAACTGAGACCTTTACTAAGAATAACAACTAAGGGGGAACTATTAATGTTCTTAATCTATATACCCCTGAACCTGGTGACTCAGTAGGACCTGATCTTGTTACTGAATTGCTTCAATTACAGAATAGTACAACTGAAATTCCTAACACTCCTACTATCTGTGTAGAATCAATTCCAAATGAAGTAACAAGACGTCGTCGTTCATGGTTAGATGCTCATAGCTCAGATCTAATAATCGGAGATCCTTCAGCTATTGTCAAGATAAGATCCAGATTTTGTTAGGAAGAAAGTGCCTTATACTCCTGCTTTTTGTCTACTAAAGAGCCTCAAACGATTGAGGATGCCCTGAATGATGCTGACTGGATCACCGCTATGCAAGAAGAGCTCAACCAGTTTACTAGAAACGACGTATGGATGCTTTTAGACAGACCTAGACATCAACATGTGATAGGAACGAAGTGAGTCTTCAAAAACAAGCGAGATGAAAACAACGTCATCGTCAGGAATAAAGCTAGACTTGTTGCAAAAGGATATTGTCAAGCAGAAGGGATAGACTTCGACGAAACGTTCGCTCCAGTTGTAAGATTGGAAACCATTCGTCTATTCCTAGCATATGCAACACATCAGCAGTTCACAATCTATCAGATGAGTGTGAAGTCAGCATTCCTGAATGGCGTACTGAAGGAAGAAGTCTATGTTGAACAACCACCCGACTTTCAACAGGGATATTAGGTTTACAGACTTAGGAAAGTGTTGTATGGGTTAAAACAAGCATTTAGAGCTTGGTACGATACCCTATCAAACTTTCTACTTCAGAAAGGTTTTCAGAAAGGAACAGTAGATCGCACCCTATTCAGTATCAAGTCAGAAGATGACATCTTACTGGTGCAGATCTATGTGGACGATATCATCTTTGGATCTAGGAATCTGACTATGTGTCAGAAATTTGAACAGACGATGAAAGAAAAGTTTAAAATTTCGATGATGGGAGAGATGACTTATTTCCTTGGACTTCAAGTCAAACAATATAAGAAGGGAATATTCATCAATCAAGCGAACTATGTAAGAGATCTCATCAGAAAATTTGGCTGCGAATTCAGCAAATCAGTGATGATACCCATGAATACAAATCTCAAGATTGATCTTGATAAAGAGGGAGTATCTGCAAACTCAACTGATTATCGTGCTATTATTGGTTCAATATTATATACCTAACAGCCAGCAGGCCTGACATAACTTATCCTGTAGGTGTATGTGCGAGATTTCAGGCAAATTCCAAGCAGAGTCATCTAGATTCAGCGAAGAAAATTCTTCGTTATCTAAAGGGAACACCTGATGTTGGGTTATGGTATCCTACTGATGATAATCTTAAACTGACTGGTTATTCTGATGTTGATTATGCAGGATGTCGAATCGACAAAACGTCTACCTCAAAAACTTGTCAGTTCCTCGACAGTAAGCTCATATCTTGGTTCTCCAAGAAACAACACTCTGTAGATATGTCCACTACTGAAGCTGAATAGATGGCTGCCGGAAGCTGTTGTGCACAGATACTGTGGCTTCAACAACAACTGAGATACTATGACATACATCAAGATGAAGTGCCTATCTACTGCGACAGTACCAGTGCAATTACAATCACACAGAATCCTGTTCTACATACTCGATGCAAGCACGTGGACATAAGATATCACTTCATCAGAGATCATGTCGAGAAGAAGGATATTAGAATGGAAAATATCCACACTAATAAGCAACGAGCTGATAGAAGCATCAGTGTCCTCGAAAGCGTAGTTCGAAGCTATGAAATACTTCAACAACATACTGATCAAGTTCAGGAAGAGGACCACTGCTAAAAAGTCCATCGGTCGTGGAGCTGCACTGAAAATTCTTTCTACTGAATTACCTCCACGTACCGAACAACCTAAGAGAAAGAAGCAGGCAAAGATGGAAGCTTCTAAGGCTGATTCTCCACCTCCGCCTCAGGTGGAAACCATACTGGACTCGGACATAGGCATTGAAAGTGCCACTATCAAAGACAAAGTCCAGAGAGTCAGTAGTAAAGAGACTCAGTTGGAGTACGAAGCTGAACCAACTACTCAAGTATCTTCAAAGCTACCAACCATAGTTTAGCTGACAAGACTTAAAGCTGAATCCGAAGTCGCTGAACAGATCCCTGAGATTGCCAACTATCAGGTGGATGTAGATGTAAGAGCGATGACTCAGATGGTGCTGAGATTCCTTAACTAGGATATTCTTGAAGACATGATCCAATAGTACTCTATACCCAAGCTCTTGCTAGAGGAGCAGCAACTACAGTCTGAGATAGGGTTTGGAGAACCATCAGATATTGCATCTTTTGAGGACATAAGATCAGCCATGCTTTATTTGCTGGAGCTGAAGTCTGCTTCCTCTCCTGCCAGGGAGCCCTTGCCTACTGACGACCCAGCTGAGGGTGATGACTCAGCACCCAAGGATGCAGAGCGGGGAGACTCTGCTGAGGGCAATACTCCCAGGGAGAAGGGCGTTTCACCACCACCACCTCCTGCATCTGGTGCTGCCCCTGTTGTGTCTTCTTCGAGATAGCAACAACTCGCCGCCTCTGAGCAAAGGATTGGTAGCTCGTCTTATCAAATCAAGCCTATTATTACCGTATCCTCGAGGAGCATCAACAGAGCTATCAGGAAGCATGGATACAAAAATAGTCTCCTAGCTAAGGATGTGCACCTGAAGTGGGCACAGTACATGAAAGCTCAAAGTGATCGCCTTGATGCCCTCACTGGAGAAGTCAAGAAGATCTCTGAAGCTTCAACGCCAAATATTCAAGAGATCATCGAGACTGTTCTAACTGCTCAGAAGCAGGACATGGCCACTCAGTGCCAGCAGTTGCTTGAAGCTCAAGCCAAGCAATTCTCAGAGCAACTGACTGCCACCATGGCCGAAGTCCAGCAGATGGTGGATGAGAGAAACAAAGTTGCATCAACCAGCATGGCTAAAGCTCTTGAAACTCAAGCCACAACTTTGAAACTCATCCAATCAGACTTCAAGGAGTTGCTTGAGACATTTCTTTTGTAGCACAAAACTCAAAGTCAAACCCTGATCCAGGTGATTCGAAGTGATCAAGAAAGGGATTGGGACAAATATTGCGATGCTGTCGGGGACCTCGACTCCTCTGTTTCCCATATCAGAATCTCTCTCTACAGCTTACAGGATGACATAGCCGCTATCATAACCCTACCGACCTCGGTTGATTATGCCAAAAAAGGGGGAAGTAATTGGGGTAGATAGGAGGTTCTGGGAAGAGAAGGAAGGAGAAGCTAAGGACAGGGAACAAAAAAAGGGGGAACATAACATAGAGATTGAGGAGTTTATTGAGCCTGATCTCCCCCTCCCCTCAGTCTAAGAAGAAAAGGCTAAGGAAAAAGCCAGCATAAAGCAGCTAGAAGTGCAGGATGGAGGATCAGGAGAAGGATCCTCAACTCAAGCACATATAGATGAGATAGCCGAATTCATCGAGGGGACAAAGGATATTGAGCCACTGCCAAAGAGGCCTGGTAAGGAATTGGCTACTGAAAGCTCTCTCCCTCCATCGCCTAAATTCAAATCGAGAAATGAACAAGAGGCGCATGATGAAATCGTGGCTCAGCAGCTGCAGGCTCAGCTGGATCAGGAAGCTAGACTCGAAGAAGAGGCCAAACTGAAAAGAAAACCAAATAATAGCACGAAAACCAAAGAAAACTTCTTTGCTGAGTCCATGTGACTCTGCTTAGGATTCGCCTGAAATCGAGCACAGACACCTACAGCATAAGTTATGTCAGATCGAGTAATTGTTAGATATAATAATGAACCAATAATAGCATGAAATTCAGTATGGTCTACTGATACTCCCTGTTTATCAAGATCGATTTTCATGTTCATGTTCATCGGGATCTTGATTGGTTTGCCGGATGTGCAACCGAGCTTCTTGATGAGGTCTTGAGTGTATTTGCCTTGATTGATGAACGTTCCCTTCTCAGATTGTTTGATTGAAAACCGAGGAAATAATTCATCTCTCCCATCATTGACATCTCAAACTTATGCTTCATTATTTTCTAAAACTGCTGACACATGATGATGTTCTTCGATCCGAAGATTATGTCATCTACGTAGATCTGCACAAGTAGGATATCGTCTTCCATTCGAATGCTGAATAATGTGCAGTCTATTGTGCCTTTCTGAAAACCTTTCTGAAGAAGAAACTCAGACAAGGTATCGTACCAGGCCCTGGGTGCTTGTTTTAACCCGTACAGAGCCTTTCTGAGTCTGTAGACCTGATGTCCCTGCTGAAAGCCGGGAGGCTGTTCTACATAGACTTCTTCTTTCAGCATGCCGTTCAGGAACGCAGACTTCACGTCCATTTGATAAACTCTAAATTGCTGATGTGTTGCGTAGGCTAGGAATAGTCTGATTGCCTCCAATCTTGCAACTGGAGCGAAAGTTTCGTCGAAATAAATTCCTTCAGCTTGACAGTAGCCTTTTGCCACGAGTCTTGCTTTGTTCCTTACTATAACGTTTTTTTCATCTCGCTTGTTCTTGAAGACCCATATAGTTCCAATCACATGTTGATGCCGGGGTCTGTCAACAAGCTCCCATACTTCTTTTCTCGTGAACTGATTAAGCTCCTCCTGTATAGCTATGATCCACTCAGGGTCCTTAAGTGCATCCTCAACTGACTGAGGTTCTTCAGTAGACAAGAAGCAGGAATATAATGCGCTTTCTCCCCGACTGAATCTGGATCTTGTCTTTACGCTTGCTGAAGGATCTCCAATAATCAAATCAGAGGTGTGAGCGTCCAGCCACGATCTACGATGTTTCAACTCTTCATCTGAGATTTTTTCAACACAGATAGTAGGTGAGTTAGGCATTTCAGTTGTACTATTCTGAGATTGAAGCAATTCAGTTACTAGAGTTGGGTCTACTGAGTCACCAGGTTCAGGGGCATTTAGCTCAGGAACTTCATTTATTCCTCCTGAATTATTATCCTCAGTAGAGGTCTCAGTTACCACTTGGGTTTCTTCATCGACCTGAGTTACCTGGGATTGACTCTGTTCAGTAGAGTCAATCTGCTCAGCTACTTCTGCTGCTGGCTGAGATTCAGTAGACTTATCTTCAGTTTCTTCATCTGAATCATCATCCGAACACAGCTGGATCTTTTCAACTTTATCTTTTAGGCTCAGATCTTGTAGCTACTTACTGATGTCCTCAGACTCTGGTTTAGAGTTCCTGCTCCTGTCTTCAGTAGTAAACTTATTAAAAACAACATGAGGGCTTTCCTCTACGCAAAGGGTCCAGTAGTTAAAGACTCTGAAGGCTTTGCTGACCCGGGAGTATCCTAAGAAGAATCCTTGGTCTGACTTGCTATCAAAAGTCTTCAACTGATCCTTCCCATTATTGTGGATAAAGCACGAACACCCAAAAATATGGAAATTGGATATAGAAGGCTTCTTGTCGTTCCATAATTCATATGGTGTCTTCTTATGCTGCTTAGTCAGAAGAGATCTGTTCTGAGTGTAACATGCAGTGTCAGTAGCTTCTACACAAAATTTGGTTGGGAGTCCTGAGTCTGCAAGTAGGGTTCTTACTGCTTCTTTGAGTGTTCTATTCTTCCTTTCAGCAACCCCATTTTGTTGAGGCGTGTGCGCAGTAGATGTCTCATGCTGTATGGCTTCGGCTTTGCAGAACTCCTCCACCATCGAATTCAGGAACTCAGTTCCTCTGTCTGAACGTATCTTGATGATCTTGGTGTTCTTTTCGACACTGAGATTTTTCAGAAGCGTTGGTAACTCTGTCTTGACGTCAGACTTGTTGGCAATAAATATGACGCATGTGTAACGCGAGTAGTCATCAATGACCACTAAAGCATACTTTTTGCCTCTAATCGTCACCGGAGAGACTGGACCGAATAAATCCATATATAGCAGCTGAAGGATTCCATCAGTGGAAGGAGATGGAACCGGAGGATTTTGATTCCTTGTTTGCTTTCCCTTCAGGCATGCTTCACACTGAATGTCTTTCCTGAGTACTTCATTCGGCAGTCCTCTTGCTAGAGTGTTTCTAGCTAGCTTGTTGAGCGTCTTGAAGTTGAGATGGCTGAGTCTCAGAATCATTAATGCATTAAATATTATGTTGGCTACTGAAAAGAGATACGCAAATCTGTCAGCTGAACATCGTAGTCAGCTGATACCTCGTGTAGATGGTTCTGAATCTCCATGTACTGAATAAGTCCAGTTTTGAGAGTGAACATTCCCCCTTGTTGAATGCTCCTCTCCTGAATCCTCTTACTGACTTGAGTTAGTAGGGTCCAGCAGACCTAGCTCTACTGAAAGTTCTCTGAATCTGGCTTCAGCAAGAGGCTTGGTCAGAATATCGGCCCTTTGATGGTCAGTATGGATCTTCTCCATTCTGATATCCTTCTTTTCGATATGGTCACGAATGAAGTGGTGTCTGATGTCCACGTGCTTGCATCTGGTATGAAGTACATGATTATGAGTGATTGCAATTGCACTGGAGCTATCACAGAAGATCGACACTTCATTCTGAATGACATTATAGTCGCGTAGCTGCTGTCTCAGCTAAAGGATTTGGGCGCAACAACTTCCAGCAGCCATGTATTCAGCTTCAGTAGTTGACGTCGCTAGTGAAAGCTGTTTCTTTGAAAACCATGAGATCAGCTTACTGCCAAGGAACTCACAAGTTCCCGAAGTTGATTTTCGGTCAATCTTACATCCTGCATAGTCAACATCAGAGTAACCAGTTAGTTCAATATTATCATCTGCTGGATACCATAAACCCATGTTAGGTGTTCCTCTAAAATAGCGGAGAATCTTCTTTGATGAGTACATATAGCTCTACTTAGGATTCGCCTGAAATCGAGCGTAGACACCTACAGCATAAGTTGTGTCAGGTCGAGTAGCAGTTAGATATAATAAAGAACCAATAATTGCGCGAAATTCAGTATGGTCTACTGATACTCCCTCTTTATCAAGATTAATTTTCATATTCGTGTTCATCGGGATCTTGATTGGTTTGCCGGATGTGCAACCAAATTTCTTTATGAGGTCTCGAGTGTATTTGCCTTGATTGATGAATGTTCCCTTCTCTGATTGTTTGACTTAAAATCCGAGGAAATAATTCATCTCTCCTATTATTGACATCTCGAATTTGTCCTTCATCATCTTCTCAAATTGTTGACACATAGTGACATTCTTAGATCCGAATGTGATGTTATCTACGTAGATCTGCACAAGTAATATGTCATCGTCCAGTTGAATACTGAATAATGTGCGGTCTATTGTGCCCTTATGAAAACCTTTCTAAAGAAAAAACTCAGACAGGGTATCGTACCAAGCCCTGGGTGCTTATTTTAACCCATGCTGAGCCTTTTTGAGTCTATAAACTTGATGTCCCCGCTGAAAGCCGGGAGGCTGTTCTACATAGACTTCTTCTTTCAGCACGCCGTTTAGGAATGCAGACTTCACATCCATTTGATAAACTCTGAAGCGTTGATGTGTTGCGTAGTCTAGGAATAGTCTGATTGCCTCCAATCTTGCAACTGGAGCGAAAGTTTCATCGAAATCTATCCCTTCGGCTTGACAGTAGGCTTTTGCCACGAGTCTTACTTTGTTCCTTACTATGACGTTATTTTCATCTCGCTTGTTCTTGAAGACCCATTTAGTTCTAATCACGTGTTGATGTCGGGGTCTATCAACAAGCTCTCATACTTCGTTTCTCATGAACTGATTCAGCTCCTCCTGCATGGCGATGATCCAATCAGAATCCTTAAGTGCGTCGTCAAGTGACTCAGGTTCTTCAGTAGACAAGAAGCAGGAATATAGTGTGCTTTCTCCCTGACAGAATCTGGATCTTGTCTTTACACTAGCTAAAGGATATCCAATAATTAAATCAATAGTGTGAGCGTCCAACCACAATCGACGATGTTTTAACTCTTCAACTAATTTGTTCAATACCGATAGTAGGTGAGTTAGGCATTTCAGTTGTACTATTATGAGATTAAAGTAATTTAGTTACTAGAGACGGGTCTACTGAGTCACCAGGTTCAGGGGCATTCAGCTCAGGAACTTCATTTGTTCCCCCTTAATTCTTATTCTCAGTAGAGGTCTCAGTTACCACTAAGGTTTCTTCGTCGACCTGAGTCACCTGGGATTGACTCCATTCCTTAGAGTCAATCAGTTCAGCTACGTCTGTTGTTGGCTGAGATTCAGTAGTCTTATCTTCAATTTCCTCTTCTGAATCATCATCTCAACACAACTGGATCTTCTCAACATTATCTTTTAAGCTCAGATAACAACATGAGGGCTTTCTTCCACGCAAAGGGTCCGGTAGTTGAAAACTCTGAAGGCTTTGCTGACCCCGTGAGTATCCTAAGAAGACTCCCTGGTCTAACTTGCTATCAAAAGTCTTTAACTGATCCTTTCCATTATTGTGGATAAAGTACAAACACCCAAAAATATGGAAATAAGATAAGAAAGGCTTCCTGCCGTTCCATAATTCATATGGTGTCTTTTGATGTTGCTTCGTCAGTAGAGATCTGTTCTGAGTGTAACATGCAGTATCAGTTGCTTCTGCCCAGAATTTAGATGGGAGTCTTGAGTCTTCGAGCAGGGTTCTTGCTGCTTCTTTGAGTGTTCTGTTCTACCTCACAGCAATTCCATTTTGTTGAGGCGTGCGTGCAGCAGACGTCTCATGCTCTATGCCTTCAGCTGCAGAACTCTTCCACCATCGAATTCAGGAACTCAATTCCTCTGTCTGAACGTACCTTTCTGATTTTGGTGTTCTTCTCGACACTGAGCATTTTCAGAAGCGCAGGCAACTCTGTTTTGACGTCAGACTTGTTGGCAATAAATATGACCCATGTGTAGTGCGAGTAGTCATCAATGACCACTAAAGCATACTTCTTGCCTCTGATCGTCACAGGAGAGACTGGACCGAACAAATCCATGTGTAATAGCTGAAGGATTCTATCAGTGGAAGGCGATGGAACATGCAGATTTTGCTTCTTTGTTTGATTTCCCTTCAAACATGCTTCGCACTGAGTATCTTTGCTGAACACTTCATTCGACAGTCCTCTTACTAGAGCATTTCTAGCTAGCTTGTTGAGCGTCTTGAAGTTGAAATGGCTGAGTCTTCTGTGCCAGAGCCACCCCGTTCTGTTTTCGTTCTTCGCCAGCAAGCATGCTTCAGGTTTAGCTGAGTTCCAGTCAGCTATGTAGATATTCTTTTTTGCGCGAACCTGATTACACTGTTTTCCCTGTAGATTTGTGAATGACATCACAAAAACCAGCGTCAAAGATCACTCTATTCGAGTTATCACAAAATTGACTAACAGAGAGAAGATTATGTTGAAGTCCTTCAACATATGATACTCTTGGAACTGTGGCGGTTCCAATGCTGAGTGTTCCATAGCCTCTGGTATAGCCTTTTGCGTTATCTTCGAACTCGATTTTGGGTCCTTCTTCAGTAGTATAATTCTTCAGTAAGTTCCTCTGGTACGTCATATGTCTTGAGCATCCGTTATCTACGTACCAAGGGTCCTTCTGCACCTGCAAAACAGAATTACATTCAGGTACCCTTTATTTTTGATTTTGGGTCCTTAGATGTTAGTTTTGGAAACCCAAATCTATCTCATGACCCTGGTGGTCTCAGACAGTTTCTTCCCACTTAGATCAACACACTTGACCACTAGACTGATCGATGCTGACTTCTGAGGCTTTACTTAGCCTTCTGAGTTGGTGGACTGCTGACCTTAGCCTTCTGAATGGCTTTCTTCTTCTTCTTCTGACTCTTGGATCCTCTTCTGACTATAGGATCATAATAATATGACCCATACTGAGCTGGATGTGTCAGTTGCGGAGGTCCATACTGATCAGCCCATTTAACTCTGTTGGTTCCCCCTTAACTGAACTGTGGTGATTTTGAGCTAATCTTCTTCTCAGAATTCTGATAGTTGGGATGAGGTGCCTTCATCTTCTGTTTGTTCTTTGCTAAGGGGTTCAGGATCTCAGCATTGATAGTTTCCCCTTGAACAAACCTATCAGTCAACCGATTCTCTGAGCGTACGGGGGCAGATGAGGAGGCTCCGTGGCTGAACTCGAGTCCCTCCTTGCAATGTTTTGGCTTGTTGTTGGCTAGCATCGCCTCAAGCTTTTTCTCAGCTCCCATGTACCGCTTTGTCATCAAGTTCCTCCAGAGATCATCACTCTTTTTAAGCATTTCATGCTCGGTCTGAAGTCCTGAGTACTTCTACTTTAGTAGACTCAGTTCAATATCCTTCTGAGTCAAGTCATTGGTCAGTACTGAGATCTGATCTTCTTGATGCTGAGACATGTCCATCAGAGAGTTTATCTCCTCCCTTAGTCTCAACACAAGTCCTTCCGACTCAGTAGCAACCTGACTCTCCCTAGAAAGTCTCTGATTCTCCACTTTCAGGGTATCCAACTCCTGAAGAGTCTTACTGAGCTGCAGGCTCATCTAAATCTGCTCATCGAGTAGTTCTTCATATGCGATCGCGACGTCTAGATTCTCATCTGCACCTGAAATGGTGTCGTGTGTGCAGTTTGAGGAGGACTTAAATGGTGCATGAGAGTTTACCTCATCCTCTTCTCCTGCCACAAGACACTTTTCAGCATCTTCTTCAAGTTCTAAGGCCATGATGCCGCTTCATCGTCTGATGAATCCATGAAGGAGTCGACTTCATCTGAGTCGTCTGAGAGTTCACCGACAATGTATGCTTGACGCTTCTTGATGAACTTCTCCCTTCGAGCTTTTTGTGATGCTCTCTCAGCTATACTGAGCTCAGGAAAGTCGTATTGATAGTGTCCTGGCTTCTTACAGTTGTAGCAGGAGGTGATTTTGCTTTCTTTGCTCTCACTGTTTTTCGACTGAGCTGAATCCTCCTGTTTCCTGCAATCAGAAGTATGCGGTTCGGGAGTGCTCTTAGGTGTATATTAAGACTTACTCTTTGAGTCTCTGACGACTCTAGAGAGCTTTCTGCGCCTCTCCTTCTCCTTCTGATACTTCACGACAAGCAGTGCATATTTCTTAGTTAGGTTTCCTTCTTATAGATCACTGATTGAAGGCTCAGCCTTGCTAGATGCGGGAGCTGCTGTGCTGACTCATGCTCTGAAAGTATGGTCGATCTGAGTGTCAGCTTCAGCTCTCTGCTTCCTTTGGGATAGGTCAAACTCGAACTCCTCAGCTTTTAATTCTGAAAATATTCGAGTAGGAGAAACAATATCAAGATCAGAATGTATAAGCAAAGTAGCAAATAGAGTCCAATGTCCGTCCGGCAGTGCTCTCAAGATTATGAGATTCATCTCTCGGTTGGAGAATGTATTTCCCAGCCCGTTGATAGTGTTCATCAGATTCGTAAATCTGACGTTGAGATCTTCAATCGTGTCGCCAGGCATGAGAGACAGATTCTCCAGCTTCTGAAGTTCCAGCGCTAGTTTGTTAGCTTTGATCTTATGAGTCCCCCGACTCAGTAGCGCCATAGCATCCCAGAATTCCTTGGCGGACTTGCAGTCCTAAACTCTTCCGAGATAGGAGTCGCTCAGGGTGGTCAGTATGGCATTTATGGCAACCCGGTCTAGATTGTGAAGCTACTTCTCTTCAGGAGTGAAAAGGCTTCTGTCTTTGGGGATCTTCTTTCCGGTCACCATGCCTCCTCCTTGTGCTGGATCCTGGGTTTCGACTCTATTAATCATAAGAACGATAGGTCCGTCTTCCAAGACCTCTGTCATGCTATCGTGGAGGGAAGTCAGATGAACTTCCATTTTGACTCGCCATACCCCGTAGTTCTTTACTGAGAACATGGGTACCATCCTGATTCCTGACATATCAGACATTTTAAATAGTGATATGAATGAAGAATGATTTGCAGTGAAAACGTTTTTAGGATCCGTTCAAGTAGACCAGTTTTAGATAACAAGAGTCTTAGAGAACTCCCGCTCTTATACCAATTGTTGGTTCTGAGATAAACGTTCATGTGTAGAGGGGGGGTGAATACACCTGAAAACTTTTTCATCTAAAAACGCGAACAGTCCTATTCAGGATAGTGTCTTGCTAAATAAATTCAGTAGACCAGAGTGGACAGAGTGACTGACTATACTGAGGCCTGCTAGCTGACTGATGTCAGAATTCAGTACCGTTCAGTAAAAGTTTAGTAGAGTGCGGAAATGTGTAGGCCCAATTCAGTTGAGTTAGAAAAATGTTTTATTAAAGCTGTTTCAGTATATTAGTGCAATCTTTTAAGCTTTGCTGAAACACAGTTGAATGATTTTTAAAGATATTTTCAGTATGAACAGAAATCAATGTAACAGTAAAACAAAACACAGAACACAACGATTTTAAAGTGGTTCGAATATCAACAATCATACGTCCACTGTCTCGAAAAGATCAGGAGGCTATTTTATTATACTGAGTTAGTCTCAGTCGGTTTGTGCACTGGACAAACACTGGTCTTGAGGATTATACTGAGCAAATCTCAGTTTACAAGTATCAAACTGAAGTGTTTGACAAACTCTCCAACTATGAAGGAGTTCTTTACAAGTAAGAACAGTTCAAGGATGAACTCCTTCGATCTAAGCTATGGATATATTCAACTGAGCTTAGGTTAGAGGGAAGGGAACAAGAAAGTGGCTTCTAGAATGACGAACAGTGAGGAATAAGCTTCTCTGGGTTCGTGTTCGATCACTTGCATACTAGAGGCTTTGAATCTAATTCAGCTTGGTTCCCTTTGAACAAGAATGTCGCCTTTCGCTTGAAGTAATTCTCTAAAGATCTTGCAGAAAGCTTAAGTCAGTAAGAATTTGCTCGTAATCGCTCGTGTGTGTTCTTGGTGTCGTTGTGTGCTTCGATTTGATTTCTTCCCTCTATTTATAGAGGTGAACCATGGAAAGATCCGTTGGAGATGAAGATCCATGTGTCACTCTCTTTTGGGTAGCTAACGGCTCTTTCAAAGAAATCTGGCAGAGTCTTTTCCCTACATTTCTGGAAATAAGTTGACCTGCAGCTTTAATCAGAACTTTGACAGCTGGCTGCTCGTCATTGGTCAAGGTGTAGAAAGCAGTTGAGACACACAAACATCAAGGAAGATCTGAAGCTGACTTCTTTGTACCTCGTATGACTCTACTGATTTAACATATAGGATCACTGACAGTCAAAGAGACTATCTTGCCGTTGTTGAGTCTAACCTTGGTTCAGTAGTATACTCCTGCGGAGTGCAACTCTACTAAAGGTCAACTCTGAGTTCAGTGAAATTCTCCTGCTGAGTCCAGTTCCACTGACTCCTTTCAGTATGCTGCTCCTGCTGAGTCCAGCACTACTGAGTACGAATACCTCTCAGTATCCTGCTCCTGCTGAGTCCAGCACTACTGAGTCTTCACTCCATGGTACTGAGGCTGATAGTCTACTGAAGAGTCAGCAGACATAACTGAGTGCCTGAACCATGCTGAAAGAATGTCTACTGAGTCTGAAACTCTCAGAGACAAAGGCATAACTATTACAACTCAATGGTTCACTAATCAAATTAGGGTTTGGGATCATTCAAATCTTCTAACAGATATACTACTGAATCATCTCCCAACAAACATTATGTTTGATAGTGAATACACCTTTAACCCTAACATCAACATCAAATGAGTTCATATCCTTAACAGAAGTTATGTTCTTAAAGCAATAAACATTAACTGCAGCAACCCATTCTTCTTGAACAATTTTAAAGATTGTGTTTGAATATATTGAAGCGGCATTTTTCTCAATAGGCAAGTATGTCTCCAAATCTGGGAACCTCGTCCCATCTGCACTATTCAATTTATCACTTAAATGTCTCTGAGCTTCCATAGCACTAGTAAAATTCAAATAAAATAAAGACATGTGAGCTCTCATGTTAAGAAACTTACTGAAGAAGTGATTCTCACTCTTGGACAAGGATGTTGTTCGAAACAATCCACTCATTGGCACATCTCTAAAATACGATGGTAACCAATAAGTCCGTAGTTTAAATAACGTCGTGAACCACTCATGTTGTACCAACTCAAACTCTTGCATCACTTCTTTCCACTCTTGCTCAAATTGAGACGGCTGCAAATCATTAGACCACACAATAACATTGAACCTATTTTTGAATTCAGTATTGACTTTTGAAGAAGGTGGGATTTTATTTGCCACCTTAGACATTATGTGCAACATACTAAAGTGGTGATGAATATCAGGCAAAATATTTTGAATTGCAATCTTCATAGATAGGTCTTGATCAATAATAATCATCCTTGGACTCTTACCCATGCAATGTATAAACATGGATAATAACCATGAATAAGATTTTACATCCTCCCCAGACAACAATCCAACTCTAAAAGTAAGACACTTACCATGATTGTCTTTACCAGTAAATGGAACAAAAATCATGTTATACATGTCCAAATAAGATATATATTAATGTTATGTGTATTACATAATATTAATATGCATTAACATCAAGAAATCTTACGATATTAATTTTAAAAAAAGAACTGGCAGTATCAAATTTTCATTGTTATGCATAAACAATTATAAAGATTGTGTTGGTCCCGTGAGTAAACGTTCAGGTGTAGAGGGGGGGGGGGTGAATACACCTGAAAACAATTTCTCAACTTCAAACACGAACAGTCCTTTTCAGGAAAGCGCCGTACTGATCGAGTTCAGTAGACCAAATAAGCTATTCTGGATCGTGTGGCAGAGTGACTGACTTTGCCGAGGCACGCTAGGCGACTTGAGTCGAATTCGATCTGTTCGGCTAAAGTTCGATATCTTTGCGGAAATGTGTAGGCCCAAATTCAGTTGAGTTTAGAAAATGTTTTTAATAAAAATAGTTTCAGTAGTTAGTGCGATCGATTAACCTTTGCTGAAACTCAGTTGAATGATTTTAGAAAATTCTTTAAGTAAGATCAGTAATCAATGCAACAGTTAAAACAGAAAAACAAACACAGAACACAGGCAGTTTTTAAAGTGGTACGGACCCAACAATCCTACGTCCACTGTCCCGTAAGATCAGGAGGCTATGTGTTATACTAAGATAATCTCAGTTGGTTTGTACGCTGGACAAATACTGGTCTTGAGATTTATACTGAGCAAGTCTCAGTTTACAAAGGATCGAACTAAAGCGTTTGACAAACTCTCCAACTATGAAGGAGTCCTTTACAATAAGGATCAGTTCAGATATGAACTCCTTCGTCTAAGCTATGGATATGATCTGCTGAGCTTAGGTTAGAGGGACAGGGATCGAGAAGGTGGCTTCTAGAGCGATGAACGGTTAAGTATAGACTTAGGTTCGTGTTCAGTCGCTTGGATACTAGAGGCTTTATAACTCTGATTCAGCTTGGTTCCCTATGAGCAGGTATGTCATCTTTCGCCGGAGATTACTCTTTGAACTTCTTGCGGTAGACTTAGGTCATTTCGAGTTGCTCGTGAATGCTCGTGTGTTCTTCGATTTTCTAGGTTAGCTTCAATTTGAATTGTATCCCTCTATTTATAGAGCAGAGGCAAGGATAGATCAGTTGGAGACGACGATCCTTGTGTCTCTCTCTTTTGGGTAGCTAACGGCTCTTTCAAAGATTGGTGGCCGAGTACTTTCCCTCCATTTCTGGAAAGTTGTTGACTTGCAGCTTTAATCAGAAAGTAGACAGTTGACCGCTTGTCATTGGTCAAGCTTAAAGAAGGTAGGTGAGACAGAACAGACTTCAAGGTAGATCTGAAGCTGACTTCTCTCTTCCTCGTATGACTCTGCTGATTTAGACTTAGTAAATCCTGACAGTTTAGAGGACTGTTTGGCCGTTGCTGAGTCTGATCTATATTAACTAGCATGCTCCTGCTGAGTCAGCACTACTGAAGATCAACTCTGAGTTCAATGAACTACTCTGCCGGAGTTCGGTTCCATTGACCGCTTTCGGATATCTTGTTGTTCTTGAGTCCAAGATCACTGAGTCTTCTTCTTCTGGTACTGAGGCAGGTAATCTACTGAGCGCCTAAACCAAATGAAGAGTGTCTACTGAGTCTGAAACATCAGAGACAGAACAACACTTTATAACTGAATGGTTCATCAGTCAAAGTAGGGTTTTGCGATCTTCAAATCTTCAGCAATTATTCAAAGCACTGGGCTACTGACTTATCTCTCAACAGATTGTGAGAAGACTGAATCATCTCCCAACATTTTCCCCCTATTTGATGATGCCAAAACCTAACACTTTGACAATCAGAAACAGAGCTCCTTACAAGTATTACAAGTAGAATTAGTGAAGTTGTTCTTCAAGTCTTAGACTACTGAGGGAATCAGGGAAGAAATTTCAGAACCTATGCAGAAAAACTAATTAGCAATTTCTCCCATTCTAACAACATTTTCCATCATCTATAAGCAATCTAACAGACTAGAATCTAACTAGATAAAAACTGACAGAATAAATATAGTGAGTGTGTGAGTCAGTAATCACTTGAGTGATTTTGTGTGTTAAGCATAAAGACATACAAGGCCATATAGACAATGAGGATTTGTCAGGGCCGAACAACAGTGATGTTTTATATATATAAAGAACTTCAGTACAGATACATCAGCTGCTATTCTAAGAAAAATAGAACATAAGAGAAATACAGAAGCTATCTATCTCCTGAACTACTGAATCTTGTCTTTGAAGTCCTGTGATTTTGATTCAGGAAGAGGCAGTCCATACATTCTGTAAGTGATCTTCCTTAGCTTCAGTATCTCCGGCAAATCAGCAGGCTCATCTTCATCCAAGTGTCTTGCTTGGGCAGCATCCTTAATCTCCTTCTCAATTACCTCATAATGAACAGAGCCGTCAAGTTTCAGTAAGGGAGGCATGATCCTTGGAGCTGGGACTCTGACATCAATTTTATCGGCTATGGCCTTCAGAACTCTAGCAAATATCTCTGGGTCGGTCTTCAGAAGCCATTCAGCAAATGCAATAGACTTGTGCATCTCAGGCCAGTATCTCCAGAAATAGTATCTCTTGATGTAGTCCGCCTTCAGTGACTCCCACCTCTGAGTTCTTTCCCATGGCATCCATTCGTCCACTCTAGGCCATCTGTGAATTTTAAGGTCAGTAGGCTTCCTGAGTCTTCAGGAATCCTTTGGCTTGCTTCCTTCTCAGCCTTCAGCCTCAGAGCTTCTAGATCTGCCAATCTGAGCCTTTCTCTTGCTGCTTCTATTTGCCTTGGTTCTGCTCCTCTGTATAGATGCCTTTCCATCTGATCCCAAATTTCTTGCATTCCTAGCTCTTGTCTCTTCGGGGGGACATAAGAGGGTACATGTTCTTCTTCTTCTGAATCAGCAGGAGTAGATGATTTTTCCTTTGAAGTACTCTGCTGACCAGTTGTCTGCTGTTGCTGCTGCTCTTTTTCTTTTTCGTTGTCAGCCTCATCACTTAGCTTTAATTTTCTAGGAGGCAGCCTTGTACAAGGCTTCCTACCTCCTGCTGGGGCCTTAGTCTTACCTTTGGCTGGCTTTTTCTTTGACTTGTTAGCAGCCTCAGCCTCGGCAATTTCTCTGGCAAGTTTTTCATCAGCAGCTATCTGAGCTTCCTCCTCAGGAGTGATGTATCTTTTATTGTTCTTTGAGGGAGGAGTTGGAAGCTTCAGTATCTTCTTGCCTTTACCTTGCACTGGAGGAGGCAGAGGAACCTCTTCCTCTTCTGAGTCCTCTTCTGCATACCCAGCAATCTCCTTGATTATATCACTGAGAGTCTGGGTTGCTTGAGTAGCAGAGTCCTTGGGTCCTGAGCCGCTTGGGCCAGTCTCAGCAGGCACTACATCTCCTGTTGCTGAGACACCCTAGGCTTTGCCTTGTGCAGTCTGAGTAGAGGAACAAGTGGGAGTAGATTGCTGACTCTGAGTAGCTCCAGTCACTTTCCTTACTCCTTTAGCAGTATCTTTTCTTTCCCTTCGGTTATCTTCAGTTTTCCTTCCCCCTTTTTGGCATCAGCAAATAAGCCAGGGGTGGGAATCTGCACCTTCTTATCCAGACTCTTGTAGGCTGCTGAAAGGTCGTCTAATGCGTACTGCAACTTTGTGAGTCTCTCATGTAGTTCGTTTCTCTCCTCAGTAAGTTGTTCGTTGTACTTCTTGTGAGAGGCGTCTGCTGCTTTTTGGATATCTTGCAACTTCTGATCCACTTTTGATTCCATAGCCTTCTGAATAGATTGGATTCTGAGCTCGGAGGCCTAGGAGATGGAAGAGACAAATGCAGTGTGAGCTGACTGGGCAGCCTTGTAATCTTCCAGAAGTTTTGCTTGGCCAGCCTCCATCAACTTCAGTTGCTCTTCGAAGTTGGCTCGTTGAGTGGCGAGTGCTTCAGTTAGGATCGTTGAGAAGTCGGGGGCAGGCGTATTCTGAATGGTCGTTCTGAGCCCCTTGATCTCTGCACTCTGAGCCTGAGTGGTCTGCTTCCACGTCTTGTGGACGGCACGGGCGAGGAGTCTGTTCTGCGTTCCTTGACTCCTCAGGGCCCTGGCCACTGACTTCGATCGTCGGCTTTTAGGGTTAGGCACTACCTCGAACGTAGACTCAAGTAAGAGCTGGGCTAGTTCTGCAGATTTTGAGGTACCAGCCTCCGATTGACCTGGTCCAAGGATGCTGAGAGGTGGTTCAGCAGTAGAGGTTGGAGCATCCTAGTCCAGTTGAGTACCCTCATCAGGCTTCTCAGGGCCTGAATCATAGGGTGGGTCCTGACCATCGGGGTCAGACACCCATCTGAGGGTGTCGTTGCTAATGTAGGTTGGCGATCATTCAGCAAAGCTAGCATGGCAGCCATCAAGTCATCTAGGAAACAAATGTCTGAAGGCTCGGAGTAGCCTATCTTGTCCCTTATCATCAGCTCCTCCTCGTGGAGCTATTCACAGGAGTGGTGTTTGATCAGCTTATTCAGGGTAGACCACTCCTGGAACCTGATCAGCATATGGAGTCTAGCCTGCCTTGCTAGTATGATGAGGTCAGTATGGCTTGTTATCTCCGGAATATGTTCAGCTATCTCTCGGGAGGCTCTTGATTGCAGAGCTGATGCCTCCATCCCGATCGATTCTGACTCAGAAGCAGTCTCAGAATCTTCTACTTCAATGGGAGACTGCTGCTTCTCAGCAGACGGAATGCTGCTTAGTGGAGGAACATCCAAGGGGTTCTCAGTCGTAGGAACCTATTCAGCTTCGACCCCTTGGTCCACTGTCTCAACTCGTTCAGTGGAGACGGCCTTCTCTACTGATTGGGTTTTCTCTGAGGACTCAGCCTCATCCCTCAGCTGCAGAGGTGGTTCAGCCACAACCTCTGGTACGACCTCACTGACTTTCTTCAGTTTCTTGGTCGGCGTCTTGGGAGTAGATTTTGGAGGTGACCTCTTCTTCGTAGGAGTCGAGGTCTTCTGAGTTCCTGACTTGGGATCAGCAGGCCCTGTCCCAATCTACTGAAGGGCCGCTGCCCTGCTCTGGAATCTGACTTTCTTTGGATTGAAATATAATTTGTCAGCATATACCATATTGTCAGCTCCGCAGAGGTCTTCTATCATGACAGATAGTTTTGTGCCGTATAGCAATTTTCCCTTGACTGACAGGCAGTTGTCTGAGCGATCGAACTTGGCAGCCTGAGTCATAAACTCCTTTAGGAAGAATTCTGCCCAGATGATATTTGCATGATCATGAATGGCCATCATAAGCTGAATCTTCAGTCTTGAAACTTGGTCAAACGAGCCGGCCTGATTCGTCAGAATCTGAGTCACTATGTATGCAAGAGCTCGATACTGCGGAAGCATAGCGTTCTTTGGGAAGGTAGCTTGGAATGTTGTAGGCTTCCCGCAGAATACTTCCAGATACTCATCCATGAGGTCGTGCTTATAGCCTACTGTGGTGAACCCTTCGCTTGGAAGTTGGAAGCTTCGCTGAAGCGCTTCCTTGATGGACATCAGCTTAATCTCAGAAACGATGTGAGCGGGGTCTCCAAAAATATGGGTGACACATCTGCATCGGATGTCCCCTTTTACTGACTCGGAGTTCAGATACAGTTGAGCTATCGGGCGAGGGAGGAAGTATGATGGCTTCCTAGACATGAACTTCTCCAGACCAGTCGCCCTCAGCGAATCAAAGATTTCCACCATGAAATCTAGATTGCAGGAGTCAAACTCCATCATCGGCTCGAACAAGACACGATCCTTCTCGAGGATCTCTTTCATGTTCGCCGGAACCATAACATCTCTTCCTGCCATATTTAGTAATCTGCAAGGACAAGAAATCAGTATCGAACGAAAAATATTAAAATTATCATATACGATACTGGATGATCATGAAAGATTTACCAAAGATTTTCTGAGAGTTTTGAAAATGAGTTTGCAAGGAGTTCGAGTTTTTCTCAGAAAACTTAAGGTTTGTAAAGATTGTAGAGTGAAAATGGCGGTTTCTAACTTTGAACGTGCTTATATATGTTAAAGAAGATGAATAGTTAAAAAATCCACGGTTCAGTTTCAAATAGCTTTTGAGATGGACGGCTAGGATTTAATGTTATAAAATAGGTAATGATCAATTTAGCCGCCTAAGTCAAAATACAGTTGTAAATAGCTAAAGAAGTAACTTGATACGACATGCATTAAATGCGTCGCAGAGTTCAGCATGCTTTACATAAAATGTCGTGTATTTATTGTAAACCGTTGTATTAAATGACATTTTCTAAGGCATTGAATACGAAGCTGAATCTAAATCATAAATGCACATAATATTTCATTGGCTACTGAGTAGAGATACGCAAACCTGTCAGCTGAACATCGTAGTCAGCTGATACCTCGTGTAGAGGGTTGCTGAGTCTCTACGTACTGAATTTACTCAGTACTAAGAGTGAACATTTCCCCTTGCTGAATGCTCCTCTCCTGAATCCACTTACTGACTGGAGTCAGTAGGGTCCAGCAGACCTAGCTCTACTGAAAGTTCTCTGAATCTGGCTTCAGCTAGAGGCTTGGTCAGAATATCTGCCCTTTGATGGTCAGTATAGATCTTTTCCATCCTGATATCCTTCTTTTCGACATGATCACGAATGAAGTGGTGTCTGATGTCCACGTGCTTGCATCTTGTATGAAGTACAGGATTTTGAGTGATTGCAATTGCACTAGTGCTGTCGCAGAAGATCGGTACTTCGTTCTGAATAACATTATAGTCGCGTAGCTGCTGTCTCAGCCAAAGGATTTATGCGCAGCAATTTCCGGTAGCCATGTATTCAGCTTCAGTAGTTGACGTCGCTACTGAATGCTATTTCTTTGAAAACCACGAAATTAGCTTACTGCCAAGGAACTGACACGTTCCAGAAGTTGACTTTCGGTCAATTCTACATCCTGCATAGTCAGCATCAGAATAACCAGTTAGTTCATTATTATCATCAGCTAGATACCATAAACCCATGTCAGGTGTTCCTCTGAGATAGAGGAGAATCTTCTTTGCTGAGTCCATGTGACTCTGCTTAGGATTCGCCTGAAAACGAGCGTAGACACCTACAACATAAGTTATGTCAGGTTGAGTAGTTGTTAGATATAATAATGAACCAATAATAGCACGAAATTCAGTATGGTCTACTGATACTCCCTCTTTATCAAGATCGATTTTTATGTTCGTGTTCATCGGGATCTTGATTGGTTTGCCGGATGTGCAACCGAACTTCTTGATGAGGTCTCGAGTGTATTTGCTTTGATTGATGAACGTTCCCTTCTCAGATTGTTTGACTTGAAAACCGAGAAATAGTTCATCTCTCCCATCATTGACATCTCGATTTTATCCTTCATCATTTTCTCAAACTGCTGACACATAATGACGTTCTTCGATCCGAAGATTATGTCATCTACGCAGATCTGCACAAGTAGGATATCGTCTTCCAGTCGAATGCTGAATAATGTGCGGTCTATTGTGCCTTTCAGAAAACCTTTCTGAAGAAGAAACTCAGACAGGGTATCGTACCAAGCCCTAGGTGCTTGTTTTAACCCGTACAGAGCCTTTCTGAGTCTGTAGACCTGATGTTCCTACTGAAAGCCGGGAGGCTGTTCTACATAGACTTCTTCTTTCAGCACGCCGGTCAGGAACGCAGACTTCATATCCATTTGATAAACTCTGAATCGCTGATGTGTTGCGTAAGCTAGGAATAGTCTGATTGCTTCCAATCTTACAACTAGAGCGAAAGTTTCATCGAAATCTATTCCCTCAGCTTGACAGTAGCCTTTTGCCACGAGTCTTGCTTTGTTCCTTACTATAACGTTGTTTTCATCTCGCTTGTTCTTGAAGACCCATTTAGTTCCAATCACATGCTGATGCAGGGGTCTGTCAACAAGCTCCCATATTTCGTTTCTCGTGAACTGATTCAGCTCCTCCTACATGGCTATGATCCAATCAGCGTCCTTAAGTGCATCCTCAACTGACTGAGGTTCTTCGGTAGACAAGAAGCAGGAATATAATGCGCTTTCTCTCTGACAGAATCTGGATCTTGTCTTTACGCTTGCTAAAGGATCTCCAATAATCAAATCAGAAGTGTGAGCGTCCAGCCACGATCTATGATGTTTCAATTCTTCATCTGAGATTTGTTCAACACGGATAGGAGGTGAGTTAGACATTTCAGTTGTACTATTCTGAGATTGAAGCAATTCACTTACTAGAGTTGGGTCTACTGAGTCACCAGGTTCAGGGGCATTTAGCTCAGGAACTTCATTTGTTCCCCCTGAATTATTATCCTCAGTAGAGGTCTCAGTTACCACTTGGGTTTCTTCATCAATCTGAGTTACCTGGGATTGACTTTGTTCAGTAGAGTCAATCTGTTCGGCTACTTCTGCTGCTGGCTGAGATTCAGTTGTCTTATCTTCAGTTTCTTCATCTGAATCATCATCCCAACACAGCTAGATCTTTTCAACTTTATCTTTCAGGCTCAGATCCTATAGCTGCTTACTGATGTCCTCAGATTCTGGTTTAGAGTTCCTGCTTCTGTCTTCAGTAGCAAACTCATTAAAAACAACATAAGGGCTTTCCTCCACGCAAAGGGTCCGATAGTTAAAGACTCTGAAGGCTTTGCTGACCCGGGAGTATCCTAAGAAGACTCCCTGGTCTGACTTCCTATCAAAAGTCTTCAACTGATCCTTCCCATTATTATGGATAAAGCATGAACACCCAAAAATATGGAAAAGATAAAGAAGGCTTCCTCCCGTTCCATAATTCATATGGTGTCTTCTTATGCTGCTTTGTCAGTAGGGATCTGTTCTGAGTGTAACATGCAGTGTCAGTAGCTTCTGCCCAGAATTTGGTTGGGAGTCCTTCAACGTATGATACTCTTGGAACTGTTGCGGTTCCAATGTTGAGTGTTCCATAGCCTCTGGTATAGCCTTTTGCATTGTCTCCAAACTCGATTCGGGGTCCTTCTTCAGTAGTATAATTCTTCAGTAGGTCCTTTTGGTATGTCATATGTCTTGAGCATCCGTTGTCCACATACCAAAGGTCCTTGTGCACCTACAAAACATAATTATATTTAGGTACCCTTTATTTTTTATTATGGGTCCTTAGATGTTAGTTTTGGAAACCCAGATATGTCTTACGACCCTGGTGGTCTTAGACAGTTTCTTCCCACTTAGATCAACATACTTGACCACTGGACTGGTCGATGCTGACTTCTGAGGCTTTACAGGTTCAGGAGTCCTGATCTTCTGAGTGGGTGGACTGCTGACCTTTGCCTTCTACACGGATTTCTTCTTCTTCTTCTGACTCTTAGGTCCTCTTCTGACTATAGGATCATAGTTGTATGACCCATACTGAGCTGGATGTGTCAACTGCGGAGGTCCATATTGATCAGCCCACTTTGCTTTGCTAGTTCCCCCTTGACTGAACTGGGGTGATTTGGTACTGATCTTCTTGTCAGAATGCTGATAGCTGGGATGAGGTGCCTTCATCTTTTGTTTGTTCTTCGCTAGGGGGTTCAGAATCTCTGCGTTGATGGTCTCCCCTTGAACAAATCTATCCGCTAGCCAATTTTCTGAGCGTACGGGGGCAGATAAGGAGGCTTCATGGTTGAATCCAAGTCCCTCCTTGCAGTGCTTAGGCTTGTTGCTTGCTAGCATCGCCTCAAACTTCTTTTCGGCGCCCATGTACCGCTCTATCATCAGGTTCCTCCAGACATCATCACTTTTCTTCAGTAGTTCATGCTCGATCTGAAGTCCTGACAACTCTTGCTTCAGTAGACTCAGTTCAGTATCTTTCTGAGTCAAGTCATTGGTCAGTACTGAGATCTGATTTTCTTGAGGTTGAGACTTGGCCATCAGAGAGTTTATCTCCTCCCTGAGTCTCAACACAAGTCCTTCTGACTCAGTAGCAACCTGACTCTCCTGAGGAAGTCTCTGATTCTCCACTTTCAGGGTATCCAACTCCTGAAGAGTCTTACTGAGCTGCAGACTCATCTGAATCTGCTCGTCTAGTAGTTCTTCATATGCGATTGCGACGTCCAGATTCTCATCTGCACCTGAAATAGTGTGTTGTGTCTAGATTCTCATCCTCTTCTCCTGCCATGAGACACTTTTCAGCGTCTTCTTCAAGCTCTACGGTTATGAATGTCGCTTCATCGTCGGATGAATCCATGAAGGAATCAACTTCATCTGAGTCGTCTGAGAGTTCACCCGCAATATATGCTTGTCGCTTCTTGATGAACTTCTCCCTTCCAGCTTTGTGTGCTGCTCTTTCAGCAGTACTAAGCTCAGGACAATCATACTGATAGTGTCCTGGCTTTTTGCAGTTGTAGAAGGTAGTGACTCTCTCTTCTTTGCTCTCGCTATCTTTCGACTGAGCTGAGTCCTCCTGTTTCCTGCATTCAGAAGTATGTGAGTCAGGAGTGCGCTTAGGTGTAAATTCAGTCTTACCCTTGGAGTCTCTGACGACTCTTGAGAGCTTTCTGCGCCTCTCCTTCTCCTTTTGATACTTCACGGCAAGCAGCGCGTACTTCTTAGCTAGGTTTCCTTCTTGTAAATCACTGAGTGAAGGTTCAACCTTGCTAGAGTATGGAGTTGCTGTGCTGACTGATGCTTTGAAGGCATGGTCGACTTGGGTGTCAGCTTCAGCTCGCTGCTTTCTTTGAGGTAGACTAAACTCGAACTCCTCAGTTTTAAGTTCTGAAAAGATATGGTCAGGAGTAACAATATCTAAATCAGAATGTCTCAGTAAAGTAGCAAAGGGAGTCCAATGACCGTCTAGCAGTGCCCTCAAAATCTTGAGATTCATCTCTCGGTTGAAAAATGTCTTTCCCAGCCCGTTGATAGAGTTCATCAGATCCGTGAATCTGACGTTGAGATCTTCAATGGAGTCACCAGGTATGAGAGACAGTCTCTCCAGCTTCTGAAGTTCCAGCGCTAGCTTGTTCGCATTGATCTTCTAAGTCCCCCGACTCAGTAGCGCTAGAGCATCCCAGAGTTCCTTGGCGTACTTGCAGTCCTGAACTCTCCCGAGATAAGAATCGCTCAGAGTGGTTAGTATGGCCTTTCTGGCGACCCGGTCTAAGTTGTGAAACTTCTTCTCCTCAGGGGTAAAGAGACTTCTGTCTTTAGGGATCTTCTTCTCGGTCACCATTCCTCCTCCTTGTGCTAGGTCCTGGGTTATGACACTATCAACCATAGGAACGATAGGTCCGTCCTTCAGTACATCTGTCATGCTGTCGTGGAGGGAAGTCAGATGTGCCTCCATTCTGACCTGCCATACTCCATAGTTCTCTACTGAGAACATGGGTACCATTCTGATTCCTGACATATCAGACATAGTAGATAATGATATGAATGAAGAATGATATGCAATGAAAACATTTTCTGGATCTGTTCAAGTAGACCAGTTTCAGAATAACAAGAGTCTTAGAGAACTCCTGCTCTGATACCAATTATTGGTCCCGAGAGTAAACGTTCAGGTGTAGAGGGGGGGGGGGGATGAATACACCTGAAAACAATTTCTCAACTTCAAACACGAACAGTCCTTTTCAGGAAGGCACCGTACTGAGCGAGTTCAGTAGACCAAATAAGCTGTTCTGGATTGTGTGGCAGAGTGACTGACTTTACTGAGGCTTGCTAGCTGACTTGAGTCAGAATTCAGTACCGTTCAGCTAAAGTTCAGTATAGTGCGGAAATATGTAGGCCCAAATTCAGTTGAGTTTAGAAAACGTTTTTAATAAAACAGTTTCAGTAGTTAGTGCGATCGATTAAGCTTTGCTGAAACTCAGTTGAATGATTTTAGAAAATTCTTTCAGTATGATCAGTAATCAATGCAACAGTAAAAACAGAAAAACAAACACAGGACATATGCAGTTTTTAAAGTGGTTCGGATCCAACAATTCTATGTCCACTGTCCCGAAAGATCAGGAGGCTATGTATTATACTGAGATAGTCTCAGTTGGTTTGTACGCTGGACAAATATTGGTCTTAAGATTTATACTGAGCAAGTCTCAGTTTACAAAGGATCAAACTAAAGCGTTTGACAAACTCTCCAACTATGAAGGAGTCCTTTACAATAAGGATCAGTTCAGATATGAACTCCTTCGTCTAAGCTATGGATATGATCTGCTGAGCTTAGGTTAGAGGGATAGGGAACGAGAAGGTGGCTTCTAGAGCGATGAACGGTGAAGTATAGACTTAGGTTCGTGTTCAGTCGCTTGGATACTATAGGCTTTATAACTCTGATTCAGCTTGGTTCCCTATGAGAGGTATGTCATCTTTCGCTGGAGATTACTCTTTGAACTTCTTGCGGAAGACTTAGGTCGTTTCGCGTTGCTCGTGAATGCTCGTGTGTTCTTCGATTTTCTAGGTGAGCTTCAATTTGAATTGTATCCCTCTATTTATAGAGCAGAGGCAAGGATAGATCCGTTGGAGACGACGGTCCTTGTGTCTCTCTCTTTTGGGTAGCTAACGGCTCTTTCAAAGATTGGTGGCAGAGTACTTTCCCTCCATTTCTGGAAAGTTGTTGACTTGCAGCTTTAATCAGAAAGTAGACAGCTGGCTGCTTGTCATTGGTCGAGGTTAAAGAAGGTAGGTGAGACAGAACAGACTTCAAGGTAGATCTGAAGCTGACTTCTCTCTTCCTCGTATGACTCTACTGATTTAGACTTAGTAAATCCTGACAGTTTAGAGGACTGTCTGGCCGTTGCTGAGTCTGATCTATATTCAGTAGCATGCTCCTGCTAAGTCGGCTCTACTGAAGATCAACTCTGAGTTTAGTGAACTACTCCTGCTGAGTTCAGTTCCTCTGACTCCTTTCGGATATCTTTCTCTCTTCGAGTCCAAGATCACTGAGTCTTCTTCTTCTGGTACTGAGGCAGGTAATCTACTGAGCGCCTGAACCAAATGAAGAGTGTCTACTGAGTCTGAAACATCAGAGACAGAACAACACTTTACAACTGAAAAGTAGGGTTTTGGGATCTTCAAATCTTCAGCAAATATTCAGAGCACTGAATCATCTCCCAACAGATTGATTTGATAGGTTCGGCGTTATTTACTTGCCATCTGCATTGTTAATGCAAAAACAATGCATATGAATATAGTTTAAAAATAATAAAAAAACCAAACCGGTTTGTAGACTATGTTGTGTCGAAGGAGATTGAATCACCGAATAGTCTATAATTCTCAATAGACATTGGATCAACCCAGAATACCCGTCTAAGTCTGTCGCCTTCATCGACATAATACTTGAAGTAGAAATCAGGACAGAAATCGTGTTTCATCTTCAATTTATCAACTAATATTTGGGCATTAGCACCTTCAACATAAAGACGAAGATCACGATGAAAATTCTTGAAGTCAACACCATCACAACCAACACTGTCGTAATTGCCAACCAATTCCTTGAACATCCTGAAAGATTTCATAGGCCCTACATTTGCTCTGGCACAACTTAATACAAAATCTTTATGTACTGAGCTCAACTTTCTATTATACTTCATGAATTGTTTGAACTTATTATATACCAATGGATGCGAGTGTCCCTCCTCAAATAATGCCACAACATAACCCTCGCCAGCCTTGAAAGCAAAGATAACACGTGCCAAACATGATGATCTAGATGACATGTGCCTTTTTTTTCACTTTACTAGACTCCGACCTGTTTGCAAAGTCGCCATCTTCAACAAATTTTTCACCTTGCGTATTGCATAAAACGTATCTTCGTATGATTGTCCCATCCTAATCTCTATAAGATTCCTCAGCTGCATTTAACGTTTTAAACTTTTGGCCAAGATAATGCTTCAATTCTGCAGCACATTCAGGAACATATATAATATCGGATTCGTCATTTGAATGATTGTCCTCATGATGATCTACTGATCCTAAAAATATTAAAAAAGCAGTAGAATGAATTGAAAACTTAGAAAAAAATATATTACCAGAATTTATGCAAAGTAGTTATGCATTTACATACTAATAATCATGAATAAAGAACAATTTAATTAGATAAATGCTTTAAAAAAATAGCCTAACTTAATTAGGCCATATGAATACATTCTGACGATGCAACTAAAATTATAAAATATTAATTGAATTAATTTTAAACCATTATTATATTTATACCGACACACAGATTCCTAATGCATTTTAAATAGTCACTTAATGCATAAAGTTTAATGCATTCGTTTATTTTCTTAAAATGCATTAAAATTGTTTTCAATGGATATGCATTTCACACATGCATGTACACATACCACAAAAAAACAATGCAAAAAAACAACTTTAAATGCATCAAAATAATATTGATTTCAGTTTAATATACATTTGCAAGACCCCACATAAATCGGTTAAATAATTAGAAATTATCAGACGCAAGAGAGAGAAACATAAATTAATTCATCAGTTTTAATATTCACGCAGATTGAAAACTACTAATTCTCAGATTTGAAACTATCATACGCAGATTGAAAACTATTAATTCGCATGTTCACGCAGATTGAAAATTTGGTTGGAACTTGGACGAAAATATAGAGGGTGAAAATACCTGAAGAATGCATTGAAACCACAGACGACGTCGAATTTCAGAAAGTTGAAAACCTAAGATAATCTTTATTTTCAATCAGTAAGAAATGAAGCGAATAAAACTTTCGTTTCTCTACTTCTGTGGAGTTATAATCATAATATAAAATGTATTGAAAAGATATGTTACTAAAAATAAAACAACAATTACAAAATTATCCTCTTAATATGTAGTAGATTTAATATAATCAATTTATATCTACTTAATAACAATCATAGATTGAAATAAATCTAGGAATCAAAAAGTTCTTAGTTCTTATTTAAATCTATAGTTCTCATAAAATCCCTTCCATCTATATATATATATATATATATATATATATATATATATATATATATATATATATATATATATATATATATGTGGATCCCATATGAAGGCTTCTTAATGTAAGAAATAAGAAGGATTTATATCCTTAGATTAATATCTAATGAATGGATTAGATTTTTTGTGATCTTAATCTTCAAAAAAATCATTTAAAAAAAAAGGGTATATTTGTCAATAGAATAATGCATATTGGCAGTCTTATTAAAACCCTATCATTATATTAACACAATCACTAATAATTAGAAAACCCTTGCAGACAGAATCTGAAAGAAGGCGAAGAAGGAGATATTGGAGAATAAAGGTTGCAGCGCCAGATATTGGAGACGGAAATACACACTGAAGTAGAAAGACTTGCAGACACAATCTGAATAGAGAACAATACGGTAAGTTTTTATTTTTTTATGAGTATTGATGTTTGATTTTTTCCGTTTGCCAAAAAAGAATATTGGATTGATGTTTGATTTTTTCCGTTTGCCAAAAAGAATAAAAGGATTATTGATGTTTTGAGTTCAAAATTGATGTTTTGAAGGTGGAAAAAAGGAAATCCCTTTCGACCTTAAAAGGATTTTTAAAGGTTTCTTTTTTTTTTTCTTTAGTTCAGCATTGGTGATTTGATTTTGTGCATATATATATATATATATATATATATATATATATATATATATATATATATATATTATTTTTTTTGCATATGTGTTATTAATTTTCTGCATATTTGTGTTTAATGTACGCATATACAATTTGATTATGTGCTAAGGTTGACAATTTTGGACACTAAAGCATTGGGAATCACACTAAAAACATGATGAATGAAGGTTAGTATCAAAACTTATTTTTTATTAATTTTCCTGCATATGTTTGAACAATATTCTGCTTACGTGTATATAATTTTTTGCATATGTGGTTTCGATGTTATGTATATGTATGCTCAATTTTATGCATATGTATCTATAATTTTCTGCATATGTATGTTTTGTGTTATGCATATGTTTGTGAGTTATAGTTCTAAAGTATATAATATGAATAATTTTTTTTATAAATGAATATTTTAACACACTTAATTAAAAATCTCCTCTACATAATTATTGTGGAAAATACCAAGCCAGCCGTATTAACCAACAGAATATGCATACCAGACTAATTTCAATTAATTGTCTTTCAAATATTATTTATTTTTTATGCTTTTACTTATAAATATGTTGACATGTTTCGTCTAAATATGCATATCCTTTCAAATAGTAATGCACAATTCTATTTATTCGTATGCATTTAAATATGTTAATTTTTTCTGCATATGTTTACACAATATTCTGCTTACGTGTATATAATTTTTTGCATATGTGGTTTCGATGTTAAGCATATGTATGCTCAATTTTATGCATATGTATCTATAATTTTCTGCATATGTAGGTTTGATGTTATGCATATGTTGTCCATCTCCATTCTCCAGAATCAGTCAATTTAAATTTAAATTCTATTCATTCATAGTAATTTAAATTTGTGAAATTTTTCTACAAATGTTTGCACAATACTCTGCTTACATGTATGTAATTTTTTGCATATATGGTTTAGATGTTATGCATATGTATGTTCAATTTTATGCATAGGTATCCTTAATTTTCTGCATACGTGGATTTGATGTTATGCATATGTATTTGACAAATTATTATTTTTTTAAGGATGTAAAAAGAAAAAACATGACATAGTCCAAAGGAGGAAACAGAAAATGGATGCTAAGGACGATGACTTTGAAGATAACGACGATAGAAAAAAAAAATGAGAAGCAGTAATGATATAAAGGAGTGTGTTGAAATCAAAAAGTTCAAAAACATTGATGAGAAGATGTATCCACATTTAATCAACAGATGTTGTCCTACGTCTTTAGTGCAGGCCATCCAACAACTAAATCCAATCCAAATGGAGGAAGTGAAACAAATGGGTTTTGAACCTATTTTGGACCTCAAAATAACCAGGCTCCCAAACCAGCTTATATACTGGTTGGTAGACAACTTCAAAGCACGAAGTTGTGAACTACTACTTGCACGACAACAAAGAGTTCCTATACTTGAGAGTGATGTGGTAAGGGTCTTTGGGTTCCCAAGGGTGAATTTGGTGTTTGAAAATAAGAAAACAGAGAGTGAACAAGAATTCCTTGACAGACATATACCTTATGCGCCATATGGAAACCATTATGGGAGAAGTGGCAAAGTGGAATACTGGAATTGCACAACGAAGTATGAAGCAAATAAGGTTGTTGCGAGTCCGTTACTGTGCTACAATTGTCAACTTTAAGAAAAATGCTCTTGGCGAAACAATGACTTTTCAATCCGAATATCACTATCAAAGCAAATCAAAAGAAGAAAAAGATGCATTAGAGAATCTGTTGCTTGGTCTATATTGATGAATACCAAATAGCTAGTGATATATATTGACGTGAATTGGAGTTTTGCTTAAATACTTTAGTTTTACGTTGTTTCTTGATGATATTACTATAATGAATATTTCTTAGTTTTTACTTTGTTTTTGTCAATACACTGGTGTACTAGAATGATGTCTAAAATTTCTATAAATGAACTACTGTAAAAATATGCATAACTTATTTGTTAGTTATGCATGTATTAGCTTTTAAAAAATGGGAAGTTGTTGAAAACACATGAAATATATAAATAAAAGATATAAGCTACTAAAATATGCATAAGACTAAAACAAATATGCATGTTTTCGAAGGAAAAAAAATTAATTGTTTAGTTTAAGAAACATAAGGGACAAATTATAAAATCAAAAATTTATAATACATAGGATACGCATATCCAATAAAGCATACATGCATGTTGCGAGAAAATATTATTAGCTTATGGAAACTAATCATTTCATTTGAATATAATTAATAAACAATGATATGCTATGATAGTACTAAAAAATACTCACAAAATACCACTAAAATTATCTTTTGAAAAAACAAAAAAGTGTATACGAAAAAATCCTTACTTTAAAAACAATACTAAGATGAGCCTACATTCTCTACAATATTAGAACAATTCCTAGCATCATGATGTTCCAACTGCTTGCATTTACTGCATAATCTTTTCGTCTTATTAGCATCGCGCAAATTTTTCTCTTTTCTTGATTTTATTCTACTCCCACTGCCTTTTGTTTTAACGGGATCCGGGGACTGGACATTAACAATCTCTGGAGTTTGAGCGCCATAGAAATCCTCAAATAAAAATTTACTCGGGATCCTCAAAAATTACATCATCATTATTTATCTTATCCATATGATCTGTTAGCAAGAAAATGAGTACAATATGCATAAAACAAAATTAAAAAATGCATAAAAATGAGGTATAAATAAATAACGCAAATAAAATGAGAAGAACATTTTCACATTATAATACATCAAACGCCTCTCCATAATCACCATCAACATATATTAATTTCCAACCACATAATACTATGATCCCAAACACTATTTTTTCCGTATTAGGTTTCTACTAACATCTTTAAAACAATATAATCGAACTGAAAAAACGTGTCGATTGTTTTAATACTATGATACATTTTCGATATGGTATGGGCGGTATACCAATTTTTCGGTATTTTTTAACACCCCTAATCCACCATACTTAGTAAATAAACGTGTCGATTGTTTTATGCAAGCGAACTTCAAACTTGAATATTTGCAGTTAATTTGAGCCATTGAGACTTGAGAGAGAGAGAGAGAGAGAGAGAGAGAGAGAGAGAGAGAGAGAGATGCTATTGAACTGCGGTGCAGTGTTAGTTCATTTGCGGCCACGTTGGCGCGTTAAGTCTCTGTGCAATTTGGCTTCTCCGTTTGTTTCGCCGGAGCAGCTCCGTCAACAGCTCGATAGTCTCCACAAGGAGGCCGACAGCACAAGAACCAAAGGTCAATTCCAAGAAATCATATCTGCTTTCATTTCTTAATGGTTGATTTATAGGGCATTGGATTGTAGCCTTTTTAGGTTATTCAGTGGGATAATTTGTGATATGCTGTTATTTGTTTTGTTTTTTTGTCAAGAACAATTAATTTGTTTTCGGATTTTAGCTGCATTTACTTCTATCTGTTTCTTGAATAATCTAGTCAGTTCAACTGTAGGGCCATGACAATTGTAAACATGGATTTTCTCTTCATATATAGCTAGTAAATGGGAATATAAGTAAGGTGAGGTTTCAGTATCTAGCAAAGCCATCTTTCAGCCAATGAATGATTTCGTTTTTGTGAATTAAGCAGATTCCACTACACATGAAGAACCGTGTAGTTGTTGGTATTTCCCACATCTAGTGATCTGAGTTGGTGATAAGTTATGTGTACTTGAGTGGATTGGTCTCATCATAAAAAACAAATAATTGAATGGCTTGGTGATTGTCTTACTATGTCTTAGTTTATATAATTATAATTATTCTGAGGGAGGAAGTCAGTGATGCTTTAATTGAGTTCTTTCGAGATAAACTAAAAACCTTATACTACATTTTTCAATCATATTTTGTTATCTAGAGTAAGTAGATACAGGATGCATTGACTTTGACGCAAGAGGACATGCATGTTTCCTTTTGAGGAGATAAGGATGTTGTTGGCATATGCTGTTACAACCTGTAACAATTCAGTTGGACTTGGATCATACTATTAAAAGATCGGAGAAGATGACAATTTTTACTTTTTTAATCATTTCCATTATTTGTTAGTGAAAGTAGACCAAAGAGCTAGTTCGATTGACTCTTTTAGATCAATGAGTAAAGATTAAATGACAGTTCTGAGTGATAAGGATTCTTTGAAATTTCTTCTACTCCCGAGCTCATTTCATAGTATGACTTTTTAAATCTTTGTAATGTATAATCTCTTATTGAAATCCATCAACTCTTCTTCCAGCCTTCTTAGCAATGGGGAGGGAGGGAGAGAGTTGTTTCTCCCGGCCCAACTTCTTTCTTTCTCTTTCCCCTACTAAAAATGAGAAGATGTTCTATTGGTATGCTAGCCATGATTTAAACTCTGAGTTTACAGGAGAAGCTCAACTCATGCGGCCCCTGTTAATATATGGATGAATGCTTAATGTTAAAACATAATTTATTAGTTCCACGAGGTTTTGAAAAATGGAATTTCGACTGGAGGCATTTTCCCACAAGGCGTAAGCTTTGAAGTGTTCTGAGGCATAAGCATCAGGAATAAGAATAAACTTAATTCCTGGTGTTCATCATGCTCATAAGTTCATAAAACTCATAACAAATGTGGAGTGTTTCGAGGTAAGGAACATAAGAAAAGGAGAAGAGGGGTATCGAACCTGCTGCTAAGGTGTGTGCTTGAAGAAATCATGATTTTATTTTCGAAAGTACGTATATCGCAACACGCGATGTAGAGAGATGAGTGAGTTCTATTTGATTTTAGGATTTTTAATTTCTAATAACATGTTAAATATAAAAAGCCAAAGTGAAAACTAAATCTCTCCTAAAGAGGCTTGATAGGACTTTCACATCTGAGGTGTAGACCTTATAATTACACTTCAGGTGCATCACCGATGCCTCACACGGCTGTGTAAGCCTTTAGGGGTGGTTTTTTACGATCTCACCCCAAGGTGTGCCTTGTGGCTGAAGCCTCGAGTGTTTTTATTGGTTCAATCAACTCAATTGTGTTTAAATAGCATTGCACAGTGTTATACCTTTTCCCGTATGTGTAGCTGGGGTTTTGTCCTTCTGGAAAACACTGATTAAGTTTGTATTGTCAGCCAGTAATGCAAGGTTGAGACTCATCCGGTTGTCTGAAGCAGTTGAGAAGCTTAGACGGCAAGCAGCAGTTAGTGTTCAAACTGGAAAGGAAAATGAAGCAAGGGAGTTGCTATTTCAAAAGAAAAAAGTTATGCAAGCCATGGAGAATTTGAAGAATCGCATCGAATTATTTGATCAGCTTTATGTGAAACTGAATGAGGTATAGCTATATTTTTTTCACTCTGCTAGTGGAGTTCATATAATCTGAAACTTTACAATTGAAGAAAGGCATGCGTGTTTTGTTCGACATGTGGCTCTGGTTATAAATTAGAAACCACCCCAAGGTGTAATTTTTTATCCCGCTGCAATAGAAACTCAAGAAAACTTAGAAAAATGGATTGATATTTTTGCTTTACCACATTTAAGTTTCAAGGTGTGATGTTCCTAATGACATTTTGGTACAAAAGTCCATGTAACATAGTGTCTCATTGATTTTTTAGGATTCTTGTAATTAGGATTGGACATTATATAGCTACCCTTTATTATCACTACTGTATTGAATTTAATTTTAATGGAAAGTGAAAAGCCTCTCGCGTCTAAAACCCTTTCATGTGTGTGTGTGTGTGGCTGGGGTGGGGTGGGGGGTTTACAAATACAATGGATATGGTTATTCATTTATTCTACTCGGACTAGAATTCGTAGTTGAGAGAATATCAGCATGTAAAACTGATTCTGTAAGAAATAAAATATTTTGTTTGAACATGAGGAGCTCCTAGCTAATTATATCTGCATCCTGCTACGATAAATTTGCTTTAGCTTTTCCTCCCTGGTGCAAGTTCAGTTATAATAGGTTTTTCTATGATTGAAAATTTTGCATGGCGTCAACTGCAGTAGAGAAACATACTAAAATTGTTTCAGCCCTCATCTTTAGCTGAGATGTATAGTGATTTGGTTCTGCTTCCCACCCCTCCCTGTACCAAACACTTCTATACATGCATGTATATCTATTTATATTTCAATTCGTCTCTTCTGTGTCTCTTTGTTTTTTTTTATTCTCTGTTATGAACTTTTGTATCTGAAGAACACTGTAAGTTTCAGGCAATTTCCATGAAGGAAAGCCTACTTATTGGGAATATGGATTTGGATGTTGAGATTAGTGGGGCAGAAGCACCAAGTCCCGTTCGAATTGTATCTCCAACAGAGGACAATAGTACAGATGATAATACACTCATGGGTGTAGATAACATGGAATTCTTAGAGGATCAGGAAATGCAAGTTTCTGCTGAGAGTCAAAGAAACATCCATGGTGAAAATGATTGTAGTAGCCTCAAGGATTCTTTCACTAAAAACGTGTCTAGTAGTGCTGACAGTGTCGAGGATATGAGAGAAACCTTGACGTATGAGGACTTCATGAGACACCTAGATCAGCAGCTCATTAAAATCGAACAAGAGCTTGAAACATTTTTACGCGTTTCAAACCTGCTTCTGGAATGCAAGGAAAGGCCAGAATATTCAAAGGTAGAACATGTTACTAAAATTCTTGAGGTTGTTTGTCACATAAGAGAAAAGTAACTATTTCTCAACCGATCCTTTTATTAGCCATCTAAGACGAACTTCCTTCTTCTAATCCATATGATTAACAGAATTGCCACTATCAAGCAAACAAAATGAGTTCCAGCAAAGTGCCATTTTTTATGATGCCGTTTCTTTCAGCTAATGGACATTCAGTATCACTTCTGTCGATAATTGCAGATGATTTTTTTTTTTATATATACCATGAGAACGGTTAGACAATGTATGCTAATAAGCTCATTTTGAGCTATATATATATATATTGATCTTCTTCAAACTTTCTCTTGGAATCTAGGTACTTTCTCTTGCACTTAAATGGATTCCAAATGTGCAAGGTCAAATCTTGATCCTTATACTTTCACATAATGCTCATGTTTGTCTATCCTTCCATGTATTGTTTTCATTTTTAATATGTCATTATTTATTGAATCTTAGCAATTTCAAATCAATCTCTGATATATTGACCATAGAATGTAGTGTTTGCTATTCTCTTTTGTTTTTATTTAATTATTCAAGCTAAGAAGTTTGTCGCCGCTAGTTATGGATGCACTAACTCAAAGAGTCCTAACCTCATCATTCAAAAGTTACCACAATATTTATTATGCGACTTGAACATACAACACCGAGTTTTAATTCCTCAAGTCTCTGTCTGGGAATGCCAGTTACCACTAGCTACAAACTCATGTACTTCCCCATTCACTTGTATCAAACTACACCCCGGTTGCTTCTTCTTCTCCATCTTCACCCTCTCCTCAATCGCTCTACTGAAATCACCCGAGGCTGCATAAACATTCGACATCAGTACACGAGCACCCGTGTCGTTAGGATCCAACAAACTCAAGTTCTGAGCCGCCCATTCAGCAACTTCAACAGCATTCCCATGAATACTGCAAGCAGCTAGCAATGATCCCCATATAACAGCATCCGGGGCCATCGGCATATTCGTTATAAACTCCACTGCTTCCTCTATCAGCCCTGACCTTCCTAGCACATCAACCATACAACCATAGTGCTCAATTCTTGCCTCCATTCCATATCTCTCTCTCATCAATCTGAAGTACTTTCTTGCTTCCAAATGATTGGAGGCCGTCAGAAGAGCGATGAAAGTTACATAATCCGGCCTTAGACTCGACCTTTCCAGCTCCAAGAACAACTCAAACACTCGATCATGGTATCCATTAGATGCCAAACCTAGCATCATCGAGTTCCAACACGAAAGCCCTTTTCGTGGCAAATTCTTGAAAACATTGTATGCCATCTCGATGTCTCCACACTTGCAATACATGTCTATGATTGCAGTAACCACAATCACATTCAGATCAATACCATTCCTCGTGATGTAATCATGAAACCATTTCCCTTGCTCAAGAGCTCCTACTCTTCCACAAGCATTCAACATGCTGACCAATGTGAACTCTGTTGGCCTAATCTGCTTCTCTTGCATATCATAGAAAACATCAAAAGCTTCTCCCCACCTCCCATTTCTAACAAACCCACTAATCATACTATTCCAAGATATCTCATTTCTACATGGGATCTTCGAAAACAACCTCCAAGATTCCTCAATCTCCCCACTCTTTGCAAGCCCCATAATCATGGAGTTCCAAGACACAACATCAAGATTCTGATTCTCATCAAACAGTTTCCAAGCATCCCCCAGAAGCCCACAACTTGCATACATGTGAATGATGGAGTTTCGAACGAAGGGATCGTATTCGAATTCCTTACCTTGTTTTATGATTCTAGCATGAAGCTGGGCTCCATCCTTGGCAAGTCCCAGTTGAGTATAAGCCTTGAAAACTGAAGGATAAGTGAGCATACTCGGGTGAAGCGGCGAGGTGGTGAGCATTTCGACAAAGAGTGAGATTGCAAGATGAGGGTCTGAGCTCCGACAGAAACCTCGGATTATGGTGTTCCAAGAGAAGAGATTAGGCTCCTCCATACTACGAAAGACAGAGAGCGCGTAAGGGAGATCGGGAGTATTGGTGCAGAAGGATAATAGTCTGCTAGCAGCTATGGTGTCTATGGCTAGGCCAGTTTTGATGATTTGTGCGTGGATTTTTTTCAAGTCTGTGATTGTGTTGCAGCTGGTTTCCAGCATTGATAGGAAGGGTTGGTCGGAGATAAATTTTGATATAGAGTGTGAAGGTGGATTGATGGAGCAAAAACATGGTGGCATGAGAAGAACAAGAGTTGCAGTTTGAGGTTACTGTTCAAGCTTTGTCAATGGCGGAAGTTTGAGTAGTACTACTGGATAAGGTGTTTTGGACCGTTGTGTAGGATAGAACTGGAGTTTTAGCTATTTTAATTAAGGGGCTGACGGAAATTTTTTACAGGTCCAGTAAACCTGGTAACCTTCAGTTGAGAATAAAAGTTGATTTAGAGAATCTATATAGATATATTTTTTATTGCTTTTATGTTTTAAGATTGTCTTATGTGGAAAAATCTAAGCTATGACTTGTGGATCAAGTCTATGTAAGAAAAATTCAAGGCAAATTATTGTGTACCTATTGCAAGTGCAATTGGGTAAAAATAAGCTCGATTTTAATTGAATCCAGGTCACTGACCTATTAACTTAGTTTAAATAAATAAATATTAACAATTCTCCTCCCACCGTCGCGTCCCACCATCCCCTCTCTTTCTCTCTCTATCTCTCTCTGTCGCTTGCCCCTCTCTCTCTCTCTCTCCCTCTTTTTCTACTCCCTCTCTCTCTCTCTCTCTCCCACGGTCTTGTATATGTCTCCCCCCTCTTTCACCGTCCTCTCTCTCTCCTATTTCTCTCTCTTTTTAGTTTATCACTCTCCAAAAACTAGATGAACCTACAGATTTGAAGAATTCGTCTAGGTCGGATTTTTCTAATTGTCAACCACGAGACGTCGCCGCCGTCGAGGTAGTGCTTCACCAAAGTCAATTTCAACAATTGTTTGAATTTGCTTCTTAAGTTCGTGAAATTGTAATTCTCACTTCAGTCTTCTTGGTGGAGCGGATGATTAAGTATGCTAGTTTATTGATTTTTCTTATCAACTGAAATCACTTTGTTGAATTCGCTTGTAGAATTGGCGCCCTTGTTTTTGACTGGGCGAAGTGATAAGAAGATATGCGTGAATAGGGAGTATTTGAGCTTGACTGTTTGCATATTCGAGAGTATTTACGTGAGGGTTATGTTGAAATTTGGTGAATACATATGAAAATGTTGCTAAAAGGTTCAATGAACTTTAGAATAGCAAATGGATTACTGAATGTTGTTTATAGTTTGTTTTATTATTTAATCTCCAAAATTGAAATTGCAAATTTGATAACTAATAATTTTTAACTCTCTTTTATTTTTCGGTTGTTGTAAGTCGAGGTTCTGAGTCTTTTTGGTTTTCATTGAAGTTTAATTTGATTTTGTTTGGAGTATTGAGATCCCTGAGTTTGTTATGGGCTTATTGGTTAACTAATTTATTAAAGTGTCATTTCTTGTAACATAAAGTGTTATTTGTTGTGAACACTTTTCTTCAAAACAGATGATACTTTTTTTCGAAACAAATAATACTCTATAAATGAAACTTTTCTTCAAAATAAATGACACTTTTGTTCATGACAATTAACACTTCTTTCCTAAAACGAATGACACTTTTACGAAAAGTAATTGATACTTGATAAATGACACTTTTGTTAAAAATAAATGACACAATTTTTTTTATAACAATTATCACTTCATTTCTAAATTAACAAATGACACTTTTATGAAAAATAATTGATACTTGAGAAATGATATTTTTGTTAAAAACAAATGACACTTTCGTTCGAAACAAATGACACTTTTCCTAAATATGTGAGACTTTTGTTAAGAATAAATGTTACTTTTCTTTGAAACTAATGACACTCTACAAATGACACTTTTGTTCACAACAAATGACACATTTTGTTGGTCCCGAGATAAACGTTCAGGTGTATTGGAGGGGGGGGGGGTGAATACACCTGAAAACTTTCTCAACTTAAAACGTGAACACTCATTTTCAGGAGGGTGCCTTGCTGAACAAGTTCAGTAGACCAAATAAGCTGTTCTGAATCGCGTGGCAGAGTGACTGACTATACTAAGGCCTGCTAGCTGACTGAAGTCAGAATTCAGTACTGTTCAGTAAAAGTTCAGTAGAGTGCGGAAATGTGTAGGCCCAATTCAGTTGAGTTAGAAAACGTTTTTATTAAAACTGTTTAAGTATATTAGTGCAATCTTTTAAGCTTTGCTGAAACACAATTGAATGATTTTGAAAGATATTTTCAGTATGAACAGAAATCAATGCAACAGTAAAACAGAGCACACAGAACACAACGATTTTTAAAGTGGTTCGGATATCAAACAATCCTACGTCCACTGTCCCGAAAAGATCAGGAGACTATTTTATTATACTGAGTTAGTCTCAGTCGGTTTGTGCACTGGACAAACACTGGTATTGAAGATTATACTGAGCAAGTCTCAATTTACAAGGATCAAACTAAAGTGTTTGACAAACTCTCCAATTATGAAGGAGTTCCTTACAGTAAAGAACAGTTCAGGGATGAACTCCTTCGATCTAAGCTATAGATATGGTCAGCTGAGCTTAGGTTAGAGGGAAGGGAACGAGAATGAGGCTTCTAGAGCGACGAACAGTGAGGTATATACTCTGGGTTCATGTTCAATCACTTGGATACTAGAGGCTATAAATCTAATTCAGCTCGGTTCCCTTTGAGCAAGTATGTTGCTTTTCGCTCGAAATAATTCTCTGAAGATCTTGCGGAATGCTTGAGTTGGTTTGAATTTGCTCGTAATTGCTCGTGTGTGTTCTTGATTTTTTTTAGGTGAGCTTCGATTTTAATTCTTCCCTCTATTTATAGAGACGATTCATGGAAAGATCCGTTGGAGACGATGATCCATGTGTCACTCTCCTTTGGGTAGCTAACGGCTCTTTCAAGGAAATCTGGCAGAGTCTTTTCCCTCCATTTCTGGAAGTATGTTGACTTCCAGTTTTAATCAGAAAGTAGACAGCTGGCAGAATCTTCTTTAGGATTCGCCTGAAATCGAGCGCAGACACCTACAACATAAGTTATGTCAGGTCTAGTAGCAGTTAGATATAATAAAGAACCAATAATAGCGCGAAATTCAGTATGGTCTACTGATACTCCCTCTTTATCAAGATCGATTTTCATATTCGTGTTCATCGGGATCTTGATTGGTTTGTTGGATGTGCAACCGAATTTCTTGATGAGGTCTCGAGTGTATTTGCCTTGATTGATGAACATTCCCTTCTCTGATTGTTTGACTTGAAATCCGAGGAAATAATTCATCTCTCCCATCATTGACATCTCGAACTTACCCTTTATCATCTTCTCAAATTGTTGACACATAGTGACATTTTTAGATCCAAATATAATGTCATCTACGCAGATCTGCACAAGTAATATGTCATCGTCCAATTGAATGCTGAATAATGTGCGGTCTACTGCGCCCTCCTGAAAACCTTTCTGGAGAAGAAACTCTGACAGAGTATCGTACCAAGCCTTGGGTGCTTGTTTTAACCCATACAGAGCCTTTCTAAGTCTATAAACTTGATGTCCCTGCTGAAATGCGGGAGGCTGTTCTACATAGACTTCTTCTTTCAGCACGTCGTTCAGGAACGCAGACTTCACATCCATTTGATAAACTCTGAAGCGTTGATGTGTTGGTAGGCTAGGAATAGTTTGATTTCCTCCAATCTTGCAACTGGAGCGAACGTTTCGTCGAAATCTATCCCTTCGGCTTGACAGTAGCCTTTTGCCACGAGTTTTGCTTTGTTCCTTACTATGACCCATTTAGTTCCGATCACATGTTGATGTCGGGGTCTGTCAACAAGCTCCCGTACTTCGTTTATCACGAACTGATTCAACTCCTCCTGCATGGCGATGATCCAATCAGCATCCTTAAGTACGTCGCCAACTGACTGAGGTTCTTGAGTAGACAAGAAGCAGGAATATAGTGTGCTTTCTCCCTGACAGAATCTGGATCTTGTCTTTACACTAGCTGAAGGATCTCCAATAATTAAATCAGCAGCGTGAGCGTCCAGCCACGATCGACGATGTTTTAACTCTTCATCTGAAATTTGTTCAACACAGATAGTAGGTGAGTTAGGCATTTCAGTGTACTATTCTGAGATTGATGCAATTCAGTTATTAGAGTCGGGTCCACTAAGTTACCAGGTTTAGGGGCATTCAGCTCAGGAACTTCATTTGTTCCCCCTGAATTATTATTCTCAGTAGAGGTCTCAATTACCACTTGGGTTTCTTCATCGACTTGAGTTACCTAGGATTGACTCTGTTCAGTAGAGTCAATCTGTTCAGCTACTTCTGCTGCTGGCTAAGATTCAGTAGTCTTATCTTCAATTTCTTCTGAATCATCATCCCAACACAGTTGGATCTTCTCAACATTGTCTTTTAGGCTCAGATCCTGTAGTTGTTTACTGATGTCCTCAGATTCTGATTTTGAGTTTCTGCTCCTGTCTTCAGTAGCAAACTCGTTAAAAATAACATGAGGGCTTTCCTCCACGTAAATGGTCCAATAGTTAAAAACTCTGAAGGTTTTGCTGACCCGAGAGTATCCTAAGAAGACTCCCTGGTCTGACTTGCTATCAAAAGTCTTTAAATGATCCTTTCCATTATTGTGGATAAAGCACGAACACCCAAAAATATGGAAATAAGATAAGAAAGGCTTCCTGCCGTTCCATAATTCATATGGTGTCTTCTGATGCTGCTTTGTCAGTAGAGATCTGTTCTGAGTGTAACATGCAGTTTCAGTTGCTTCTGCCCAGAATTTAGATGGGAGTCCTGAATCTGCGAGCAGGGTTCTTGCTGCTTCTTTGAGTGTTCTGTTCTTCCTTTCAGCAATCCCGTTTCGTTGAGGCGTGCGCGCGGCAGACGTCTCATGTCTATGCCTTCAGCTTTGCAGAACTCTTCCACCATCGAATTCAGGAACTCAATTCCTCTGTCTAAACGTATCTTTATGATTTTGGTGTTCTTTTCGACACTAAGCCTTTTCAGAAGCGCAGGCAACTCTGTTTTGACGTCAGACTTGTTGGCAATAAATATGACCCATGTGTAGCGCGAGTAGTCATCATTGACCACTAAAGCATACTTCTTTCCTCTGATCGTCACTGGAGAGACTGAACCGAATAAATCCATATGTAGCAGCTGAAGGATTCCATCAGTGGAAGGCGATGGGACATGCGGATTTTGCTTCTTAGTTTGCTTTCCCTTCAGACATGCTTCACACTGAGTGTCTTTGCTGAATACTTCATTCGGCAGTCCTCTTGCTAGAGCGTTTCTAGCTAGCTTGTTGAGCGTCTTGAAGTTTAGATGGCTAAGTCTTCTGTGCTAGAGCCACCCCGTTCTATTATCGTTCTTCGCCAGCAAGCATGCTTCAGGTTCAGCTGAGTTCCAGTCAGCGACATAGATATTCTTTTTGCGCAAACCTGATAACATTGTTTTCCCTGTAGATTTATCAATGACATCACATAAACTAGTGTCAAAAATCACTCTATTCGAGTTATCACAAAATTGATTAACAGAGAGAAGATTATGTTAAAGTCCTTCAACATATGATACTCTTGGAACTGTGGCAGTTCCAATGCTGAGTGTTCCATAGCCTCTAGTATAGCCTTTTGCATTATCTTCGAACTCGATTCTGGGTCCTTCTTCAGCAATATAATTCTTCAGTAGGTTCCTCTGGTACGTCATATGTCTTGAGCATCCGCTATCCACATACCAAGGGTCCTTGTGCACCTGCAAAACAGAATTATATTCAGGTACCCTTTATTTTTGATTTTGGGTCCTTAGATGTTAGTTTTGGAAACCCAAATCTATCTCATGACCCTGGTGGTCTCAGACAGTTTCTTCCCACTTAGATCAACATACTTGCCCACTGGACTGGTCGATGCTGATTTCTGAGGCTTTACTGGTTCAGGAGTCCTAATCTTCTGAGTTGGTGGACTGCTGACCTTAGCCTTCTGAACGACTTTCTTCTTCTTCTTCTGACTTTTGGATTCTCTCCTGACTATAGGATCATAGTAATATGACCCATACTGAGATGGATGTGTCAAGTGCGGAGGTCCATACTGATCAGCCCACTTAACTCTGCTGGTTCCCCCTTGACTGAACTGGGATATTTTTGAGCTAATCTTCTTGTCAGAATACTGATAGCTAGGATGAGGTGCCTTCATCTTTTGTTTGTTCTTTGCTAAGGGGTTCAGGATCTTAGCATTGATAGTCTCCCTTGAACAAACCTATCAGTTAGCCGGTTTCTCTGAGCGTATAGGGGCAGATGAGGAGGCTCCATGGCTGAACCCGAGTCCCTCCTTGCAATGTTTTGGCTTGTTGTTGGATAGCATTGCCTCAAGCTTCTTTTCAGCTCCCATGTACTGCTCTGTCATCAGATTCCTCCAGACATCATCACTTTTCTTAAGCATTTCATGCTCGGTCTAAAGTCCTGACAACTCTTGCTTTAGTAGACTCAGTTCAGTATCCTTCTGAGTCAAGTCATTGGTCAATACTCAGATCTGATCTTCTTGATGCTGAGACTTGGTCATCAGAGAGTTAATCTCCTCCCTGAGTCTCAACACAAGTCGTTCTTACTCAGTAGCAACCTGACTCTCCTGAGAAAGTCTCTGATTCTCCACTTTCAGGGTATCCAACTCCTGAAGAGTCTTACTAAGCTGCAGGCTCGTCTGAATCTGCTCGTCGAGTAGTTCTTCATATGCGATTGTGACGTCCAGATTCTCATCTGCACCTGAAATGGTGTCGTGTGTGTAGTGAGAAGAAGAGTTCAATGGAGCACGAGAATTTACCTCATCCTCTTTTCCTGCCATAAGACACTTTTCAGCATCTTCTTCAAGCTCTACGACAATGAATGCTGCTTCATCGTCTGATGAATCCATGAAGGAGTCGACTTCATCTGAGTCGTTTGAGAGTTCACCAGCAATATATGCTTGACACTTTTTGATGAACTTCTCCCTTCGAGCTTTTCGTGCTGCTCTCTCAGCTGTAGTGAGCTCAGGACAATCGTATTGGTAATGACCTGACTTCTTGCAGTTGTAGCAGGAGGTGATTTTGCTATCTTTGCTCTCACTATCTTTCGACTGAGCTGAATCCTCCGGTTTCCTACAATCAGAAGTGTGCGTTTCAAGAGTGCGCTTTGAGTCTCTGACGACTATAGAGAGCTTTCTACGCCTCTCCTTCTCCTTTTGATACTTCACGGCAAGCAGTGCATATTTCTTAGCCAGGTTTCCTTCTTGTAAATCGCTGATTGAAGGCTCAGCCTTGCTAGATGCGGGAGCTGCTGTGCTGACTGATGCTTTGAAAGCATGGTCGATTTATGTGTAGCTTCAGCTCGCTGCTTCCTTTGAGGTAGACCAAACTCGAACTCCTCACCTTTAAGTTCTGAAAAGATATGGTCAGGAGTAACAATATCTAAATCAGAATGTCTCAGTAAATTAGCAAAGGGAGTCCAATGACCGTCTGGCAATGCCCTCAAAATCTTGAGATTCATCTCTCGGTTGGAGAACGTCTTTCCCAGCCCGTTGATGGTGGTCATCAGATCCGTGAATCTGACATTTTCAGGAGGGTGCCTTGCTGAACAAGTTCAGTAGACCAAATAAGCTGTTCTAAATCGCGTGGCAGAGTGACTGACTATACTGAGGCCTGCTAGCAGACTGAAGTTAGAATTCAGTACTGTTCAGTAAAAGTTCAGTAGAGTGCGGAAATGTGTAGGCCCAATTCAGTTGAGTTAGAAAATGTTTTTATTAAAACTGTTTAAGTATATTAGGGAAATCTTTTAAGCTTTGCTGAAACACAGTTGAATGATTTTGAAAGATATTTTCAGTATGAACAAAAATCAATGCAACAGTAAAACAGAGCACACAGAACACAATGATTTTTAAAGTGGTTCGGATTTCAAAAAATCCTACGTCCACTTTCTCGAAAAGATTAGGAGGCTATTTTATTATACTGAGTTATTCTCAGTCGGTTTGTGCACTGGACAAACACTGATCTTGAAGATTATACTGAGTAAATCTCAGTTTACAAGGATCAAACTAAAGTGTTTGACAAACTCTCCAATTATGAAGGAGTTCTTTACAATAAAGAACAGTTCATGGATGAAATCCTTCGATCTAAGCTATAAATATGGTCAGTTGAGCTTAGGTTAGAGGGAAGGGAACGAGAATGAGGCTTTTAGAGCGACGAACAGTGAGACATATACTCTGGGTTCGTGTTCAATCGCTTGGATACTAGAGGCTATAAATCTAATTCAGCTCGGTTCCTTTTGAGCAAGTATGTTGCTTTTCGCTCAAAATAATTCTCTAAAGATCTTGCGGAATGCTTGTGTCGGTTTGAATTTGCTCGTAATTGCTCGTGTGTGTTCTTGATTTTTTTTAGGTGAGCTTCGATTTGAATTCTTCCCTCTATTTATAGAGACGAGTCATGGAAAGATCCGTTGGAGACGATGATCCATGTGTCACTCTCTTTTGGGTAGCTAACGGCTCTTTCAAGGAAATCTGGCAGAGTTTTTTCCCTCCATTTCTGGAAGTATGTTGACTTGCAGCTTTAATCAGAAAGTCGACAGCTGGTTGTTCGTCATTGGCCAAGGTTGTAGAAAGTTGTTGAGACAAATAGACTTCAAGGCAGATCTGAAGTTGACTTCTGTTGGTCCCGAGAGCACGTTCAGGTGTAGAGGGCGGGGGGGGGTTGAATACACCTGAATCCGATTTTCTCAACTTTGAACACGAACAGTCCTGTTCAGGAAAGTGTCGTACTGAAAGAATTCAGCAGACCAAATAGCTGTTCTGAATCGTGTTTGGCAAAGAGTCTGACTCTACTAAGATCTGCTAGCTGACTGAGTCAGAATTCAGTATCAGCAGATAGAGTTCAGTGGTGCGGAAATGTGTAGGCCCAAATCAGTTGAGTGGAAAACGTTTTATCAAGACAGTCTCAATTCAGCAAAAAAATAGTTCAGTATGCTGAGACTTAGTTGTATGATTTTAAAGGATAATTTTCAGTATGAACAGTTAAAATCAATGCAACAGTAAATAAGAGAACAGGTAAGAGACACAGATTTTTAAAGTGGTTCGGATATCAAGCGATCCTACATCCACTGTCCCGAAAGGTCAGGAGGCTATTTATTATACTGTGTTAGTCTCAGTCAGCTTGTACACAGGACAAAGCCGCATCTTGGAATTTATACTGAGCAAGTCTCAGTTTACAATGGTTATCAAACTATAGTGTTTGACAAACTCTCCAACAGTGAAGGAGTCCTTTTACAATAAGGATTAGGTTCAAATATGAACTCCTTCGTCTAAGCTATGGATATGATCGGTTGAGCTTAGGGTTAGAGGGATAGTGAATGAGAATGTAGCTTCTAGAACGACGAACAGCTGAGTTATAGCTATGGGTTCGTGTTGCGTCGTTTGGATACTAGAGGCTTGTATATAGGTTCAGCTTGGTTCCCTTATGAGCTAGGATGTAGTCTTTTGCCGGAGATAGATCTTCGAGTTCTTGCGGAAGATTTAAGCTTTTCGGATTGCTCGTTTGACTGCTCTCTTCTTGTTTTAGTTCTCTTTCCTTGTTTGCTCGTGAAGTAGCAGTCGTAGTAGTAATGCTTTCAAAAACTTGAATCATCCCTCTATTTATAGAGAAGAGATTGGGAAAGATCCGTTGGAGACGATGATCCCTTTCTCACTCTTTTGGTAGCTAACGACTCTTTTGAAAAAGGTGACAGTGTCCTTTCCCTCATTTTCTGGAAATATGTTGACTTGTAGCTTTAGTAGGTAAAAGGCACGTGTCAGCTTGTCATTCGTCGAGGTTTTGCAGAGTAGTTGAGATAGAACAGACTTCGAGGCATAATGAAGCTGACTTCTCTCTACCTCGTATTTGACTATGCTGATTGTCGTTCAAAAGATCTGACAGTTCAGAAGACTGTCTGCCGTTACTGAGTCTGATCCTGTAGAGAGTACTGAATTTACTCTACTGAAGGTCAGCTCTTAGTTCAGTGAACTACTCCTGCTAAGTTCAGTTCCACTGACTCCTTCAGTATACTGCTCATGCTGAGTCCATTATCTACTGAGTCTTCTACATCTGGTGCTGAGGCTGATAATATACTGAACGCCTAAACCAGAGCAGAGTGTCTTCTGAGTCTGAACCCTCAGAGACAAAAACAGTTACAACGGAATGGTTCACCAATTAGATAGGGTTTTGGGATCTTCAAATCTTCAAACAAATTCAGAGCACGAGGCTACTGAGCTTTGGTCAGTTACAGAAGATAGAATCATTTCCCACTAAGTATGACTGTGTTGAGGATAGAATCATCACCCAACAATTTCCCCCTATTTGATGATGCCAAAACCTAACAACATATATGCTAACACTAAACTTCTCAGAAACAGAGCTCCTTACAATATCACAAGTAAGATCAGTGGAGTTGTTCTTTAAGTTCTAATCTACTGAGGGGATCAGGGCAGAAACAATTTCTCCCTATATAAACAACAATTTCCCCCGGAACAGCTAGTCTAATAGAATCTATCAAAGCATTCGATTGACAAGTAAATAAACGTGAGCGTGTGAGTCAATAATCACTTCAGTGATTCTGAGTGTTAAGCATAAGACAAACATGGCTATTTAGACAATAAGATATTGTCAGAGCCAAAAGATGTATATATATAAATATGAAAGTTCAGTACAGTACATCTCTTGCTAAGCTAGGAAGATAAAGAAGCTAAGACTAAGAACGCTTGTACTGCTTGATCCTGTCCATAAAGTTCTGCGATTGTGTCTCGGGAAGGAGCAGTCCATACATCCCGTAAGTATACTTCCTCAGCTTCAGATATTCAGCAAAGTCAGCTGGCTCATCTTCTTCAAGTCATTATTATTCTCCTTTATCAACATCAAGTCATTAAGTCATCTTCTTCGAACTTATGGAATCAGATCTACATCAAGTCATTAAGGCTAATGATGACTTTACACGGGAACATTATCGGTTTTTCCTTTATCAACTGCTCCGTTCCCTCAAATATATCCACACTGGTAAACCATGCTTCTACGATCCATTGTTATTCTTCCTACGTTTCTTATTTTAGCCCAACAGAAAAGAGAATGAGGGATTTAATTGCGACATCTGATTGCCAGTAAAAACTCCTTTCTGGGGTACCTTAGTTTATTGCCTAAAACATGATGGTTGTTGAGAAATATTATTGCTATGCCAGCCTTTATGTGTCTTAGCATGTTTTTACTTGATAGAAAGATGTCTTCTTCTATGTCAGCAGTGATGTGTCTTCTTTATAGTGTTTTATCCACTTTTTTACATGATGGTTGTTGAGAAATAAAGATGTTTTTACTTAGCTTTTGATTCGCTAGATGGTTAGTGTTTTATGGTGTGTTTTGGTGATGTCTATTTATTTAGCTTATTCTTTTTTGCTGCAGCCAATGTGTATCATCGAGATCTGAAACCAAAGAATATTCTGGCTAATGCAAACTGTAAACTAAAGATATGCGATTTTGGATTGGCTAGAGTAGCATTCAACGACACACCGACAACAATATTTTGGACGGTAAAAAATGCTTAACTCTAGATGCCTGTTATTGACGTTCTCACTGTTTACCTGTTTTCTGAGAATATTTTCTTTGTGTTTAATACAGGACTATGTTGCTACAAGATGGTATAGGGCTCCAGAATTGTGTGGCTCATTTTTCTCAAAGGTGATTTCTGGACTTATTTACTTTTAATGGATGGAATGTTTATAATGGTTTTGTCTTGTGGTGTGTTATTATAAATGAATAGTGTCCTTATCAAAGAGCTGTTAGTTTTATTTATTTGTTCTTCAACATCAATGTATTTGCCTAAAGTCATTTTATTTTTACGATGAACCGCCTTGTGTTGTGAATATGAACTTAGCTTCATGGAGTATCATTATTTTGAGTTAATCTTCCATAATAGCAAGCTTGTGCTTAAACTGTGTTTTATGGAACTATTGAAATGGCAATGGGCAACTCTTGCACCTAAAAATATCTTTCTCACATGTCTTCCGCTAACAGGCGCTAATATGAGTCCTTTCAGTGGACAGAGATAATTAACTATTTGTCAACTCCATTATTTCTTGTTCATTTATGTTGCCTCTATGATTACATCTGGTGAACGCCGGATGGATCTCGTTCTCATTACTAATCTCTTGATCTGCTTGTGCTTCTCATTTTTGCTCTTTCTTGAAGATTCACGACATTGAAAAAATATTTTTGACTTAGATACTGATATTATTAACTGCATATCTTTCAGTATACTTCAGCTATTGACATATGGGGCATCGGCTGCATATTCGCTGAGGTTTTAATGGGGAAGCCGCTTTTCCCGGGCAAGAATGTTGTCACCAGCTGGACTTGATAACTGACCTTCTTGGAACACCTTCGATAGATACCATTTCTCGTGTATGCGTTAACTTCATCTTTTAGGCATAAATTGTGTTTTCAAGTTGTTTCCTGCATTTACTTAAACCAGATTGGCTCATGATATTCTGTTTCCTCTGTTCTTTGTTTAGGTGCGCAATGAAAAGGCTAAAAGATATCTTACTAGCATGCGGAAGAAGCAGAAAATGTCTTTCACTCAGAAATTTCCAAATGCTGATCCATTGGCTCTTCGGCTCTTGGAGAGGTTGCTTGCTTTTGATCCCAAGGATCGCCCAACTGCTGAACAGGTTTGCTATATGACCTTATCTAAGTTCTTGTTTCAGTTGGTAGTCCTTTGAACACCTAGGAGTTTCGTGTGGTTATATTTCACTTTCTATTAGTATTATTGAATGAAGGTTATATAAATGAACTCTTTCTTTAGGATGTTTACTATCATTGTATTTGCATTTTATTTATTTATTTTAAAAACTTTGCATTTGCAGGCACTAGCTGACCCTTACTTCAAGGGATTGTCTAAGTTTGAGAGAGAACCATCATCAAAACCAATATCTGAAAAAGAATTTGAATTTGAGAGGCGAAGAATCACCAAGGGAGATATAAGAGATTTAATATATCAAGAGATACTGGAGTACCACCCTCAGATACGGAAGGATTACATCAGTGGGATCGAAAGAACCAATTTTATTTATCCTAGGTGACTTGCTTTAACCAAGTGGCTTTTTATTTTGTACATTCCCCTTTTAAAGTAGATATTGTAATGTGGGAAATATGTATTTTGCAGTGCACTTGATCATTTCAAGGATCAATTTGCTCATTTGGAAGAGAAGATTGGTAAAAGCGGACCAGTGATTCCTCTTGAAAGAAAGCATACTTCTCTTCCTAGGTATATGCAAAATTACCATTTTTCATTGTTCGTGTTATGGTTACTGCCTTCTTGGTATGGGCTTCATTAGATGCATATCAAGTGTACTTTTACACATACATGTCACACTGCCTGTATGCCATCCCCATATCAGCTAATGATTGATGCTTGGCTTCCTTTCTGCAAGGAATATGCAAGATGGCTAGCCTTCATTATTTCATATCCGCTAGTACTTTAATCACAAATGATTGGAAACTTGTAAGTAAAAATTGCGGTTGATGTGAGGGTCACAGTTCTAGAATGTGCTTTAATTTGTTTAGTTTCTGAATGATGGCCTTTGTTCCACTAAATCCGCGCCGTGGTCTGACCTATTGTAGAGTCCAATAATGTGGAAGCACATCCACACTTCCTTTAGTCGTTTTGGTTTTATAGAATTCACATTTTACGTTCATCTTACTATCATTTGTTCTAGTCCTCATTGTACTGGCAACTTACTACTATGCAGGTCTACCGTCGTACCTTCTGATAGAATACCTCCGAAAGAGCAGACAGCCATTACAAAGGCAAGGGACCGGCAAAACTCTGAAGAATCATGCAGCAGAAACTCGAGAGATTTTCACAATAATTTTTCAAGAAGCTTGCAGCCACTACAGAAGATCACACAAGGTACTAGAATGTTAAATCCCCCGTTTCCTGTTACTTAGCTTACCCAGGCTAAGTTGCATTGTCCCCAGTGTCTCCATACGAGACTAGAAATACGGTGTATGATCCTTGGATGGTGGTCAGAGAAGCAGCGCTCTTCAGTAGGAGTGGCTCAGGGAAGACGGGGAGAGACTATCCAGCTTGTAACGCAAAACAACTACCAAACTGCGGCGTAGCTCCTGACGTAGCCATAGACATTGATTCCCATCAATATTACACGACCAAGTTGGATGACCATTTCATCATCGATATGAATCTACTGCAACCCAAAACTCAATATCGGAGAGTAGGTATGATGCAGCATGGTGTGGGGAAGATGTATTAGCAGAGAAAGTTTTGTGTTGTGGAGAGATAAATCTGCCTTGTTGGCTAAGGTCTTTTCTCCTTTTGAAGGAGTTAATTTTGTAATATATAATATTGTTTAATAAAATCAATTTACCAAAATTTTCCATTCTCAACATATATTATAGTTATAAGTTATTGGATTTGTCCAAACATTAGCTGCCTCTGAAGATGCTATCTGCCGTACACATTTATCTTCAAGGAGAGTGAGATTTGAATTTGATCACGACATTCTGCTCAAGGAGATTTAAAGAAGTTGATGAGATTTGGATTGTGATCAAATTGCTACAAAAGTTCCCAACGTTAGCTACCTATGTGGATTGTATGGATGAACAACAATGGAGATATACTTTTGGTCATTCTAATTGTACAACACTTGAAATTAACTTTATTTTATAATTTTTTTACATATTGAAATCAATATCAACATATATCGAATTGAGAAATTCGACAAAAGAAAACCAAATCCTTATATACTCTTACCCTTTTTTGGTTGGATAGATTTTGAGAGGAAAGAAAATGGGAGGAGAGAAATAGGAGAAAAATTAAGATTTTCTCTTATTTGATCAGAAGATATGAAACAGAGAGAAGAGAGAAAAATAAAAAGGTGGGACCCACCCCAAAAAAAATTTCTCCAAATTTTAAGGGAAAGAAAGATTTAAAGTAAATGATCATTTTATCCTTATTTATATGTCTCTTTTTTATTTATATGAAGGGTAGTTTTGTCTTTTTATATGTAACATCATTTCTGTTCTTTTTTTTTCTCTCTCTACCAAACAATATACTCCTTCTGTCCCACTCATCTTGCAACATTTGGGATTCGGCGCGGAGTTTAAGATAGTGGGGTAAAGATGTAAACTAGTAGTGTAAAGTAAAAGATAATGGGGTCCACTTGTTAGGGATAATTGTGGTTCACTCATTTTTTTTCTATTTTAGGAAATGTTGCAAGATGAGGATACAGCCCGAAAAATAAAATGTTGCAAAATGAGTGGGACAGAGGGAGTACAAAATACCCTCTCTTTCTCTCCTATTTCTTTTTCCTTACTTTCTTTCTCTCATATTTCTTTCTTCTCATTTTCTTCTCCTAACCAAACAAAGGCTTAAAGGGGCAACCCCTCCAACACTGACCCAAACAAAACATAAAGGGTACATGAACCTTTTTTATTTGCAGGTGCAGAAGCTGGCCCAACAAGCAATAGACGTGCTGAAGAAGACCGCATGGTACATGTATGAAGGATCTTCTATTAGATTACATGGAAAATCAGGTGACACAAGTTATCTTTGGAGACAACACCTTTGGCCAAACCAAAGGCTACTCTACTTTATCTTTTAGGACTGCTTCAACTCCATGAGTTTCTTATGTAGAAGGGCTTCAGTGCCAACCTGATATAGGCACAAGAGGTTGAACCACTTAAACTTCAAGGCTAGAAACTCACTTGTGAGTGGAGTGCCTAAAGAAGTCTTCAACAAAGATTAAGAGTTGAAGCCTGACTGAAAGGAAGCAGACCAAGACAACACAAAAAGAGAAGTTGAGTCCTTCAACCAGTGTTGTATTGGAGCTACTTCATATTGATCTGTTTGGTCCAATGACACCTTTGAGCATAACTGGAAGTAAATACACACTTATGGCGGTCAATGACTTCTCACGATACACAGGGTCATATTTCTACACAAAAAGAAGGATGCCCAAACAAAGTTGTCAGAGCTACTAACCGAGCTAAACACCCAAAAGAAAATCATGACCAAGAGGATTTGCTCAGATAGAGGAACTGAGTTTCTGAATTCTCATATCAACGAATATCTTACAACTCACGGCATTAGACATGAAACATCAACACCACGAACCCCACAGTAGAATGGAGTCGCTGAGAGGAGTTATCAAACCATCAAAGAAGCTGCAAGAGAAATGCTTGAAGAATCCAACATTCCCCAAAATTTCTAGGCTAAAGCAACTACAACAGCTTGCTACACTCAGAACCAATCCATTCTTACTCGATAACAAAAATGCACACCATATGAGCTATGGAACAGAAGGAAGCCTTCTATATCCTATTTCCATATTTTTGATTGTCACTATTTCATTCATGACAATGGGAAAAAACTAGCTTAAAGCATTCAAAAGCAAGTTTGACTCTGGAGTGTTTTTAAATACTCCCTAATTAGCATTATATAGAGTATTTAAGTGTCGGACTCTTTGTATTGAGAAAACACCTCATATTGTATTTAACGAGACTGCTAATGAGCACGGGAAGCAAGAGAAGATCCCAAACCCAGAGTCTAAGGAGATCGGCAAGAACCTGAAAGAGCTGAACCTGAACGACAAAGATAGGCGGGTCCTTCTACCGAATTTGACCTAAGACGATGAAGATGAATCAACTTCAGCTCAACCTGAACCTCGGACTCAACAAAAGAAGAATATTGAATCTACATGATAGATTCAATGTCATGTACAAATAGCCGATGACGAAATCCCAGTGGTAGCTGAGACTGTAACTAAGATCATAAATTTTAGGGGAACATCTAATAATCCTAAAAAATAACAACCCTACTGCTAACTCAGTAGCTCCTTATTCAGTATCTTATATACCTCCTGATCAACCTGATACTCAAACTGACTGGTTCCAACTGATAATTTATTAGATAAGAGGAAGAACAAAACTTGGAAGGATAGCCATATCAAAGGACATATCACTGGCAATCCATCTGATGGAGTTAAGACCCGACACCAATTAGATCATGCAATGTTCTCATGCTTCTCATTTATGGAAGAGCCAAAAACTATTGACGAAGCACTGAATGATGTAAATTGGGTGACTTCCATGCAAGGGGAGCTGAATCAATTCGAACGCAACAAAGTATGGGAGACCTACCTATCAGGTTTTAATTGGAACTAAATGGGTCTTCAAGAATAAGCACGAAAAACAACATCATTGTTCGAAACTAGGCAAGATTAGTTGTCACGAGGTTATTGTCAATCTAAAAGAATTGATTATGAGGAACCCCTTGCACTAGTCACACGCCTAGAAGCCGTTCGCTTATTTCTTGCTTATGCTGCTCTTCAGAGATTCAAAGCTCATCAAATAGATGTCAAATGTGCATTCCTAAATGGTGATCTTAGGGAAGAAGTCAATGTGGATCAATCACCTGGCTTCGCTCAAGGTAATCTGCTTTATCGCCTCAGGAAAGCACTATGTGGTCTTAAGCAGGCACCTCGAGCTTGGTATGGTACCTTGTCAGCCTTTATATCAGAAAAAGGATTTCTAAATGGGACACTGGATCATACCTTATTCCTACTAATCAAGAACGATAGTCTTCTTCTCATTCAGGTTTATGTCGATGATATTATGTGGTTTTAAGAATAAAGATCTATGCAAGGAATTATGTCGATGACTAATCAGTTTGAATGTTGTTGGGATGAGTGTATATGATAAGATTTGAAGATCCCAAAACCCCTAGCTGAATGATGGGTCTTCGATATTGGAATAGCTTAGGTTGAGTTCAGCTATTAGACCTCAGTAGGCTAGAGTTCAGTAGCTGTGGATTCAGTAGAAGATTCTACACTCAGCTGAAGACCTCAGTATCGAGGAAGTCAGTTGGTCAGCTATCGACCAACTGAATCTGCAAAGGAAATCGTGCCAGTGATTGAAGTGTTCAGACGAATGTCGTAGAGGAACATCAGGTGAAGGTCCGAGGATTCAGAGGAAGTCAACGCATCGTACTTTGAATTTGAATAAGCCTCACCAACTCTCATATACCTTGACCAATAATAAACCGACAACGCCTTACCTGCTCTGCAATAAAGCTGCTCCTAGCCGGAAAAGAGGAAATCTCTACAGCGCCTCTACTCAATGTTCAAATTATTTATGGCCGTTTTTCTTATCTTATTCGACACGTGTCTAGACCCCCTCCAACGAATCTATTCACAAATCGAAGACTATAAATAGAGAAGAGTTTTCATGCAAAAAGACAACATATCGGGAACCAAAGCGATCAAAGCTCAAATACTCTCTAGCGAACTTTCAAGCAACATACAAGCGAAGAACTTGCACTTAGATTTAGAATCTTTTTAGTTCTTCTCTCTAGAGAATTTTTGTTCCCTTTCTCTATCTAAGCGTACTTATTGTAATACTCAATAGCTTAGAACCTCGAAGGAGTTTATTTTATTGAACTGTCCTTATTGTAAGAACTCCTTCTTGGCTGGAGAAATTCTAACCTGTAAAGGTTAAGATCTGTGCAGTCACTATGACTATAAGTAGATATTTGTCTTGCGTACAGATTAACTGAGGCTTGCTCAGTATAAACAAACAAGTTAGAATTTGTCATGTGAACAGATCAACTGAGGCTTGCTCAGTATAATTAATACAAGAACTCCTGCTTAGTTCAGGACAGTGGACGTAGGACCTTGTGTTTCCTAACCACTTTAAAAATCGATGTGTTGATTTTAACTGTTGCATTGATTTAACTATTCATTCAGCATCCAACTGAGTTTTAATCAAACAAGCATAAAAAAAAGTTTTTCAACTGAGACGCGTATTTTAAGGGCCTACACTTCCGCACACAACTCTTGTACTGAACTACTGTTCACTGACATAAGTCAGTAGGAGAATATTCTACCCACGCGATCGAGAGAGCATATCTGGCTAACTGACAAAGTTCAGTAGCAACCTTCAGCTAAAGCTGACTTTCGCGTTCTGAGTTCTAGAATTTGCATTCAGGTGTATTCACCCCCCCCCATCGAAAGCGCGTCTCTGGACCAATAAATGTCCATTATGAGCGAAATGAACCATTTTCTTGGACTTCAAGACAGGCAGTCAAATGAATGAATCTTTATTAATCAGATCAACAGCAAACTAGTGCGGATTTAATAGCACAGTTCGGCTGAGCAACAACAAACTAGTGCGGATTCCTATGAACACAAATTAGAAGATGGAGCCTGATGTAGGGGGAACTCTAGTCAATCCGACTGACTATAGAGGCATTCTTGGTTATCTCTTATATCTCACGGTAAGTCAACCAATATTACATTTGTAGTACGGGTTTTGGGATGGATAGGAAAGGACAAATTCATACATGCGTCCTTTGGAAAAGCTCTGATTCTGCTCGTGTCTGCAGCTTCTGGACTGTGTCCTGGCCCTTCTCCTCCGAGTGGATAGAGATCTGAGATTAATGAATATCTAATCTCTCTCACATTCTCACGGTTTTTTTCTGTGTCTGAAGTGGGGAAAAAAATAATGATGAAAGTGTTATAATATAAAGTTTTTATAAAATATTTTATTATAATTGTGAACCATTAGTAGTTATAATGTTAATGGTCTTCTAATAAATTACAACCCATAATATATTAATAATAACTGGGCCACCTATTTATTAATTAATTGACTCATCCAATTAATTCTAGATAAATAATTTGTACATTACTAAATAATGTATAAATACATTAATCTATTAATAATAATTCATGAGGTAGAAGAATAAATACTGGGCATGTATTTGGAGCAGACCAGGGATCCAATACAAGAAATAAAGTAGGGTGTCAAATTAATTAATTATTTATGCTCAGTTTAGAGAAAAATTAATTAATATACACATATTTATCTCAACTTGAGCATGAGCTTATACTTAAGACTTAGTTGATCTTCGTATTTAAGAAACAAATATCCATTAATTAATTAAGTTCACTGATTGCTTAAATTAATTAACATCTTATTATATTCGTGAGTAGTACCACTCGACCTTATTAACACACTTCGGGTTTAGTGTGCTAATCCTTACGAGTTCCTCCAGGGATATTAACCCATTTAATAAGGATACGGATGCAAGATACAGATATTCAACCTGAGCTACAAATAACTACTATCACCCAACATACGTAGATCTAGTCGCGATGACATTCACCATAGTAAGGCAATGTGATATATATTTAAATGCACCCAGCTGAAATCTTATCAAGCTTAAGACCAAATTAAGTGTCCGAGATCCTTGGTTCTCTACTAAGGTCAGCTAGGAGAACACATCTCACTGTGATCCATCAATACACCACCTATAATGTACCAGTATAGACAAGTAGTCAAAATAGACCACTTCTTGTCTAAACTGCAGCTTAAATCGACAAGTTGTCCTCAAGTTGTCTCAGCTGTGATAGCTGTATATATCTTGTTAGTTCAACCAATTGTGCAGTCTTATGTAATCTACAACACACTACACAATCTAACTCTTATACAAGATAAAGGACCAACATGCACGAATATAATTAATTAGACATGAGAATAAAAACAGTGAAAAGGAAAACACATTGTATACAAGCAAAAAGGTTCCTTCCAGTATACCAAATTCCAACAATTCTCTCACTTGTATTAAAGTAAACTTTTAGTATAGAATGTGTCAGTTCCAAAATACTAACTGAGCTATCTATCACTACTTCTCCCACTTATACAAAAGTTTATGCGTTCCTAAGTGGGGGGGCATCTCACACACTCCCAAGCCACGAACATGCATCGTGAAAGCTTGGATGGGCAAGGTTTTCATGAAAGGATCAGCTAGATTGTCTTTTGTGCCAATCTTCTCTACCAACACATCACCTCGATTTACAAAATCTCGTATTATATGGTACTTCCTGTCTACGTGTTTAAACGCCTTGTGGGATCTGGGTTCCTTTGAATTTGCCACTACACCCGAATTATCGCAATAAATTGTGATAGACTTAGGCAAATTAGGAACAATATCAAGATCCAAGAGGAAATTCTTGAGCCAAACTGCCTCTTTCGAGGCTTCTGAAGCAGCCACATACTCTACTTCCATGGTTGAGTCTGCAATGCATTTATGCTTTACACTCCTCCATGAGATGGTTCCATCTCCCAAGGTAAACACTTAACCTGTGGTAGACTTCTTCTCGTCTCTGTCAGGAAATCCGAGTTTGTATAACTCAAAGGTACTAGATTGTCTGACCGGTAAACAAGCCTATAATCTCTCGTCCATTTAAGGTACTTGAAAATATACTTGACCACAGTCAAGTGTTCCTTTCTAGGGTTAGACTAATATCTTAAGACCATGCCTACAACATATGAGATATCTAATCTCGTACAAAGCATCACATACATGAGGCTACCAACAGCGGAAGCATATGGTACTAGCCTCATACTTCCTATCTCTTCAAGCGTTTTACGGCACTAATTCTTTAATAGAAAAATATCATGTCTGAAAGGTATACTGAACCTTTCTTGGCATCTTGCGTACTAAAAAGAGCAATAACAGTATAAATGTAGGATGCTTGTGACAAGCTTAACATCCTTTTCCGGCGATCTCGGATAACCTTGATCGCAAGGATGTAAGCAGTTTTACCTAAGTCCTTCATTTGAAACTCCTCAGATAACGATTTCTTTATGTCTGATAATACTTTAACATTGTTCCCAATGATAAGGATGCCATCTACATAAAGTGCAAGAAACACCACTAATCTGTCAACACAGATACGGTATACGCACACCTCATTAGGACAGGATACAAAACTATAGGATTTGACTACCTCGTCAAAACGTTGGTGCCATAGTCGGGAGGCTTGCTTAAGTCCATAAATAGACTTCTTAAGCTTCCAAACTAGATGCTCTTCACCTTCTTTCACATAACTTTCTGGTTGTTTCATGTAGATGTCGCTACCTTCTTCAAGGTGACCTTTTAAGAATGCGGTCTTGACATCCATCTGCCACATCTCTAGGTTCATGTGAGCTGCTATGGCAAGGAGAATACGAATGGACTTGATCATTGCTACTGGTGAGAAGGTGTCGTCATAATCGATACCCTCTCTTTCTCTTATATACCAACTTACTACCAATGGTCTTGCAGCCTCATGTAGTTATGTGACCTCGTATACATATATAGCAGTTATGGACTCAAATTCCGAGTCCATGGCGACTTGTCATAGATCTGCATCTACATCTCCCACTGCTTCGTTGTAGATCCAAGGATCAACTGTATCTTGTTCATCGGCCAGGAAATAATCAGACGTCTCCCCAGTGAACATAAACCAATCAGGTGTACAAATCACCCTCCCACTACGTCAAACAGTGTCAGGCGTTGTGTTAACAGATTGTGCAACTACTCGTGGAATACTATCTTGCACAACTGGTTATTCGAGTGGAACTCGACCACCTTGTAATTTCTCAAGGACGATGTTAACTTGAGACTTGTGGTTACTAATGTAATCCTCTTCTAAGAACCGAATGTTGGTGCTAACAACGATCTTCTGTTCTTTAGGATCATAAAAGTATCCACCCTTCGTTTCCTTCGAATACCCTATGAACAACATCACTTATGAAAGTGATTCCAACTTGTCGGACTGCTTATTTAGCACATAATCAGAACAACCCCAAATCCTCAAGTGGTGCAGATTGGGCTTATGCCCGCTCCACAACTCAAAAGGGGTCTTTTGTACCGACTTGGAAGGCACACAGTTCAGCAAGTATACTGTAGTCTTTAAGGCATATCCCCAAAAGGAACCGACAACGTTATTTAGCTCATCATCGATCGAACCATCTCTAAGAGACTTTGATTCCTTTCCTCTAACACACCATTCTGCTGAGGCATTCCAGGTGCTGTCAGCTGGGATAAAATACCACATTCTGTCAAGTAATCCTTGAACTTGTTCGAGAGGTATTCATCACCACGATTAAATAGTAGTGTTTTGATTTCTTTACCTAGCTTTTCTCCACTTCTGCCTTAAATTCCTTAAAGGTCTCAAAGCAATCTGACTTGTGGCGAAGAAGGTAAACATATCAATACCTTGAGTAATCATTAGTAAATGTAACGAAATACTCATACCCTCCACGATCTTTTGTAGACATAGGCCCACACAAGTTAGAATGTATCAAACTTAATAATTTTGTGACTCTATAACCCTTTTCCTTGAAAGGTTTGGTCATCATCTTTCCCTCTAACTATGAATCGCAAGCTGGAAATGGTTCAACTTGGAGAGACTCCAATGATCCACATTCCACCAACCTTTGAATCATATTTAGATTGATGTGACACAGTCTTAAGTGTCACAGATAAGTTTGATTTTCCTTAGAAGATTATTTTCTCTTCTTTGTGTTTGATGATATGGAAGCAACATTAACAAAATTGCTTGATTTACAAGTAATAGTATATAAAGATTCGTTTAATGGCCCACCACAGATAAAATCACCGTCTTTCATGATAGAAACATCACTATCAAAACTTGATTTACAAACATCCATGGTGTAGAGTTTTGAAATAGAAATAATGTTTCGCCTAAACTCAGTCAGACATAAAACATCTTTAAATACTAAAACAGAACTATCAAAAGATAGATGTAAATTTCCAATGGCAATTGCAGGAACTCTCGATCCATTGCCCATGGAGACTGCCACCTCATCATCGCTCAATTGCATTTTATGCAAGAAACCTTACAAGGTGTAACAAACATGATCAGTTGCCCTCGAATCCACGACCCACTCGTGGGTAGAAGAGGAAACTACAACGGTCTCATTTACAAGAGAGATTCACGTCTCTTTCTGTTTCGCCTTGACATCTAGATAATTATTCTTCCAATGTCTTTTTTACCACACTTGAAGAACCTTCCTTTCTATTTTGGGCATGCCGCCGGTAAAGACCTTCTTCTTACTCACACTACTCTTCTTGAAATAAAACGCGGGAAGGGACTTCTTAGAAAGTTGTACCCGCGGTGACATCTAAGATTTGACTATTAATTTGACTGAATTAACATCAAATTCTCAAAATTTGCATACTTACGAGAACCATACCACATTCAGTATGACTTAATTGATCATCCTATTTAATTATTATGTGCTAGAGTACCTGTGTTTACTATGCACGTAAGCCACTCAGGTAGACATTTACGGCTTCGCTCCCACTACTCAATAATAATTAAATATTATTTTGAAAAACCCATCTCACAAAATTCGTGGTTCAAAAATATAAACAAACCACTTAGGTGGACGTTTACTTATTTAATTGTTCCACTTTTGTGTAGGGTCCAATTAAATGGAGGTCCGATTAAATATTTAATTTTTAATTTAATGGAATCCAATTAAATATTTAATTTATTATTGGCTTAGTCTTTTTCTTCAAAAGGTTCGTTTTGATTCATGCTAAAACCACATAATTCCTAAAACATGTAATTTCTAAACGAATAAAATAAATCATGCTCGCTGAAATTAAACATGCTTTAAATACGAATTAAATCATATTTTCATGCTTTTCTAAGCGCAATTAAACACATAATGCATGCTAAAGTATAATAATAAGTAAATGAAAAAAAATAGGAAATAAAACGTCGTTATCGGGCTAAAAACACAAATAAAAATTAAATACTATCTATTACATTGTCCGATATAATTACAGCTCTTCGTAATCTTAAACTGAAAACCGAACATAGAAACTGCATTGGAGACGCAGTGTCATGTCAGCACCACGTAGCTGCTGAATCAGCATCTCCCTGCCACGTCAGGAAGGCCTTACATCAGCAACACAAGGGCTGACGTCAGCCCATCATCTTCACGCAGCTAGCGCCATCGTGCCTCCCGTTGCCGATAGCAGCCTGCTGCCACCTCCCCGACTTTGCCAGGAGGTCGTTGTCGCTGCTTGGAGCTTCAGCAAACTAGCCCCGCCCCGCGCTGCCACCTGCAGCAGCGGGAATCAACCTCTGCACGAAGCCGCGACTGTCGGCTGCAGAGGCGCGACCACCGCTTCGGCTGTCCTCCGCCTCTCTCATCCCTCCAAACGTCACCCAGATGTCTGGGCCATGTCAAATGGCTGGCGAAATAGATGACATCGCTGCAATTTCAACACGAGATCGCCCCTCCGTCGGTGACAATGTCGCCGCGAAATTGACTCATTTCTGACATGTGAATTATTCAATTGGTTGAGGGGAATTGGATTTCGGACACTCACGACCATCGTGTAACGGATTATGTTGGGTTTGTACACTGAAAGCAATCTACATATTTGCTTGTATACAATGTTTCATGTTACCACTATTATTATTTTCCTATCTGATTACTATAATTGCTCAAATTAGTCATTTATCTCACAAGAGTTAGATCGTACAGTATGTTGTCGATCACACAAGACTGTAGTGATTGGTTGAACTAGTGAGATATAAACAGTTATCACAGTTGAGGCAACTTTAGGACAAGTTGCTGGTTTAGGTTGCAATGTAGATAAGAAGTGACTTTTCTTGGTCACTTGTCTATGTTGATACATTTGATGTATTGATGGATCGCGCTGAGACGTGTTCTTCTATCTGACCCGTTTGAAGAACCAAGGTCTCGGAGACTCAGCTGATCTTAAGCTTGATGAGATTTCAGCTGAGTGCATTCGACTAGCTATCACTTTAACTTACTATGGGTGAGGGTCATCGCGATCGTATATCTCTGTATCTTGGGTGAGTGTTGTTGCGTGTAGCTTAAGCTGGTTATCTGCATCATGCATTTGTATCCTGTTGAAAGGTTGATGATGTCCCCTTGAGGAGCTCGAAAGGTTTATCATATTAAACCATGTAGGTTGATTAAGTTCAAGTATGATAATAAGGCCTAGGTGGTACTGCTCAAGGATAAGATATTAATTGTATTAAATAGTCTGTAAGCTTAATGAATTAATGGATATTCGATATCTTAAATACGGAGATTAACTAAAGTAAAAAATACAAGTCCTGGCTCAACTTTGGGATAAAGGGGTAAGCCAGCATAGATTCTTTAGTAGAATGAATCTATGTTTGTGAATTAGTAATACTTTAGGTTGAGTATGGAAAATTAATTCACTTGAGGCTCGGCTTTATTTCTTATATTAGGTCTCTAGTCTGGCCTGAACATATGCCCAGTTGTATGCGACGTTTTCTCTCAGACTCACTAGGCTACTTCATTGGCTGTAATTGTTTGGTCCTTTAGTGGGCCAAAACAATTAGTGAATGTGTAGTTGCCCCTTTTACTATTTAGATTGTCTTGGAGTCAAATGCCCATTAGGGTTCCTTTGACTTGTCCTTATAAATAGGGAACAAGGGGGTCACTTGTTCATACTTGATTTTTCTAGTGTTGTGTGTCGTAAAGTGTGAGTTTGAAAGTTTACCGTCGGGAGCCGCTAGCGCCTCCGTCCATCCGGAGCTGTGAGCTCGAGCAACGGGAACAATCTAGAAGATCTTTTCTGGATCGAGTCAAGAAGATCGTATTCTAGGACGATCATGCGGTATGATTTCCTACAGATTCTGGCCGAGATTAGACGATCAATTTCCCCAATTTTGAAAAATATTGCCGGAAAAATTAGTACAAAGCAGCAAACTTGTGACGTCGGTTCCGGTTGCATCCGAGGTCGGATGACCTCATGTGACCTATCGACGCGAAGCGCGGAAGGAGAGGAATCCAACGGCCTAAGTCGATCATTGATCAGACACTGGACGCGCAGGGAATCCAACGGTCTTTTGGATTGTGTTCTAGCCCTTCCTCTCCTCCGTGTGGACAGAGATCTGAGAGGAATGAATATCTAATCTCTCTCACTATTTTTTTTTCTATGTCTGAAGTGTCGTAAAAAATAATGATAAATGTGTTATAATATAACGTTTTTATAAAATATTATATTATAATTATGGTCCATTAGTAATTATATTGCTAATGGACTTTTAATAAATTAATACATCCCATAATATAATATAATTAATAATAACAAGCCACCTATTTATCAATGAATTGGCCCAGCAAATTAATTTCAGATAAATAATTTTTAAATAATTAAATAATGTATAAATACATTATTCTATTAATAATAATTTTCGAGAGAGTAGAATAAATATTGGGCATCTATTTGGGTCAGACCAAGGATCCAATACAAGAAATAAAGTTGGGCCTCAAATTAACTAAATAAAGTTGGGCCTCAAAAAATCGTCGGTGTTCTGTGTTCATTATTTACTATTGCATTGATTACTGTGCATACTGAAAATATCTTTAAAATCATTCAACTGAGTTTCAGCAAGCTTAAACGACTGCACTAACATACTGAAACTGTTTTGATAAAAACATTTTCTTAACTCAACTGAATTTGGGCCAACACATTTCCGCACTACTGAACTTTATCTTAACGGTACTGAATTCTGACTCTAGTCAGCTAGCAGGCCTCAGTAAAATCAGTCACTCTGCCACGCGATTCATAACAACTTATTTGGTCTGTTGAACTCATTCAGTACGGCACTCTCCTGAAAAGGACTGTTCGCGTTTAAAGTTGAGAAATCGGTTTTCATGTGTATTCACCCCCCCCCCCCTCCTCTACACCTGAACGTTACTCTCGGGACCAACAATTGGTATCAGAGCAGGAGTTCTCTAAGACTCTTGTTATTTTAAAACTGGTCTGCTTGAACGGATCCGAAAAATGTTTTCACTGCATATCATTCTTCATTCATATTATTATTCACTATGTCTGATATGTCAGGAATCAGAATGGTACCCATGTTCTAAGTAGAGAACTATGGAGTATGGTGGGTCAGAATGGAGGCTCATTTGACCTCCCTCCATGACAGTATGACAGAGGTTCTAGAGGACGGACCTATCGTTCCAATGGTTGATATCGTCGTAGCTCAAGATCCAGCACAAGGAGAAGGAATGGTGACCGGGAAGAAGATCCCCAAAGATAGAAGTCTCTTCACCCCTGAGGAGAAGAAGCTTCACAACTTAGACCAAGTCGCCAGAAACGACATACTGACCACTCTAAGCGATTCTTATCTCGGAAGAGTTCAGGACTGCAAGTCCGCGAAAGAACTCTGGGATGCACTAGCGCTACTGAGTCGGGGGACTTAGAAGATCAAAGCGAACAAACTCGCGCTGGAACTTCAGAAGCTGGAGAGATTGTCTCTCATGCCCGGTGACTCCATGAAGATCTCAACATCAGATTCACGGATCTGATGAACTCTATCAACGGGTTGGGAAAGACATTCTCCAACCGAGAGATGAATCTCAAAATTTTGAGGGCATTGCCAGACGGTCGCTGGACTCCCTTTGCTACTTTATTGCGTCATTCTGACTTAGATATTGTTACTCCTGACCATATCTTTTCAAAACTTAAAGCTGAGGAGTTCGAGTTTGGCTTACCTCAAAGGAAGCAGCAAGCTGAAGCTGACACCCAAGTCGACCATGCCTTTAAAGCATCAGTCAGCACAGCAGCTCCGGCGTCTAGCAAGGCTGAACCTTCACTCAATGACATACAAGAAGGAAACTTAACCAAGAAGTACGCGCTGCTTGCCGTGAAGTATCAGAATGAGAAGGAGAGGCACAGAAAGCTCTCAAGAGTCGTCAGAGACTCTAAGGGTAAGACTGAATAGACACCCAAGCGCACTCCTGACACGCATACTTCTGAATGCAAAAAATAGGAGGACTCGGCTTAGTCGAAAGACAATGAAAGCAAAGAAGAAAGAGTCACAACCTGCTATAACTGCAAGAAGCCAGGACACTATCATTATGACTGTCCTGAGCTCAGCACTGCTGAAAGAGCAGCACACAAAGCTCGAAGGGAGAAGTTCATCAAGAACCGACAAGCGTATATTGTCGGTAAACTCTCAGACGACTCAGATGAAGTCGACTCCTTCATGGATTCATCAGATGATGAAGCAGCATTCATGGCCATAGAGCTTGAAGTTGAAGAAGACGCTGAAAAGTGTCTCATAGCAGGAGAAGAGGATGAGGTACACTCTCACGCACCATTTAACTCCTCTTCACACTGCACACACGACACTATTTCAGGTGCAGATGAGAATATGGACGTCGCGATTGCATACGAAGAACTACTCGACGAGCAGATTCAGATGAGTCTGCAGCTCAATAAGACTCTTCAGAAGTTATACCCTGAAAGTGGAAAATCAGAGACTTTCTTAGGTGAGTCAGGTTGCTACTGAGTCAGAAGGACTTGTGTTGAGACTCAGGGAGGAGATAAACTCTCTGATGGCCAAGTCTCAGCATCAAGAAGATCAGATCTCAGTACTGACCAATGACTTGACTTAGAAAGATACTGAACTGAGTCTACTGAAGCAAGATTTGTCAGGACTTCAGACCGAGCATGAGCTGCTGAAGAAAAGCGATGATCTCTGGAGGAACCTAATGACAGAGCGGTACATGGGCGCTGAAAAGAAGCTTGAGGCGATGCTAGCAAGCAATAAGCCTAAGCATTGTAAGGAGGGACTTGGATTCAGCCATGGAGCCTCCTCATCTGCCCCCGTACGTTCAGAAAACTGGCTAGCTGATAGGTTTGTTCAATGGGGAGACCATCAATGCAGAGATACTGAACCCCCTAGCCAAGAACAAACAAAAGATGAAAGCACCTCATCCCAGTCATCAGCATTCTGACAAGAAGATCAGAACCAAATCACCCCAGTTCAGTCAAGGGGGAACCAGCAAAGCAAAATGGACTGATCAGTATGGACCTCCGCAGCTGACGCATCCAGCTCAGTATGGGTCATATTACTATGATCCTATAGTCAGGAGTGGAGCCAAAAGTCAAACGAAGAGTTGTACAGAAGGCAAAGGTCAGCAGTCCACCTACTCAGAAGATCAGGACTCCTGAACCTGTAAAGCCTCAGAAGTCAGCATCGACCAGTCCAGTGGTCAAATATGTTGATAAAAGTGAAAAGAAACTGTCTAAGACCACCAGGGTTGTAAGACAGATCTGGGTTTCCAAAACTAACATCTAAGGATCCAAAATCAAAAATAAAGGGTACCTAAATATAATTTTGTTTTGCAGGTGCACAAGGACTAGGGATGGCAAAAGGACCCGGACCCGTCGGACCCGACCTGGACCCGCATGCAATGGGACGGGTAATACCCACCCCGTACAAGCGTGGGGCAGTTCCGGACCCGACCCGTACCGGATCCGGGGCGGTTCCGGTTCCTGCCGCGGACCCGCCCCGCCCCGCCCCGTATAGACCCGCCCGTCCGGACCCGTCCCGGACCCGCTCCGGACCCGCCCTGTAATAAATTATAATTTAGAAGTGTAAAAATATTACTAGTGAGATTCGAACCCGCATCAATAAATTCTTTACATGCACTTATACCGTTTGAGCACCTTTGTTAATATTTTTCATATATATATATATATATATATATAGTTATATATAAGAATATGATATACTAAAATTAAAAAAAAATTAATACACCTAACAAAAATTAACTTATAAAATATAAATATTAATTTTCTAGATTTCAATATACTATATTCAAATTGTAATTACGGGCATGTATTTCGAAAATGAAATTAATATTTTTATTTTCAAAATTTAAATTTAAAATTATTTTTAATTTTCTATTCTTTAATTGAAATGGATTATATGTATAAATACAATTATGATTAATGAACAATTACAATTAAAAACTTTTTATAACAAGTAAAAATACATCTAATAAAAATACAATAAATAGTAACTTTCTAGATTTCAATATTATATTTAAATTTCTAATTTCTAATTAAGAAAATGTATTTCGAAAATGAGATTAACATTATCTACATTAAAAATAAGTATTCATGAACTAATGAACTTATGAAAAATTATAAATTCACAATTTAAAATTATTTATGACTAATGAAAAATTACAAATTTACAATTGAGTTTTTTTTATAACAAATCAAAAACTACAGTCTTATTATTCATGAACTGCAATTCATAAGTTTTTTTTCATTAATATTTTAATAAGAATCATAACATATGAAAGTATATTTAAAAAAATTAAAGAAATATGATGAATAAAAGTTACAAAATATATTTCAAAGATGATTTTATTTTTGTGGTTTATTTTTATTTTCCACATGAAATATTAGTCATGCTTACTACAATCATTATATTTGATTAAAGTTACTATATTTTTATTTATGTTTTAAATTAAAATTAATAAAATAATAGTTTAAAATTATATATATTTTATGTTTATCTAAATTTAACAAATAAGTTGTTGGTCTAGTGGTCAAAAGTATTTATAAATTTTCGGATAACCCGGGTTCGAATCCTTGTGGAAACATAATTTTAAATTTATTAATACCTAAAATATTTGCGGGTCTACACGGGTCCGGGGCGGGTCTACCCGCCCTGCACGGGTCCGGGGCAGGGTCCTAAAATCTGGACCCGTGCGGGTCCACGGGGCAATTCCGGGTCTGTTTTTTAAGGGACGGGGCGGGTTCGGGTCCAGTGATACCCGGCCCCGACCCGTAAAATTGCCATCCCTAACAAGGACCCTTGGTATGTTGGCAGGGATGCTCTAGACATATGACATACCAAAAGGACCTACTGAAGGATTATACTACTGAAGAAGGACCCCGAATCGAGTTTGGAGATAACGCAAAAGGCAATACCAGAGGCTATGGAACACTCAGCATTGGAACCACAACAGTTCCAAGAGTATCATATGGAAAACAGTGTTGTCAGGTTCGCGCAAAATGAATATATATGTAGCTGACTGGAACTCAGCTGAACCTGAAGCTTGTTTATTGGCGAAAAACGACAACAGAACGGGGTGGCTCTGGCACAGAAGACTCAGTCATCTCAATTTCAAGATGCTCAACAAATTAGCTAGAAACACTCTAGCAAGAGGACTGTCGAATGAAGTATTCAGCAAAGACACTCAGTGTGAAGCATGTCTGAAGGGAAAGCAAACAAGGAATCAAAATCCTCTTGTTCCATCTCCTTCCACTGATGGAATCCTTCAGCTGCTACATATGGATTTGTTCGGTCCAATCTCTCCAGTGACGATCAGAGGCAAGAAGTATGCTTTAGTGGTCATTGATGACTACTCGCGCTACACATGGGTCATATTTATTGCCAACAAGTCTGACGTCAAAACAGAGTTACCAACGCTTCTGAAAAAGCTCAATGTCGAGAAGAACACTAAGATAATCAAGATACATTCAGACAGAGGAACTGAGTTCCTGAATTCTATGGTAGAGGAGTTCTGCAAAGCAGAAGGCATAGAGCATGAGACGTCTGCCGCACGCACGCCTCAACAAAATGGGGTTGCTGAGAGAAAGAATAGAACACTCAAAGAAGCAGCAAGAACCCTGCTCGTAGACTCAGGACTCCCAACCAAATTCTGGGCAGAAGCCACTGATACTACATGTTATACTCAGAATATATCTCTACTGACAAAGCAGCATAAGAAGACACCATATGAATTATGGAATGACAGGAAGCCTTCTTTATCTTATTTCCATACCATAATTTTGGGTGTTCGTGCTTTATCCACAATAATGGGAAGGATCAGTTGAAGACTTTTGATAGCAAGTCAGACCAGGGAGTCTTCTTAGGATACTCCCGGGTCAGCGAAGCCTTCAGAGTCTTTAACTATAGGATCCTTTGCGTGGAGGAAAGCCCTCATGTTGTTTTTAATGAGTTTGCTACTGAAGACAGGAGCAGGAACTCTAAACCTGAATCTGAGGACATCAGTAAGCAACTACAGGATCTAAGCTTAAAAGATAAAGTTGAAAAGATCCAGCTATGTTGGGATGATGATTCAGATGAAGAAACAGAAGACAAGTCTACTGAATCTAAGCCAGCAGCAGAAGAAGCTGAACAGACTGACTCTACTGAACAGAGTCAATCCCGGGTAACTCAGGTCGATGAAGAAACCCAAGTGGTAACTGAGACCTCTACTTAGGATAATAATTCAGGGGGAACAAATGATGTTCCTGAGCTAAATGCCCCTGAACCTGATGAAGAGTTGAAACATCGTAGATCATGGTTGGACGCTCACACTTCTGATTTGATTATTGGAGATCCTTCAGCAAGCGTAAAGACAAGATCCAGATTCTGTCAAGGAGAAAGCGCCTTATATTCCTACTTCTTGTCTACTGAAGAACCTCAGTCAGTGGAGGATGCACTTAAGGACGCTGATTGGATCATACCCATGCAGGAGGAGCTGAATCAGTTCACGAGAAACGAAGTTTGGGAGCTTGTTGACAGACCCCGGCATCAACATGTGATTGGAACTAAATGGGTCTTCAAGAACAAGCGAGATGAAAACAACGTCATAGTAAGGAACAAATCAAGGCTCGTAGCAAAAGGCTACTGTCAACCTGAAGGGATAGATTTCGACGAAACGTTCGCTCCAGTTGCAAGATTGGAGGCAATCAGACTATTCCTAGCCTACACAACACATCAGAGGTTTAGAGTTTATCAAATGGATGTGAAGTCTGCGTTCCTGAATGGCGTATTGAAAGAAGAAGCCTATGTAGAACAGCCTCCCGGCTTTCAGCAGGGACATCAAGTTTATAGACTCAGAAAGGCTATGTATGGGTTAAAACAAGCACCCAGGGCTTGGTACGATACCCTGTCTGAGTTTCTTCTTCAAAAAGGTTTCTAGAAGGGCACAGTAGACCGCACATTATTCAGCATTCGACTGGAAGACGACATTTTACTTGTGCAGATCTACGTAGATGACATCATCTACGGTACGAAGAATGTCATCATGTGTTAGCAGTTTGAGAAAATGATGAAGGACAAGTTCGAAATGTCAATGATGGGAGAGATGAACTATTTCCTCGGTTTTCAAGTCAAACAATCTGAGAAAGGAACGTTCATCAATCAACGCAAATACACTCGAGACCTCATCAAGAAATTCGGTTGCACATTCGGCAAACCAATCAAGATCCCGTTGAACACGAACATGAAAATCGATCTTGATAAAGAGGGAGTATCAATAGACCATACTGAATTTCATGCTATTATTGGTTCTTTATTATACTTAACAGCTACTTGTCCTGACATAACTTATGTTTTAGGTGTCTGCGCTCGATTTCAGGCGAATCCTAAGCAGAGTCATATGGACTCAGCAAAGAAGATTCTTCGCTATCTCAGAGGAACACCTGACATGGGTTTATGGTATCCAGCTGATGATAATATTGAACTAACTGGTTATTCTGATGCTGACTATGCAGGATGTAGAATTGACCGAAAGTCAACTTATGGAACGTGTCAGTTCCTTGGCAGTAAGCTGATCTCATGGTTTTTAAAGAAACAGCACTCAGTAGCAACGTCAACTACTGAATCTGAATATATGGCTACCGGAAGTTGCTGCGCCCAAATCCTTTGGCTGAGACAGCAGCTACGCGACTATGATGTCATTCATAATGAAGTGCCGATCTTCTGCGACAGTACCAGTGCAATTGCAATCACTCAGAATCATGTACTTCATACGAGATGCAAGCACGTGGACATCAGACACCACTTCATTCGTGTTCATGTCGAAAAGAAGGATATCAGGATGGAAAAGATCCATACTGACCATCAAAGGGCTGATATACTGACCAAGCCTCTAGCTGAAGCCAGATTCAGAGAACTTTCAGTAGAGCTAGGTCTGCTGGACCCTACTGACTCCAGTCAGTAAGTGGATTCAGGAGAGGAGCATTAAGCAAGGGGGAATGTTCACTCTCGATCGAGTAAATTCGAGACGTAGAGACTCAGCAACCATCTACACGAGGTATCAGCTGACTACAATGTTCAGCTGACAGGTTTGCGTATCTCTACTTAGTAGCCAATGAAATACTTCTGTGCATTTATGACTCAGATTCAGCTTCGTATTCAATGCCTTAGAAAATGTCATTTAATATAACGGTTTACATTAAATACACGACATTCTATGCAAAAGCATGCTGAACTCTGTAACGCATTAAATGCATGTCGTATCAAGTTACTTCTTTGGCTATATACAACTGTTTTTTGACTTAGGCGGCTAAATTGATCATTGCCTATTTTATAAAATCAAATCCAGGCCGTCCATCTCATAAAGCGAATTCAAACTGAACCATAGATAATTAACTGTTCATCTTCTTTTTAAGATATATATACACGTTCAAAGTTTAGAAACCGCCATTTCTACTCTGCAAATTTCGAACCCTAGTATTTCTGAGATAATACTTGCCTCCTTGCAAAACTCATTTTCCAAAAACTCTCAGAAAAATCTTTGGTAAATTTTAATGATCATTCAGTATCATATATGCTAATATTTCTCTATTGTATTGGATACTGGTCTATTGTTCTTGCAGATTACAGAATACGACAGGAACTCACGTAGTCGTTCCTACCGATATGCAAGAGATCCTTGAGAAGGATCGGGTATGGTGCGAACCCATGATGGAGTTCGACGTCTGTGACTATATAGAGGAGATCTTATATGCCCTCAGAGAAACAGGCCTCGAAGGTTTTCTAACGAGGAAGCCATCCTTCTTCCTCCCACGACAGATAGCTGAGCTCTATATGAATTCTGAATCAGTAGAGGGAGACATCCGTTGCCATTACATTGTTCATTCAGTTGGAGACCCCTCTCATGCCACTACTGAAATCAAGCAGATGTCGATCAGAGAAGCCCTCTAGAGAAGCTTCCAGCTACCTAACGAAGGATTCAGCACCGTGGCATACAAAGATGATCTAATGGATGAGTATCTATCTGAGTTCTGTGGAAAGCCGACAACGTTCAGAGCCGCATTTCTGAAGAATGCCATGCTTCCCCAATACAGAGCATTGGCCTACATCGTGACTCAGCTGCTAAGAAAGTTAGGCTGGGTCCTTCGATCAAGTGTCCAGGCCAAAGATTCAGCTTATGATGGCCATACACGACCGAGCAAAAATCAATTGGACCGAATTCTTCCTCAAGGAATTCATGACGCAATCAGCAAAGTTCGACAAGACGTCCAAACGTCTTAGCGTCAAAGGAAAATTTTGTATGGACTGAAGCTGTCAGTCATGATTGAAGATTTCTGCGAAACGAACAATATTACATTTGCTGACAAGCAGCACTTCAACCAGAAGAAAGTCCGGTTCCAGAGCAGGGCAGCGGCCCTTCAGCAGATAGGGTCAGGGCCCGCTAACCTTATGCCCGGAGCTCAGCAGACCTCCACACCCACTAAGAAGAGGTCCCCTCCGAAGTCTACTCCGAAAACCCCGACCAAGAGGCTGAAGAAAGTCAGTGAGGTCGTACCAGAGATAGTGACAGAGGCAGTGGTTGCTGAACCACCTCTGCAACTGAGGGATGAGTCTGAGTCATCCGAGAAGACTCTGTCAGTGGAGAAGGTCGTCTCCACTGAGCGTGATGAGACAGTGGACCAAGGGGTCCAAGCTAAGTCTATTCCGACCTCTCAGAGCCCCTTGGACATTCCACCTTTGAGCAGCATACCTTCTGCTAAGAAGCAGCCGTCTCCAATAGAAGTCGAAGAGTCGGAGACAGCTTCTGAGTCAGAATCGATCGGGATTGAGGCCTCAGTTCTCCAATCAAGAGCCTCCCGAGAGATTGCTGAACGGATCCCGGAGATAGCCAGCCACAATGATTTAGTCACCTAGGCAAGGCAGGCCAGGCTCCATATGCTGATCCGGTTCCAGGAGTGGCACAATCTGAACCGTCTCATCAAACACCACTCCTGCGAACAGCTCCATGAGGAGGAGGTGATCATAAGGGACAAGATAGGCTACTCAGAGCCATCCAACGTTTGCTCCCTAGAAGATTTGAGGGCTGCCATGCTAGCCATGCTGAACGACAGACAACCCATCTCAGCATTGGCACCCTCAGATGGGTCTGACCCCGATGGTTAGGACCCACCCCGTGATTCAGGCCCTGAGAAGCCTGATGAGGGAACTCAACTAGACAAGGATGCTCCCACATCCACTGCTGAACCACCACTCAGCATCCTTGGTCCAGGTCAGTCGGCGGCTAGTACTTTGAAGTCAGCAGAGCCATCTCAACTGTTACTTGAGTCTGCATTCGAAGTAGCGCCCAGCCCGAAAAGCCGATGCTCGAAGTCAGTGGCCAAGGCACTGAGGAGTCAAGGAACTCAGAACCGACTCCTCGCCCGCACTATCCGCAAGACGTGGAGGCAGACCACTCAGGCTCACAGAGATAAAGGGGCTCAGGACAACCATCCAGAACACGCCTGCCCCTGACTTCTCCAATATACTGAACAACACACTCGCCGCACAAAGACCGGACTTCGATGAGCAACTGAAGCTGATTTAGGCTGGCCAGGCACAACTTCTTGAAGACTTTAAGGCTGCCCAGAAAGCTCATACTGAATCAGTTTCCTCCATCTCTCAAGCCTCAGACCTCAGGCTCCAAACTATTCAGAAGGCTATAGAAGAGAGAGTGGACAAACAGTTGCAGGAGTTCCAGACAGCAGCAGACACCTCCTACAAGAAATACAGTGATCAACTAACTGAGGAGAGGAACGAGATGCACGAACGACTGACTAAGCTGCAGTATGCCTTAGACGATTTGGCAACAGCTTACAAAAGTCTGGACAAGAAGGTATCCGTTCCCACCCCAAGCGTATTTCCTGATGCCAAAAAGGGGGAAGGAAAAGGGAAGATATCGGAAGGAAAAGGAAAGGTACTGAAGGTACCGAAAGGAGTGAGGTCAGTGGCAGGAGCATCTCAGAGTCAGCTCCCAGCTCCCACTGGTACCTCCACTCAGACTGGCGAGGCCCAGGGTGTCTCAGCAGCAGGCGATGTAGTGTCTGCTGAGACTGGCCCAAGTGGCTCAGGACCAAAAGACGTGGCTACTCAGGAAACCCAAACTCCATTTGATATAATCAAGGTGGTTGCTGAGTATGCAGACGAGGAGTCTGAAGAGGAAGAGGTTCCTCTGCCTCCTCCAGTTGCCGGCAAAGGCAAGAAGATTCTGACGCTTCCTACCCCTCCCTCTAAAAAGAAAGGACCCAAGAGGTATGTTACCCCGGAGGAAGAAGCCCAGATTGCTGCCGATGAGAAATTGGCGAGAGAGATTGTTGAGGCTGAGGCTGCAAATAAGCCAAAGAAGAAGTCAGCCAAAGGCAAGACCAAGGCTCCAGCAGGTGGAAAGAAAACTGGACCTAGACTGCCTCCCAGAACGCTGAAGCTGAGGGATGAGGCAGATAAGGAAAAAGAGAAGGGGCAACAGCAGCAGACAACTGGTCAACAGGGTACTTCGAAAGAAAAATCAACAACACCTGCTGATTCAGAAGAAGACCCTCATGTACCCTCCTATGTCCCTTCTAAGGAACAAGATCTTGAGATGCAAGAGATATGGGCTCAGATGGAGAGGTATCTGTATAGAGGAGAAGAAGCAAGACAGATAGAAGCAGCTCAAGAAAGGCTCAGACTAGCAGACTTGGAAGCTCTGAGGCTGAAAGCTGAAAAAGAAGCGAGTCAGAGGATTCCTCAGAATGTAGACATTCCCTACAGATATAGAAGGTTCAGGAAACCTACTGATCTCAAAATCCACAGATGGCCAAGAGTTGATGAATGGATGCCTTGGGAAAGAACTCAAAGGTGGGAGTCACTGAAGGCTGATTTTATAAAGAGAAACTATTTCTTGAGATATTGGTCTGAAAAGTACAAGTCTATCGCCTTTGCTGAATGGCTTATGAGGACAGATCATGAGATATTTGCAAGGGTTCAGAAGGCTTTAAAAGACAAGATAGATGTCAGAGTACCAGCTCCAAGAATCATGCTGCCCCCACTGAAACTAGATGGCTCCGTTCACTATGGAGTTATTGAGAAGGAGATCAAGGATGCTGTTGAAGCCAAGTGTTTAGAGGAAGATGATCCAGCTGACTTTGCAGAGATACTGAAGCTGAGGAAGATCACATACAGGATGTATGGACTGCCTCTTCCTGAATCTAAATCAAAGGACTTCAAAGACAGGATTCAGCAGTTCAGATGATTATTAGCTTCTGTGTTTCTTGTAACTTCTTTTCTGTTCTTCTTAGTATAGCAATTGATGTACATGTACTGAACTTCTTCACCTCTATAAAACATCACTGTTATTGACCCTGACAATTCCTTATTGTCTATACGGCCTTGTTTATTTTTATTCTTAACACACAGAATCACTCAAGTGATTACTGACTCACACTCTCTCTGTTCTTATATTCTGTCAGTTTTTACTTAGCTAGTTTCTGTTAGATTGCGTAGTTGGGGGAAATGTTGTTTGAAAGGGGGAAATTGCTGATTAGCTTCTGTACAGGTTCTGATATTTCTTCCCGGATTCCCTCAGTAGTCTAGGACTTGAAGAACAACTCCACTGATTCTACTTGTAATACGTGTAAGGAGCTTTGTTTCTGATAAGTCATAATATTAGGTTTTGGCATCATCAAATAGGGGGAAAATGTTGGGAGATGATTCAGTCTTCTCACAAACAGTTGAGACATAACTCAGTAGCCCTGTGCCCTGAATATTTACTGAAAATTTGAAGATCCCAAAACCCTATCTTGGCTGATGAACCATCAATTGTAACATGTTCTGCTTTGTCTCTGGGGATTCAGACTCAGTAAACACTCTGCATCTGGTTCAGGCGCTCAGTAGATTACCTGCCTCAGTACCAGAAGTAGAAGACTTAGTGATACTGGACTCAGCAGGAGCAGTATACTGAAAGGGGTCAGTGGAACTGAACTCAGCAGGAGTAGTTCATTGAACTCAGAGCTGATCTTCAGTAGAGCCGACTCAGCAGGAGCATGCTACTGAATAAGAGATCAGACTCAGCAACGGCTGGACAGTCCTCTGACTGTCAGATTCCCTAAAGTCAAATCAGCAGAGTTAATACGAGGAAGAGAGAAGTCAGCTTCAGATCTCCTTGAAGTCTGTTCTGTCTCACCTACCTTCCTGAACCTCGACTAATGACGAGCAGACACCTGTCCTATATCTGTTAAAGCTGCAAGTCTACAACTTTCCAGAAATGGAGGGAAAGGACACTGCAACCATACTTTGAAAGAGCCGTTAGCTACCCAAAAGAGAGAGACAAAGGATCGTCGTCTCCAACGGATCTATCCTTATCTCTGCTCTATAAATAGAGGGATAAAATCAAATTGAAGCTAACCTAGAAATCGAAGAACATACAGAGCATTCAAAGAGCAACTCATAAACGTTTCAAGTCTTCCGCAAGTAATTCGAAGAAGTAATCTCCGGCGAAAGACGACATACCCCGCTCATAGGGAACCAAGCTGAACCAGAATTATATAGCCTCTAGTATCCAAGCGACTGAACACGAACCTAAGTCTATACTTAGTCGTTTGTCGCTCTAGAAGCCACTTTCTAGTTCCCTATCCCTCTAACCTAAGCTCAACCAATCATATCTATAGCTTAGATGAAGGAGTTCATAGTCGAACTGATCCTTATTGTAAAGGACTCCTTCATAGTTGGAGAGTTTTTCAAATACTTAGTTTGATACCCTGTAAACTGAGACTTGCTCAGTATAAATCTCAAGACCAGAGTTTGTCCAGTGTACAAAACCGACTGAGACTATCTCAGTATAATACATAACTTCCTGATCTTTCGGGACAGTGGACGTAGGATTGTTGGATCCAAACCACTTTAAAAATCGTTTGTGTTTTGTGTTCATTATTTACTATTGCATTGATTACTGTGCATACTGAAAATATCTTTAAAATCATTCAACTGAGTTTAAGCAAGCTTAAACGACTGCACTAACATACTGAAAATGTTTTGATAAAAATGTTTTCTTAACTCAACTGAATTTGGGCCTACCGATTTCCGCACTACTGAACTTTATCTGAACGGGACTGAATTCTTACTCTAGTCAGCTAGCAGGCCTTAGTAGAGTCAGTCACTCTGCCACGCGATTCAGAACAGCTTATTTGGTCTGCTGAACTCATTCAGTACGGCACTCTCCTGAAAAGGACTGTTCGCGTTTAAAGTTGAAAAATTGATTTTTAGGTGTATTCACTCCCCCCCCCCTACACCTGAACGTTACTCTCGGGACCAACACTATAGGATCATAGTAGTATGACCCATACTGAGCTAGATGTGTCAGCTGCGGAGGTCCATATTGATCAGCCCACTTTGCTTTGCTAGTTCCCCCTTGACTGAACTGGGGTGATTTGGTACTGGTCTTCGTGTCAGAATATCGATAGCTGGGATGAGGTACCTTCATCTTTTGTTTTTTCTTGGCTAGGGGGTTCAGAATCTCTGCGTTGATGGTCTCCCCTTGAACAAACCTATCAGCTAGTCGGTTTTCTGAGCGTACGGGGGCAGATGAGGAGGCTCCATGGCTGAATCCAAGTACCTCCTTGCAATGCTTAGGCTTGTTGCTTGCTAGCATCACCTCAAGCTTCTTTTCAGCGCCCATGTAATGCTCTGTCATCAGGTTCCTCCAGACATCAGCGCTCTTCTTCAGCAGTTCATGCTCGGTCTGAAGTCCTGACAACTCTTACTTCAGTAGACTCAGTTCAGTATCTTTTTGAGTTAAGTCATTGGTCAGTACTGAGATCTGATCTTCTTGATGCTGAGACTTGGCCATCAGAGAGTTTATCTCCTCCCTGAGTCTCAACACAAGTCCTTCTAACTTAGTATCAACTTGACACTCCTGAGAAAGTCTCTGATTCTCCACTTTCAGGGTATCCAACTCCTGAAGAGTCTTATTGAGCTACAGACTCATCTGAATTTGCTCGTTAAGTAGTTCTTCGTATGCGATTGCGACGTCCAGATTCTCATCTGCACCTGAAATAGTGTCGTGTGTGCAGTGTGAAGAGGAGTTAAATGGAGCGTGGGAGTTTACCTCATCCTCTTCTCCTGCCATGAGACACTTTTCAGCGTCTTCGTCAAGCTCTATGGTCGTGAATGTCACTTCATTATCTGATGAATCCATGAAGGAATCGACTTCATCTGAGTCGTCTAAGAGTTCACCAGCTATATAAGCTTGACGTTTCTTGATGAACTTCTCCCTTCGAGCTTTGCGTGCTGCTCTCTCAGCAGTACTGAGCTCAGGACAATCATACTGATAGTGTCCTGGCTTCTTGCAGTTATAGCAGGTAGTGACTCTCTCTTCTTTGCTTTCGCTGTCTTTCGACTGAGCTAAGTCCTCCTGTTTCCTGCATTCAGTGAGTCAGGAGTGCGCTTAGGTGTTTATTCAGTCTTACCCTTGGAGTCTCTGACGACTCTTAAGAGCTTCCTGCGCCTCTCCTTCTCCTTTTGATACTTCACGGCAAGCAGCGCGTACTTCTTAGCTAGGTTTCCTTCTTGTAGTTCACTAAGTGAAGGTTCAGCCTTGCTAGACGCCGGAGCTACTGTGCTGACAGATGCTTTAAAAGCATGGTCGACTTGGGTGTCAGCTTCAGCTCGCTGCTTCCTTTGAGGTAGACCAAACTCGAACTCCTCAGCTTTAAGTTCTGAAAAGATATGGTCAGGAGTAACAATATCTAAATCAGAATGTCGCAATAAAGTAGCAAAGGGAGTCCAGTGACCGTCTGGTAGTGCCCTCAAAATCTTGAGATTCATCTCTCGGTTGGAGAATGTCTTTCCCAGCCCGTTGATAGAGTTCATCAGATCCGTGAATCTAACGTTGAGATCTTCAATGGAGTCACCAGGCATGAGAGACAGTCTCTCTAGCTTCTGAAGTTCCAGCGCCAGCTTGTTCGCTTTAATCTTCTGAGTCCCCCGACTCAGTAGCGCTAGAGCATCCCAGATATCCTTCACAGACTTGCAGTCCTGAACTCTCCCGAGATAAGAATCGCTCAGAGTGGTCAGTATGGCGTTTCTGGCGACCCGGTCTAAGTTGTGAAACTTCTTCTCCTCCGGGGTGAAGAGACTTCTGTCTTTAGGGATCTTCTTCCCGGTCACCATTCCTCCTCCTTGTGCTAGGTCCTGAGCTACGACGCTATCAACCATTGGAACGATAGGTCCGTCCTCCAGTACATCAGTCATGCTGTTGTGGAGGGAAGTCAGATATGCCTCCATTCTAACTCGCCATACCCCGTAGTTCTCTACTGAGAACATGGGTACCATCCTGATTCCTGACATATCAGACATAGTAGATAATAATATGAATGAAGAATGATATGCAGTGAAAACGTTTTCCGAATCCGTTCAAATAGACCAGTTTCAGAATAACAAGAGTCTTAGAGAACCTCGCTCTAATACCAATTGTTGGTCCCGAGAATAAACGTTCAGGTGTAGAGGGGGGGTGAATAAACCTGAAAATCGATTTCTCAACTTTAAACGCGAATAGTCCTTTTCAGGAGAGTGTCGTACTGAACAAGTTCAGTAGATCAAATAAGCTATTCTGGATCGCGTGGCAGAGTGACTGACTTTACTGAGGTCTGCTAGTTGACTAGAGTCAGAATTCAGTACCGTTCAGATAAAGTTCAGTAGTGCGGAAATGTATAGGCCCAAATCCAGTTGAGTTTAGAAAATGTTTTTAATAAAACAGTTTCAGTATGTTAGTGCAATCGATTAAACTTGTTGAAACTCATTTGAGTGATTTTAGAAGATACTTTCAGTATGCACAGTAATCAACGCAATAGTTAAAACAGAAAAACGAACACAGAACACAGGCAGTTTTTAAAGTGGTTCGGATCCAACAATCCTACATCCACTGTCCCGAATGATCAAGAGGTTATGTATTATACTGAGATAGTCTCAGTTCGTTTGTACGCTGGACAAACACTGGTCTTGAGATTTATACTGAGCAAGTCTCAGTTTACAGGGTATCAAACTAAGTGTTTGAAAAACTCTCCAACTATGAAGGAGTCCTTTACAATAAGGATCAGTTCAGATATGAACTCCTTCGTCTAAGCTATGGATATGATCAGCTGAGCTTAGGTTAGAGGGATAGGGAACGAGAAAGTGGCTTCTTGAGCGACGAACGGTTAAGTAAAGACTTAGGTTCGTGTTCAGTCGCTTGGATACTAGAGGCTTTAGCCAGAGATTACTCTTCGAACTTCTTGCGGAAGACTTAGAACGTTTTGAGTTGCTCGTGAATGCTCGTGTGTTCAGTCTGTGTCGTAAGTATCGTGAGTGTCGTGAGCTTCAATTTGAATTGTATCCCTCTATTTATAGAGTAGAGATAAGGATAGATCCGTTGGAGACGACGATCCTTGTGTCTCTCTCTTTTGAGTAGCTAACGGCTCTTTTAAAGTATTGTTGTAGTGTCATTTCCCTCCATTTCTGGAAAGTTGTTGACTTGCAGCTTTAATCAGAATATGGACAGTTGGCTGCTTGTCATTAGTTGAGGTTCAGGAAAGTAGGTGAGACAGAACAGACTTCAAGGTAGATCTGAAGCTGACTTCTCTCTTCCTCGTATTGACTCTGCTGATTTAGACTTAGTGAATTCTGTCAGTTCGGAAGACTGTCTAGCCGTTGTTGGGTCTGATCTCTTTTCAGTAGCATGCTCCTGCTGAGTCGGCTCTACTGTCAGTTCCGAGTTCAGTGAACTACTCCTGCTGAGTTCAGTTCCACTGACTCCCTTCAGTATACTACTCCTGCTGAGTCCAGTATCACTGAGTCTTCTCCTTCTGGTACTAAGGCTGGTAATCTACTGAGCGCCTGAACCAAATGAAGAGTGTCTACTGAGTCTGAAACCTCAGAGACAAAACAGAACATATTACAACTGAATGGTTCATCAGTCAAAGTAGGGTTTTGGGATCTTCAAATCTTCAGTAAATATTCAGAGCACTGAGCTACTGAGTTATGTCTCAACTGATTGTGAGAAGACTGAATCATCTCCCAACACATCTCACTATTGATTTTATTCGTATACCCAAAGTTCGTTTACGTATTATCTTGCTAAGAAATCCTCTATGATTTTATGCGTATAGTACACTCTCTTCCTCATTAGGAACCACATGCCACATCGTCCGACAGGTCAGATTTGATCTTGTTGGAAGTTTAGTCGGCCTACAAATTGAAATGATTTTAAGATTGATGTATTTTGAGGAACTTTTTAACATGATTTTCAAAACTATATTAGACACAAACATTATGTATTTACAGAATAATATCTCACAATAAAATACAGCGGAACACACAAATACATAACACACTCTACGATATAGAAAGATGTAGCAGTATCGTTCAACCAAATTTGAGCATAAAATAGAGTTATTTGTTGGTATGGAGTTAGAAATATAGATGATTTTATGATTTTATTTTTATTATAAATTAAAAAAAAAAAAAAACTCATAGATCTATACTACATGAATTTTTTGAAGAACAAGGGCTTAAATTAGAAATAACCGAAAGGTTGGGGCCGAACCAAAATAAATAATCAACGGCTGATATCGTGGGCCCTTTTGCAGCAAATTAGGACCGTCGGATATTTAAAACCCTACTTCTTGTTTACATCAGCTGAAATCAGTCTCCCTTCCAGGCTTCCTGAAGTTTGGACAACCACCCCCTCCCCCAAACCTCTACCGGCAAATTTTCATCCAACGCCACCCTAAGTAAGTTCATCTCATTCTCTTCTTTAACTTTCTGTCAGTTTTTTGTCTATAAATATGAATCATTGTTCGAAGTGAGCACGATCATTTTTGTTTATCCGTTTGAGAATATATATTTAGCATTTGATTTACTTTCAATAATTATATCGGTCTAGTTTTTTTTTCTTTGATGAAATACAGTCCACTATTGGACTTATCAACGGGGAGGGAAGAAGGATTTTTTTTTTGTGTGTGCGAGTGTTTGAAGGTGATGAGGGAAGAGTTTGAGGGGGGAGAATTAGTTAGATTTTATTAATATTTGGTTTTGTTAGTTGCATGATGTTTGCACCTGGAAGAAATTATGAGCTGAGTTTTGTTTTGTGTAGAATGGCTGAGAAGGGAGGACAAATTGTTCCAGAGTCTGTGTTGAAGAAACAGAAGAGAACTGAGGAATGGGCTTTGGCAAAAAAGCAGGAGGTTGCAGCTCTGAAGGAAAAGAAGGCTGCTAACAGGAAGCTGATTTACAACAGAGCTAAGGGATATGCTAAGGAGTACGCAGAGCAGGTGTTATTGGAGTCATTTTGCTATCTGTATTTGCATCTGCAGGGTATTTTGATCCAAGATCGTTTGCTTAACTTGTGTTGTGTTCGTGTGCTTAGGAAAGGGAGCTCATTCAATTGAAGCGGGAGGCTAGGTTGAAAGGAGGATTCTATGTTAACCCAGAAGCTAAGTTGCTGTTCATAATTCGTATTCGTGGGTATGTAATTGTGTTTCTTTGAGTGATGTCATAGGTTTTATGTGATTGACTAATATTTCATGCTGCCTGGAAACCTCAGTATTAATGCTATGCACCCACAGACAAAGAAGATCTTGCAGCTGTTGCGGCTGCGACAGGTAATGACGCATATCCTTTTATTTTTGTTACAGTTCTTAAAAAATGTGCACTTGTGGTGATCTCGAATTAGTTATTTGATAATTATCAATTTCTTGAGATCGACTGTTAGATGATTAGCCTCCATGGTGAACTAGAACTGTTTATATGGATTTCTTGTTTGTTGATAGAACCAACAGAAGATTCATATTATGCTTGCACATCATGCTGAGTCCCAAAATGATGTGTGTAAACTTTTTTGTCATGATCTGTCTGTTTATATACCAGTGAACTACTGCTTTCTGATAGTGTTGACTTCAACATGCTATGGTTACAATTGTCATACATGCACTAGATAGGAAAAGATATGGGTATAGCTTTTTTAATACTAATATGCTGCTGGGCATTAATGTGTCTCTTGTTTGATCATATTGGCTTTTGTGACTAACAATTTCTCATGATCATCTCGTCTACTAACGCAAGTTGAAACTTTTGGATTCAGATTTTTAATGGAGTGTTCCTAAAAGTTAACAAGGCAACTGTTAATATGCTGCACAGGGTTGAACCATATGTGACTTTCGGGTATGCTTTTCAATACTGGGGCCATCAATAGGGAACATTTTCATTATTAAGTTTGAAGACCAATTAGAATATCCTTGCTTTCAGGTACCCCAACTTGAAGAGCGTGAAAGAATTGATATACAAGAGGGGTTACGGCAAGGTCAACAAGCAGCGAATTGCTTTGACAGACAATTCAATCATTGAACAGGTTTACTTGTTTCTCCTAGTTAGCTATGTTCTTTCAGTATTTTCATTGATACCCGACTTGTGTTCCAGACTCTTGGCAAACACGGTATTATCTGCATTGAGGATCTTATCCATGAGATCTTGACTGTCGGCCCTCACTTTAAGGAGGCAAACAACTTCCTCTGGCCGTTCCAACTTAAGGCACCCTTGGGTGGTCTGGAGAGAAAGAGGAACCACTATGTTGAGGGAGGAGATGCTGGAAACCGTGAGGACTACATCAATGAGCTCATCAGAAGAATGAACTAGTTTTTACTTTATTAGTGCAAGGGAGACAAGTTTTTCTCAAGCTTCTTCTCTAGACAGTTTTGTGCCAAGACTTACAAAAGATCTATGGTTTATCTATATGTGCCGAAACGTTCCTTTTGTGATTTGGAGTGCTTACTCATTTATAAATTCTGAGGAAGATTCAGTCTTCATAAGTAATAAATCTTCGCATTTTTTGGATGTGAAAGGAGAGACGACAATGTAATTGCAAATTCTTTCATGCTTCCACAAACTGATTTACCAATGATTTTTCTCTTTTATTTTAAATTCCATTTGTATTTCACTTGATCTATATTTTGTCATTTGTATTTTACAATTGATTATTATATTATCGCTCATCCGCTAGATAGATTTTTAATTAAGCCACCAAGTGCAGGAATTCCATGGTTACAATTTCAAAAGGAAAACAAGAAAATGAGCAAGAAGGCAATTATGGTGTTGGTGGTGGTGGAACTATAGGATTGTGTGCTTCAATATCAACGTGCCTAATACCAGGAACAATATCTTGAATCTCTTTCTCTAATCGATCTACTTCACTTCCAAGAGCTGTCACCACCTCCTCACCTGTAAATACCATATCATTTTTTGCAACCAAACAAAGACCAGCTTCTTTTATCGAATCACATAACATACCGTAGTTTGACATGATCTTCAACATTGCAGAATCGTCGTCTTCCTTGGCAGCCTCCCTGAACTGTTCCATGTCACCAACAGTATCAGTATCATTCATGTATGCCAACAACCATGAAATAATACCTGTTTAGCCCACTCTTCCCGTCCAGTTCTGCTTAGATAGTTTTGCACCAATACTACACCATTGAAGTCTGCAAAAGTGAGACAAGGGATTGAATTTATGCCCTTTCAACAAATTCATAGTGCCAACTGCCAAAGGTAACCGTCACCTATTTCAGCCTTGAATCTGAAAAACCCTGGTCCAATCACCTCACTTTTGCAATCATACACTGCATCCACAACCTACAGAAGAAAATGTCAATTTTAAACACTAAATTTGTTGTACGTAATAAATCAACACGGGTTGAAAGACAGGACCGGGTCATTTTTCAGAAAATGGAGCACTCTTTCCATATCATTATCATCAATTGCTCTGCCAATCAAAGCATGGCGATTCCTCTGAATCAGAAATATTGCGACCTGCATTATGCAATGTATAAGCAGGCATGAGGAAAGAGAAAAGTGCAATCATGTTATGTTATATATGCATACTAGTATCACTCTTAGCCGCCTGCTTTTAGTATTTACCTATGCAAGATTCTCATAATTCCAATGAAATTTTGAATAAAATGCGACTTCAAACTCACGAGAACATACCTCCCATTACAGAAAGCAGCAATGTTGCACAGTGAAATCTAAAGCAGCATTTGTTTACACAAAACTAAAGAACTTATAGGACAAAGTTCCAAACAATTCACTTTCAAATGAAACTTGCAGTTATCTCTCAAACTTCAGAACTGGCAGCTGACACTGTGATATTTACTAATGCCTAACAGTATAATAACATTTTATCATTTTATGATCTCTAAAAATAAACGCATGCATTACCATTCCCAAAAGGTTTCCTACGATAATTGAACCAATAGGATCATAAATTGCATTTCCTGTGGTATTCACAGCCACCAATGATGCCCCAGCAATGGCAAGGCCAGCAACAGCAGCACCATCCTGCATCATGAATATGAATAAATATTCACTAGAAAGGACTTTACAGCAGGTGTACAGTTTGAGAGAATGCTTAGCTACTCACTAAAAGTTATTTTTAGGGCTAAAGTTCATTGAAAAGTTTTCTCTAAGGACATCAAAATGAATCCATCGGCCAAATTAACATATAACTCAAATAATTTCATAAACAAGCACACATCAGGGGATCTTGAATATCCCTGGCAAGGCAACCACCAAAGAAGAACAAAAGAACAACCTCCCAATTTCCAATTATTGAAGTATGTGTACGTTTTGGATACAAAATAAGCAAGAAAGTACTGTTTAAGAGTTGTTTATCGTGAAAATAAATTTAAATCACAAACACAGTTTCTATTCTCAGTCTAGCTGGCCCAATATGCATGCACAGAGAAAGTCATTCCTTAAGTATAGCTCACCTCAGATGCTTACCAGGGTTAAACAGATACCATCAATTCCGGCTCTATATTTGGGAAAGGACTTGGAACGCTCAACAAAAAAAGTTACACAATCACTTCTAATTCTTTTGATAGAAACATGAACACTTCTAAGTAACTGAGTGTCCATACAGCCACAAACAACTCTGTTTATGAAAATTTGTAGTCATGCAGAGAAATAGGAGATGTTTCATATAAAGGTCTTCCTTTTCTCTATTTCATTTGGTGTAACTGTGCCGAAAAACATAGCAAATTCACCATCTATGATCTCCATTATCATATTATATCTCTTCATGTAACTAAATTCACCATTAATATTCAAGCATGAGCATAAACATTAAGTGTCATTACAGTACAAATACTTGATACTCCAAGAAAGAAATAACTTTTGGACTCTTGAAATGACCAAAATGTACAAGCTATCACCTCTGTCATGACAGCAACAGATGTTGGATCATGACCGCGCCAGACATAGTCTCTAACTTTCATTCCTTCTGCAGCAGCACCCTTTCTGACAGCATGGATGGCAACAATAAGGGAAGCACCTGAAAAAGTCTTACTTCATTCAGAAAGAAATGTGGAAATGGTGAAATACAACATAAACACTCTTCTCTTGAATCTTAACAAATCAAAAAGACATAACCTTCAATAAGGAAAGAACCAGCAATCACCAGAGCAGCATATTCTATGTGTTCAGGAGGCTGAAGAAAAAATAATATCAATAAATAAATCCCATTGCACATCCTAAAAAAGCAATGCCATTTTGAGATTGTTAAAGTGAATATTTGATGTTCCCAATTGAGTTTGAAAGTCTCCATACCTGACAATTCGATAAATTTTGAACACCATGGACAATAGTAGCACCAGAACCGAGACAAAATATACCAACAGCAGAAATCAAAGACCAGACAAATCTTTCCTTGGAATACCCATATCTGAGATGTGAATAAAAACAAGATTCAAGCCCCACAGAATCACATATATAAAGCCCAAAAGCTACTTAACATTGTGGGAAACAAAACCCAATATTTAAGGAAAAAGAACCACTGCATTTTTTTTTTACTTCAAAAAGAGAAATAATTGAATTTGATAAATTGTTTCAGGTCTGAGGGCACTGAAAATCAAAACAGGGACATTTTGCGGAATAATTAGAAATGATCATTATAAGTGGTACTGTGAGCTTAACTTAAGTTTTAGACACACATATAATGCTTTGCATGACTTTGATGAGTTCATTTACAATGTTTAAATGGAAGTGTCAGCAGAAGCCTTACGGATGGAGAGCATCTGGTGCACGGCGTGAGCTACTCAAACCATATGCCAGAAGAGCCTACAAGCAGCATCAATTAAATTCACAGGATATACAGGTAAAAACACTTCCAATCATGGAATTAAAAAGCGCTCGAGGCTTACGCCTCGAGGCCCGCCTCGGAGCGAGGTGCCGGAAAATAGATCTGAGGCGTACGCCTCGTTGAATTAGCTTTGCCAGGCCGCCTCAGTCCGTCGAGGCGCGCCTCGAGGCGTACGCCTCGAGTCGACGGCTGAGGCGTTCGAACCATAAATTGGGTCTATTTTCTTTGACTCATTCTTCAATTTCAACCAAATAACTCAAATTGACCCAAATATAATGCAACCCATATGTTTATTTTTCAAAATTTATCAAAATCGATTCAACCCTAATTGATTAAAACCCAATTTTCTTCCAAATCAAAACAATTTACCGTGAAACCGCCCCTGCCGCCCAAATCAAACCCAATTTTTGTATTATAGTATATTGCTAATTTAATGTATGTAGGCAAAGGAAAAAGTCACCAACGATATTTGGTTGATGAAGAAGAGAATTATGATGATGAAGAAGAGAATTATGATGATGAAGATTGATGATGCTTAATTTGTGATGTTGAGATTTAAGACCTTATAACTCTTTGTGTTGGTTTGAATTGGTTTTTTTTGTTGGTTTGAACTTGGAAGAAACTTGATGCTTTTTTGAACTTTGCTTCCAATGAAGTGACAGTGCAACTGAATGAACCAAATACCTGGTTTGCAAAATCTGCAACTGAATGAATAACTTCAGCCAACATCACATGGCTTGAGGTGGATAACCAGACCCCAAATTTGAGAGAAAAAACAAGAAAGTTGCACCACAGTGCAGTTGTGACTGCTCGCTGGCTGAAATGATAATGTTAGATTAGAAATTCAACCAAAACACTGAGCATTAAGAAATAGAAATGCAATGTATATATAGGTGAAACAACATCCTGCCTTCGAAAATGGAAAAAGTTCAAGCTATGTTAAACACAAACATCTGCAGAAGTCAAGATGTTCTCAACCTTTTCTCTTTTGGATACTTCACATGAGTGGGAAAAGAAACAAGAATGCTTAACGAGACACTTCAATTGCTAAGCACAAGTAAATATGAAAATGTTGCAATCCAATTCACATATTGCCATCGCATCCTCAAACTCCAGAAATGCGAGACTGTAACTTCATTTATACACCAATCGAAATACAGGGAAGACCAAAAGCAAGAAGAACGAAAAACAAATTACCCATGATCATCAACTGCAATCTTCTCTATCTTTTTAGCTCTTGTTATGAAACCTGCACCCAACAGCGCCATTTAATTACAAAACATACCACAAACCACCAAGTTAGGAAAACGTTACTCACTTCGTGTGAAATTGAGCTTGTGCGGGAAACTAGAACTGAACAAAACCGAGTTAGACGGAGGAACAACTTTTGACAAAGAATTCGCCGCTAAAAAATCCCCAATTGTGACGGAACCCCGCCTTTGGGCAAACCTATGAGGGCAAGAGAAATCATAATAAAGTATCCTTTGGCAATTAACAGATTTGTCTTGGTGCAGATTAGTATTTTCCGCCTCGCTTGAGGATATAGGGGCATGAATTTGAGTAGTGGAGCAGCGGAACGGAAATAGACGATGTTGTTCATGGCGGAGGCGAGAGAGACGAAGCAGAGAGGTTCTCATTACTGCTGGAGAAAGAATAACTAGACTAAATTAAGAATCAGGCAACGCATCGCAAGGCCGCTTTTCTCAGCTGGTTTAGGGTTTTTCCTTCGGGTGATCGGCTACAAGAGTCTCGCGGCGGCGGGTGGCGGAGGAATGGTGTTTGTAGTAGTGAAGCGAAGCAACATACTAGTGTAGTAGTAGTAGTAGTATTCTTCATTCCCCATATATAACTTTGGACCTGTAAAATTGCATATTAGATGTAAGCGAATTACTAACTAGTCGATCGTAGTTTAATTTTATAATTAAAATACCCATTTAAATAATAATAACTCTCTTCAAAAAACAAATATTCAACGTGGAGCGATTAAAAATAGGGGGATTAAGTTTTCCCATTGCCACATTTCATTTCTTCCCCCTTCTTTTGCAACCCCATACCAAACAAGAGGCCGCGCGCGGCGACCTTGAAGATAGTGGCGAAAGACAGACGGCTATTTCCATTTTTTTGAAACATTGGCGAGTTTGAAGTTGTTGAAGCAGACAAAACATCGTCAACAACCTCCTCGGTATATCGGTCGTGAACTCCAAAACGGTGAGTTTCTTACCATCTGCATGTTCCTTAACCTTTCCTTGAAGTGCTTAGTTTGTTCTGAAACATGATTTGATTTTTAATTAAACGATAATGTGTCGCGATTTGAAGGATTTGAAGAATTAGTTGTTAACTAGTTGCTAGTTGTTAGGCTGTTGTACAATGATTTAGTTGGGCCAGGGTTCTAATACATTTTATTTGGTTTTTATACACTTTACAGTTCACTTTTTTGTTGCTACCATGAGAAAGATTGTTCACACGAGATGGTTGTTTCCTTTTGATGATTAGATGCTAATGTTTGATTTAAAATATTGTTGATGTTGGTAATGTTTCTACTGATGTTGCATAGAAGATACGTGTGTGCTATGTTTCTCGTATTTTGTTCCTATGATATGTGACTTAATACGATTGCTTTGTAATTGCATGTTGTTTTATAATATACATATTGTTGATGTTGCTGATTATTTTACTGATGTTGTTATGTTTTTACTGAATTACTAATGTTTCATTCTGTCATAGAAGTTCTGTGGGTGGTAGGTACCTCTGATGTTGTTTACATGATATGGGATTCAAATACAGTTGCTTTGAAATGTTAATATACTTTTCAACATATGTTATTTCAATTTAAGTTGTATTATGTTGCTATGTTGTTGACAGTAAGGCTCTTATATCATAAGTGCTTATGTTATAAGCGTTTAAATTAAATAAGCTATTGTGTTTAGAAGAAGAAAAATACAGTTTAAAAAATTATTGTAAGGGGATTTGATATGATGACCTTTTTTTATAAGTTGTTTTTGGCTTATTTTCATAAGTTATTCCTACCAACTTTTGAAAATAAGTCAAAAATAACTTATTTTTCAAAATAAGTTATTTTCATAAGCTCTATCAAACGCATGTAAAAGCGCTTATTTTTTAGAATAAGCTGCAAATAAGCTCTTTCAAACGGGGTCTAAATGGTTGTCTTTTCATAAGTATGTCATCAAAGGCAGAATTACGAAGGCTATTAATGAGAGTTAGTCTAGCATGCACTAGAAATAGTTTGACAATCCTCTTTTGAAACCTATCAATATTATAGTTTAGGTATGCAAATGTTATTGTTAGGAACAATTATGCAATTGCACTATAATAGACTTATACCAGTATAGTTAATATACTAAGAGGTTGATCCCTTTAGTTTATGTAAAACATGATGAACGAAAAAACCTGAAGTTGAATTTGGAAAAATGTGATGATGTTGTGATATTAATTTAGCTTTGTAATGATACATATTACACATTTGATATTTTCTCAGAAGGATATGTTTGTGATATGACTACGGACAAATGAACTGTCGAAAATCAAGGTAAAGAAGATGGTCAATGCACATATTAATGTGGTTCTGCTGTAGTGGGGTGACAGGTTGATGATCAAAGACACGGACATCTTTGCAATGAGGCATATGGAAACCTTCATAGGAGATTTAACGACATCTTGAAAGAGTGGAATCACATCGCCCACTAATGAATTCCAAACCCTAGGAACGAAATTGAATAACAAAAATGGGGGGAAAGGGAGCAGAAATATAATCAAGTACTGCATCTCAAGCACCGACTAGCAATTCAATCATGAAAATCAAAACCAATAACAAATTTACTCTAAATATGAACTACCCATTACATGCTACTTACAATTAAAGGAGCACGGAACTGAATTCAAAATCAAAACCGATAAAACAAATTTAAGGAACTGAAAATGAAATTCTAAATCTAAAAAATTAACAAGTGGAGAAATGGCACTTACATAAAGATTGCTTCGACTCATTCAAACACAACCAAAAGACACAATAAACAACGAACTTGCGTTGAAATGTGTCTACATCATTGCTGAAGAGGGTGAAACGAAATGTTAATGATGGTTATATAAGCCTTAAAATGTTTTGCTTGAATATAAGAGGAGAATGACTAAAAAACCCTTAATGAATAAAGAAATGTGGAAAATAAAATGAAAAAATGGTGCAATCTTAACCATTCATCTCAACATCCATGATTGAATTTTGTTCCTACTTCCTACTACAAGAGCTTGTTCCTATTTGATCCACCCTCTTACACCAAATTTGCAAAGAATCATTAATTGTTATGGGCGGATCAATAATTAATTTAGGATCCTCCCAAATAAGTATCTTAAAACTTGAGGCATTTGCACTACTAGTCACATGTATTATATTAAAAACAACTATAGCCCTACACTATAAAAAAACACAATTTTAGCTATTTAAATTCCTTTTTTTTTTATCTTCAATCACATCTTCCCAATCATTTAATGTGGTGTTGTAGGAATTTGTGCCAGCATGAAATTGTTTTTGTTTGTAACGTAGAGGGTCGAATGAGGGCCTATGGAGGCCGATGAGGGCCTAGAGAAGAAATAAAATTGTTGCCCAAAATAGTAATAGGCAGTATTTTCCGTCGGCCCTCCATAGGCCGAAAGAAAAATCTAAGGCCGAGAGGGTCCATCGGCCGAACCACTTGAAAGAGCTCAAGCAATTACAAGGGCCGATGGGGGTCGAATATACCCTAGACTCTCCTTCGACCGTTGCCTAAGCAGGGCCGAGGTCATTCGGCCCTGGAACAATTGGAAGAGTTACAATATCGCTACATGGTCGATGGGTAGGCCTAAGGACGGCCAATGGAATTCGGCCCTGCAATAGTTGGACGAGTTCAATTTTGAATTAAATTTTAAATTTTCCCTCGGCCCCCATCGACCTTCTACTTTTTCATTCGGCTTTCCTTCGACCCTTCTGACATCACTAAAGAATTTTGTCTGAGCAAACAAGAAAAACAGATAAATGATTGATTTATGACCAAAAAAAAAAAGGTAGGCTAGAATGACTATATTTTAGTATAGCAGATAGCTAAAGCTACGCTTGTTATAACTTATTTAGCTAAGAGTGTATATTACCTCTTCAAAACTTCATAACTTTTATTTGATTTTCAACTTCATGTTCTACTGAAGCATGACATCGAGTTTCTTGTAATAACAATGAAAACTGCCACATCAGTCAATGATAGAATACAGCTACATTATAGTATAACAATGAAGTATAGTAGAAATCAACAACATTATCTACGTTACAAATCGAAAGCTATACTACATCTCTGCGCAGCTCAATCATGCATGCACTAAGATAAATGTATGAGCCTGTGTTATTATTCTCTCTCTCTCTCTATCATATGCTAGTTGCCATGGAAGCGGCCTTCTCTCCTTGCACGCGACCGCGTCTCTAAATGCTCCCCATCACTCACTCCTAACTTGTCATGCCGGCTGATGATTCTTATAGGATGCGCTTCTGTGTTAAAAACCCATTCGTCAAGTGAAATGACCGAAGAAGGTGAAAAGAGAAGGTACAGATACTTGAGCGTCTCTGCTAGAAAAAAGCTCTGCATCATGTTATCTTTTACACCCGTGTTAACCTGAAAACAAGACACCAAATATTGTCACCAAAGACAAAAGGTGGACTTCTGATTCCCTAAGCTTAAGGGAGGGACTTTTTAAACCTTTGATATGAAGCCTATCCCTTCCAAGATCGTTAACACGAAATATAGTTCAAAAGTCAAGAATGCTCACATCTTTTAATCCAACGTATCCAGACTCAACACGGGAGTTCTTCTCAAATGCTTGGAATATATTCCATCCCCACTCTTGATATGTCTTATTTCCAGTCAAACGCCAAAGGTAGAAGAGTGACTCAACTGTCTCTGGCCTTAATATGTTCCATGATGTTCCGACGCTCATATCCTAGAAAATGAGCAACCGAAATCAAAAAAAGAGATTATTCATCACACTACAATATAAGTTTCTTGAAATATTTTAGAAGCAGTAAAGCAAAAATTCACCTGCCCTGAATTGAAAAAGTAGTTCTCTCCAGCCAATTTCGTTGGAGTAGACTGGTAGAAATTATAGCAGGTCCAAGCTAGCTGCACAAAGGTTCAAAATCATAACCTAAAAAGCAAATTATACTCTACCCCATAGGCACATTACTCGAAAAGCTTTAGGTAAGAATTGTTTACCTCTTCAGCCAGTGATAAAAATTTCTTGGCTTCATCCGGAGCATAACCTGAAGAGCCCAGTGCTAACATTCCAGGTGCAAAACATGCTAGTTCATCCATCTGGAATGAAAAATAGATGAGATCAACTGAAAGTTGACATATTAAGAAAATTATGCAATCGTTACTGCTCACAACTATAAAAACCACCTTATCTATTAAAGAAGTTCCAATCTTCTCACAGAGATATGTAAAAGAAGATGGGGTAGTTCTGCGCACCAAACTTTCAAGACCTTTCATTGATGTCTCCCACATTTCCCTGTTACACTCAACAGTGGCTTCTCAGAAAGTTCTTGAGAAGAGTAGAATGAATGTGAAGTAAATAGAAAAAACAAAGGCCTTAAAAATAGTTCCAAAACCTGCATATCTAAAAGCATGCATATTTATGTAGGACAAAAGCAGTTAGATAATTACCTATAATGCTTGACTGAATCAGTTTTGTTTCCTTGTATCCAGACCTTAAGTAAGTATTCGTAGAAGCTGCACAATTTTATGTCCTTCCGTCAAAATATTGGAAAAACCTTACAATACCACATTTGATCATGGGAGTGTGTCCATGTTCACATTGGTTCTTTATAATACATGCTAAGATAGTATATCATGGCAGAAGTTATTTCAGAAATGTAAATGACAAATACCTGTCCCCCATGGCTCCAAAAGTTATGGTAGAATACGATCTTGATCCTCTGTCCGGATTTATATAGATGGGAAGCAAACCATCAGGAGGAAAGGTTTTGTTAAGCTCTATAATGACATTTTCCACCTGAAACATCATGAAACTAATTTGAGGAAAGATAAATCTCAACGTTTACTGAAAACCAATCGCATGTCGTGTGTATCCTGAAATCTTATATATAGCTTTATGCCCCATGAACACAGTGCAGTTTCACATAGAAATCTTATACTAAATAGTTTTATGCCCCATGAACACCGTGCAGTTTTACATCATAATAAAGCTTCGGTGTAGTTAGAGTTACATGTAATTCCTGATGGAGATCTGCATTGAATGCCTATTAAAATGGAGTACTAATGTGTTTGTCTGTGTGTGTGTGTGTGTGTGAGAGAGAGAGAGAGAGAGAGACCTTCTGCTGATACTTTGGATCCCCAGTCCTTTCGGAAAGAGCAATAAATTCCAGCTGCTCAGTGCCAGAATCTGCCAGAATGCTGTCGCCCTATATGAGAAAAGAGTAAATTATCCATCAATCGAGTGCATGCAACAACTGTAGAAATAACCACAGTATTGTGTCAATAAAACCAAAACCATAGATGGACGTATTTGATTAGCAAAGCAATATAAATGAAACCACTTACCCCTGTCCAACCAGGATTATGTGGATTCCCATGGGCCAAGTTAATAACATTAAATGGGATGCCGGAAGGCGTATTCCATGCAGGCAGCAGCCTGTCAGCAATATCCTTTGCTTTTTCAAGGAAAAGCTTATCTCCAGACAGATCATATGCACTGAGCAATCCCCCAACAACTCTGGATTGTAACAAACAGTATACACATTATAAGTACATTAGTCAAGGATGTCTGTTCTGCTCCTTATGAAATGGAGTTATATTAAACAATTGTAGGTCTAAAATAGACAAGAAAATAAACTACAGAAATATAAAAGGCATATTAAACCTTATAAAGCAACCTTATGGTTGTCTCGAAGACGCTAGCTTCATAGTTCTTGTTAAAATCCAACGACTGTGCAACCCACCTGCCATAGATAATTTGCTAAGCATAAAAAAATTACAGGGACAAAGAGTTGTATTGCACCCAAATAAATTGAGTACTCCAGCAGAGAACCTTACAAAGGAGAAACATAGAAATCAGCGAGTTTTCACCTCATTAATACCTCAATTAACTAGATTTCTACTTCTTGTATTCTGGCATGCAGACAAATATGGTGATAATTTTGAATGGTGCAAGGGGAATTATGTTTACTAGCTGAAATTTTGAAAAACATTTAAGTAAACACACATGATTTCATGATTTTAGTCCACAAAAAGACATGTACTGTTGCAGATCAATCTTGATATTCTGTGGCATGCTTCGGGATGCTTGATGCTTGAGTTATCGACTACATGTTTAGACAGAAAAACCTCCCAACTGCTCATAAACTTACTCTCTAGCCTTTTGGAACTGCTCATCCAATCCCATTATGTATAGCGTGTCAAGAGCATCAATTAGAGTAGCTCCAAGGCCACCAAAGCTATCAACACCATTCTCTGTTTGAGGCTAACAATCGTAAATTCCCATCAGCATCCAGATTGGAGAAAAGGAGAATCAAAATGTCTTCTTACACAGATTACTCGCAATAATCAGAAGATGAAAGGGCAGACATAATATTAATAGCAAGATATGCATAAGCCAACTAATACATTCTAGGACAGTCACTATCAAGATGAATTCCTAGAAACTGGAACATAAAAAAAGAAGAGCAACCAAGACATGTTGTTACCTCTATGCTGAAAATCACAAAATATACTACTATACTAGTAAATTTGCCCCCCAACAACTTTCAGGTGATAGAAACTTTATAGATTAAAAAGCAATAAAATAATCTATTGCGTAATAAGTTTGATGGTTAAAATTCAGGGCTAATAGGCAGAATTAATAATTCCATAAAAATTATATGATAATGCTTTTAGGGGAATATGTAGTTATATAGTCCTAGTCTTGTCACAAGTGAATAATCTAAAGAAATGACTAACATAAATACCTATAATACAGTGATAAATATGGCTCTCGTCTTCCTATTATAATTTACATCATTTTTTCTTTATTATGAGACTCTATATTGTAGTTTGTATCATAACAGTTTCCAGTGCCACCGAGATACAACTCTTTGCAATTACCTATTACAAGGATTTCTAAAAGTCTAGGTGTTTCTCATAAGAGTAATTATTAGTGTAATTTTTCTGAACAATATTCCAAATAAGTTGATGTGATAGCAGCATTGGTAGTGGAATTAACAACATTGACAAAATAGAATTAAACTTTCAATTGAACAGAAATACTTCTGTGTTGATCCACTTGACTGATCCCCAATCTATTGATTACAATTACATTATTAAGACATCACAAATGTTGAGCATGTCTGCTAAATTTTAAATATCCTAAAAAATAAATAAGCTTTTAATGATTTGACAATATAAATGGTATATTTTTCATATGAACTCCAAGCATGAATCATGGCATAAATAAGCTTTTAATGATTTGACAGTATACCCCCTTTATTCAAAAGATTATAAATGGTATAGACGTATAGTATTATCAATTTATCAAGATTTCACCATATACTTGAAGAGGCACAAATATAGATAACACACACCTGGAGTTCATCATGGCCCCAAGCATATTTTTCATATGAACTCCAAGCATGAATCATGGCATCTTTAACTTTCTGTCTTCGTTCCACATCAATTGGGTCTTCAGTAACAACTGATTTTGTGCTTTTGTTGCTTTCTACAATTACATTTTCCTTACCATCCTTTAACTCTGCGAGCTGGAAATATCAATCAAATTATTGCATTAATAATGACTAATGAAGAAAGAAAGGAGAAATTCTCAGGAATAGGAAGACGCCCGTCAAAAGAAAATCAAATCTCAATATATACTGATATTAATCTTCTTCTTATCACATATAATTACACAATACAAGCACATAAGTATTTGTTAAACATAAGTTTCCATTCCTTAATTTGCACAATAAATTTTAACTCGTAAAAGGATAACCTAAATAAATAGAAAAGAGCCTTGAAGCAAATTTTCTTTAACATGATTTATGATCTCAAATTCTCAATTAGAACATCCAAAAAGCTAAAGAGAAAAAGGTCAAACTGAAAAATTGAACATACCATATTTTGTAACCGAGTGACTTCATCATTCAATTTCGATAACTCTTCCTGCATAGTAATAAAATAAGTAGTTAAGAGCGATAACAGCAAGCCATTCACCATACAAGCAAAATATCAAATAGAGAACCCACTGCAAAGTGTAAACCAACACATAAAGCGGCAAATTCAAATATAATCTCTCAGATTGTTGCTTGATGAGGCTGGTCTTCTTGCTTCATAGGCGTGTTCTACACCTATGGATTCTATAGTTTCTTTGCCTATGATTCTTGGTCAGAAGACCCTTCATGGAAAGCTACTATATTTATGTATCACTCGTCCAAACTTGAGTTTTGCAGTCAATAAACTTAGTCAGCACCTCTTGAAACCTTGTGATACACATCCACGGGTAGCTCACTACATTGTCAAGTATGCCAAAGGTTTCATCAGTCAATGTCTTTTCTATCCTTGTTCTTCTTCATTGGAGTTCAAGTCTCCATTGCAGATTGGGCTGCTAACCCTGATACTCATCGCTCAGTTCGCGGGCTCCTTCATGCTCCATGTATAATGAAAATCCAGCAAACAGCTATCTCAAAATCTTCTGCTGAAGCCGAACACCAAACCATGGACAATGCGACTTGCAAAATTACTTGGCTTCTTGTTTTGCTCAAGGAGTTTGGTATTCATCAACAACGTCTAGTGCCACTGTATTGCAACAAGACATCACTACATATTGCTTCGAACCCTTATCCCTTGATGCATAAAGGATAAAAAAAACTTTATTGTCATGGTTCTAACGTTTTGCTGCAGGTGCAATCATGCCTCTGCATGATTCTGCTCACTAACAGCTCGCTGATATCCTCACAAACCCTCTCCACCCAGCTTTATCACTATCATTCTTGGAAAATATGGGTTTGCACAATATCCACACACTTCTTGAAGTGGAGTGATAAGAGTTAGCTATATTAGCTGTACACAGAAACATATACTTCATTGTTTTAAGCTCGTATCGGTCTTCAGCCCTTTTAGCTAAGGCGTTGAGCTCTTGTTGCACAAATTTTCATTCACGCAATTTACATTCTCTGAGTGACTGAATCTGAGCTCAAGCTCGTATTCTATTTCCAATAGCGTTCCATTCTCATTTTTCGCACCATAGCATGTGAGAAAAGCACATTAGAAAAGCCATGGCATTGCATCAAAACCACAAAGAAAATCCAAATCAGTAACAACCCCCCCCCAAATTATAAATCATATTCAACGGAAAACGCTGACATACTCCAGATCACTTCAAAAAAATAATACATACGAAATCGTAGCATTCCAAAATCAAATACCTAAGAGAAAAGGCAAAACAGGATGCAAATTGTACCTCGTGCTCGTGCACCAACGTCTGCCGATCCCATACAACTAAAGTCGCGCAAACAAACAATATCAAAATCGATGCCAAACGCTTCGGCCGCTTCAAGTAATACGCCGGATTTAAAATCCTCCATTTGCTGGAGGACGATCTGCTCCTCGCCATTCTTAGAAACAAACACAATCGAGCAGCAAACGAAAATTACATAAGAAAGCCGCAATCTACGGAGAAGTCAGAAAAGATCTCAAAGCGATCTGGAGTAATCTCTTTGAGATTTTCCGATGCGGAGGATTTTTCTCCCGGCGGACGTGAACCTCCTTTATTTGGTAAAATTATCGAAATAACAAAAGGTGAAATTAATTAAGGAGCTAATCAGAGGGGGACACGTAATATTGCCGTTGAATTTGTGTTTTCTAAATTCCAACAAATTTTAGCCGGCAGACAAAAATCTAAAGGGAGAATAATTCCGTGAATGAATAAATAATAGCAAAAATTAAGTAAACCATTTTTCACAATATTTGCTTTGAAAAAGTTGATCCCATCATTAATAAACTTACTGGACTTAAGTACGCATTTATTCATGATTCTATTTAACTTACGATCCACAAAGATACCTCTTTCCAAATAAGCATCATTTTTTTTAGAGGAAAAGTAATAGTAATCAAGTTTACATAAGTTTAAACTTTATAGTCAATTCTATAAAACATATCCATTTTACAAATTACTAACCTTATTTAATACTCCCTCCGTCCCAAAATTCTTGTCCGCTATTCCATTTTGGGTTGTCCCAAAATTCTTGTCCACTTTCCTTTTTTAGTAAATTATTACACATAACTTTTTTGTGGAACCCACAACTTTATACCAATCTACACACAACTAACAACTCTCCTTAAAAACCGTGCAAAAAGCAAATTGGACAAGAATTTTGGGACGGAGGGAGTACTAATAATTAACATTAAATAAAATAATTATTCATGCAGAGAAAATAAGGGAGAGACGTATATTTTTACAAAGACATTTAGAGAGGTTCGTGATCAAATTTATAATTATCGAGAAATTACAAGATTACATTTGCAATACTAAAAATTATGAGACTGAAATAGTAAGTATTGAGAAGTTATATGACTAAAATCACTTCTTTAAACAGTTAATAATCAAAATTACAAATTAATAAAAGTTACATGGATAAAACCGCAGTAAAAAAAGTTACGAGACTAAATATATAAGTAGATGAAAGTTATGGGATATGAAAATACAATTTTCCTTTAATATTATTAAAGTGTACCATCGAAAATCTATAACATATATAAAAAGCGAGTGTCTTTTTCAATCAATTTGATTTTTCCATTGATTTTTTTATATATTTATCAATTTGTCATTGATTTCCATAACAATTGATCATTTATTTACGAATTTATCATTGTTTTTTTTTTGCCAATTGCGGCTGTCACGAAGTCAATTCAACTTCAATCATTATTTAGAATTTTGCCATTCAATTCCAATTTGATTCTTATTTACAATTTTGTCATTTCAATTATGCACGAAGTTGTAATAGTTTTATGTGTATGTTTGTGCTACTCTAGTGCTGTGTATAAATATTACTATTTATATTTTCATAAACCACTATAATCTAACATGACATAATCAGAAAATATTTTATATAAATATAAACATTGGATATCATGCTGATATTATCATATTACAAACCAAATGAATCAGTTAGGCTCATGACAACAAAATCTCATAGTATCCATACATTGAAAGAGAAATGTTTACTTATTACTAAATGAATGAAACTTACTTTCAGATTCTCTATGGTTAATCGCCAATTTTGAGCAAGTGCTTCTTGGCTATTCAATGCATATTCAGCCTAAACATGCTGAGAATCAACGAACTCTCTTTCCCATGGCTAATAAAAAAACCATAAAAAAGTAGCTAGAAATCGGTAATTATATGTGAATGAAAAAGCAGAACAAACTCCAATTAACTAAACATACCTATATAAACCGACACAAATTCGGAATTAACTGGTCCTCTTCTCTACATGAGTCATTCCACCCCTGAAATGAGTAACACCCACATCTGTTTGTTTCCTATAATTAAGGTCACTCTATGGAATCAAAATGTGACACATTGGCTTGTAAAAAATGACAGGAGAGAACCTGGTAGCACACCAAATTTCAAGGATCTAAAAACCTAAGAGATAAAGAACGCAACATACATAATCAAAAATTTACATTACCTTCAAGGCATCTTTGAAAATGTGGTCGAGCCGAAGACATAAGAATATGACACACTCGTTTCTCAAATTCTTTCATATGTGCATTGTTGGTCCCGAAAGGAGACGAGTCTTCAGGTGTGGAATACACCTGAGTCAAAGATCAGCAACGAGCACGACAGTCAGTACTGCTGAATCAGTACATGCTGAACGCGCGGGCAGAGAATCCTTCTACTGAGTACGGTCTACTGAATTCAGTCAGTAGAACAGTAGTTCAGTATCAGGTTTTGAGTGCGGAAGAGTAGGCCCAAAAGAATATTCGTCTCAGTCTGAAAACACCGTTTATGCTGTTTGATTTAAAGTCAGTTTTATGCAAGTGAACAATTAAGCAAAGCGACAATAAATCAACACATAGTTTTTAAAGTGGTTCGGATATCACACGATCCTACGTCCACTGTCCCGAAAGATCAGGAGGCTATTTATTATACTGAGTTAGTCTCAGTCAGCTTGTGCACAGGACAAAGCCGTGGCTTGGAGATTATACTGAGCAAGTCCCAGTTTACACGGTTATCAAACTAAAGTGTTTGACAAACTCTCCAACTATGAAGGAGTCCTTTTACAATAAGGAACAAGTTCAAATATGAACTCCTTCGTCTAAGCTATGGATATTACAATAAGATCAGCTTAGATTAGAGAAGGGGAACGAGATAGAACTCTAGAGAGAAGAACTATAAGAATATATCTATGAAAGATTAAGTTCTTCTCTGGATATGGCTTGGATCTTCTAGAGTGTTTGTTCGGTTGAGCTCGGTTCCTTGGATGTGTCCATCATCGTCATGATTGACCTCACATCTCTCTCTCTTCCCTTCTCTGTTTGCGTGAAGACACTTCTCTATTTATAGAGGTGACCTAGGCATATATCCGTTGGAGAGGACGATGCCACGTGTCACTCTATGGGGTAGCAAACGGCTCTATTGAATTCTGTAGAGTCCACTAACTTTAATAGAAGTGGTTGACTTGCAGCTTTATGTCGGAGACTCTGCCAGCTGGCTGCTTGTCATTGGTCAGGTACAGAGAGTGGTTGAGACCTATTCAGACTTCAAGGTGATATTGAAGCTACTTCTCAGATGTACGACCTCGGACAACTCTACTGAATTGTACTTCTGAAGTCCATAGTCAGTTAAAGTAACTGACCGACCGTTGCTGAGTCTGATCTAGATTCAGTAGATAACTTTCTGCTGAGTCTTCCTTACTGAAGATCAACTCTGAGTTCAGTAGACTGCTCCTGCTGAGTCCAGTACATACTGAGTCTTCACTCCATGGTGCTGAGGCGGATAGTCTAGTGAAGAACAGCAGACGGAACTACTGAGCCGGACCATGTTGAAGGCAAGTCTACTGAGTCTGAAACACTCAAGAGACAAGGGCGGTACTATGCAAATTCAATCGGTCTATATCAGTTCGACTGACTTCTTCGATATTGAGTTCTTCAGCTGAGTGAAGGGTCTTCTGCTGAATGCACAACTGTTGAACTTTAGCTAGTCTACTGAGTTCCTAACACGGTGAACTCAGTTAAGCTATAACAATATCGAAGGCTCATCATCCAGCTAGGGTTTTGGGATCTTCAAATCTATCATAGTGAACCTAATTCCCAACAATTTCCCCCTATTTGATGATGCCAAAACCTCTACAAACTTCTCCTATAAACTTCCTATATGCAACCACTAATCTAATCAACACCGGTTCCCTTATTAATCATGATATCAAATCCCTTAAAACATAAGACATAAGTCTGACAACTTCCCCCTGGGCAAGTGGCACATAATTACGAGACACACAGATATATCAGTGAAGTGTGTGTGAGTGTTGAAAGATAAGAACATGCTCTAAATGCTCGGACACTACAGATCTAATTGATAGACACTGAGGATCTGATCTGTAAGCCTTTCCGACCTCTTGGTTCCCCCTGAGTTGAAAGCCTTATAGCTCATTCTAATCTTGGACATATTATTAATTTCAAAATTGGACTTGCAATATAGAACAGAGGAGGTGCCACACATTCATGTTGAGCATCAAGTTTGGATGATCTATGCTGTAAATGTACACCAAACTGTTCTCCAATTCGAGTGTGGTGATAATTCTTGGAAGTCAATTCTTCATATTCCATAGAAAACTTCTACCAAGATTAACTAAAAGAATATTGACTACAAATTAGGTATGAGTGAATAGATCAAGAACAACAAAATTTTAAAAAAATGAGTTAGGTATGAGTGAATAGATCAAGAACAACAAAAGTTTAAAAAATGAGTATTTTAAGATCAGATTCCCATGTACAATCATATAGGAAAGAAAAAATATTACACCTATGAAAAGTTAGGGCTATCAATTTGATTACAGTTTTTTGATAAAATACTCGAATTCTCAACTATAGTTTAAATCATTAGATACATTTACTGATGTCTCGAACAAGACTACAGTTAAGGCGAATGTCTTTGGTCTAAAACCACATGCAATGATTCAACTAACTTATTGCAACAAAACAAAAACAATTCAATGACCTCCATTCTTGTCCAAGACATCTTCACCTAAAAAAAATCCTACCAACGTTATAAGAATTAAGTTGATAGTATAATCTGAAGTATTGTCAATCAAGTTAGCTAAGCAAGAAGCGCCAAAGTTATATGATTCTTTAAAGTTTTTCTATAATATACTACATTAGTTTATCCAACTGAATAACGATATGAAAATAAAAGGAAACTTTTCAGCAAAGTGAAGTTTCGATCATTTACAAATAAACATGAAAATGCAGGTACACTAAATTTTATCAAGGCTGCTCAATTTCCCGAAAGAAACCATATCAAGTCTAGTGAATGAAGGAGTTTCATTATGAAATAACTTAGTTAAAACAACTCCAGCATACCTCGAGAGATATAGCTCCTCGGTTACTCCAGGTCATGTGAATGTAGGAGTTCCCGTGCCCAGTAAACAATAGATCATCTATCATGTTCAAAGAAACTTGAATGCTAAAACCAAGAACATAAAATGTAGCCGTTATAGGAGACTGATAGAGAATAATGCGTCCACCAAGCGATGATCTCTAATAGCCGTTAATTTATTTAATTGGATCATCTGCAAGTTTACGTAGAAGATGAAGGGAAAGGGTGGAGGGAGAGAAGAATCTTGACTTGATTTTACAATATTACATAGGGTTTGCGGTAAATAAAAAAGAAAAAACATGAGCAAATAATTAAGACCGAAAAAGATATTAAAATATAAAGAAGGAAAAATAATATCATTAAAATGGATTGAAAATTATAAGGACAAAAGGACCTATTTTATTTAAAATTGTATTGAATTGCAAATGGATTGAAATCAATGATTGAATATTAAAAGAGAAATAGCAATAAATAATTAAATAAATCATTATATAGTTTTTGTAAATTAAAAAAAAAATCTTGTTGAGCAAACCTTTGAAAATGGTTGTTTTACAAAATTGGACAATCAAAATATTGAGATTCAAAGTTTGGTTTTTCATTAAGGTGAAAAACTTATCAACATAATCTTCCCAAATAGTGCAAGTTAAAAATGTCCCCCTACATATGAAATGCAACATTATTAATGAGAATTAATTCAGGAAAAGATTTATTTTTTTAACATAATCTAAAATTATTAATATTAAAATTAAATTTGATACTTTGTATCTTCAAGTTTGATATTGATTAGCATCTTCTCTGGTCCATTAGGTATAGTACGGATCTCCACATTGCCAACCTCTGCAAATCGCTCCTATGATATCTGCAAGCATATGGTAATTGATTATATATGTTATCTCGTCCACATTTTAAAACTATAAGCACAATCATATATTTGTAACCTACCAAACGGTGTGACTTTGATAATGATTTCTATTTTGTGAACATCATCAAAGTTCTTGAAGCAATACCGTGTGTCAGGAAAATTCTTTTGCAAGAGTTTCAAGACTCGGGTTTTATCATTGATCAATATCCTATATGTACTTGTGGTGACCTTGTGTGTCCTACTATCATGCACAACTTTTAAGTTTTTTAGACTATATATCTGACCCTCCTCAAGTTGTGGTTTCAATGTGCGAATCAAATTTTTTGGTATTGTTGCTTCAATTCTCTCCTCCTGAAACATTTGACTATGAATTCATTGCAATATGGGTTACTAGAAATATTAAACTGATACAACTACTGAATGAGACATACCTTTGCATTGTAGAAAACACACTCTATACTTGATACATCTTTTTTGTTGAATGAAGGGATTTCGTATGCACGGATAAGTCGAAGTTTCATAGCAAATAACTCATTGAATTCATCCAACTCCTCAATGATGGACCATATATTAGGCATTTTGTACTTCCAAGTTTTTTTCTTTCAAATATGTGAGAGTTTTGAAATGGAGTGAAAAGATTTTAGACTATGACTTATTATATAAGTGAGGGTAAATATATAAGATAAAAGATAATCTAATTTGTTCCTTAAAATTATTAACATATAATTTTAATATATAATTAACCCTTTTTAACATCATTATGCGTAAATTGAAGAGCAATTATTCAACATAAAACTTTCAAAAATTAATAAATTTGAAATTAATTTATCTTATAAAGTTGTGCTTTGAATTTCTTTAATTATATTTTATAAAGTATTAGATTTAGCATGATTGGGCGTAAATTGAGGGATATTTTCAAAATATTAACATTAACAATTAATGGGCATAATTTGATAAACATTCTAAAATTATTTCATGATTGAGCATAAATTAAGGGACAAGATCTTATATATCTTATATATTTACCCCTCAATTTAATGAAATTCCAATTGAGTTCAATTGAATTGAAATTGAAATTGATTTGGAATTGAAATCATTCGGTTTTTATATATATAAGATGTAAAATTATGCAATTGATTTGAAATTGAATTGGAATTGATTGAAATTTTTTAATTTAATATCAATCTTAATATAAATGAATTTTGAAAATAAAAAATTAAAGATAAATATGGAATAATTTTTTATTTGAAATGATTAGATTAAATTGAAGTGAATCAAAATTGACATTTTCAATTTAAGTTATAATAGAAAATTATGCAACTGATTTGAAAAAGATTTGGAATTGATTGAAAATTATTTATTGAATATTTGTTTTAATATTAATGGGTTTTTAAAATGTGTATAAGATTTGATCACGAAACGGACCTAAATAGGCATTTTAAAATTTATATTAATTGCATTAAAGTTCTACATGATATACAACTTCTTTAAAATACCATAGGAGTTAGATATAATTAATTTGAGATTGAAAAGGATTATAAGAAATTAAATTGATAAAGTTGAGATTGAATGTAAATCAAAAGGACAAAATAGTAAATTAAAGTTTACAATCAATTGAAATTAAATTGAAATCCAATTGCAATTAAAACACCATTTGGTTTTCATATATATAACTTCTTTAAAATACCATAGGAGTTAGATATAATTAATTTGAGATTGAAAAGGATTATAAGAAATTAAATTGATAAAGTTGAGATTGAATGTAAATCAAAAGGACAAAATAGTAAATTAAAGTTTACAATCAATTGAAATTAAATTGAAATCCAATTGCAATTAAAACACCATTTGGTTTTCATATATATAATATAATAATAGATTCCCGTCCAATCAATTTCAATTTGCAAGTATAATTTTGCAATTTATCCCCAATCAAAGGGTAAATCTGGAATTGGACGCGCAACAATTAACGTTAAACGTCTTTTCTCATTTTATCTCATAATCTTTCTTTATCATCTATTTTCCTCTTCTCGACCAATATATTATTAACTCCCTTTCTAGTCGACTTCAGCAGTTTAGCTATGAGAGACCGTATCATCTGTTTTCCTTTTTTTTTTCTTTCCCCTTTTTCTTCTTCATGTCTGCCCACTGAGACCTAATTTTCCTGATTTATTGCACCAGCAATTTCTTGATTTGTCTGACCAACAAATGTCCTAATTTCTTAGCTTTCGATTTTGGTTAGATTTTCAAAACTCAATTGCTTTTCAAGTCTTTCCCCGTCTTTTATCTTATCCTTGAATCTCACACTAAGTCGACCATGACTACGCAGTTCTCCTCTTTTTTGCTATTATTTATCTTTCTATCTTCGTCTGTGCATGTTTGCGTGTTTCTCTACTCTAGAAAAAAACGCAGATACATAACTTTTTTCATACTTTAGTTGACAAGGGTTGTGACTTATAAAGAATGCTATATTTTCTTTTACTTTAAGTCTCGAACTCCTTTTATAAACTAATATTATTTTATTAACATAATATTATTAATTAGGCCTAGGATCCTATAATATATATATATATATGATATGCTTAATAATATCTAAAGGAAGTATATACTAGTACAAGATTTTTACATGCTAATATTTATAGAATTGCCATTCAATTTCAACTGAAATTCATTCTTTATTTATAAATTTGTCATTACCTTTTGCAATCGCGACTGCAACCTGTAACTTGAATCATTATTAACAAAATTGTAACTCAAGTCCCCAATCAATTGAACTTTAGCCAATATTTTACATACTTGTCATCCAATTCTAATTAAAACTCACTCCGCATTTACGAACTTGTCGTTTTGCATTTTCATTACTATTGCAGTTTACATCTATAACATGAACCGTTACTTACAAATTCGACACCTAATGTCAATTCAATATCATCCAATATTTACGTCTTTGCCATTGCCTTTCCGTCGCAGTTACGACTGTGATATCGACTTTTCGATCAGTATTTATGCATTTACTATCTGATTCTTCCTACTTACGAATCTATTACTACCTTTTCATGGCAATTGCGACTGTAGTTTCAATCTTAGTTTGATTACTTAGCATAATCTAAACTAGATCTCTACGAACTTGAACTATGTTGCATAATTTCTATAAAATGCTTAGTAAATTTAAGATTTCATGTTCGTCACCATTGTATTTAATATAACCATCTGATATTTATATTGCACTTAAAGTATTCATATATATCAGTTTAATTTAATTTATTACTATGAATATTGAAATATATAACAAAATATCGCTTTATACACGGTTCTATTTAAACACGGTGGCATATCATTTGAATCAAGTCTTACAATGTATGTGTCAACATCAAAGATTTGTAGTCTGAAAATCAACTTGAACATATTAATCAAAATATCTGTATGCATCTACAAATTTACTAAAGATAGATAAATTAGTAGTCGTATATAATAAACTTCTTGTAATGATTAGCAATAGCAGCCTCCATAAGTGTATCTACTTGGAAAAGAAATACCATATCGATTCAAAATAATTATTTATTAAATCTCATAATACGTTTATATATTAAATTTAAAAATTTATATGCATCTACGAATTTACTAGAAATAGACAAGTTAGTATATAATGATTAGTAACAATACTGCTCTTATTGAAAAAGAAATGATACATAGATGCAAAATAACTAATCATTAAGATAAACCTTATATATATACATATTTCAGTTATTAGATGTGTTCACTGACAATATCGCAGAAAAAATAATCATTTATAAGTTCTTTGGGTGAAGAGCAAACCGAAGAAATAGATAAGATTAGTATGATAGAGGAATTATTGTTCGATGATAATGAAGTTAAATTGTATTAGTTTATGTACTTTGAACATTAGTATTTTGATTTTGTAACATTAGACATAGTGGTACTTACTTTAAGTATTTTTTGTTCCAGTCAGGATGGTGTTAGGTAGCTGGAACAATCATACAAATTAACATTAATGACGGTTTTTACTTCAATAGATTGATAAAAATCGAAGTAAAGTTTTTTTTTTTTTAAATTGCAATCCACATGATGCATCAGCAACTCTTAGGTACTTACAAAATTAACATTTTACATTGATGAAATATGTTTTATTATTCTTACGTGCTCTCTTGGCCAAATATAAGTTTTGCAGCGCCCAGATAACAAATTTTACCTCCCATTTGGGGTGATTTGATTTTCAATGCAAGTTTTGGCTTGATTGTCTTTTTTCGTAGACTTTTATGGGTTTGGCCATTTGCTGCAAATTTGCATAATTTGAACTCGAGACACTTGTTTCTTTTTTGAAGATAAAATCGACCAATTTTTATGCTTACTCCTGAAGTAGAAATTGGTCCATTTGTTCCTGAATATCTTATTTCAAAAGAGCTTCTGCTTCTTCGCGTCTAAATATTTGTTAAACCCATGATAGGAAAAAAGACAGAAAATACAAGAAATCAAATATGGGGTCTCGGTACGGATTTTGAGATAGTGGGTGTAAATGTACTCCCTCTGTTCCACTCCATTAATCCACTTTCTCTTCGGCACGAAAATTAAGAAAGTTGTTTGTTGTGTGTAAAACAGTATAAAGTAGTGGGGTCCACTAGAATATATAAGAGTGTTATTTTAAGTTAAAAAAAGAAAGTGGATTAATGGAGTGGAACGACCCAAAAAGGAAAACTGGACTAATGGAGTGGAACGGATGTAGTATAAAATAGTCGGTGAAGGTATAAAGTGGTGTAAAGTAAAAAAAAATAGTGGTGTCCACTTGTTTAAGTGATTGTGGTCCAGTCATTTTCTTTCTGTTTTAAGTAATTTTGCAAGATTGGTGGACAACCCGAAAAAGAAATGCTGCAAGATTGATGGGATGAATGGAGTATATATTAGAAATGAGTTCTTCTTTTGGTACGTAGTTTAGGTTTTTTATATAAAGGCTTATTGTTGTTGTTGGCGCTTCCTATTCCCTCTCTTTCTCGATGCGCCTTCAGTCTGAAACATGATGGTCGCGCCCTGCGCGGACACTATCTCGGCGAGCTATGTCAAGGTAATTTTAACATACTTTTTGTTTAAATTTAACCGATGAATTTTCAGTTGAGAAACCGATAGAGTAGCTTATGTTGCTGGTAATGACACTGAAGTAAGACCTTATGACTATTGATATGATGCTGACTTTTGTGTTTAGATATAGTTTATTTAGACTTCCGGTGATTGTGCCTTTACTCTTGCTTAGTTGCGTTCATTTCAGTGATGTAGTTTGATTGTTTGTGCACTAATAGTGCTTCTAAATTTATGTTCGTGCCACTTTACAGAACAAGGAGAGAGAAGATGTGAGAGGAATTGACATTTTGAAAAAGGATTCAGAGAAAGATCGCATTCTAAAGTTGGAAAGAATTATTATTGAGTGCCAATTTTAATAGTTTGAAACTTTTCAGCCATATATTTTGCTGTATTTCTATAAAACCGACATTATATCAAAGTTTTTGAAGCTTCCTTCCGTGTTAGCAATCTATCTACATCATATTAATTTAAACGTATATGTTTCTACTATATGTTGTTATAAAGTATATTTATTTCATTTTTATATTTTACTATACTATATGTTGTTATAAAGTATATTTATTTCATTTTTATATTTTACTGCAAATGAACATAAATTGATATTATTTTATTTTTATAAGAATTTTAAAGAGGTTTATCAAAATTTATTAAAAAATAACAATTATGTGCTTATACATCGATCTTAATCTGATCTATTAATATTAATTTAAACTACAATTCATAATCAACAAGACATTGCCACTTTTTTGCAATTACAAAAATCTTTTTGAATATGAACTACATTTTAGACTTACATAATATTATTCAAATATATATATTATTATTTTATTCTTCCCGTGCGTGGCACACGAATGCTACATTAGTAGACAGACCCACCAAATATCACTTATTGTTAAGAGTTCAGTAGGCTATAGTTGACAAAGAAAATCAAAACAATGGCTAGAAAACTCAATAGATCCACTCACTCAATTTATCCTGCCCGAATGAAAATATTTCTACAGTTGAAGTGAATAATTTCATACTTCAATTCTCGAAATAGGAGACCGCGCATGTGGTAATTAATAAGATGTATTAAAGTCTACGCGAAAACAAAAGTCTTTGTAAGATAGTCCTCATAATCCATTACAAGTGGCCCTGCCCTCTCTGACTTCCCTTTAAAACCTCTAATAAGTACTATAATCAATAATGGAGTACTAGTATTTATTACTATAAACGGTAAATCAGTTTCATCTCCAGGGATTTGTTTATTTCAAGGAAGCCTATCTTCAACCATTTTTCTTTATTTCTCTCTTAAAAAAAAGTTTTATAATATTATTTTTTACTTTTATAATTTAAATTAAATTAAAATTATATTATATTATTAAATATAATAATATATTTATTGCAAAATTCTACATTAATTATAAAAAAATAATTTTAATAACTTAAATAAAAATCACAGGTTACATAATATTATCTAATTCTTAAAAGACGAATATTCATTTCACAAATAATCAATTAATACTCTAAAGATGATATTGTTAATTATTAAATGTAATTTAAATATTCAAATTAAGTAACTTCAATTAATATTAAACTCATTATCTTAATTTATTATAAACAAAATTGATTTAATAATTTATTCTAAAAAATAAATAAAAACTCATTATTATTAAACTCATTCTAAACAAAATAAAATAAAATAAAAAATCATTATCTTAATTTTGGCCAATCTTCATATTTTTTCAATTAAAGTTAAAAAGCTAAAAAAAGATAGGGAAGTGAGAAATTCTCTCTCAAAAATAGGCTAGAAATCTTGCTCCCTAAAATAAGAGAAGATATAGGGAATTGTTGGAGATGAGAAAATAAAAAATAAGAAATGAAGAAATCCCTTATTTTAAGGGACCCTTACAATATTTGCAATTCAATAGAACATGATTTATCTCGAATAGCAGCTCGGAATTCCACTCGTCATGAAAATAGATGGTGAGTTCAGTGGAAGTTGAGCCAAAACCTGAGTAGGCAAGAAAAGCTGCAGGACTCGAACACAAAATAAAAAATAGTCCAAAAAAACACCCGCTGATAATGCTAAAAATCCACTATAAATTAGAAGAGCATCAGATTCAACAAGCACATGTAGTCTCTTTGCAAAACTTCACGCTAGTTAGCAGTTACTATTAATGCTATATAGAGAGAGCTAAATGGATTGATGATCACAACGAATCCTTGCCGTTTCCAGCAGCGGTAAGAACCATTTCTTCAGCCTCAATGTTCCCATTCTGCCAACGGGGAAGAGGATAATAATAAATTTAATGCATTGTTCAGATTTGGGGCCGTAATTGAAACATACCTCCTCACTTCTGTTACGTAGAGGATTTATCACGAGCGAGGCTGTCTTTGAGAGGTCCCTCAAGGTTCCCTGAAAAGGTGAAACAACCTTCAGCAGCAGCTAATAGTTACATAACACCTACCAAAACATTTGGTTTAAAAAGGAAAGCTCAAAACCTGGAGTATTCAATTTCAACTGATTTTCAATTCCTTTTGCGTTTGGCCTCAGCCTTTGTATGTACTAGATATGTTTTCAGGTTGTGATTCTTGTAACTGAGCAGCTATTTCATATTTTTGGTACCATTCCTCATTAATCAACATGGTAATTGATCTGGTACTAAAGTGGAGTGAGTCACCTAGTAGCTAAATGCCTAAGTTCGAATTCAACAATCAACTCCAATGGTCAAGTATGTAGCACCACAACATGGTTGATCAAGTACAGTTTGTTTATCATGTCTGAATTACATAGGAAGGGAGTTTACCTAAGGCAAGCTGAAGTAGCGGTTTCAAGTTACCTCATTGTAAAAATTATGTTTAATAGCCACCAGAAAGCTGGTGCAATTATGGAGTAAGTAATTGAGAGTTGATAGCTCAGCAGCATGATAAAAAACAAAAGCATACAGAAGAAGATGGCAAAAGGAGATCAACTGGATTACAGAATCAGTGAGCCTAATTAAATCCCTAATCCCCGTAAGTACCTTATTTGCCCACATAAGTCCACACGCATTGCAAAGGGTCCTTGGTCCCTCTGGCCCGCGGCGCATCATTGGAGTAGACTTTTCACTGATACCACAGTGCCGGCAGCTGATACATAAATTTAGAAAAAGAGCTAGATGAGAATGCAGGATTGATATGAGGATTTAAATCTTAAAACCCAATAAATTATGTATACATAAGTCACACCCATGAATCAGCCCAGTCAAATGCGACCGAGAGAGATAAGTTTCTTCCCGCTGTATAAAGTATAAGCTGAAACCCCACATTCTGCCAGCAGTTTCTATTCGTGATAGAGCCCCCCAAAGGAGATCTCAAGTAGACACCTATTATCAATTTCCATTTGGTTTTTACAAACTCTGACCTAGATGATATAGATGATCGGAAAGGTTCTTAGAAGAGCAACTAATGGTACAAAACATAATCATGCCAGTTGCCACAGCTAATCTATACTGAAATTATTGCCCGAGTTCTTATTTGCAAAATAGAAGAGAAAAATTCCCCTGAATATACATAAATATTCATCAACTTCTTTTGAACAATTTTAAATTTTTAATCTCTTTTGAAGTTTACAAACCAATCTCAGAGATAAGTATCCCCTTTCTGCTAGTTTCATGTTTGGTATTTTAGCAAAAATAGTAGCTAAACACCATTTTGATCAAATATAGAATTCCAAGATAGGTTAGGAAGTCGAAATCTAGCATCTATATGGAAATAATCTGGAATAAAATTGACAACCACGTCCAAATCTCTTGTTATCATGTTTAAATATGATTACATTTAGCATAAGAAATACTGTATGAGCTTAATAAACTACCAAACCTATCAACCCGCCAAACTTAGTGGAAATTAGAAGGCAAAAACATCAATACAGAGATACATAAAGTCAATATTAGGAATCAACTTAACATTATAAAAACAATGTGAGAAGACCATTTGATCACAAAGGAGAGCAGAGGCATAACATGATACATTATCAGCACTGGTTAGCAAGTGAATCACAAAACAAAGTAATATATGTGTCAAATTTAACTCACGAAATATCTTGAGCATGTGATACATTGCCATCTGTTCCGCAGGTCTGGTTTGAGTCCCAGCTAGACACTGCTGATGCACTATCATCATGATTCGGCTTTGAGGATGTAAATTGACCTTTATTCCGTTGCATCCTTTAGAATTAAGCACAAAATATGCTAATCAATTAATTCAATAGGACAAGTTCCAACTCAGAGCTTAATACTTGATACAATATGTGAATTGCCGTACCTTAGAGCAACTTCCTTACGAACTGTATACCGTATTTTTTTGTCAAAATTTCGCTCTTTCCGCTTCTTTTGAAATCTTATAAGTGAAGCCAATCTCTGGGGAACATTGAACTTCTGCGGAATAGTAGATAAACCCTAACAAGGTAAATAACACAAATCTGCAGTGAAAATGAGAACAAGAGAACAAAAAAAATAAAAGAAAAAAAGACACAAATCTCACTCAATTATAACATACTCTGTTATTTGGAGAAGACACTGGAAGAGTAGGAATGCTTGGAGGCAATTCACGTCCTCCCAGTAGAAGAAGTACAGCTTGAACCTGAAGGGAGATCATCACAATCTAATTTAATAATGTTATAGCTGGGAGGACAGCAAGAAACTGGAAAGGAAAATATAATAAATGATGATGTATTTACAATAAGCTATATAGGTATGGTTCAAATTGTACAATAAATACTGAGTTATGGGTTTGGGGCATTTGGGCTCTATTATATCCAGTTGGCAGGGATCAAAACATAGTTGTATTCAAAACCAACCTTTGGTTGGGCCAGTTAGAGGACTCCCGAAGAGATTTGTACAGACAAATACTATAAGAATACATTATAAATTTAGAACCAACAGGAGAATAATACTACACAGAATAACATGTAAATATGCTGTATCCAACAACACAAATAACTTTAAGATAATCTTATAATTAACAAGCATTATGAGATGAACACAATTAGGATGAAATTTGTAAAACGACACAATGATTTAGTAGAGGCAAATCATATCCAGACAAGTGATAATTTTTATAAAAGTCACAAGATGCATTAAAATATAGATAATATCATGAAAACCTAGAGGAGACGTCACTAAAGTTACAATGTAAAGCTAGAGAGGCTTCTTATTGAAAATAGATACTAAGTTGGACTGTACGTACAACATGAAGGAAAGCGATCTATATCCATGTAATCCACTACAATAAAAAACACAACATTTATTTTGAGTATTTCAAAACGCCTAAGACCTGTAGCTAATTAGTTGGAAGTAGATAATAGATCCTTTTCTGATTCCTAACCACCAATACTCTTCTGTAAATGATATTTTTAATAACCACAGAATAGAATCTACTTTGTGCACGTAGTGGCCTCCCTCTTCAAATTTAGTAAGGTCCGGGGCACAAATAGAGAAGCAAATTAGAAATCTTCATATAGTGCATACAATCGCCTCACCCAGCGTGCATGAATAGTAATTGGAAACTCCTGCATCTACTGGCAGCAAATTTCACAGTAAATACATCATGTAGACAATAAAAAATCTTTACCTCATAAATATAATTGCCTTGCACTAAATAATAAGACCGACGAACTGGATATTTTATACGTGGAAACAGAGACATCCACTGACAGCACACAAAAGTCGTGCAAAAGTGACTTACCTCACTAAAAACTAATATACTCAAAATTCCCACAACATATTAAATTGATCAACATACAAAGAAAGATGAACATGATGAAATGAATTTATATAAAATACAGGCAGGAACCTTTTCAGGAGACACAGAGTCGAACACATAAACTTGACCCTGGAAGGAGAGAGTGAGCTGTTCACCATTCTCGCTGCCCCCGACTGGAATCAGTACTCCGTTATCAGGGTGGCTCCCAATATTCCCTCCACCATCCCCATCCATAAGTTCATCTACCCCTCCACTTGTTTCGATGTTACTATTTTCTCCATGCTCGTCTTGATCAATGGTGTTCCCATTACTCATATGGTGACGACGCAGTTCATGATGATTCTGATCTTGCAAGTAATGCATCATCCCTGCTTCGACTCCATGAATTCCGTCCATTTTTCCCACTGAAAAGTTTAAAACATTAAGATGCTTCACTTTTTCACACACTTACACTGCCACAATCACACAATTGGTGCTAACAAACAGGAAGACAGTTTATTTCTAGGTAAACACTCTACTTTATAACAATTAAATAAAATTAACTCAAGAAAACAAACACAAAGAACTATAACATAAACAGCTAAACATGCAGAGGATGAATGGGTAAGAAATGAAAAGAATTGGTACTTCTCCAAATTCCTGGACGTGCAATTACAATATATTCTTTATTTATTTGTAAGGTGAAGAAAGAAGAAAATGATTAGACCACTAATCAAGAGATTACATAAAATTTAGCGAACAGAAATCGAAGGCTCGTTGGCTGGCATGCGAATCGCGGCGGATAGCAACGGAGATCGAATTGCGGGAAGATGAACGGTGGAGATTGGAGGATGATTTGGGGAAGATGATGATTGAAAAAAGATCGATGGAGATGCGGTCGATGGCAGCGGATATATAAATGAACGGTGGAGATGGAGGAAGATTTGGGGGAAGATGATGATTGACGAAGATCGATGGAGATCAAACGGGCGTTTTCTTTTCTGATTGTAGGGTTTGAGAGGGCTTGCGACGAATTTAATAAGTTAAACCTACTTATACAATGAAAAAATACTAAAAATGCATGAATTGTATTTAATATCTATTATCTATTATATATATGAAAATCAAATAATATTTTAATTGCAATTGGATTTCAATTCATTGTAAATCTTAATTTACTATTTTGCCCTTTTGATTTACATTCAATCTCAACTTTATCAATTTAATTTCTTATAATCTTTTTCAATTTCAAATCAATTATATATAACTCCTATGGTATTTTAAAGAAGTTCTATATAATCTAGAACTTTAATGCAATTAGTGTAAATTTTAAAATGCCTATTTAGGTCCGTTTCGTGCCTATAAATCAAATCTTATACACATTTTCAAAACCCATTAATATTAAAATAAATATTCAATAAATAATTTTCAATCAATTCCAAATCTTTTTCAAATCAGTTGCATAATTTACTATTATAACTTAAATTGAAAATGTCAATTTTGATTTATTTCTATTTAATCTAATCCTTTCAAATAAAAAATTATTCCATAATTATCTTGAATTTTTTATTTTCAAAATTCATTCATATTAAGATTGATATTAAATTAAAAAATTTCAATCAATTTCAAATCAATTGCATAATCTTATATATATATATATATATATATATATATATATATATACATATATATATATATATATATATATATATATATATATATATATAAACCAAATGATTTCAATTACAAATCAATCTCAATTTTAATTCAATTGAACCCAATTGGAATTTCATTAAATTGAGGACCAAATACTTTATTTTTTTTATTTTCGATAGATACACATCTACATTAAAAATTCAATTTCAAATCTAATTAATTTTTTCAAAAAATATTTACATTAAGTTTTTTAAAACACTTTAATAAATGGTTTCTTTTTTACATTATTCAAAATAATCTATTATTATCGATATTAAAATCAAATATTCTAATTTTGAGTCAATTTAACTTTCACTAAATTTAGTGGTACATATATTATTCTCTATATTAATTTATAGATGCACAACTATATATATATATATATATATATGAGATTGATTCAATTAGAATCAATCTCAATCAAAATTCTTATTATTTTACAAAAGCCAATTCACTCTCAATTCAATTCATTTTATATTAATTAATAATTAATAGTATATTTAATTAATAATCTATCTAATTTGTCTATTATTTTATTTATCTAAAAATCGAATGTTTAATTTTCTCGGTATCTGAAAGCAAGGGCATTACCCTTATTTCATAAAACTATATTTATATATTTTATATGATTTCTCATTTCTTTTGATATATTTATATTTAATTAGTTAAAAAGAGAGCTTCATTAATAATAATATTTAAAAAAAAATAAAAGAAAGGAAATGAGTTATACATTGTAAATGATATATTTTTCACTTTTTCAATTGTCAAAATTATTTTTTATGTACAAATAAACCAAATCTAGAAAGAATCCCAACTATATAAAAAAAATCCATAATGGGCATATATTTAATTAAATATGAATTACTAATTATTCAAACATTTAATTAGCCTAATCTACAACTAATTATAAATTATTAACCATATATAGGTCTAATTTAAAATAATATTATCAGAAATTACATAAATGTATTCAAAACAAACTTTAAGTACCACAAATCATGTTAAACTAATTATCCACAAGAAGTAATTAATTTTGGTAATGATAATTTAAGAGATTATTTATATATTTACCTATTTATAGATTTACTTAGACTATTTTTGTTTTTATTTTTCTCAGTAGGAGAGCAGTGTCTCGACTGGCCGACTGGTGACAAAGTAAGGTAAGCAGCAGCATGTTCAGTTTTTAAATTGTGTTTCTTTTTTGCACGCTGTCGCTCATCCCTTCTCTTCTCCTTTCTTTCTCATGTCGGGGTGCATCTATGACGATCATGTAAAAGATTAGATCTTAATAGGAGGGAATGCATCAATGATAGACAAGTAAGATAGTGTTATAGACTTTGTATTCATTAATTTGGGAATTATTACTGATTGCATCCTCTTTTTTTCATTTGTGAAGGTAATTTGTTAACATCAAATTAGTTTGCTAAGTGATGTTTGATGTTGGTGATGCTCACATTCATATTAGATATGAATAAGTTACATTGAGAAAAAATAAAAGAAACTACATGTAAATGAGAATTAGACTACGACTGTGTGGTGAAGAAGAAAATCGCTTCAAGTGAGTGGTACGGCTGTGAACTGTGCATAAGGTAGTTCTATCTATGAAAAAGCTCAAGAAATAGATATAGGAGAATGTAATATTATTTGTTACTATGATCATGTTAATAAAATTTAAAAAAATAGGAATTATATTTTTGGAGAATACAAATATGGATTATGCATTAATATATTCTTAAACTGTGATTTCAAGCCCTTTTATGCATACTTGTATGTTTTATTTGTAACTTTCATAATCAATTCATAATGTAGACATATATTCAACAATTAGAATAGTAGGAGATAGAGTAATATAAACAATGAGATTGAATTGACACAACTTTGAACAACTTCAAGGGGATAGATTAACGTGTGCCATGAAACTGAATTGTTATTTTATGTTAGATTTAATAATTAGGGTTTAATAGAATTATATAATATATCTATATATTAACTATATATTAATGTTATTTCATCATGAAATTGTAACATTTTCCGTGCGTAGCACGGGTGTCACTCTAGTTATTTATTTAAAATTAAACATAATTCATTAGGACATGAACTCAATGAATATTGATAGATCCACTTGTGAAAAGCTAGGGTGAAAATAATACTCCCTCTCTCTCAATTGTGGGTAAAAAAGTGAATTCATAAGTGGGTTTAAATTATTAATTTTTTTTCATTTTTTGAATGGAACTAATCAATTGAGACAATCGAGGAAAAAAAATTGGGACAAATCAAGTGGTACTTAGAGAATACATTTTTAGTGTTCTAAAATTTGGAAGAAAGTGGGGACATCATTCTTCAAATACAATATTGTTGTCTATGATATTGAAGATGGAATTTTTTTTAAATCGAATTATTTGCATCTAAAATCTTGTATCATTAAATTATCTTTGTAAGGCCTCGACTTCCACAAAGGATCACGAAAGTTGAGACGCTACAGAAAGAGTAATATAAAAACAGATTTTTGAACCATTTGTAGAAACTTAAATATTTCTTTGAAAAGTATATAAAATAATACAAACCAGTTATTAGAAAGATTGATACTTTATATGTATATGCAGCATAACCGAAAATACATATGATCCGAAAGTTAACAAACACTTTAAGTACTTAAATCCGAAAAAAGTTCTTAATCACTACATCTAAAGAAGAGCAACACATCCACAACATAACCCCTCCTCACCACTGCCCGTCGCCGATTACCACTCAACCTGAAAATATTTTGAAAAATATTTGGGTTGATCACTAATGTACTCAGTGGATAGAGCGGTTCAAAAATATTAAGGCGGTTTATCCATGCATGAAATATGTATTGAAGGGTTTGAAAAGAAACTGCTCTAACCATACAAAATATTATATATTGGGTGCGCACATTTGTGTCACATTTTCCCGTTACTTCTACCACTTGATTCTCATAACTTGGGTACTGGACCTCGAGTCGAAACTTGAGGGATCTCTTATATCATGTTAGTACTTGGTACACAAAGATGATCACACTTTGTGTTACTAACAAACGTGTATACTATTTTTAACTCTCATCTAGCGTGTTAGGCTAGATGAGAGCCTCGATCGATGTCTCAGGTAGAAGCATTAAACAGGTAAATGCACAAAAACTTTCATAGATAAACAGATTTCATAGATCTTAATAACTTAAACTTAATTTTTGGGAAAGTACTACCCACCTTGTAGCAGATCGATTTATCCTACGAGTCTTCTCGACACCGAGGATTATTTCTCTTCCACAATCGGTCCTACAATAATGTCCTAAGTTTAGTCGTTTCGTGGACGCAATAACTATGTCAATACTTTCCTGTACTTCTCGTTTCTACCTAACTTTGCATTCTAACGACATATTGAAGAAATGGAATTTACATTTCTCCTTCGCATGTTGTAATAGCTCTGATTATTGCTCCCATTCAAATTTTCTAATCTGTGTCCCGACCATTTTCTTCCTCTGCATGGTTAGAGAACTGAAGAAAATAAAATATCGTCTCTCTTACACAAACGTGCGTGTGCGCGTTTCTATGTGTATATTTTATGTATATAGAGATTATGAACAGAATACTAATATAGATAGACTTCAAAAGTATATATTATATTAATATTTATAGCCCATTAATTTAATTATACTTACAATGTGCCTCAACAATAATTAGCCCATAATATAATAGATTAATCTGCTGAGATACTTTTATTTATCAATTAATTGACCCAACCAATTAATTTCAAATAAATATACATTAATCTATTAATAATGATTTCTAAGAGACAATAAATAATTAGGCAACTAATTGGGCCAGATCATGGATCCAATACAAAAAATAAAGTCAGGCCTCAAATCAATTAATTATCTATACTCAGCCCAAAGCAAAATCAATTAATAAACACAGATTCATTCCACTAGAGAATCTGTGCTAAATTACCCATTTATCCCAATTTGAACAAGGGTTTGTATTTGAGACTTAATCGATCCCCGTATTTAAGATAAAAATATTCTTTAATTAATTAAGTTCACTGACAGCTTAAATTAATTAATATCTTATTATATTTCTGAGTAGTACCACTCGACCTTATTAACACATCTAAACTTAATCAACCGGTCGGGTTTAGTGTGCTAATCCTTACGAGTTCCTCAGGGATATTATCAACCCAATTAACATGAATACGGATGCAAGATACAGACAACCAGTCTGAGCCACAAATAACTACTAACACTCAAGATACGTAGATCTCGTCGTGATGACGTTCACGATAATAGGTCAAAATGATAGCCAGCTAAATGCACTCAGCTGAAGTCTTATCAAGCATAATATCAGCTAAGTCACTGATATCTAGGTTCTCCCCTAAGGTCAGTCAGGAGAACACATCTCATCGTGATCCGTCAATACACCACCTTCAGTGTACCATTATACACAAGCAACCAAGACAAACCACTTTTATCTAAACTGCAGCTTAAACTGACAACTTATCATAAAGTTGTCTCAGCTGTTATAATGTTTTTATCTTGTTAGTTCGACTAATTGTGTAGTCTTCTATGATCTACAACACACTACACAATCGAACTTTCATACAAGATAAATGATTACATGTGCAATTAATATATATATATATATATATATATATATATATATATATATATCAGATAGGAGAATAAAACAGTGGAAAGGAAAAACACATTGTATACAAGCATAAAATTTGCTTCCAGTATACAAAATTCCAACATATATTCTAGTAGTAAGTGTACAAACATGACATATACAACAATACCTTATAGTCATTAGGTTGTAATCAATATCATTGTCATATACTCATTAGTGTGATTATGTTTTAATGCTCTAATAAACTAGTGCATAATACCTCCATTAAAAAGAGTGTTACATATCACGTATTCATCCAATAAATTTTAGCCTTTTACATATAGATTACTTAAAGAGTCTAGGTCCTTTCAGAATTGGTTTCATGTGAAAATGACAAGTCATTTAAAAGATATATAATGCAATTGGTAAATAGGGTACAAACGGGGACAATTTAGGTAGTCTGTCTTTAAGCCATTAGTTTAGGACCTAAATCTACTCTAAAAAAAATTCTGAGATTTTACACATAAACAGGGGACAAGTAGAGGAACTTTATATAAAAACTTCACTTAAGTTGAATCAGTGATGACCTCTGTGTTTATGTCGATCGGCTGAGTTTATGGTAAAAACTACTTTCATACGAGAATGATAAATATACAAACTGAACATTTTTGGGAAACTCTACATGTCTAGATTAATTATGAAAAAGAATTGGGGGTAAAGCTTGTGTGTGGAGTGAGATATGAGCACTTTACTAGACTCTACTCACATAGCGTTGTTTTTCGACAGTGTAAAAGTAAAAAATCATTTAAAAATATAAAGATTGATCTAAAAATTACTAATTTTGGTTAGTACAAGAAGAGATTCTAAATTTTACATTCACTATTTTTATGGAATTTTTCAAGTACAACGATGTTATATTTTTTATGAGGAAAATCACGGCAGAACAGGGGATCTACATAATCGATTCTACCACATATCTAACTACCCAAATCGAGCCATGTAGTCGTTCTAGTACACCTATAGACTCTTACTTGGATCAACTACTGAACATATGATATTATAGTGTGGGTAAAAATATTTTCATGCATCATGCATCAATTAAATTTGGTGGTTGAACAAGCAAAAGAAGAGAAGAAGATAAATAGTTCAAAATTCATTTTTCGACTTGTGGATCTATACATGCAAAACACTTCCTATTTAAAGAGAATTAAACACATTCGTATATTCTTCTAGCTCAGATCGTCCATGCAAATATTTCTTCATAAAATTTGTTGACAATCAAATATGCAACCAAAAGAAAGAGAGCCAAAAGGGATTGTATTCACTTCTTGGGAAAAGATTTACACATGCAACTCTTCCTTAAACCATTTCCTTCCCTTGATTAGCATCCTAGCTTCTATTAGTGATCAAATATTAAGAGATTACACTACACAAGGTGCCGAGATATCAAAAATTAGGGATAGAGGATTTCTTACTTGCTTTATGCACACTTGCACCTTAGTGAAGACCAAAACTCAGCTGCTGTAATGGCGTGGTTGGAGGGCTACCAAAGTTGTTGATGAACTGATTAAGGATATTGAGGGAGTGTTGGATTCTTTGGGTGGGAGTTAATGGAAGTGGAGAATTGAATAAGGAGGAGATATATATATTCTCTCGCTAATGAAGGAACATAGATGTGGAATTGGTAAGGTGCGACTTAAAAAGTCTTGCATGTGGCTTAATATTTCTCTATCAGTAGTTGATGTGATGACCATGGATGCCTAGACCTCTAGCTATATCTTTTGCAAGTATGGCACGTATTAGATTAGATAAATTGTCACTCCACTAATATCATCCTATAAGTTGAGTCAAACAAGAGAGTTGAGCTCAACAACTTCCCACGCAGGAGCTCATGTGGCAATCTTTCTCTCTCCCTAAGTATATTAGATCATTTCATTAGTAATATCTCTACTCGAGAAATTCAAGAATTAGCTTCCTAAAGTATTAGATCGAGTATAGATACATTTATCTTATAATCTAGTGCGTGAACCTTATAGTGGTATAATGAATGCGACGAGTAAATTCAAAAGTTAATGGAAAGCCCCAGTATTTGAAAATCTAATTAGATTCGTTCCTAAAGATAAAATAAAATTCTCATTGAAGTCTTTCTAGGTTTCACGAGATGTGAATTTTTCTAAGCTTGTTCTTAACGACTAATATTCCAATTTTCTACTTTTAATATACTTTGAAAGTGTAGATAATAAAGTTATGGGCTATTACAATCTTAGTTATATGTAATTACGCGAAAATGATATACTATGTATTTGGGTGAAAATACATTAAACTGCTCTATGTTTGTATGATGAAAAAAATCTTGTATTCTTAAAATTGTTGCACGAAAAGTCCTTCCGTCAAATGTAACAGTGTTGTTTATCTAAATAACTCTTAAATTTTTAGAGTCTTGGTATCTAAATTAAATTACTTATTGGGAGAAAAACGTGGACTTTTAAGATTTGATAAGTGATCGATTCAAAGTGCAGCTACATTGTCGACGTGCATGCCTGTGAATTTATCAAAATTAACATACATTGTATGCACATAGTAAGAGTATTTCGGATATTGTATGTCAATAAAAATGTAAAAGATTTGCCCAAACATACTCAAAGCTATTGAAATATACATGTTCGACGTTAGGGTTTTCTTGCAACAATTATAAGAACACAAGGGTTTTTTTTGTAACAAAATGAAAACATAATAATTTTGTTTAACCTGAACACATAAGTTTTTTTTTTGTCCTTGTCATTTCTCCATGCAATTGCTAACTTTAAAAATATCAACTTGTACTCCTATCTTAAATAAATTAGACATTGAAAGATATATTATTTGAGGTGGATTTCGGTGCAGTCGGATACACATGCAGCCGGGTAGCTTCAAGATACAAAAATGCAATTTAATTATAAACCCAGATTCAGATTTTATTAAAAAATAATAATAAAAATCTCTCCCAATCCTATATTAATCTAAACTAGCCCTATTAACCTCCTCTCTTGCGCCTCCTCTACAGCTCTACTGCGCTTCCTCTCTTATGGGAAAGAAGAGAGAAACAAAGCAGCCGTCATCATCTCATCAGATCCGCACAACCATCGTCTGCGAGGTTATCTCATTGCTATTCATCTCCCGTACCGTCTCTTATAGATCCCTCCAATCCACCATCGACAAAGCATCCAAAACCATATGAGAGTTTGACAGCTTTTCGTGGATTTCCAGCAACATTTTTTCAGCATGTAGTTCCGATATTTTCAACGATCGGAGACTTATACGTTGTCCGACGGCCTGAAATCCTAACAAGTGTTAGAAGACATGTCGTTCAACATTCCGACCGAATGAATTGTAATTCTAATAGTTAGATTTTGAATTATATTTTTTAGAATTTTGTTGGTGGTTGTGTAGACGTTTTACGTCTTTGTTTTTCGGTTTATGATTCTAGTGCTTTCGTAGTTGTTAAGGGTTTAATATCACATTGTACTTGCTGGATTGTACCCTCTACTTAGTTATAGTGGATTTGGCTAGACTTAAGTTCTCGTGTTTTTTCCATGTAAATATTGTTGTTCTCATTGTTCCTATTGATTATTGTGTTTCTCTACTGAATTACATCCATTTTTGTATTGGTTTATGCTCCTAATATATTATGCAAATTGGGATGCTATAATTTTAATATCTGATGTGTTTCCTGTCATTTTCAAATGATACTTTTGTTATAAATGATTAACACTTTTTCCATAAATAAACGATACTTTTTTCAAAATAAATGACGTAGGGTGTCAATCAAATCGGACCAGAAAATAATTTATATTTTCTAATTTTAATAGTATTTATTATTTTTTTATATTTTAAAAAATAGTTTTAATTTTAAAAGTGTGTTTACAAATGCTTGTTATAACTACTTTTTACTTAACTTTGCTTATAAGTGAAAATAATCGCTTTAAACCAAAAGTAGAGCGTTTTCTGAATTAACATGATATTTCTAGAAGTTCCGAAAAAACATTCAAATGGATGATTAAAAAAACTGCTTGATAAAGTAGTTTAACTGCTTAATTTGATAGAAGATAATGCAGAAAACATGTTTTGCAAATATTAAAAAACTATTTTTGCAGTAAAAAAGTAGATGAGTGCTTAATATAAACTCTTACAAACAGACAAATATACAACAATTTTGAGTTTATTTTGACTAACTTAGACTACAAACCTTTGGTATTATACATTATACATATAATTGAATTCACACCCTCAAATCATGAAAGAATCAACCTTCTTGTTCACTTTTTCTAAATTATCAATGTATTTTTTAACGATGTGTAAATGTTTCAGTAATCTATAATTTTAAATATCTTTGTGCTTTGATTTTTGGAACGATAGTAATACAATGCACTTTATATATTAATGTTTCACTCATATGCATATTATTCTGATAATTTTTTTCTCATTAGAGTTAAAACAGAAATGGAACTGATCCATTTTTTATAATTGTATACCATATTTTAGATCTGTTAATTATAGGGATAAACATTATTTTATTAAATTTTATGCTAAATAGGAAAGTGTGTCACCATTATATAAATTGATTATGGAATGACACAAGAAATGAAATATAATATACTTGTGAAACTTATGATGAATGCAATTTAAATAAACTATTTCTGATTTTTTTACCGTGAAAATATTTTTTTAAAATTTGGAATATGTACTTTATTTTTTTAATTTAAAATAAATCAGAATAAATTAAAGTCAAAAGCAGAAGTTTAAACTGTTTTTTTTTTCTAATATTACAAAAACTAATAATTTTTACTTAAAAATAAATTTAAACAAAGAACCACTATGTAAATCAGTAAATCTAAAATAACTTCAAATTATAAAATTGGAGAGTTTTAAATCCCGTAGAAACCCTCCCACCGTCGGAAAGGGGCAAGGGGGACTGTAACGATGCGGCTGTTAAGATTAAGTAAACTACGCCGCTACCGGCTGCCTGCGCCGCCACCTCTGTACCACTTTGTCTGTAATTATTCTTCCTCTTCGTCGCATTCGATGCTGATGAGCTCGATCCACCACAACCACCACCACAACGGACGGCGCTACAACAATCTGGGAAGCTCGTGGGAGCTGCTCCGGCACTCACCTACCGATTGCTTATCATTTTATCGGCGGTTCTCCGCCGAGGCTGGTGTCTCCGAAACTGATGAGCCGCTCTTCCCAGTCGAAGCCGCTGACCCGGAGGAGCCTTTTTATCGCCGTGCAAGCTGTCATAGCCCTGCTCGATTACGGTCACGACGTCACCGGCTTCCGATGGTAGGCGCTATACATCTATTGCCTCCTACACCTCGATAATGCGCGCTCCTACGTGTTTATGCGGTCATTTGTTAAGGTTGAAGTTGCACGGTGTTCAATTTTGAGTGAAAGTATATGGAATTATAGCTGTTGCAGCTTACCGATTGCACTAGGCGCTGGATTAGTTTTGTGGATTTTCATTTATGCGTGTGGCTACACGAGTCATTGTGTTTATAAATAGTGGAAAGTATCGTGAGCTAAGAATAAAACAAAACATGTGTCCAATAGCAGTACAGTTCAGTTTAATGTGCTGTTTTGGAACTCAGATACTTGAATGACAATTGAAGCCGTATAATGGGAATCCTAGATGCTTCATGGATGCTTGAATGTATGGCATATTTAGTTATTGTTATCGGCCCTCCACCAAATCCATTTTAGGGAGTCCGATTTTATGGTCATGTTCTGATTGTAGATTCTTTTAGCTACTGTGTGACTTCATGCTAGATTATAAGCTAAAGGTATCTGTTCTGTTTGTCTATCATTACATGTGAGAGTTACATTTGTGCTTTGCTTTCTGGCGAATGAATTTATTATCTTTGTCTTTCATTGTTCGTAGTAATGATTTTTCTCGACCACTTTTATTAATTCCATTTTTTTAACAGCTGAAAACTTTTGTGATAGATTTATTTCTGTTACTGGGATTCTAGTAACTGACAACTGACTGAATCAAGTGGTACTTTGTAGGTGGATAGTGATCTCATTATCTACGTTGGCAATCAGACTTGCATTGTTTCCTTTAAATGTGGTGCAACTTAAAAACATGTGGAGGTTAGCATTTAGGAATGCTGCTGCCTAGATGTGAGTATCCATGCCCCGGTGTTATTAATCTAAGCTCCTCTGGGAGTATAATTTTTTTCCCTTTTCCTCTGGGGGTGTCCCGTGGAACTGAAAAGATGAGTGAAGAATCATAGAAAGAAAAAGTATTCCCTTTAGAATTGAAATGGACTTCATAGGTGAATTTCAAAGAGGGATGATATCTGATGCAGACCGATTGTAGAATAATCAATCTACCAACGTTGATTAATTTCACGCCAATGATTCGAAGGGTTTCTCCCAAACCCTAGTTTGTCACCATGCACAACCCAAATACGTTACGAAAGCAATTAATCAACCACAAGATAAAGATGAACATATTATGAATTGAAATAAGAAAATAGCTAACGAATCCGAGAAGGAATTCGCCCCACGCCAAGGCATACGCCTCCCCAAATTAATACGAAAATCCAAAGTGCTTAAACTAGGGTTCTCATCCCCTTTATATAGGGTGGAAGCCCACAATTATTTCCTTAAATAAACGAGCCTAAAATACGGAATCACTAAATTAAATCAATACTAAAATAGATCGAATACTTATGTAAGGAAATAAAAACTAAACATGCCCGTGCATGCATGCACGCGGGATTATTCTCGCGCCCGGCGGCGCCGGACGTAGAATCTTGAAAACCTCGTGTTGGACGGCGTCGCTTCCATCTTCGTTTCTGTCCCCGGTCCCGTCTCCGTATGCTGCACATCAACTCCCTCCCTCTCAAAAATGGCCTTGTCCTCAAGGCGGAAATCCGGAAATTGTCGTTTGAATTCATCCAATTCCACCCATGAGTTCTCGTCCTCTCCTTTATTCTTCCATTTTACCAATAGTTCTTTTTTATTACCATTGCGTTCCTTCACGGTTCTTCCCTTCACCACCAATTACGGGTCAAAGATATCCTCCGGTATCATTTCTAGGGAGGTTGGCAACGTGGACTCAACGACATGTTCCCCTATGACACGCTTTAATTGGCTTACATGAAAAACGGGGTGGATGCGGCTTCCCGGAGGTAATTTTAGTTCATAAGCTACTGCACCCACCCGTCGACTAATCTCAAAAGGACCGTAAAATCGGGTCGACAATTTAGAATATTTTTGTCGACCTACCGAAATTTGACGATATGGCCGGATTTTGAGAAAAACAAACTCACCCACATTGAACTCTACCTCACGTCTATGCCGATTCGCTTGATCCCGCATGCGGACTTGAGCTCGCTCCAAATTGTCTCGCAATTGCCGCAAAATTTCATCCCTAGTTTGGAGCACTTGGGATACTGCCTCGACTCGTTCCTCTTCTAGCAAGAAACGCAACAAAGTGGGCGGGGGTCGGCCGTATACCAATTCAAATGGAGTTGTCTTTGCGGCCGTTTGAAACGAGGTATTGTACCAATATTCGGCCCAGGATAACCATCCCGCCCATTTACGAGGGTGTTCTGAAGAAAAACATCGTAAATATGTCTCCAATACTCGGTTAAGTACCTCTGTTTGCCCGTCGGTCTCCGGGTGATACGCCGTGCTAAACTTGAGTCGCGTCCCTTGCGCCTTGAATAATTCCCCCCAAAAGGAACTCACGAAAAGCGGATCGCGATCACTCACGATCGTGGCTGGCACTCCATGCAACTTAACCACGTTCTCAATAAACTTCGTTGCCACTTGACGTGTCGTGATCGGACTGCGAAGGGGGAGGAAATGTCCGTACTTAGATAAGCGATCTATCACCACTAGAATGCATGAATACCCCATCGATGTAGGTAATCCTGTAATAAAGTCTAACGAAATGTCCTCCCATATACGTGTTGGTATCGGTAGCGGTTGGAGCAACCCGGCCGGAGATTGGGCGTCGTACTTCGATTTTTGGCACGTGACACACTTCGCTACATAATCTCTAACGGTCGCGAACATTCCCTTCCAATATACACTCGACGCCACGCGCCGATATGTCCTTAAAACGCCCGCATGGCCGCCCGTAGGGGTGTTATGAAATTCGTGCAATAAAATCGGAATCCATCGGGAGTTGGGAGCTAACACCATTCGGCCTTTATGCATTAGCCGGGATCCGACCATTTTGTAGTTCGGGTAGGCTTCCGGATTTTCTTGGATGTCCAAGATTATCTTCTGAATTCCTGCGTCGGCGAGCTGCTCTTGGTCAATTGTTGTTAGATCCTCCCAAATTGGCATGCTCAAGGCCAAAAATGACCCTTCTTGGGTGGCGGTAGTTTCATTGCAGCGAGAAAGGGCATCGGCTGCCTTATTAGTTATACCCGTTTTGTACTCAATCGAAAAATCATATCCTAAGAGTTTTGCCACCCAATTTTGTTGAGCCGAAGTCGCTACTCGTTGGCTTAACAAGTGCTTCAAGCTGTGATGATCCGTTCGAACCACAAAATGTCGACCAATTAAATACGGTCGCCAATGTTGGATAGCCATCACAAGTCCCATCAACTCTTTTTCGTACGTAGATGTAATCTTCCTATCGGCGCGAAAACCCTTACTATAAAAAGCCACCGGATGCCTATCTTGCATTAGTACCGCACCTATGCCGGAGTTCGATGCATCACATTCAATTACGAACAATTTAGAGAAATCGGGTAGGTGCAACACCGGTGCCGCCACGAGGGCCGACTTCAATGCCTGAAAAGCGGATTCGGCTTCGGTGCCACCACGAGGGCCGACTTATTTGAGAGGAAATTATGTGAAGCCCCACTATCCACCAAAATGGTTACCTCTCGCCCCTGGATCCGGCCTACAAGACGGAGGGTTTCGGCTCCCGATAATCCGTACGCCGATAAAGCATTCAAAATGATCCCGTCTGGCCCTCGAACCTTGCCTCCCTCAGTGGTTGCTAAAACTTCGTATTCGGCGCCCTCCGTAAGTATCACCTCTTCTAGCTCTAGTACCTCGTCATCGCCCTCATCCACGAGTAACACCCGTAAATTTTTTTCCGAGCACATGTGATTAGTTGGGTGGTATGGTAATTTACATTTGTAGCACAACCCTTTGCGTCTGAGCTCCTCCCGCTCATTATCCGTCATGCGTCGGAACGGTGTTCGTCCGCCTCCTGTACGCGGTCCAGTGTTGCCCGTCGTAGGCGGTGCCGGCAAGGCTAACGGCGCCGGCGGTTGTGGTGGTCGGTTATATTGTAGGGTTTGTTTTCTCGGAACCCATGTCTCCCTGGACCCACCGTAGCTCCGCGAACTATTCCGGACCGTGATCTCGGCTTTTCGAGCAAGCTTGATGGCTGAAGAAAAATCGGAGGGCTCCATGAACCATACTTGATCTCGAATTTGTTCTTTCAAGCCCATAACAAATAAACTGAGAATATTCTCTTTAGGTACGGCCTTAACTCGATTCGCGAAGTGTGTGAATTGGGTCTATATATTCCGATACGGAATGCATACGCTTGAGCGCGACCAATTTTGCAAAGGCGCTTCCCTCACATCGATCGTCGAATCGTTCCGCTAGGGCGCGTGAAAATGCTGGCCATGTATATTCCGGCGTCTCCTCGGTGAACCATCCATACCAATTTAAGGCCGCTCCTTCCATTGCTACGCCGAGTAATTGACGTCGTTGCTCTGCCGTACTTCCATATAATTCGAAGTGGTGGTTAACTCGCGAAATCCAACCGAGTGGATCGTCGCCGCTGAATACCGGCAGGGGGGGTGGTATGTTATGGCCGATCTCCGGACGGCGGCCATCTCGTGTCATCATCGCATCTAGTTGTGCTTGAATTTGGGCCAGGGTATCCACGGTCTTAGCCTTGGTGGCCGTCAATTCCTCCAACTTATCCTCCATTGCTGTCATTCTGCCTTCCATGCTTGATTGAATGTTGCGGCTGGCTCTCGTTTCTACCATATACCGACTGATCCGGTAGGTCGGACCAATTGATGCAGACCGATTGTAGAATAATCAATCTACCAATGTTGATTAATTTCACGCCAATGATTCGAAGGGTTTCTCCCAAACCCTAGTTTGTCACCATGCACAACCCAAATACGTTACGAAAGCAATTAATCAACCACAAGATAAAGATGAACATATTATGAATTGAAATAAGAAAATAGCTAACGAATCCGAGAAGGAATTCGCCCTACGCCAAGGCATACGCCTCCCCAAATTAATACGAAAATCCAAAGTGCTTAAACTAGGGTTCTCATCCCCTTTATATAGGGTGGAAGCCCACAATTATTGCCTTAAATAAACGAGCCTAAAATACGGAATCACTAAATTAAATCATTACTAAAATAGATCGAATACTTATGTAAGGAAATAAAAACTAAACATGCCCGTGCATGCGCACGCGGGATTATTCTCGCGCCCGGCGGCGCCGGACGTAGAATCTTGAAAACCTCGTGTTGGACGGCGTCGCTTCCATCTCCGTTTCTGTCCCCGGTCCCGTCTCCGTATGCTGCACATCAATATCTACGAGTAATTTTATTTTTGTTTAAGCCCCAAAGTTGGAAATAACACTTTGTTGCTTCCATATTTCATGAAGCAGTTTTATCAAAAATACATGAGATGGAGAAGTCTAAGATGGAAAATCAGCAACGTGCTTCACGCGCCCTAGTGTGTAACATGATGCTTTTCCCTTCTATATGTTTTCTTCATAGTTCGCTGGGTTAAAATAAATGCAACAGAATAAACAGTTCATGACTATTAAAACTACAATATAAATAGTGTTGATTCTTGGAATAGTGACATTTCTTGTGAACCTAAAAATGGTTTTAAATAAAACTATTGTTAGAAAGAAATACATTGCATGTATTATTGGGAATTGATTGGGGCAATAAAGGCCGAATACTGGAAAACTCAACAGGTGACCTGCATAACAAGATGCTGCTTAGTGCTGATGTTGCACCGAGGCAATTGCTAACCCACCCCAGAACTCAATGGATTAGGTTGTGATTCTTAAGTGCTCTTTAAAAACTGAAGTGCATTGTACCTCTTATTATGGGCTTAATTGCTTATATGTTATATTTTTCCCAAGGCATATTTGCTATTACAAACTCTTATCCTTAAAAAAATATAATTGTGTGATTTAATCTTAATTGGTTCTTTCTATAGGTCTTAAACCATGATCGTTTCTGATTTGATAATCAATTGCAATAATTCCTTTTGTTTTTAGAAGTATAGGTTAGCATTATGCCTAAATTTGCAATCCCATAGTATGTAGTACAAGCTTAGTATGTTATTTATTTATTCTTTGCCAGTAAAATTGTTCTATGAACTTTTTTCCTCATGTTACTTGTTATGAATGTGTTAGCCTTCTTATGCTGTTGTATCTTACAGTGCCCTCTGACCTGGCACCTTTTGAGGTAGCTGTGGATCCTTCTAATTGTTTAAGAAGCCATGCCTTGAATTTCGCCCAAATATATAGCATGCTTATTCTGCTTTTTAATAAAAATTAAAAAATAATGAATAAAATCTGTTTATGGTAGACTACAGTTTTATAAAATATATATATTTTGTTGGTAGTGAAGTGTGTTACTATAACTTGGTCAAAATGAAGAATCTTGATAGTTTTCTTATCAAGAAAATTAAATGAGGAAGCATCTGGCTATGTAATTTTGCACTTAACATTTTTTGTGCTTCCCCATCTGCATTTTAGTTACACTAGTATCTATAGGGTAAGTACGATAGAGTAATCGGTGGATATAATATGAATGGAAGTAATTTCTTTGACTTATAGCATATGATTTTGTGGTTGTCTCTATAGTACCTCGACCATTTCCTCCGCCTCAGTCTAGACGTAGTTTCAGGGACTAAATTTCCATTTTCTTGAAGGAGAAGAAGGCAGCTAGGTGCCCTTCATTGTTTTGGTTTGTCTCAGCATTTGCTTTCCAGGTTATATTCTATTTTAAGATGCATATTTTTGGCCCTAGTTCTTTCAGAATGTTATGGTCATGTAACCATTCAAATAATTTAAGATGTTTATCACAGCTTAGATTTTGACTGCTGCCAGCCAGTAGTATTTTTCTCCACTAACTACTTCTGCACTAGAGAAGCATACTTAGAAAGACTTACAACTTTATCAATCATATCCTTTACCATAGAGTTATGTTGATTCATTTCTGGATAATCTGCATCATCATGGTTAAACTTTTCCGTCTTTTATGGATAAAACATAAATCGTAATGATTAAGCTTTTAAATGTTTCATCATATCAATTTACCTGGATCCAACTGAGCTAGGACTCTGACACCAATCTTTCTTAGACTTCTATTCTACATCTGATGAAATCCATGCTTGTTTTCTTCTTGATTTTATTTTATATGCAGGTCCCTTTCTTTCTCTTGTGGATGGCTAGTATCCGTAGAATGTCCTTGGATCATTACCCTGGTTTTGATACTGTAAGGCACTTTGTACCATATTTATATGATTTTAGTATAAAAGTAAATTTAAGCTGAATGCTTCCCATGTTGGTTTTGAAAACCTTGCATATAGTGCTAAACTACATCCTTGGCCATGTGTAGAAAATATAACCGAATGATTATTACTGTAAATTATGAAAATTAGCTCTGTGATTCTAGATTTATCATTCTTGTATATATATATATATAAAGATATCCATCATATCCTCCATCATTGAAATGTTAAAGTATTGTGTTTACAGCAATCAGTCATGAACTATGAATATTCTTGATTCGTAGCTGAGCGTCAAATGAGTCTAACAGGACTTTAAAAAAATCGCCACCAAGACTTTGCACTACAAATCTGATGGGGTTGTTGGGAATAAGTTATTTTAATTAAGTTTGCAGCTGAAACCATATGAATTTAATGCGTGGCCCAATCAATATAGTCCAACATGATTACCTTGTTGTAGGCCAGAAACAATGAATTAGTATTTTTCTGGAGTCTTCAAGCTACTTCCATTTCGATCTTTGTTGAATCTCCTGAGTCATCTTGATCCGATGTTTCAAGCTACTCACTCTCTGTGGTGTGTGTGTATGTGTGTCTAAGGAGTATGTATTATTGCCACATTTTTATGTTAATCTTTATTAACAATAGCCTAAGCTTTCTACTGAAGTCTTGTCAGTATCATAGTTCCACGCTTACTTCCCCAGTCCTTATAGTCTAAGACCTGGTGGATCTGTTTAGGATTTGAATAAAACAAATTCAAACCAAGATCCCTTCTGTATTTCCTTAGCAATACTCTCTCTTTATGTTGATGCGAGTATAAATGCCCTATTTATGTTTATCTAGAATGATGTTTAAAGCTATGTCAGGATCTCCAAATCTGATTAAGTTATGGTTACTACCCACTAGCCATTAACCTCTTTTTATTTTGTTTGTGGGTTTAATTGGCATCCTCTACATTTAATGAGCACCCCTTTTTCTGTTTTGATCTGTTGGTAACTTGACAAAGTTGACTTATTTTTTATGTTACAGGGAGGAACTTTATGGTTCCAAAATTTAACCGAATATTCACACGGACCATTGGGGCTTATTTTCCCATTCTGTATTGCAGGCTTGCATTTCCTTAACATTCAGGTTGAGGGCACTACCCTTATCACACTTAGATAATGATGTTTCATCTTTTTTGGAATTCTGGAACTGATAATTAGTACAAATGTGTATCTTAAATACTGTGCATATCAATGAAAATCTTAAAGATTCTCTCAATATTCTTTATATGTATCTGTAAATGTCGTCGCTACTTTATAACTGATGGCTTCTCTTGTTATGATTTTTTAGCTAAATTGCTGGTTTTCATTCTGATAAGTATCTCTTTGTTTTCGTTTTCAACTCTTCTGTAAATAAATTATCTATGAGACTATGACTGTATTTCACACAGTTAATTCTTCAATGTAGTATGTTCTAATGCTGACATTCATTTATTTCTCAGTTCTCTTTTGCGAAATTATCACGTCAAGGTGCACCAGGTTCCTTGGGATCCTTAGCAAAGGTAGGCTTGGAGCAGTTACCAAAGTGTTTTGTCTGCTCCTTCCTCCTTATCATGCATGCTTTCACTAGGAGCCTTGATAAGCTAATAAAATAAGATCTAATTCAAGAACTTTCTTTACTTTATCCAATTGATAATAGTATCTAGTTGCATGGTGTTTCAGTTGCTTTTTAACAATTTCTATAGAATGAGATTCCGATGATCATCTCAGTGCTGAAGTTATGTGGCCTCATTTCTTTGTTATTTGAACACAGGTAGTTGGATTGCTTCCTGAGATATGTGCTACCCATTGACCCCTATAATAGTAGTTGAAGATCAGCAAGATTCTCTTATGGTAACAAATAACTTTTGGCTGAAAGGCTTCATAAATTCTGAAATTTACAGAGTAGATTTAATAGATTCTTGTGATTTTGTATGAACTAATCTATGTAGTTTTGACAATGTGATCCTTTACTTTTCATTGCAGACATACAAGAGCTTTGCTGATATTGACGCTGCCTATACTTATTGGTGCATTTAGTGTCCCCCAGGTAAACTGAGAGTCTTTATTTTCTCTACCTCGTGCATTTCAAATCTTATAATACCTTGGCATGTTGATCACTTGCATGCAAGCCTCGACAATTCTTGTCCAAAATCATATGTTGTATGTGTTTGCCTTCTCTATTGTAGTGGTAGCATGTGGGGATGGTGATTTAAACATAATCTCAACTCTTATGCTTTCCAAGAGCTTGTTATTGCAGACAAATTAGATGTATCTTTTAAATCAGTTACATGAATTAAATTTGACTAATTATATAATGGTACCATATATTTCCCAACATAAAATCTCAAAATACAGTAACATCTCTTTTATTGTTTATTTGAAGTCTTCATATGTTCATATCTTGCAGGGAAGCTTAGTTTATTGGCTCACAAATAGCACATTGACTTTGACCCAGGTTGGTGCTGTTGCTTTAAAATTAGTACATATATGCTTAAAGACCAATGATATTTTGATCTTCCGAGAGAAGAACTGAATGTTTAGTATTCTATGTCTAATGTTTTATACAAAACACATTCACATTCCCAATGTACATTGTTACTAATACAGGGATATTTGAATACATCACAGCAAAACTATTTTCCAAAATTGTTTGCTAGTCACAATTTCTCACACAACCCTAACTTACAGATGGTATTGCTGAACTGACAATGGCTTCTTATTACACTTGACAAAGTTTCACTAAAGCATTTAGAAAATGTAAGGTTGTGGAATGTGTGTTTTCAGGAATATACTGGATGAATAATTCGAATTCATAATATATTTTGTAGAATATGCAAAACTGAATGGTAGTAATTTGTTTTTGTCTTTCTTTTGGGGGTTTTATGTTGGGTCTTGGGGCGAAAGAACCATACCCAGTACACACTACACAGGGAAAACCTGCCAATGTTCACAAGTTTATGTTGTTGATTCTGGTAGAGCTCACACTTCATCATATTATTTTTCTAGTATTTTACATTGCACATTCTCTTACCTCCTGCTTCTATTTCAACTGGAGTTGGAGCCAGTTCTTCTAATAAGTGGAATTGTAGATGCTTCAGACTGTTCCGCATAGATTAGGAATTATATTTATAATTAGTTATTAATTGAGTTTTAGTTATTTGATTATTATTTGAGTTTAGTTAGGGTTTGGGTTGTTGGGCTCTTATACGGGCTTCTGAGTTATAAAAGAGGTTATTCCCCTACGGAAGAACTCGTCTAGTATTTTCTTTGGATCTGCACTTGGCGCTTGGGCAGATACACTCTCTCTGATTTATTTCCTGTTATTTTCTTCTATTCTGTGTTTAGTAAAATAGTTCATTCGGTACGTGATTTGTCCTCTTTACTCTAACACAGACATAAAGAAGACTAAAATATCCTTGAGTGTGCTTTTATTCAGAGGCTCATGACAAGTGAGTCTCAAGCATCAATTGTTTCCCTGACATTAATTAATAAGGGTAAAAATGTGATTTCGTGTACCGATTTGCTAATTTTGATATTACTTAACAATATGGCTGGATACATTTTGTTTTACTTTGAAGAGTAAGAACCTTTAAGGTCCTCTCTCTCTTCTTGAGAGATCCTTGCCTTGGATACTCGAGGGCCGAAGTGGCCCTCGAGTGGGAATTCCCATTCAGTTATGTGTGTGTATGTGTGCATTTGTTTTTTTATGTTTGCTCATTCCTCTCATTCTACAGCATTCTTGCCTTCGCCATCCTACTTATCTCAAGTATTTGGGACTTCCTAAAATGGACACATCAGTAGAAGCACTGCCTGTTAAAAAAAGTGGCAGCGCTGAGTTGCTGATGTCGTAATAATGACTAAGGGGGGTGAAATACCTGCACAGAACTTATCACCTGTTGAACTGGTTAATGTGAGTGATCTTGTGGGATGCCTCCTGAAAATGCTTGATACTCCATTAAAGTTTTTAATTCACCTCAATACCTTTTCAACAGTACTCAATCAAAATTTTGTCTGGTGGCCGTATGGATGCTGCAATTAGGTTACTAAGGTAACAGACTCAGAGGCCTGGCTTTCTCTTCTGTGTTTATTTTACTTTTTGAGACATGAATTGCAGACTTGCCATTGAAAAGGATCCTGAGTTTGTAAGAGCCTTACTTATCATGGGGCAGACGCTGGTACAAAACAAACAACTTTTGGAGGCTGCTGAGTGCTTAGAAAGTGCTATTTCAAAGGTCAGATTCAGTTTGAAATCATTCGATGCTTGTGAGAATATCTGCATCAATCCGATATAATGATATAAATGAAAGGTTTAGCACCATTGTTTTTCTTTGTTTCATTTTCACAATGATCAAATACTCCAATGTTCTTGATGTGAAAAACAAAAAAAAAACAAAAAACTTAAATAACCAAAAGATTTGACATATGTGGTTGCAAAGTTATCCTTGTTAATAGTTGAGATCTTTTACTATAATATAACTGCACCTCACTGGAGATGTTTGCTCTTACCTTGATTCAGCTCCTTGTTGCTGAATGCTGGCTATCCTACAGAAGTTGAAGAAGTCGATCTTTTGATTCTTTCATCTCAATGGGCGGGTATTGCTAATGTGAAGCAGGTACTATCCGAACCACCTAAAATTGTCAGTATTAGGATTTAGGGGCAAAGTGTAAAGCAATACTGAAAGAGAGATATTAACTAGATAAACTAATTCTTCCCAAAAAAGTAAAAAACCTAGATGAACTGGTTGTAGCATGTTGTGCGCAAGAATCATCTAACTTCTCTTTCTTCGGATTATCTATTTGGCCAGTGAACATGTATTCTATTTTTCCCCAAGTTGTTCTGTCGTCATGTGACATCTAGACATGCATTTAACCTTTTCCTGTCCTAAAAGAGAGATGACGATATCGGGCTTACGAGATAATAATGCAAATATCAAATTATCAGAGCATTGAAAATTGTAAGTTTGTACACTACACTTACAATCATTTCCATCAGATGGCATATGGTTTAAATGATAGTCAAAAACAGCTTATTTTTTAGAATAAGCTGTTTTCATAAGCCGGAAACGCGTGCATAAGCACTTATTTTTTAGAATAAGATGTTAATAAACTCTTCCAAATGGGGCCTAATTTGATATTGTTTACGCTGTTTCAATCTAATTAAAGTTTATCGTTTCTTTGAAACTAAGCATGGATGTCAGAACATGGCTGGATTTCTGTTTTAAAATCTCTTGCAGGGAAAGATGGATCAGGGTCTTGTGCACCTAGAAAGAATAGCTCAACTGAAAGAGCCTGAGGACTCGAAGATCAAAGCCCACTACTATGACTGTATACTTGTTCTTTCAAGGTACGAAATTTCTCTCCCTCGACTCAGCCCGTTTGATATGTTATCTATCTCTTGAATCTCCATCTATCCGTGAAAAGTGATTCGTAAGTCATTCCGTCTGTAACTGAAGTAATGTGGTGTTCTAGTACTTAGGCTGAGGCGTTGAAGTACTTGCAGATGGCCGCTGCTTATAGTCCTGCTTACAATGTAATTGCAAAACGAGTCGAAGGAGGCATCTAACAGCAATAAATACTACACTGCCCTTGTGTATTTTCTTGTTCAATCCTAACGTTTCATCTCATTCTTTTTCACGCTTTGCAATAAAGAAGAGTGTTACGGCTGTTAGCAGTGGCAGATTTGCCTAGCAAATCATTAAAAATCAGAATTCAATTATTACGAATACTTACGTATGTATTAATACTTCAGTTACCAGTATACTTGGATTTCATAAAGTGAAGTATTTTGAGCATCTCCAGCTAATGCCTCCATTTCTAGCACCATTTTATCAAATAGTAATCTCACTCCAACCCAACTTATATGTTTCATTTCATATTATTTTTTTCTACTTTTATCACACATTAGACCCCAACAGTGTCAATCAATAATTATGTATAATAATTTTACTATTAATGGAAAAATAAATAAATAAAGATATCTAAATTACTTGTGTATTAGATTGTAGAAAGTTAAACAATTTGATAAAATAAATTGTAATAAAAAGATAGATTCATACACATTCTTTAATAGCAAATGAAATATTCAATTTTCGAAATTGATGTACTCCACCCACAAATGAAAGATTAACGCATTTTGAAATTCATAATTATTATTTAAGGTAATAATCAAATAATTAATTAACTAAAATAATATAATTATTGTAAACAGAAGTAATCTACTATAATTTCAATTAATAATCAATAGTTGTTTGATTGTCATATCAAATAATTATTTCTATGTAATTGTTGGACAATTATTTTATATTCTCATCCCATACAAATTTTCCATCATCTTTTTTTCGTCTGCTTCATCTTCTCAACAACAATTGTTTCCATACAATTTATTTTATCCACATCAAAGTTGAGGGGCGTGAGAGCATTTTCATAAAAGCAAAAAGTGATACGAGGAGTTCAACAGTATATCCTCATCTTTGCGGCACAAGAAGAGAGAAAAAAAAAATATCACCATTTTGGTTTTGAAAATAGAATTGAGTTGGTGATGATTTTCATACTGTAAGCTGTTGGAAAAATCGGTAATAGTATATATATTTATACATATTATTATTATTAAGGAAATTTAGTTAGCATTAAATGCTAATTTGACTTGGGAAAAAGTCAGCCCGTTTAATCGGCTTTTCGAGCCTCGATATATATCCGATTTATGAATTGAGATATATGACGTCAATCTAAGTTTCGAGTAGTTAATTATAGTGTGCTTAATTTCTCGATTTCGATTTTCGGTGAGTGAGAAATAGTAGCTCGAAGTTTGGGGGGACAACTAATATGTTACCCAAAATTGAGAAACTTACCTTATTCGGGTTTTGGAGAGTTATTACATTAATCAATGTCCCACATTGATTAATGTACAAACTTTAATGTGGTATTTAAGTCTCTACCATTTAGTAGGAGATAACAAAGTGACATATGGTGGACTTGGGCCACACATGCTCATGCGCGCGAGCCTTTTCGCCGACCACCTCACACGCGGCGCGCCGCGCTGCGCCGCACCGCGCTCGTACCCGGTCCGTGTCCTTGGACTTGGACTTGGACTTTGGGTGGTCCGTGGGCTTGGCAGTTGGGCTTGGCTATTGGGCTAGGTGGGCTACTTGTGGGCTGGCCCGGTCGTTGGTGTAGTGCTCCTGCTACACGAGATTACTCTCCTTGGTGTTGTGCTCCTGCCACACTGGAGTGTACGTTTTTGGAAGGTGCTGGAAGAAGACTCTTCAGCAGCCAACCTTCCATATCTCCACTCCACACTCCCCTGAACACGTCAGCCTGCCTTAATTGGCAGGAGTTAAACGACAATCTTTCACCTGGTAGGAAGCAGCCTATAAATAGGTTGCAGCATTTCATTCCATAACACACAACATTCTTAGCTTAAGTTCTTCAGCAGTCCTGTCCTCGCCGGAAAGTCCAGTTCGTCGAAGCTCGACGATTTTGCGGTGCTGCAATCCTCGAGACATCGTCATTTCATCTTTGGGGGCGAAACACCAGAACTGAGAGCACTACCGGGGCGTTTTTCATCTTACGGAGAGAGGCCTTCCTCGACTCGACGCAGTTTTTATCACTTTCAGTTTTTGAGTTCTGTTTCAGACTTACTGTATTGTTTGTAATAGCAGCTTTTGTAACCAACAATCGCAAGATGAAAAAATCTACTTAAGTTGCTTCAAAACATGTCTTCATCATCTGCTGCCATCTCCGACGCTGCCGCCACCAACCTCGCCATTTCTGACGTCATTGCCTCCTCCGGCAATGTGGTTCCACCGATGTCTGTTCCAACTCCAACTCCGGCGTTTGCAAATCCTACACTTGCTGCCATGTTTGCCGCCACTGACGCTAGAATCGCACTTAACCGTGCTAATGCCACTAACTCGGCATATAACTTCTCTGCGATGTCTTCTGGTTTGCAGAACAATGTCCCTTTCGGGAGTGTGAACCACCTTGTGGTGGGGGGCTCGAACCCGACGTTGACGGCACCTCTACACTCGTCTAGAGTGTTGCCTGTTGCCGAGAAGCCCACGAAGTTTGGTGGATCCGACTTCAAAAGGTGGCAACAGAAGATGTTGTTCTATTTGACAACATTGGGGTTCACGACCGTGCTAATGGAGAATGCACCTGCCCCTCCAAGTGACAACGAGGAGAATGTGGAAGTCCGAATAGCCTACGAAAATTGGCTCACTTCGGATTATTTTTGTAAAAATTTCCTGCTCAGTGGACTAGATGATAGTCTATATAGCGTGTATGCAAATGTAAAGACCTCCAAGGCTATTTGGGAGGCACTTGAAAGGAAATATTGTACTGATGATGTAGGGACTAAGAAGTTTGTAGTCGCCAAGTTTTTGGACTACAAAATGGTGGACTCTCGACCGGTCATGGAGCAACTTCAAGAGTTTCAAATCATTGTCCATGACGTCCACGCCGAAGGGATGCTTTCACCCGATGCTTTCATTGTGGCAACTGTGATAGAGAAACTTCCCCCGAGCTGGAAGAACTTCAAGAGCTACTTGAAGCACAAGCGAAAGGAAATGACACTTGAAGACCTTGTAGTCAAGCTCAGCATCGAGACCGATATGAGGACTCGAGATGGGAAGGGTAAAGCACTAGTGGAACCGAGAGTCAACCTCGCAGAGAAAGGTGGAAACTCCAACAATGCAAAGAGAGGGCGTCCGAATAGCAACCCCAAAGGGAAGGGCAAGGTGCAAGCCCGCAAGTTTGAAGGGGACTGCCACAATTGTGGCAAATCCGGCCACATGTCCAAGGACTGCCGTAAGCCGAAGAAGAAGAGGGCCCGTCAAGCCAACATGTTGGAGATAGACCTAACTGAAGCCGACCTTGCGGTCGTCGTCACCGAAGAGGCAAACATCGTGGAGAATGAAGGGAAGTGGTATATTGATACCGCTGCCACGGCACATGTTTGTGGTGATCGAAGCCGTTTCACCAAGTACAAGAGTTGCCAAGGGACGAAGCTCAATATGGGAAATCAAGCCTCATCTGAGGTAGTTGGCTATGGTAGTGTGGTGTTAATGTTGAGCTCCGGCAAGAACCTTACTCTTGGAGAGGTGTTGCATGTCCCCGACATCCGGAAGAATCTTGTGTCCGGCTCTGTACTAGTCAAGACAGGTTTTAGACTAGTTTTTTAGTCTGACAAATTTATTTTATCTAAATTTGGTATGTTCTCAGGAAAAGGTTACCTGTCTGAGGGCCTTTTCAAATTATCTGTAATGGCAATTCGCCAAGAGCCCAATGAAGGCAAGAATAATGAGAACGAAGCTACTTCCTCCTACTTGATTGAGTGTTCCGATTTATGACATTCTAGATTAGGACATGTTAATCTAAATGCGATAAAAAGATTAGTTAATCTCAATCTACTTAAAGTAAATGAGTTTAACAAAACCAAGTGTGAAGTTTGTATTGAAGCAAAATTGGCTAAGATGTCATTTCATTATGTAGAAAGGAACACAAAACCTCAAGAACTCATTAACACTGACGTATGTGACTTAAAATTTGTACAAACTAGAGGTGGGAAAAAGTATTTTATTACTTTTATTGATGACTGCACTAATTATTGTACTCTTTATCTTTTAAGGAGTAAAGATGAGGCGATTGAAGCTTTTACTAACTTCAAAGCAGAAGCCGAAACCAACTTGATTGTAAAATCAAAATTGTACGAAGTGATAGAGGTGGAGAGTATGTAGCTCCTTTTGAAGAGTTGTGTAAGACAAGTGGTATTATTCATCAAACCACTGCCCCCTATTCGCCTCAATCAAATGGTGTTGTTGAAAGGAAAAACCGAACTTTAAAGGAAATAATGAACGCCTTGTTAATAAGTTCTGGACTGCCCCAGAAACATGTGGGGGGAAGTCGTTTTGACGGCTAACTACTTATTGAACAAAATACCTCTAAAAGGTAGAGATGTTACTCCTTACGAGTTGTGGAAAGGAAGGAAACCTTCCTATAAATACCTCAAAGTGTGGGGGTGTTTGGCTAAGGTAGAAGTGTCTTTGCCTAAGCAAGTTACAATCGGACCTAAGACCGTCGATTGTATCTTTATAGGATATGCTCTGAATAGTAGTGCATATCGGTTTGTCATTCATAAGTCGGTCGTGCCGGATATGAATGTTGGAACTACTATTGAGTCAATGAATGTTATATTCTTTGAACATATATATCCATGTAAATAGGATGATAAAGTTGAGTCGAGCTCTAGTGGTGAAGCAAGAGAAGTTGCTAGTAGTTCTAGAAATGTGGGGGTAGAACCCGCTACGCGTAAAAGACAAACTGCCGATGTTGAAACTTTAGAACCAAGACGTAGCACTAGAGCAAAGGTTGCTAAGGACTTTGGTCCTGATTATGTTGTTTTTCTTTTGGATGAAGAGCCGCGGTCTATTAAAGAAGCTCTTTCTAGACCCGATGGCCTACTTTGGCAAGAAGCCGTTCAAAGTGCAATTGATTCCATCATGCAAAATCACACTTGGGTCTTAGCAGACTTACCCGAAGGTTGCAAGCCCTTATGATGTAAATGGATTCTAAAAAGAAAGTATAAGGCAGATGGGTCAATTGACAAATATAAAGCTCGTTTAGTGGTTAAAGGTTTTAAGCAAATTGAAGGATATGATTTCTTCGATACTTATTCGCCTGTAACGAGAATTACGTCTATCCGTGTGCTTCTCGCGATTGTTGCTTTGCACAATCTTGAGATTCACCAAATGGATGTAAAAACTGTCTTTCTAAATGGAGATTTAGAAGAGGAAATCTATATGGAACAACATGGAGGGTTTATAGTACCTGACTAAGAGCGAAAGGTATGTAAGTTGGTGAAATCCTTATATGGGTTGAAACAAGCACCATTACAATAGTACTTGAAATTCGACGAGGCTATGTTGTCGAATGGTTTTAAGATTAATGAATGTGACAAGTGTGTTTACATAAAGAATACAAAGAATGGTTTTGTAATTGTTTGTCTTTATTTAGACGACATGTTAATTATGGGACAAAACCTTCAAGTCATAAATGACACCAAGCGTATGATTAAGAGAACTTTCGACATGAAAGATATGAGAGTTGCTGACATTATTCTTAGAGTGAAGATTCAAAGAACTCCTAAAGGGATTGTTTTGTCTCAATCTCATTATATTGAGAAAGTACTTAAGAGGTTTAATGCCTTTGATAGTGTGCCGACAAAGACTCCTCTAGAAGTTAATGTTCACTTGAGCAAGAATAGGGGTGATCCTGTTTCTCAAGAGGATTATGTTATAGTTATTGGTTGTCTTATGTACATCACGAATTGTACGATGCCTGATCTAGCTTGTCCGGTGAACAAACTGAGTCGCTATACTAGTAATCCTAGTAGAGAGCATTGGAAATCTCTTGTAAGAGTTCTGAGGTATTTGAAATACACTCTTAACTTTGGGATGCACTACTCGAGACATCCCCCAGTACTTGAAGGGTACTGTGATGCAAATTGGATATCCGACACTAAAGACTCGTTGTCTACTAGTGGTTATGTGTTCATTATAGGGGGAGGAGCTGTATCGTGGAGATCCACGAAACAGACGTGCATAGCCCGATCCACCATGGAATCTGAATTTATTGCTTTAGATAAGGCCGGTGAGGAGGCCGAATGGCTACGTAATTTTCTTGAAGATATTCCATGTTGGACGAAACCCGTGCCACCTGTGATGATTCACTGTGATAGCCAAGCGGCTATTGGTAGGGCAAAGAGTGGGTTGTATAATGGTAAGTTGAGACATATTCGTCGTCGACATAATACCGTAAGATATTTGATCACGAGTGGGGCTATCTCTGTAGACTATGTCAAGTCTATAGATAACCTACCTGATTCGCTTACTAAGAGTTTGAATCGAGATCAAATGTATAAGCTCGTAGAGGGAATGGGAGTTAAATCCACAAGTTAAAGACGATTATAGTGGATACCCAACCTTGTAGATTAGAGATCCCATGAACTTGGTTGAATGGGAAAACTAAGCTATATGAGTCTGTTGATACCATGAACTTGGTTGAATGGGAAAACTAAGCTATATGAGTCTGTTGATACCACACTCATTTAATCTATTCCCTAAAAGAGCTCGAGAGTGTTGGTGACCTGTCAAGTGGTGAGGTTAAGTCTTTGACTTTTAAAGATTCTTGGATGCCTTGAGAAGGTGGAGTATGACAGGATACTCGAGTAAGAATCACTTATGTAAGTGAGAAGTGAGGGTCGCTTCTATGTAACACTTATGAATCCAAAGAGGTTGTCCATGGCCTGTAAAGGACACAAACGTGAGAACGGACGAGGTTGAGACTCTATAGTGTTAGTGCTATTGTCTAAGTATACACTATGGAGGAATATTTCAAGGCCACGTGTCCACTAATCCGCCGATATGCTCGATAGCACTGACTAAAGGAGGTTCAAGGTCACAAGCCACCTACCCTGATACTTTATTGTCTCTTGAGGACAGAGTTGTGAGTCTGAATGCATGCATTTGGCTATTTCCACTCATGTGGGGGATTATTGGAAAAATCGGTAATAGTATATATTTATATATATTATTATTATTATTAAGGAAATTTAGTTAGCATTAAATGCTAATTTGACTTGGGAAAAGTTAGCCCGTTTAATCGTCTTTTCGAGCCTCGATATATATCCGATTTATGAATTGAGATATATGACGTCGAACTACGTTTCGAGTAGCTAATTATAGTGTGCTTAATTTCTCGATTCCGATTTTCGATGAGTGAGAAATAGTGGCTCGAAGTTTGGGGGGACAAAATTAATATGTTACCCAAAATGGAGAAACTTACCTTATTCGGGTTTTGGAGAGTTATTACATTAATCAATGTCCCACATTGATTAATTTACAAACTTTAATGTGGTATTTAAGTCTCTGCCACTTAGTAGGAGACAACAAAGTGACATGTGGTGGGCTTGGGCCACACATGTTCATGCGCGCGAGCCTTTTTGCCGACCGCCTCACACCCGGTGCGGCGCGCCGCGCAGCACCGCGCCCGGCCCCAGCTCCGGCTCCGGCTCAGGTTCCGGTCCGTGTCCTTGGACTTGGACTTGGATCTTGGCAATTGGTCCTTTGGATGGTCCGTGGGCTTGTCTGTCGGGCTTGGCTATTGGGTTAGGTGGGCTACTTGTGGGCTGGCCCGGTCGTTGGTGTAGTGCTCCTGCTACACGGGATTACTCTCCTTGGTGTTGTGCTCCTGCCACACTAGAGTGTACGTTTTTGGAATGTGCTGGAAGAAGACTCTTCAGCAGCCAACCTTCCATATCTCCACTCCCCACTCCCCTGAACACGTCAGCATGCGTTAATTGGCAGGAGTTAAACAACAACCTTTCACCTGGTGGGAAGCAGCCTATAAATAGGTTGCTGCAATCCTCGAGACGTCGTCGTTTCATCTTTGGGGGAAAAACGCCAGAACCGAGAGCACTATCGGGGCGTTTTTCATCTTGCGGAGAGAGGCCTTCCTCGACTCGACGCAGTTTTTATTACTTTCAGTTTTTGAGTTCTGTTCCAGACTTACTGTATTGTTTGTAATAGCAGCTTTTGTATCCAACATAAATATTATTGTGGTGTGGATTGAAGATGCTCTTACAACATATTTTGTGTTCGATATGAGTGGTAATTGTTCATATAGCAATAGAGTATTACAGTAAATTTATACATATAATTGTAAACATGGGTTCTTGGAGTAAACAAATGTATTGCATTCGAACCAATAACTATGGTTTAGATTGTTCGTTATGTGAGGAAATTTCATTTTTAGCAGTCAGGTCTGGTCTTTGTTTAAACCACATTGTAAAAGTGTTTGATCTTGGTTCATTAAACATGTGTACATGTGTCTTTTCGAACAAATATTTTAAAAAACATAAATGTTGGTCCGAAGATAAGATTTGAAGTATAGAGGGGCAAAGTGAATACACCTGAGTTCAAGTTTTAAATTCAAATACGGAAGTCAGTATAGTACTGAGTTTACTCAATGAATCTGAGATTCAGTTAGTCAAATAAGATTCCTTTTTGCTTTGGCAGAGTGGTACTGTCTACTGAGTATTGTTCCCTAACTCATGTCAATTCAGTATAAGTAGATGTGGAATGTGTTAGCCAACTTTTTTAGTCTCGTTTGAAAAACGTTGTTTACTGAAAATGTTCAGGTGGATGCTTGTGCAAATTATATGTTTACTAAAAATCAACACTTGCTGAAAGCAGTTTGATGCAGATGGTCAGTATGTAAAACAAAGCAGTAAAGAGCGCACATATTTGTAGTACTTCGGATAGACAAGATCCTACATTCACTTTCCTATATCCACAGAAGAAACTTCTATTTATATTGAACAAGTTCAATTAGTTTGTGCACAAGATAGACTACGACTTAGTTATAGTCCCAAACGACTTTAAAATATCAAACACGCTGGGTTTGAATAAGGTTTTCCAACTTGAAGGAGTTATTCAAATAAAAATAATTCAATAAGATGAACTTCAATTTTAAACTTAAGAGATTTCTAGGTTAGTTTAGGAAATAGAGAGAGAACTAAATCACTCTAGAGTTAAGAACTAAAGGGATTCAATCTGTTATAAGTTCTTTGTTGTATATGCTCTGAGATTGCTAGAGTATGTATGATTGATCGCTTGTGTTCCCAGTGCCTTCAACGCAATGAAGAGTATTTGAATAAAATCTGTTGGAGGATGACTTACTCATTGTATCTAGACAACTAGCAAACAGCCTTTTGCAGGGCATGAATCCCACTGTAGAGATTTCATGCTCTTTAGAAATGCAGAGCTTTACTACAACTTTATGTCAGGTCGGCTATAATGCTGACAACTTCTTATTAGTCGGGGTTGATCTGGTAGTTGAGGCTTGTTCAAATTCCAGGACTGATATTGAGTTGACTTCCTCGGATGATGGTCCTCGCACGCTTCACTGAGGCATAGCTCTAGTGACATCCCTTCTTGACTTCAATCAATGCTACTATTGCTTTCTGACTCCACTTACCACATTCAATATTAGTTCTTAATACTGAGCAAAACCATATTTGAGTCTTCTATTCAAGTTGAAGAACACTTACCACACGCCGGATGCATTTGAGTTTTATAATTCAATCTAGACTTGATTTGAAAAAAATTCGGGTGCCTTGGTTTAGGTTATTAATTCTTCATTTTTTCGCATTTCTAAATCGGGAAAGTAAGGAGAATGAAGAACTATGGTTTATGACATTTGTCCCCTTTATTTGTATTATCATATACCTTAATAACAAATAGAAATCGTAGAATTGTGTTTAGAGTTTAAAAAATAAAAAATCAAAACACACCTTTGAACAAGCGTGACTGATTTTATAAAACTTGTTAAAATCAGATATTTTAAATTAATGTTGACATTTTTTATGTTTTATACTCCCTCCGTCCCATCGAGCTTTTCCACTTTTTTTTCGACACGGTAATTTAAGAAAGTTAGAGTAGGTTGATAAAGGTGTGTGACCCATATATTATTAATAATTTAGAATTGGTTTGTGAGGTAGAGGTGTGTGACTCATTTAATTAATTAATATTTTTGAGTTGATTTGAGTTGATAAATGTGTGAGACCTACTTCCTTTTATTTAAAAACTGGAGAAATTCGGTGGAACATCCCGAAAAGAAATACTGGACAAGTTCGGTGCGACGTAGGGAGTACTATAAGCTAAAATAAAATTAGAAATTTATGATATTTTATTTTGAAAGAGCAAAAGAATCAAATATCAAGTATAATACATTCTAAATAAGCTACAAACCAAACGCTCCCTAAAAGTTTTAGTTGAAATCACTTTCCAAGTTCCATGTATGATGAAAGTCATGTACGTAAACGTTATTACTAGGGATAACTCTTTTTTAGCCGAATATGATAGATGCAGATTTGTTTAGCCAGTCATATGACAAACTAAGTTTTTTAGCCGATATACATACATTCTTACTCTTATCTATTTGTAGGACCCGAAACTTTAACTTTTTGTATATGAAATGTAACTTAAATTAATTTTGGATTCCCACACCCACCAACTCTTTGTAGAAAGAGTAATTCATTGCACAATTTTGATTAGGCGACTTTTATAGTCAATTACGGTTAGTTGATTTTAATAGTTGGTTTTGATTAGACGATTTTGCTTAGTTGATTTGTCTTTTATATTTTCGTTAGTTGATTTTGTTTAGTCGATCGATTTTGCTTAGTCAATTTTACTAGTTGATCTTGCTTTGTTGATTTCATCTTTTATATTTTGCTTAATCGATTATGTTAGTCAATTTTAATTAGTTGAGCATATATAGTCGATTTTTTTTAGTCGGTTGGACTAATATATTAAACATTTAAAAAAAAAAGATACAACATAAAACATAAAAAAAAAAGATACAGCATAAAACATAAATAAATAAAAATACATAAATGATCAGTTTTTTGGATGGAAGATGGCTTCCTCATCAATCGACGACTCCCTACTCCTTCATGACAGCCTTTGCTTTGTCCCCTTTCATCCTGTGTCGGCCCGCTTCATCTTGAGCTGCGGAAAGTTGATTGGAGGATGAAACTTGCACGATTACAATTATGATTGTGGGTGTGTGTTATATGTTATAATAAATACGTTAAATTAAAAACTAGAATTTTGTCCCTTGATTGTCTTGATCCAACGATTGTGCTATTATTTAATATTTTTAGTCAAAACTTGCACGAATATTATTACGATTATAGACATGTATTACATGTTTTAATAATACATTAAATTAAAAAAATAGAATTATGTGCCTTAATTGTCTCGATCCAACAACCATGATATTATTTAACTTAACATTCTAAATAAAAATAAAATATATTATAATTTAATGATATTGGAAGATATTGTAATTTAATAATATTGGGATATATATATATATATATATATATATACATATATATAGGGAGTGGATCATGTGAGAACCCACATTTAACGTGAGAACTAAGAACCATGCATAATCATTATATGTTTTAAGCATAATCCTTATATGTTTTATGCATAAAACTTATAATTTTACATTTTGCATAATTTTTATATGTTTTATGCAGAAAGCAAAAATACTAAATTTCAGGTTTTTTCTGCATAAAATATATAAGGATTATACATGGTTCGCAGTTCTCACGTTAAATGTAGTTCTCACCAGATCCACACCCTATTAATATATAGGGTTAGGTTTAGGTGAGAACATAGTGTTAAAGTGAGAAGTGAGAACAATCTATAGTCGTTAGATCGATCCAATTGGATCGCTCTAATGATTGTGAGTTTAAGTTGAGACATAAAAATCCAAATTCGCGATAATACACTTATGGTTCAAATCCAATACACTCGGGGGTAAAAAAGTCTTTTTGTGTGTTATAATTAGATGAAATAGAAAAGGGTGAGAATTAGGGCTTATTTTATCCAAAAAAAAAAACCTCGATACATCCCGTTCCTCTAGAAAAGGGAAGAATTAGGGCTTCGCCGGAAATAGACACGATGAGCAATGGTGGATCCAATGGACGATTCACACGCCAAAACAACTGGATTGAGTACGTCAATTTTCTGTAGATTGGGTATGTCGATTTTCTTCTAGATTCCAAAAAAAGTAGGATGTATTTTGGATTAAAAAAAACTAGGGTGTTTAAGATTGGGTATGTCGATTTTAAATTACAGAAACTATAATTGCATGTTGAATTGTTTTCTCCTGTTCTTGAGATTGTTGGATGCTATATGAACCGAAATTCAGATTGTTGTTTGGTGTTTTAGAACAGATAGAAAGTGTTGGGTTATGAGTCAGTGGTCGTTTAGATCATTGTCAGGGGGTACTTAGAACTGACGTCAGCAGTTCATGTACTTAGGACATATTGTAATATTTTGGTATTGAGGGAAATTGTAGTGATTTTCATCGCTATAGAATTGAAGATCCCAAAATCTGTCCTGAACCCGATGTGTTTTTGAACATGATGATGTAATAGGCTAGACTTGTTCTTATCTTCATTGATTATTTTGTCTAAGTCCTGTAAGGGGTGTTGTTGGTCTGAACTTCACTAGAGAAGTTAAATTCCAGAACCCCATGTCATCAGTTTGTAGAGCTCGTGTCTTCAGGTCTTCCAGCTGACTACTCTCAGTAGAAGATTTCTTTCAGTAGACCTCCGTTGAAGACTCAATACGATTGTTTATCTACTGAATGTGAAGAGCTCAGTATCTTCAGAGTCACCAGCTATCTATCCTCAGTAGAAGATTCTTATCAACAGACTCAGATGAAGAAATAAGTATGATCGACCCAGATCTACTGAACGCATGCAACTCAGTTGCAGATCCGACAAGGAAACAACTGTCCAACTATTATCATTTCAAATGTCAGCAGAGTTTATTCAATACGAGGATCAGTGAGAGTCAACTCAAATGAAGACTGATGTCTGACAAGTCCCACCTACCACAAACCTCGACCAATGAGAAGCAACCAAAGCCTTACCTGCTCTGACGATTAAAGTTGCTCTCATGTACAGAAGTCAACCACTCTGCGGCGCTCGTTCGAAAACTTATGGCCATTTTCCTTAGAAGTTTGTGACATGTGGCATCGTCCTCTCCAATGGATACATGCCTGGGTCACGACTATAAGTAGAGAAGAGTCTCCAAGCTCAACGCACGGGACATCAAAGGGAATACAAGCTCATTGCATACAAACTCTCTAGCGCATTAAAGTCGATCCAGCGAAGAACTTGCTTAGTTGAATATCCGTAGTTCTTCTCTCTAGAGATTCTTTAGTTCCCTCTTCTCTATCTAAGCTCCATTGTTATATCCATAGCTTAGAACCTTCGAAGAAGTTCACTTTTCTGTGAATTATTCTTATTGTAAGAACTCCTTCATTGTTGGAGAAAATCCCCTCCCCTTCAAACTTCAGTTTGATTTGTACAGTTGCTAAGGACTATAACTTAGAAAGGTTTGTCCTGCGTACAGATTCCTTGCTGAGGCTTGCTCAGATTAATCAACAATAACTCTTGTTCTGCAGGACCGTAGACGTAGGATCTTGCGTATCCGAACCACGTTAAAAACTACTTGTGTTATTTACTATTTTATTGCATTGTGCTCGAACCGATTCACAAACTCATACCTCGCATAAAACGTATTTAAAAGTACACCAGTCAAAACAACTTCGGTTTGCGAAAAAACGTTTTCAAAAGAGACGAAGTACTACGGGCACCACACTTATCCGCACTGAAACTCTCCGACTAAACTCTCTATGCTGACAAAAGTCAGTAGAACAGACTCAGTAGTTGAGACACTCTGACCCGCAATCAGAAGGTTCTTATTTGACACTATTCATTCAGTCGCAATTCTCAGTTGAGCTGACCTTCGCGTTTGAGGAAAAACTTGTAATCAGGTATATTCACCCCCACCCCCCTCTACACCTGACGTCGTCTCCGGACCAACAGAAAGTATGTTTGAATTTATTGTACAAAAAGCTTCTGAATCACGTAATACACTTATGTAATAGAATTAATACAATTAATGTAGGAAAGTCATACAGTTCGGGAGTATCAAAACAAATACAAATTAGGATTGATACATTTGAATTTATTGTACATGAATGGCATGAAAATGCTTCTAATTCGCGTAATACACTTACATCATAGAATTAATACACTTAATGTAGGAAAGTCATACACTTTCAGTGGTTGCAGTTAAAAATGGTACACTTTACAGAAGAAAACAACACACTCAAGCTGTGAACACACAATATCATGTATTGTCTTAGGTTACTTCATCCGAAATGCATTGTTGAAATTGTTATATTTGTTTTGATTAAGTGATTACATGGTTGAATTGGTGTTAATTTTTCTATGAGTTGTAGAAGAATGACAGTCTTCACGGGGGTGTGAAGTGTATTCTAGACTCATTGTGAGAGCAAGCCCTGCAGCCCTTTTCATGTCCAATAAGTGTTATTCATATAAAATGGGCTGACAGAACAAACATTGCAGACTCGAGGATTTATGCGATGTGGCACATGGAAACATTTATGGGTGATGCAACTTCAGCCTGGAAATGCGGCCTAACATGTTGGGATTTTGTATAGTGGAAGCAAGTCTTATGCTTGTATACAATGTGTTTTTGTCCTTACCACTATTTTATTCTCCTATCTGATAAATATATATATTTGCACATGTAATCATTTATCTTGTATAAAAGTTAGATTTGTGTAGTGTGTCGGGTATCACAGAAGACTGCACAAATTGGTTGAACTGACAAGATATAAACATTTATGACAGGTGAGACACCTTAAGGATAAGTAGTCGTTTTAAGTTGCAGTTTAGATAAGAAGTGATTTGTCTTGGCTGCTTGTTTTAAGCTGCAGTTTAGGTAAGGTGGTGTATTGATGGATCACAGTGAGATGTGTTCTCCTGACTGACCTAAGTGGAGGATCAAGATCTCGGTGACTTAGCTGGTCTTAAGCTTGGTAAGACTTCAGCTGAGTGCATTTGGCTATCTATCACTTTGACCTACTATGGTGAACGTCATCGCGACCGGATCTACGTATCTTGGGTGTTAGTAGTTATTTGTGGCTCAGGATGGTTGTCTATATCTTGCAACCGTATCCTAGTAAAATGGGTTGATAATATTCCCTGAGGAACTCGTAAGGATTAGCACACTAAACCCGGTCGGTTGATTAAGTTCAGGTGTGTTGATGAGGTCGAGTGGTATTACTCAGGAATATAATAAGATGTTAATTTATTTAAGCTGCCAGTGGACTTAATTAATTAACGGATATTTCTATCTTAAATACGGGGATCAGTTAAGTCTAAAATACAAGCCCTTGCTCAATTTGGGATAAAGGGGTAAGACAGCACGGATTCTCTAGTGGAATGAATCTATGTTTATTAATTAATTTTGTTCTGGGCTGAGCATAGATGATTAATTAATTTGAGGCCCAACTTTATTTCTTGTGTTAGATCCCTAATCTGACCCAATTAGTTGTCTAGTTATTTATTATCTCTCAGAAATCATTATTAATAGATTAATGTAATTTACATTATTTAATAATGTTATTTATCTGAAAATAATTGGATGAGTCAATTAATTGATAAATATTAGTAGCCCAATAGATTAATTAATTATATTATGGGCTAATTATGTAGAAGTCTGTTAGGGATATAATTAAATTAATAGGCTACAAATATTAATATTATATTGGCTCTTGAAGCATATATATATTAATATTATGTTCAAAAATAGAATATACACATGTTCATAACTCATACGCGCACACACAAGTTTAAGAGAGACAAAATTATTTTCTTCAGTTCTCTGACCACCCGAAGGATGAAAAAGGACGGGACACAGATCAGAAGATCTGGACATGAGCAACAATCAAAGCGTCTACAACATATGCGGAGGAAGGTACAATTTCTTCCTCTCTTATTATCTGGATAAAGTTCTTGGAATGTAACAAACTTAGTCTTACAATAGTTCAATTAAAAATATAGGTTAAACAGGAGATCAAACACAGTATTGTAAGAATGTTAGAATACATTTCAAAATCACACGTCTTCCTCGGTGGCTTGACCACAATTACGCGCATCGTGGTTAGTCATTTGTTTGCACTTGCTACACTTTCGGGCATGTAGGCTTGTAAGATACACTTGCACTTTCATGGCCCTAACCATTACTACTAGAAGCTGCAAAAAAAATAATTCTCCTTATTCAAATCATAACTCAGTTTTGTAAGGTGTATAAAAAAAACCATCAAGAGTAATAGAAATGCACAAAAAGTGTATCACAATTGCTTTTGATTTACATAACTCAAAATCGAAACATTGGATGTTTCTCAGGAAAAATCATCACAAATCAGGTTGCCCTCGTTGATTTGGACAGATAACGTAAACAAAAAAAGTTAAAATAAGAATGTGGTTTGGACCAAAATACAATCTCTATATTGATGAATAGAAGAATATCATATAGCCTAAATTCTTCATCAAAAGCATCAAATCAGATTTTAGGGTTAAATAAAGGACGGAATGAAACGAATCAAACAAAAGGAAAATCAAATGACAACGCTAATTACCCATCGAGTTATGAACAAGTATAATGTCGTCGAAGATGTTCACCAATTGAAGTTTCGCCGGAAATTGAAGCTGCAATAATTGAAGTTTCACCGGAAATTGCAATTGGATTGAAGAATTGATCAAGAAATAGAGAAGAGAGAGAGAGAGACAAATTTTTGAAGGAGAATGGAAGAACGACGCCCAAGGATAGAGATGTTTGTTTTAGCATCATGTTTTGAAAAAATCTTTATCAAATTACCCTTAATGAGATTATAAAAAGAGAAATTAAATTAATAAATGAGCACAATCTCAATCATTCATCTTTTGATCTAATGGTCCGAAAGTGTCATTTCTCACCTTAAGGGGGTGTTCTCATTTGAACCAAAACTTATATATATAAAAAAATTGTAGTTATTTAATTATACATATATTTTTAAAAACCAATGTATTTTAACGATAGTAATGTATACGTTTAATTGAATACAGACTTTTACATTTTAACGTATAACATATATGTATATTATTGAATAAACTTACACTAGTAATAAAATAATAAACTAATATGTTTTTCTAGGTTAACGTATTTGTCTAAATAATGTATTTCATCTAGCTTAGTGGATTCGTCTGCGCTAACGTATTTCATTTAGACTAGTCTATTTATCTAGAAAATGTATTTCGTCTAGATTGGCCTATTTGTCAAGAAAATGTATTTCATCTAGAATAGCATATTCGTCTAGGCTAGCGATTAATAAGTCTTATTCAAATATCTAATCGGAAGTTGCACGATTACGATTATTATTGCGGATGTGTATTACTTCATCATTTTCGTAAGTCGAGAGTGTGAGACCAATTTTCTATTAAATATAGTTTATTATTCACAAAGTTTAAAAATAGTGGGCCCTATAGTAAACATAAAAGACTACATAAAGTAAAGTTGCTAGAAAACTTTCATTAGTTAGATGTTTTTTTTTTCATTTTTAAGAGGAACCCGCTACTTTTGGTGCGTACATTCATGCATAGCGGTCTCGGTGGGTTTGAACCAGTGATATTCGGCCACAGGTTAACTACCTTAACTGCTTTGTCATCCAAGAGGACCACTAAAAGGGTGTTTAGGATAGCTTATGAAAATTAGCTTATAGGGGAAATCAACTTGATGTTTGGGAGGTCCGACTTACAAAAATGCTGAAAACTTTTTAGATCCAAGATATAAAATCTTAATAAGCTCATCTTGGCCAATTGATATTTTTTTTAGTTTTTTTAGTTTTATTTATTTATTTATTATTATAATTTTATAAATATTTTATTTTTTATAATTAATGGTCGGTATTGATTATTTATATGTAATATTATATAGTTTTCATTTAATAAAGGATGAATAAATATGATTGATTGTTTTATGAATTTAATTTATAATGTTGTTGATTATAATTAATAATATTTGAATATTGGATTGTTTATTAAAATTTTATTTTGCATAAGTGAAAATTATTATTTATGTATAAATTCTAAATTTGTTTAATAAGTGAGGAATTAAACAAACTTTTTATTTTATAAGCTACCATGTTGTAAATGTTTCTAAATATCAATTTTCCGCTTTCAACATTTTTATGTAAATACTTACAAATTATCAACATCAACAACTTTTAACCAATTTTAATAGATTGTAACAATTTTCAACACTTCATAAATAAACTTCAACTATTCCAAATACTAATTAAATTTAATAAATTTATACTTATTCATATTAGACATCATTAGAATTTGTTTGGGGTATAATATAATATTGGGTATATATAGAAATGAGTTTGTCTTGTGTGCAACTGGTTGCACATGCAACCAGTTGGGCCACAAGCTAATTTTAATATTTTGGCCCATATCTTTATATGATTCGGCCCATATATTGGTCCATTAAAAAAAATTATTCCATATCTTGGTCCATGAAAAAAAAAATTCTCAGAAATCTTCTTCTTCGCAGAGAAAAACGATGGTGAATCAAATCATAACATCCAATTGATCTTGTTGAGAAAAATTAAACGAAATCAAATACAAGCCGCCGCCGGCTCTATGATCTTGATACCTTGGAACTCGTTCGCCACTATCACACCAAGCAACGAATACCCCAGAAAAAGATGATACATGTTCTAGTACGTCCGGTATTCATCCGTGCGCTTCGGCTTCAATCTCAAAGCAGTCATCTGCACAATCATCATGATGAGAGAGAGGGAGATATATATATATATATATATATATATATATATATATATATATATATATATATATATAGAGAGAGAGAGAGAGAGAGAGAGAGAGAGAGAGAGGGGAGATCATATGAGAACACCCCTTAGAGTGAGAAATAGGAACAGTTTATAACCGTTTGATCAAGTAATTCAACGTTCCAGATCATGCCATCACTTAAAATCTCGAAATGCACCTTTAAGGCAAAAAGTTTGCAATGAGGTTATGTTTGTAATTTTGCACAATCTATTTTTTTTTTATATTCTTTCCTTTGCTGTAAACGTTATTTTCATTAATTCTCTTCCATGTTTTAATATCATCAAGTTTCGCCCCAGATTTTACGAGAACAATCGTTAATTGTGCGTAGTTTCACTAATTATCGTCCTAGATCTAAGTCTCGTCCCATATTTTCCTTAATAATTTCATCTTTTCGTTATTTATCATTAATTGTGCATATTTTCCCTATTAATTGTGCATATTTTTCTTAATAATTGTGCATTTTTCCCATTAAATGTGTGCATATTTTCCCCAGTAATTATACATTTTTTTCTCATTAATTGTGCATATTTTCCCTCATAATTGTGCATTTTTTTTGCAAAATTGTGCATATATTTATAAATTAAAATAATCAACAAATCACATCCAAATCCGAAGCAGTTTCGAACGAAACACCAACTTCGAACGTGCCTCCTTCTTTGAGGATTCAATTGACTCATTTAAGGAAATTTGGGACTCAATTACCTTCAGGCCAAAAGTTTTTGGCTCAAGAAGAATCAAAATCGAGGAATTTTGAGGAGAATCAAAATCGGTCATCCGAACTTGCACAGTCCCCAAACTTGAATCAAATCGGTCAAAATTTCGAACTTGAACAGTTTGAGGAGGATTTGATTCACAATTTTGAGAAGAATCGGTCAAATAGGAAAAATCAGATCTGGACAATACTATAAAGAAAGGAGAAACAGAAAACCAAAGAAAAATCAAAGAGAAGAAAAAACAAACTGCAGAACGAAGACGAAAGGTGTAATCTTTTTGGTTGTAGATTTGACCCGGGTTCCAATTGAGGATCGGAAGCGTCCCGTGGTTTAATATTTACTAACTAGCCAAGAAGACGCGAGCCCCCCATTGAGCGAGCTGTAGCGCACTAGGATAAGAAATGTGAAATTCTCAATCTTCTACAATCGATCTCTGTAGTCAAGTCTAAGAAGTCTATGGTGGTCTCAAGAGCATTGCCGGCTTGTTGAAGAAGGAGTATTCTCCACTGTGAAGCGAGTGGAGGGGCCAAGACGCACAAACAGGAATTTTTTTTTCTTTATACACAGTTTTAGGTTTTGATAATAAGCAATTGACAATTATACCCTTTGTGCAAAATTTAACAAGTATATGGTGCATTTCGGCCGAAAAAAAAATTAAACAAATCTCATCCATCAATTAACATAATCTAAAGGCCTATAATTGTTCTTATTTCTCACTCTAAGGGGTGTTCCTATTTGAACCACCCCATATATATATATATATCTCGAGAAGGAGCTAGATAGATTGATTTACTTGTATTGTTGTGAAAGTGAAGATTATGATGGCGAGAATCCGGTGGGTGGTAAAGGTGTAGTATTTGGATGTCTGGCCGAGCCAGAGTCCGATGCCCCACCCGACTGAACCGAGAATGAAGCCTGCAGTCTGAAAGTCGATATGAACGGCTCCCCACCACGTCATCTTTTTAGGATAACTTCTGAAATACCTGGCCACGATGGCGCCGCTTGGTAGAAATATCCCCCATCCCACAATGTTCAGTACACCATGAGCGTGTACACCACCTAACTTAGCTACAATAATTGATTGTGTTATGATGCTTCACGGCCACAATTGATCTTATTTCATTTTTAGCGTATTTACTACAGGTTCAACAGTTGAGGGGTCATTTCGAAGGTTAATGTTGTTGTGTTATGATGCTTCGTGGTACTTGCTGTGGAATTGATACTTTTATTCAGAAACAATGATATTTTTATTCAGAAACAATGATACTTTTATTCAGAAACTTCAGTACAAGTGATTTAAGTGACAGTTTTGTTAATGTTAATTTTGAATATTTTTTTTTCTGAAAAATTGAGACTATTTACCTACAATGGTAATTTAGTTCAGTGCAAGTGAGACTTTTGTTCAATAACACTAATACTATTGTGTAGATAAAATGATACTATTATTTACAAAAAGTGATATTTAAGAATGATACTAAAGTAAACCCTTTTATTCGTGAAATTGCTATGAATAAAGTATCATTCTTCATAAAGAAAATATCATTCTTCCTTAAGAAAAGTATCATTCTTATTGAGCAATAGTATCACATGTTGTTAACAAAAGTATCATTTTTCCTTAAGAAAAGTATCATTCTTCCTTAAGAAAAGTATCATTCTTATTGAGCAATAGTATCACATGTTGTTAACAAAAGTATCATTCTTCCTAAAGAAAAGTATCATTCTTCCTTAAGAAAAGTATCATTCTTATTGAGCAATAGTATCACATGTTAACAAAAGTATCATTCTTCCTTAAGAAAAGTATCATTCTTATTGAGCAATAGTATCACATGTTGCTAACAAAAGTATCATTCTTCCTAAAGAAAGGTATCATTCTTATTGAGCAATAGTATCACATGTTGTTAACAAAAGTATCATTCTTCCTTAAGAAAAGCATCATTCTGCCTTAAGAAAACTATCATTCTTCCTTAAGAAAAGTATCATTCTTATTGAGCAATAGTATCACATGTTAACAAAAGTATCATTCTTCCTTAAGAAAAGTATCATTCTTATTGAGCAATAGTATCACATGTTGTTAACAAAAGTATCATTCTTCCTTAAGAAAAGTATCATTCTTCCTTAAGAAAAGTATCATTCTTATTTAGCAATAGTATCACATGTTAACAAAAGTATCATTCTTCCTTAAGAAAAATATCATTCTTATTGAGCAATAGTATCACATGTTGTTAACAAAAGCATCATTCTTCCTAAAGAAAAATATCATTCTTCTTAAAGAAAAATATCATTCTTCCTAAAGAAAAGTATCATTCTTCCTTAAGAAAAGTATTATTCTTATTGAGCAATAGTATCACATGTTGTTAACAAAAGTATCATTCTTCCTAAAGAAAAGTATCATTCTTATTGAGTAATAATATCACATGTTGTAAAGAAAAGTATCATTCTGCCTAAAGAAAAGTATCATTCCTATTGAGCAATAATATTTTTCTGTGTTTTTACTGTACCCTAGAGGGGAAGTCTAAACCATACTTTTTTCTCCGGTTAAAAATGCTCGCATTCCTTGGGAACACTTGCATTTTTAAAGGGTTTGGAAAAAGCTAGCGTTCCTTCAGAACGCTAGCATTTCCAAATCCTTTTAGTTGTGGAACTGCTACGGTATTTTTCCTTGTTTTTACTGTACCCTAGAGGGGAAGTCTAAACCCTACTTTTTTCTCTGGTTAAAAATGCTCGCGTTCCTTCGGAACACTCACATTTTGAAAGGGTTATGAAAAAGCTAGCATTCCAAAAACCTTTTAGTCGTGGAACTGCTATGGTATTTTGTTGGATATGAGTCAGTAGATGATACTCAGCTGTTGTTCGGTTAAAAGAAAATTGGGGGAAATCATAGTAGTACTATGGAATTGAAGATCCCAAAACCTAGCTGATATCAGTAGATTAGTGTGTCGTTAGGATTAGCTGATGTATAGGTTAGACTTGTTGTAATCGTTTTTATATTCTTGTCTAAGTCCTGTACGGGGTAGTTGTTGAACTGATCTTCTGTCGAAGATACTTTTCAGAACCCCACGTCATCAGTGTAATCGCTTGCGTTCTTCGATCATCACCGAGTAAACCTCGGTAGAAGCCAACCCAAGAGATGATAAGCCATCGCGAGAAGAACTCATGCAAGCCCAGTACCTTCGCGGTCGCCACCGACCTACTCGGTAGATGCCCCGTCACCGACTCACCGAAGAAGACAGAGACTTTTCGGCCATCGTATCCTACGGAAAGCGACCCAGCTATTCAAGTCTTTTCGAGAAGTTCAGTAGAAGACATACGAGGTGGTTGAACGGTCAACTCTGACATTCTCACCAACTACAAACCTCGACCAATGAGAAGCCGACAACGCTTACCTACTCTACACAGTAAAGCTGCTCTCATGAACAGTGCATTAACTGCCCTGCTGCAACAAGTTCGTATTATGGCCGTTTTCCTTGGAAGCTTGTGACACGTGGCATCGTCGTCTCCAACGGACATATGCCATAACTCACAACTGTAAATAGAGAAGTTTTTGAAGCTTCGAGTGACGGAATTTCGAAGGGACAAGCTCAAGTTCACAAACGCTCTAGAACACTCAAAGATCATCCAGAGGAAAACTTGCGTACTTAGAAGATTTCTCAGTTTTTCTCTCTAGAGTTCTTAGATCCCTTTCTTCTCTAGACTAAGCTCATTGTCATATTTATAGCTTAGATTCGAAGGAGTTCACATTTAGTGAATTGTTCTTATTGTAAGAACTCCTTCTCAGTTGGAGAATATTCCCTTCCCTTTCAGACTTAGGTTTGGATTGTAAAGTCGCTAAGGACTATAACTTAGAGGGAACCGTCCAACGGCACAGTATCCCCGCTGAGGCTTGCTCGAGAATAATCAACAAGTTCTCCTCGCTTTGTTCGGGACCGTGGACGTAGGATCTTGCGTATCCGAACCACGTTAAATCGCTTGTGTTCTTTTCTTCGTTTTATTGCATAGCATTCAACCGACTTGAAAATCATAAGCTTGCATAAAACGTATTTTATAAAGCGCACACCAAAAGATTTAATTTGCTAAAACGTGTTTTCAAAAGAGACGAATTCCGGGCCCCACACTTTCCGCACACATCTCCGACCGATTCTCAAAGTATTGACAACGATCAGTAGGAGGAGAGAGCTCGATGAGGCCGACTCACTCGTCCCGCGATCGAAGGCTTATTTGGCACCGTTTATCGGTTGCAATCAACACTTCAATTGACCTTCATTGAGAAAAAGAAACCGAGCTCGTGTGTATTCACCCCCCCCCTCTACACCCGACTTATCGTCTCCGGACCAACAATTGGTATCGAGCACACGGTGTTCAACCGATTGCCGGTTACAAATACTTGGTCCTCTCGAACCGATCCCGAAAACCGTTTTCACTGCATAAGCATCTTTTCAGCATCCTTATACTCTTACTCTTACGATGTCTGATATGTCAGGTATTAGGATGGTACCGATGTTCTCAATAGAGAACTACACGGTATGGCGCGTACGTATGGAGGCACACCTAACGTCACTCCACGACAGCATGTCAGATGTCCTAGAGTCAGGACCGATCATTCCCATGATCGACAGCGTAGTATTTGCTGCTGGAGGAGGCGTGGGAGCACAAACTGGTGCTAAGGTTCCCAAAGATAAATCTGCCTTCACGCCTGAAGAAAAGAAGTTGCACAACCTTGACCGAGTTGCACGTAATGCCATACTGACTATGCTCAGTGACTCACACCTCGGAAGGGTACATGATTGCAAGACGGCGAAAGAGCTATGGGATGCCTTGGCTGTACTGAGCCATGGAACCCCTCAGATCAAAGAAAACAAGCTCGAGCTAGAGCTTCAGAAGTTCGACGCCTTTGCAATGGAGCTTCACCGAAACCATTGACGAGCCGAGTGTCGATTCACCAATCAAGTCAATGTCATCAATGGGCTGGGGAGGTCATTCACCAACAAGGAGATGAACACCAAGATCTTGAGAGCGTTGCCCCGACAGAAGTGGCTTCCTTTTGCTACTTATTTACGTCGCTCTGATCTAAATGCTCTAACTCCTGATGTTATATTTTCGAATTAAAATCGGAGGAATTCGAGCATAGCCTACCCCCAAAAGTGATTAAGCGCTCCACCGACACACGGTTCGACCATGCCTTCAAGGCAACGATCGGAACAACACGAGAGCCAAGCCTATTTCCTCAAGCAAAGTTGTGGCCACATCGGTAGCAAAGTCTTCCGAGACTCCAGGCCCCGATCGCCTAGCACCGATGGCTCTCAAATATCGGAGGGAAAAGGAGAAAGTCGAAAGCCGAGGAAATACAACCGAGATTCTTCTTCGGGTAAGAAAGACTATCATAAGAAAGAAGAATCTAATCCTTCTACCGAATGCGGGAAATCGGAGTTCTGCCGCACCCGTCTAAAGACTCAGCTGGTAAGAGCAAAGCAGAACATCCACCCGCTACAACCGCAAGAAGGAGGGACACTATCGCATGACTGTCCCGAACTCTCACCGCTCAAAGAGCGAACGGCAGCCGAAGAGAAAAATTTGCCAAGCGATGGCAGGGCCTACATAGCCGGAGAGATATCCGACAACTCAATTGAAGAAGATACATTCATGTATTCTTCGCAAGATGAAGCCGCATTCGTAGGCGTTGAAGTCGGAGAGAAGGTTCCCGAGGAATCAGCGAACAAAGGTCCGATGGCCTGGAGAAGAGGCCGAGGTAAATTCTAAACTTAATATTACCTCTTCTTCACACAAAGACACACGACACGTGCTCGGTCTCGATGATCCTCTAGATGTGGTACAAGCCTACGATGATCTACTAGAGGAACAGATTCACCGAGCAGAGTTCAGCAGAACCATCCAGGAACTAGAACAGTAAAGGCCGAGAATCGTAGACTTTCTTCCGATTGCCGTGTCTCTACCGAGTCGAGAATCTAGTTGCGAGACTCAAGGAAGAGATTGAATCTCTTATGACTAAGTCTCGGCTTCAAGAGACTCGATCTCGGCCCGACTAAGGACAATTCCGAGAAAGAGACCGAAATAGCCCAACTCGGTCGAAACTCTCGGACGTACGTAAGGACTATGATTCTCTCGGGAGAAGTGATGAGGTCCGGAGAGGACTCGATGACCGAACAACACTGGGAGCTAAGGAGAAGCTAGAAAGCATGCTCGAGCACAACGGCCAACTACCGTAAAAGAAGGCCTTGGTTATATTCACGAAGCTTCCACTTCTAAAAGCTCGAATCGTCGGGCCGATAGGTTCGTTAGGGGGAAAGTGCAACCGCCGACACTACACCTCGGGTGAAGAACAAACGCAAAAAATGATTGCACCTCGCCCGAGCAATCATAAGAAACAATGACAAATAGTTCCAGCCCCGTGACACCACGATCAAATTCGGGGGGAACCAAGAAGGTCGATGGGCGTAACGAAGACAGGAGCCATTATATGAGCATCCGGCTCGATGCGGCTCGTACTACTATGAGCCCGTGGTCGAAGAAGTGCTAAGACTCGAGAAGAAGAAAGCGCTTGAACCCAAAATCATCGCCAGAAAGTCGAGTATCTCCAAGTCCCGTGGAGAAGAAAGCCGACAAGGTTCGAAGAAGAAGTCTCGGACTTCTAAGGTTCCTAGACAGATCCGGGTTCCGAAATCACCCACTAACCAAGAAGGACCCAACCGAACCAAAGGGTACCTAAAAATGCCTGCTTTTGCAGGTGTATAAGGACCCTTGGATAGTGGACAACGGCCGCTCGAGACACATGACTTACCGGAAGAGCTCGCCGACCAACTACGTACAAGAAGATGGTCCCAATGAATTCGGTGACAACTCCAAAGGCTATACAAGGGGATACGGAACGCTGACAATTGGGACTGCCACAGTTCCAAGAGTAACATATGTTGAAGGACTTCAACATAATCTCCTTTCAGTCAGTCAATTCTGTGATAATCTTAATAGAGTAATCTTTGACGCTGGTTTCTGTGATATTGTTGACAAATCTACAGGGAAAACAGTGTTATCAGGTTCGCGGAGGAAAAACATCTTTGTTGCAGACTGGAAAACTGCAGAACCTGAGGCTTGCTTACTAGCACAGACAAAATCTAGTGACAAGTTAGGATGGCTATGGCACAAGAGACTCAGCCACCTGAACTTCAAGACCATGAACAAGCTAGCCAAGAACTCCAAAGTCAGAGGACTGCCCAACGAATCGTTCGTTAAAGACGGAAATTGTGAAGCATGTCTGAAGGGAAAGCAAACAAAGAGTAGCAATCCACCTATTCCGTCACCTTCCACTGATGGAATCCTTCAGCTGCTGCACATGGACCTATTCGGGCCAGTCTCTCCAGTGACTATAAGAGGCAAGAAGTATGCCCTCGTCGTTACTGACGACTACTCGAGATATACTTGGGTCATCTTCATCGCCAATAAATCTGATGTTCAAACTGAGTTGCCCAATCTGTTGAAGAAACTCAGTATGGAAAAGGACATCAAGAATCAAAGAATTCGCTCGGACAGAGGAACAGAGTTTCTAAACTCAGTAGTTAAGACATACTGCGATAAAGAGGGAACTAAGCACGAGACATCAGCTGCACGCACCCCTCAGCAGAACGGACTTGCTGAACGAAAGAACAGAACACTCAAAGAAGCAGCAAGAACGCTCCTCGCAGATTCTGGACTACCCTCGAAGTTCTGGGCTGATGCTACTGACACCGCCTACTATACTCAGAATCGCTCACTACTCACTCAGCAACACATGAAGACACCATATGAATTATGGAAAGGGAGAATTCCTTCTATTTCTCATTTTCATATTTTCGGCTGTCCTTGCTTTATCCACAATAATGGGAAAGATCAGCGAAGGTCTTTGATAGCAAATCTGATCAAGGAGTTTTCTTAGGTTACTCTCGAGTCGAGTAAAGCCTTCGTGAGTCTTTAACTATCGGACTCTTCGTGTGGAGGAAAGCCCTCATGTTGTTTTTGATGAATTTGTTACCGAGAACAGGAAAGAAACAGAGTCAAATATCGATGATGTCGGCAAGCAAGCTACGGGATCTCGGACTTACCGATAAAGCCGAAAAGATCCAAGATTGTTGGGATGATGAGTCGACGATGAACAAACTCGGACTCAACCAACGATCGATGTAGCGACCTAGTTGATTCTATCGAACGTAATCAACAACAGGTAACATCGGTCGATGAGGAAGCCCCAAGTGGTAACCGAGACCTCTACCGAGAATATATACTGGGGGAACGATTAATGTTCCCGAGCTAAATGCCCCCGAACCCCGGAAACTCGGTAGATCCTAACCTTCTTACCGAATTGCTACGGTCACGAACAAGTACTCACTGAAATGCCTAAAACTCCTACCGACGTGCGTAAGTAGTATCGAAGAAGAAGCCCGACTCAGGCGTTCGTGGCTCGATGCTCATTCTTCGATCTTATCATTGGAGATCCATCAAGAACTATAAGGACGAGATCAAGATTAAGTCAAGGAGAAAGCTCACTTTACTCTTGTTTTCTCTGTCTACGTAAGAACCTCGGTCGATAGAGGACGCACTTAAAGATGCTGACCGGGTCATTGCTATGCAAGAAGAGTCGAACCAGTTCGTCGAAATGAAGTATGGGAGGTTGTTGATGCACCTGACATCGCACGTGATTGGTACTAAGTGGGTCTTCAAAAACAAGCGAGATGAAAACAACGTCATTGTCGAAATAAAGCAAGACTAGTTGCAAAGGGATACAATCAAAGGGTAAGGAATTGACTTTGATGAGACGTTCGCTCCGGGCCGCTAGATTGGAAGCCATTCGTCTATTCCTAGCTTATGCAACACATCAAGGCTTCAAAGTCTATCGATGGATGTAAAGTTAGCTTTTCCGAACGGCGTGCGAAGGAAGAAGTCTACGTGGAACAACCGCCCGGCTTTCAAGCAGGACATCAGTGTACGGGACTTAGGAAAGCTCAGTATGGGTTAAAACAAGCACCTGTGGCTTGGTATGATACCCTATCGACTTTCTACTTCGAAAGGTTTTCGAAGGGGACAAGAGATCGCACCCTATTCAACATAAAGTCGGGAGATGACATCGTCATCGGGTGCAAATCTACGTGGACGACATCATTTTCGGCCGCAGAAATGAGACCATATGCCAGCAGTTCGAGAAGATGATGAACGAGAAATTCGAGATGTCCATGATGGGAGAGATGAATTATTTCCTTGGATTTCAAGTGAAGCAATCACCTGAAGGAATCTTCATCAATCAAGCCAAATACACTCGAGACCTTCTCAAAAGATTCGGCCGCGACTCCAAGCAAGCCGGTACCAAAATCCCCATGAACACGAACTTTAAAATCGATCTAGACAAAGAGGGAGCTTCTGTTAACTCTACTGACTATAGAGCTATTATAGGCTCTTTACTTTATTTAACAGCTTGCCGTCCTGGCATAACTTATGCTGTAGGTGTATGCGCAAGATTCCAAGCAGATCCCAAGCGAAGTCATTTAGACTCAGCGAAGAAGATTTTGCGCTATTTAAGAGGAACATCTGATGCTGGGTTATGGTATCCTGCTGATGATAACTTAATACTGACAGGTTATTCTGATGCTGATTATGCAGGATGCAGGATAGATCGAAAGTCAACTTCCGGAACTTGTCAGTTCCTAGGCAAAGAAGTCGATTTCTTGGTTTTCAAAGAAGCGATTCGCAGCAACGTCCACTACTGAAGCTGAGTACATGGCTGCAGGAAGTTGCTGTGCCCAAATCCTTTGGCTTCGACAACAACTGAGAGATTATGGTATAACTCAGGATGAAGTGCCCATCTACTGCGACTCCACAAGTGCAATTGCCATAACTCAGAACCCAGTTCTACATACCAGATGCAAGCACGTGGATATCCGATACCACTTCATCAGAGACCATGTCGAGAAGAAGGATATCAGGATGGAGAAGATCCATACTGACAAGCAAAGGGCAGATATGCTGACCAAACCACTAGCTGAGAATAGGTTCAGAGAACTATCAGCTGAGCTAGGTATACTAGATCCTACTGAGATGCGTCAGTAGATGCCGACTACTGAGAACATCATTGCCCAACAATTGGTAACAATTGGTATCAGCATAAGGAATCAGTACGATAGGTCAGATAACTAAGTACAGTGACTCAGTTGGGAAAGTCATCAGTTGGGAAAGTCACACTGTACACAGCAAGGGGGAACATAGTCATCAGCATGACAACCATTCTCCTTATACATAACGGTAACCAGCTGATAAGTTCAGCTGAAGAGGTTTGCGTAATTTTGTGTACTCATTTTTTTTGAAGCATGCTCGCATTTATTGCATCAGTCGCTCACACTCAGTAGTTAATGTGCATTCATTTCCCGCCATTAATAGTTTAAGGAAAGGTCAGTAGGAAACCTTAACCTGAGTAATTAATGCTGTCTGTCGCGCATTTAATGCATGTCTTCTCACTTACCTTTATTACGTAGATCTATGTTTTAGGCGGCTTTGGTAATCATTCCTTTTATAACATTAAATCTTAGCCGTCCATAGTTATGAAAGATTAAAACTCAGCCGTTAGATTAAAACGTGCAATCAAGCCAATATATACAAAATCTTTCATCTTCTATCATTCGTTACTTTTCGCCATTTTCATACCTTACGAGCTTTACTCGCAATCAGTTTCTACTTCTTATAACTGCCTTGCCTGTGCATCTTTCAAGCTCTAATACTCGGTAATGTATTAAAATCTGCTGATAACTACTAACTTACTCTATTTCCAAGTGCTAACAAGTTGTTTTGCAGATTTCTATGGCGATCGTACAGACTCCTGAACCTATAGTGGAGATCATGACCATCCGGATTCAGTTTGAACCCACAATGGCTTTCCGCCAGGTGGATATCCCATATCTGGAACCGATGTTTGATGCTCTGGAGAGGTCTGGGTTGGAGACCCTCGTGACCAAGCATCCCCGTGCCAGTCTGCCGAGGCAAGTGGCAGAGGCATATTTTAACTTTCAGTGGCTGTCGAAGGAGAAGAAGCCTCGTTTTCTTACATGGAGGAGACTAATCCGAATAAGTGGAAGGCGTCTCAGAAGACCTTCAACATTCGAGAGGCTCTGGTCCTCGCGTTTCAGCTTCCTAATTCTGGAATCTCCCCTATCGGATATAAGGAGAGGGAGATCAACGCTTATATGCAAAAGTTATGTGGACGCAGTGATCTGACGTTCAAGACAGCTCTCCCGAGGAATCTCTTACTACCTCAGTACAGAGGTTTAGTGTATGTGGTCTCGCACATACTGACAAGCTCAGCTGGATCGTACGATCAACTGTCCAAGCCAAGGATTCAGCTGATGATGGCTATAGATGATGGAGTAGAAGTGAACTGGGCTGACTATTATACAACTCAGATGAAAGCCCAAGCCTAGAAGTTCACTACGCTACCCACTAGCGAGAGAAGGTTGGCCAGTGTGGGTAAGCTTCTATTCGGGACCAAGATGTCAGCCCTAATAGAGAGTGTTGTACAGAGGAACTCAGCTTTTGAAGACTCAAAGCTGTACAACACTAAGCTGATAAAGTTTCAGACTAAAGAAGCGACGGAGAAGTCGATTGGCAAAGGGCTACCTGAGCAGAAGAGAGCTGCTCCTGTCTTGCCATCTCCCGCTGACATGCCCAAGAGGAGGAGGCTTAATAGGCCACGACTAGCTGAGGTCACTATGGCTCAGCCGATAACCATCTTAGCACAGGCTCCTCCTCCACAACAAGATGAGCGTATCTTAGACTCCGACACAGGGATTGAAGGAGCAACCCTCAAGGAGAAAGCTCAAGTCATCAGCTCCGATGACACACAGTCGGACGTTAGGGAACCGACTGAGGAGAATGCGACTGAGTGGACAGCTATTTACACCACTCGTCTCCGTGCCGCAGCTGAAGTACACGATCATATTCCCCGAGATCGCTGGGCACTCAGACTTAGTCGACATAGCCATCAGGGCTAGGGTTCAAATGCTTCTAAGATTTCTGAGTTGGGATATTCTGGAAGACATAATCAAAACCCACTCAGTTCTCTACCTGCACGATGAGGAGCAGAAGCTACAAGAAGTAATAGGGTACGGAGAACCAGCTGACTTAGCTACTCTTGAAGATCTCAGAGCCGCAATGCTTTACCTTCTAAGCTTGCGAGAGTCAGTCCCTGATAACACTCCTCCACCCCCATCTCCTCCTGCTGATGATAAGAAAGATGATGATGATAACAATCAGAGGAAGGATCAGACACCCAAGGATACAGAGTTGGGAGGCTCTGCTGAGGGTTCAACTCCCCGTGAGAAGAGCAATTCACCACATCCTGATACATCAGGTGATGCTCAAGGTGCTCCAAAGTACAGTAGGGAGCAGCTCCTCACATTTTCTGAGCAGAGGCTCGGAACCAGCTCGTACCAGATACAACCTATCGGTTCCGTGTCCTCAAAGTCCGTAAATAAAGCCATTCGACGCCAAGGAGAGAAAAATAAAATTTTGGCTAAGGACGTCCATCTGAAGTGGACAAAGTATACCAAGGCTCAGACACAGAGCTTAGACAGAATAGCTGCTGACATCTCAAAGACTCCAGTACCTACTCCTCAACCCAACTTTTAGGAGATTATTGAGGCGGCCTTTTAGCAGCTCGTAAAGTCGATCTAGAAGCTCGTAGTCGCAGGTTGCTCCGAAATCGGCAGAAGATATTTTCGAGCAACTGACTCAAGCTCTCACAACCGTTAAGCTCGAAATCGATGAACGGAATAAGATTGCCACCTTTAGCCTTCGTAAATCTATTACCCAACAGTGCAGGCTCGAAACTTATTCGAAAAGAAATGACAGAATCGCAGGATCGGCTCTGCTTGAAACTCCGTCTGGAGTCACCGCATGCCTTAAAACATCTAGAGCTAATCAAGAAAAAGACTGGGAATTATATTGCGATCTCGTCAAGGACTTCGAATCCACAGCAACTCAGATTAAGGATTCAGTCCACAATGTGGAAAGAGACATTCAAGCCATCCACACCCAACTCTCTAAGGCAGATGATGCCAAAAAGGGGGAAGGTATTATGAAGGATGAACCTGATACGGATATGGCTGATGTCCAAATAGTAGATGGTGGTCAGGAGGAAGGACCCTCTAATGCTCAGACTCAGGGGGAAGGTATTCAGGCGGAACAACCCTCAACTGCTCATGCTCAATCCTCAGCCGCTCAGGCTGAAGATACTTCAGGGGTTCTGCTGCTCGAATTTCCTCTAGAACCTACACCCATCTCATCTTCTGCCGCTCACATAGAAGATGTTGCTCACTTCGTTGAGCAAGAGTCTGAAGAAGAACAGACTCCTCCGCAGAGGCCAGGGAAGGAGACTGCTACTGCTATTACTCCTCCTTCCTCCCCGGTCCGAAAATTCAAATCTAAAGCGGAGCAAGAGGCTTATGACCTCAATATTGCCCAACAAGTGCAAAGATAAGCTGGACCGAGAGCGTCAACTTGAAGAAGCGAAGCGAAGCAAAGAAAGAAGCCCAAGGTCAAAGTCGTTAGGGGCAAAGGCAAGAAAAAGGTTGAATCGGTCGAAGAGCGTAAGAAGAAAGCCCAAGCGATTTTGCTAAGGCTCTTCCGACCGAGATCCCAAACTACTACTCGGAGCATTCCCACTCCTACTCTAACACCCGAACGGATAGCGGAAGATCAAGCGACACCGGGAGGCGACGCTGCAAGGCCTAAATATCGACGAGGAGACCGTAGGGGCGGCTCTCCGAGAAAAGAAAAGAATGGGCCGATATGGCTAAGATGATAAGCCTATCCAAGAAGCCAAGAATGATCCCGGAAGACAAATCCCAAGAGGATCAAGGAAGAGAACACCTCTCGCCAAGAAGGACTCGATTGTTCATGTCGATCGATGGGTTCCGTTCGAGGTTAATGATCAATGGGAAGAACTTAAAGAGCAATTTATCAAAGGCTACTATATTTGGGGATTCTATCCTCGAGAGCAACCTATCGATCAAGCCTTTGATGAGTTCATGTTTCTGTACAATTCAGAGCTGAGGGAACATCTCAAGGAGATCATGAAGAGACAGAATATTCCGTTTAGAGCTCCAGCTTTCAGGCGCATCCCACCTCCTAGAACTGTGCGCGCGGAGTTCTATGTACGAAGGACATAGAAGATGAGGTTAGTGCTGCAGCATTCCGCTTCAACCTGAGTGTCCACCTTGCTGAAGACGACGAGGATATCCAGACTCTGAGGAAGAGAATCTATTTATACTATCGTCTGGAACCTCCCATGGACAGATCTGCAGGATTCAGGGAACGCACTCAAGCCTTTAGGCGTCTGTAGTCTTTCTCTTTTCTATCTTTTGTAATAGTGATAGGAACCTGTACTTCATTGATTATACATATCAGTTCCTATTGCTTGTCAGACAATTACTCATTGTCTTTCGGCTCTTTGCATTGTGTTTTCACGACTGATCACTAAGTGATCCGACACACACTCACGCGTCGGTTCTCGATTTTGCCTATCTCCCACCTACTGAAGTATTGACATTCCTTTTTTTTTTCTTTCCCTCAGAATGTTGTAAGGGGGAAATTGTTGTCAGTAGGATAGCATCTTTTATAGACTTAAGAAGTTTAAGAGGTAGAGGTAGAGGTTTTGGCATCATCAATTAGGGGGAAATTGTTGGATATGAGTCAGTAGATGATACTCAGTTGTTGTTCGGTTAAAAGAAAATTGGGGGAAATCATAGTAGTACTATGGAATTGAAGATCCCAAAACCTAGCTGATATCAGTAGATTAGTGTGTCGTTAGGATTAGCTGATGTATAGGTTAGACTTGTTGTAATCGTTTTTATATTCTTGTCTAAGTCCTGTACGGGGTAGTTGTTGAACTGATCTTCTGTCGAAGATACTTTTTAGAACCCCACGTCATCAGTGTAATCGCTTGCGTTCTTCAGTCATCAGCTGAGTAAACCTCAGTAGAAGCCAACCCAACAGCTGATAAGCCATCAGCAGAAGAACTCATGCAAGCCCGGTACCTTCGCGGTCGCCACCGACCTACTCGGTAGATGCCCCGTCACCGACTCACCAAGAAGAAGACAGAGACTTTTCAGTCTATTGTATCCTACGGAAAGCGACCCAGCTATTCAAGTCTTTTCGAGAAGTTCAGCAGAAGACATACGAGGTGGTTGAACGGTCAACTCTGACATTCTCACCAACTACAAACCTCGACCAATGAGAAGCCGACAACGCTTACCTACTCTACACAAGAAAGTTTGCTCTCATGAACAGTCGCATTAACCGCCCCGCTTCGCAACAAGTTCGAATTATGGTCGTTTTCCTTGGAAGCTTGTGACATGTGGCATCGTCGTCTCCAACGGACATATGCCATAACTCACAACTATAAATAGAGAAGTTTTTGAAGCTCCGAGTGATGGAATTTCGAAGGGACAAGCTCAAGTTCACAAACGCTCTAGAACACTCAAAGATCATCAGAGGAAAACTTGCGTACTTAGAAGATTTCTCAGTTTTTCTCTCTAGAGTTCTTAGATCCCTTTCTTCTCTAGACTAAGCTCATTGTCATATTTATAGCTTAGATTCGAAGGAGTTCACATTTAGTGAATTGTTCTTATTGTAAGAATTCCTTCTCAGTTGGAGAATATTCCCTTCCCTTTCATACTTAGGTTTGGATTGTAAAGTCGCTAAGGACTATAACTTAGAGGGAACCGGTCCAACAGGTATCCCCGCCGAGGCTTGCTCGTAATAATCAACAAGTTCTCCTGCTTTGTTTAGGACCGTGGACGTAGGATCTTGCGTATCCGAACCACGTTAAATCGCTTGTGTTCTTTTACTGTTTTATTGCATAGCATTCAACTGACTTGAAAATCATAAGCTTGCATAAAACGTATTTTATAAAGCGCACAGCCAAAAGATTTAATTTGCTAAAACGTGTTTTCAAAAGAGACGAATTCCGGGCCCCACACTTTCCGCACAACAGTCTCCGACTGATTCTCAAAGTACTGACAACAGTCAGTATGAGAGAGCTCAGTAGCTGACTTACTCTGTCCCGCGATCGAAGGCTTATTTGGCACTGTTCATCAGTTGCAATCAACAGCTCAGCTGACCTTCATTGAGAAAAACAAACTGAGCTCAGGTGTATTCACCCCCCCCCCTCTACACCTGACTTATCGTCTCCGGACCAACATATTTTTCCTTGTTAATACCATTAAACTTTCATGCACTAGCTGTCAATGCCTATTAAACTTTCATGCATGAATTTTATACTATTACTACTTCAATGAAAAAGTTGCTAATAGAAATTGCTTTGTCATGGCATTTCTCGTTGAGAGTAGTAATTAATACACTTATCCAATACAAATAATGGAGATACAGAATAATTGATACTTTTTTCACGTAAAGTGATACTTTTGTTAAAAACAAGTGATACTTTGATTCATAACAAGTGATACTTTGATTCATAACAAGTGATACTTTGATTAATAACAAATGATCTCTTATTCAGAACATGTGATATCTTGATACTTTTTTCATGAAAAGTGATACTTTTATTAAGAACAAGTGATACTTTTATTCATATCAAGTGATACTTTGATTCATGACAAGTGATACATTAGTTTATAAGAAGTGATACTTTTATTCAGAACAAATGATATATTCAGAATAATTGATACATTTTTCATATAAAGTGATACTTTTATCATCTCCACATATTTCCCTATCATGTAATTGAAAAAAAAAATTAAAAATATTGTATTTATATTAACAAGAATAAATCCTAAATACATATTAATATTTTTTGAGTCATATGTTATTTTTTTGAAAATAAAAAAAATAAATTTATTATATTTTTTTGTATCATAAGGTAATTTAAAAATAAAAATTCAATTTTTAATGTTAAAAAAAAAGCTACCATGTGGGTGATGTAATTGAAAAAAATTATATATATTATATTTTTATTAACAAGAATAAATTCTAATGTACATATTAATATTTTTTGAGTCATATTATTTTTTTAAAAATAAAAGAATAAATTTATTATATTTTTTTGTATCATAATGTAATTTGAAAAAAAACAAATTAAATTTTTAATGCCAAATTATGAAAAAAACGAAAATTGATATTTTTTTAGTCATTCGGGTGTTGCTACATGAGCACTTGTGCTAGCGTGTACATTAATATTGTATTTACCTTATGCGGCCGGTTGCACCTGCAACCGATTGCGGTTGCACTAAAGTTTTTGCGTATAGAAATAGGGTCTAGAATGTTATATAGAAAAAGTGTATTATTCGTGGGATCTGGGCGGTCCGGGGAACCACCGCGGCTCCTCTCTTCGAGAATCCATACATCCCTTAGATTAGGAGGGTGATATGGTAATAATCCCATATAAAAATATAAACCTTCCACCTCGGTAAGTTCGGGGGTTTAAGAGAAAAAAAAATGCGAGTATTAACTGTGACTAAACGCTGCTGCGTCCGGCCGTCGGCGGCGGCGGTCCATCATTTATTATGCTCCTCTTCCTCCTCCTCCTCGTTTTCTTCATACTCGTTGGTTATTAGCTCAGACCACCACCCCCACCATCGCGAAGAGCGGCGTAATTATTGGCACTCAACTCGTGATAGCATTTCCTTTTCTCGAGGATTCTCAACTCTGCCGGGAGAGCATCTCCTTCCGTTTCAAGCTCTCATCCGCCTGCTCGATTCTTATCACGATGTCACTGGCTTGCTGTCACACCTCCGAAGAAGGATGAAGAGACAGACATTGAAGTGAAGGAGAAGAATACAAAGGAGAATTCTTTAAGGGCGATTGAGAAGGAAGAAGATGAAATGAGGGATTTTGACCAAGTAAAAGAGAAAGAAGATTATTACGATGCCAGTGAAGAGATCGTGGCCGTCGATCATAATTGTGGCTGAGATGAAGGGATGAGAGCAGGATACGGGCGTGGACGTATTAAAAAAAATAAGCCACGTGTTATCTTTTAAAGTTAATTACGTTTTTATGATTTAATTAGTACTAATGCATTAGGTAATTATCTTGTAGCCTATATAAGGCGTGTTTCCGTTTGATGAAGTAAGAAGAACTTTTATCTTCTCTTCCATTGTCTATTTCCTCTCTTCTCTCTCTTGGTTATTCTCTCTCTCTCGTTGCTGTTCTACCGAATACATACAACACATCAATTAAATCTTATTTACAGGCTATACATTATATCTGGTGTGTTGCAGTGGTATCAGAGCGTTCTTTCCGATGGCCGCTTCCGGGCTACCTCCAATTCTCGAAGATGGCCAGTTGGACTCAGAAGAAACCTTGCTCCAACCTATAGAGTTTGATGAAAAAACATAGATGTTAGTGGATGTGCTTAATAGCAACATGAGGCAGCAATTGGCGAATAATAATCGTAATCTTTCGAACAATTTATCAGGCTTGATCAGCGATTTATCCGAACGAATGGCTTTAGTGGAATCTCAACTTAATTTGGGATCTAAGCACGGTATGTCTTCGGTTAGGCCTTCCACTCCTCATTATGCAAACCCCCTACCTAAAGTAAACCCACGTTCACCCCCGGGATTTAAACCGTACGGAAAAGGAATTGAGGAGGGCAGCGGATCAATATTTATGGAAAACTCGAGGGCAGCTGGATCATCTTATTTAGACATACCAAAATTCCAAGAGGATAACCGACCCTCAATATTGGGTAGTGGGGAAAGAATGGGTATGAACACACAATCAAATTATCAAGGATCGATGGGAGGAATGAGTAGGGGATTTGGAACCTGAAATCATTCACACAATTCTGGAAGTGCTACAGGAGTCTTACCCACGGTTGCTAAAATAAGTTTCCCAAAGTTTGATGGGAGTAGGTCCCGATCTTGGTTAATGAGGTGTAGTAGCTACTTTTCCATGGTGAATATTCCCGAAGAACAAAAGGTTGCTTTTGCTTCAATGCATTTTGAAGGAAAAGCATTGGAATGGTATGATAACTTACCACTAAAGGGTGAAGAGTTGATTTGGGCACAATTTGTGCGCATGATCTCTACAAGATTTCAAGATCTGCAGGCTAGCAAGGCAATTGGAGAACTACATAAACTAAGACATACTGGAACTTATGAAGATTATGTATCAAGATTTGAGGAACTTAAGGCTTTTATTGTGCAAAGTCGATGAGGAGAATTTGATGAGGATTATTGGATAGCGGCATATGTGAGTGGGTTAGATAAGGACATTCAAGCAAGCCTAGAAATGCTACATCCTAATTCCTTAGAGTCAGCAATACATCTAGGAAGACAACAAGTAAATTTGAATGACTCTCTTATGAGGAAATTGAAGGAAATTACTAGGGGAAATTCCCTTAATAATCCTACAAGGAAAGCCGAAGTGAAGCCATACCAGAAACAGCCTCAGAAACCTGTCCAGAATTCGAAACCTGGTTTCAAATTACTCACCCCATTAGAGATGGATCAGAGAAGAGCTAAAGGCCTTTGCTATAACTGTGATGAACAATTTACACCCGGGCATAGGTGTAAAACTAAGATTAATTTTATGGTGATGACAGTTGAGGAACAAGGAGAATTTTTAAATAAGATGGAGGTAGAATCTGATGAGGAAGATTTTGGAGATGCAAATGAAGAGTTAGGAATGGCTATGGTTACTCTAGGATCTATGGAGGAAGAATCTGGAAAAAGTATTATGAGGTTAATGGGCAGTTCTGATGGCAGAAAAATAAGAATTTTGATAGACACTGGGAGTTCTTTAAGTTTCCTAAATGCAGACCTAGCCAAACAGATGGAAAAGGAGTTGGAAGATGTCAGACCAATTAATGTATTGGTGGCAAATGGAAATGTAATGGTGAGTAATAAGAAGCTCATGGATTTCAAATGGAAGATGCAGGAGTATGAATTTGTCTTTAATATCAGATTACTTCCCACGGCTGGATATGATTTAATTCTGGGCAGTGATTGGTTGAAGAAGGGATCACCAATTATTTTGGATTATGAGGATAAATTCTTTTCAGTAATGCATGAAGGAGATAGGATTCATATTAATACAGCTAGAGGAAGGGGAATTCCTCCTTCTACAACTGCAGCAGCTGTATATCAAATGCTGCAGAAGGAATCATCTACCCCAGAACAGTTTTTGTTATTAGCCATGGAAGAGGGCAGAAATCAGAATAACCCTCTTATGGAGTCCTTACTAAATTCTTATCAAGATATTTTTGAGACACCACAAGGATTACCACCCAGCAGAGGGGTGGAGCACAAAATTGTGCTGCAACCAGGTAGCTTACCTAAGCAGTAATACCCCTATAGGGTTTCTCATGCCCAAAAGGCAGAAATTGAGAAGACTGTAACAGAACTGCTAGAATCTGGGGAGATTCAACCCAGCAAAAGTCCATTTTCCTCACCAGTGTTGCTAGTAAAGAAAAAAGATGGGAGTTGGAGAATGTGTGTAGACTACAGGTATCTCAATAGTATGACTATTAAGCATGATTATCCTATTCCTATTATTGATGAATTATTGGATGAATTACATGGAGCAAAGTATTTTAGTAAAATAGATTTGAGGTCAGGGTATTTTCAAATTCTAATGGACCCAGGTTCAAGTTATCTTACTGCTTATAGAACTCATAACGGGCATTATGAGTATCTAGTCATGCCCTTTGGGCTATGCAATGCTCCAGCCACTTTTCAGTCATTAATGAATCAAGTTTTTGAGGGAAAATTGAGGAAACATGTATTGGTTTTCTTTGATGATATATTAGTGTACAGCAGTTCTTGGGAACTTCACCTACAGCATGTAGAGGCAGTCTTGGAGATCTTAAGAAAACAGAAGCTTTATGCAAAGATGAGTAAGTGTGAGTTTGGTAAGAAGTCATTGACATATTTAGGTCACATAATATCTCAGAATGGAGTAGCAACTGATCCTGAAAAAATCACTGCTATGATGGAGTGGAAAGTCCCTACAAATCTAAAGGGGTTGAGAGGTTTTTTGGGCTTAACAGGCTACTACAGGAAGTTCATCAAGGGATATGGATTAATCAGCAAACCACTAACTAGATTGTTGAAAAAAGGAGCTTTTGAATGGGGAAAGGAGGCTGAAGAAGCTTTTCAGAAATTAAAGGAAGCCATGGTTACAGCTCTTGTGTTAGCTCTACCAGATTTTACTAAGGATTTTACCTTGGAGACTGATGCTTGTGGAACAGGAATAGGAGCTGTTCTTATGCAGAATGGAAGACCAATTGCTTATTTAAGCAAGGTGTTGAATCAGAAAAATCATACATTGTCAGTTTATGAGAAGGAGTTCCTAGCTATACTCATGGCAGTTCAGAAATGGAAGGGGTATCTACAGGGTAATCACTTCATAATCAAGACTGATCAACAGGCACTCAAACATCTATTAAACCAGAAGATTACAACTCCTTTGCAACAGAAATGGATTCCTAAATTACTAGGTTATGATTACTCAATACAATACAAAAAGGGCAAGGAGAATATTGCAGCTGATGCCCTCTCTAGAAGGGATACTAATCAGTGTATGGCTATTACAAGTGTTGTACCTTTATGGATCAAGAGGTTAGCAGAAAGCTATATCAAGGATGCTCAGTTGGCTACTGTTATATCAGCTAAGATGGTAGACTCTAATGCTTACCCAGAATATACCTACCAGGGTGAATTGCTAAGAAAATAGGGGAGAATAGTGGTGGGAAACTTAGCTGGTCTGAAAAGGGACATTATTATGGAGCTACATAACTCAGCAGTGGGAGGACATTCAGGAGAGGATGGTACCTATCAAAGAATCAAAAGATACTTTTGCTGGAAGGGATTAAGGAAGGAAGTAGTAGAATGGGTGAGAAGCTGTCAAGTGTGTTCAGAGAGTAAATCTGAAAGATGCTCTAGTCCAGTGTTGGGTGATGATTCCATCCTCAGCACTGTTACTCTTAGTGGGAAATGATTCGGTCTTAGACACTGATCTTAAGCTCAGTAGCCTTGTGCTCGTGTCTTGAAGATTTGAAGATCCCAAAACCCTATCTGATTGGTGAACCATTCCGTTGTATATGTTGTTTGTCTCTGAGGTTTCAGACTCAGTAGACACTCTGCTCTGGTCAAGGCGCTCGGAGCTTATTTGCCCCAGGCACCAGTGTAGAAGACTCAGTGATACTGGACTCAGCAGGAGCAAGATATGCGAGAGAGTCGATCGAACCGAACTCGCGGGAGTAGTTCACTGGACTCGTAGCCGATCTTCGTAGACTTATCTCAGCTGTCTATCTACTGAATACAAGGTCAGACTCAGCATCGGCAGACAATCTTCTGAACTGTCAGATCTTTTTGAAATGCAATCAGCATAGTCATATACGAGGAAGAGAGAAGTCAACTTTAATTAGCCTCGAAGTTTGTTCTGTCTCAACCACCTTATTCACCTCGACAAATGACAAGCATACACGTGTCATCCTACCTACTAAAGCTGCAAGTCAACACTTTCCGAAAAAGGATGAAAAGGCATTGTTACCTACGTCAAAAAGAGCCGTTTGCTACCAAAAGAGAGAGAGAGAAGAAGATAGTCTCCAACGGATCTATTTCAATCTCTGCTCTATAAATAGAGGGATTATTCAAGAAGAATACACCGAATGCACGAACCACAAATCCAAAATCCAGAAAGCACTCAACGAGCAAAGAACCCAAAGAACAAAGTCTTAGCAAGAACTTGAAGAACAATCTTCCGGCGAAAGACTACATTCTAGCTCATAGGGAATCAAGCTGAACCGACATATAAAGCCTCTAGTATCCAAATCGACGTTACACGAACTCAAAGCTTACCTTCAGCTGTTCGTCGATCTAGAAGCTACTCTCTCATATTCCCTATCCCTCTAACCCTAAGCTCAACTGTTCTTATCTATAGCTTAGACGAAGGAGTTCACCTTTGAACCCAATCCTTATTGTATAAGGACTCCTTCACTGTTGGAGAAGTTTGTCAAACACTTCTAAGTTTGATCGTTGTAACCGAGACTTGGATCGCATATAAAAACCAAGACGCGGCTTTGCCCAATCGCGCAAGCCGACCGAGACTAACTCGGGATAAATAATAGCCTCCTGATCTTTCGGGACAGTGGACGTAGGATTTGAGCGATATCCGAACCACTTTAAAAATCTGTGTTGTTTACTTACTATTGCATTGATTTTACTATTCATACCGAACATCATTTCTTAAAATCAATCAACTGTCTCAGCATACTGAACTGAATATCTGCTGAACTGAGACTTTTATAAAACGTTTTCACCACTCAACTGATTTGGGCCTACACACATTTCCGCACGCTGAACTCTTACTGTAGATACTGAATTTCTGACTCAGTCAGCTAGCAGGTCTCAGTAAAGTCAGACTCTTTGCCGCACACGATTCAGAATAGCTGTTTGGTCTGCTGAACTGTTTCAGTCAGACACCATCCTGAATAGGACTGTTCGTGTTCGAAGTTGAGAAATCGAATCAGGTGTATTCACCCCCCCCCCCCTCTACACCTGACCGTACACTAGGGACCAACAATTGGTATCAGAGTAGGAGTTCCTTAAGACTCTTGTCACTTTGAGACTGGTCTATTCGAACGGATCCGGAGAAAACGTTTTCACTGCATATCACTCTACATTCATATCTTTATCTTCTATGGGTGATATGTCAGGTATAAGGATGGTACCCATGTTCTCGGTAGAGAATTATGGAGTATGGCGAGTCAGAATGGAGGCGCATCTGACTTCTCTCCACGACAGCATGACTGAAGTGCTTGAGGAAGGACCTATCGTTCCCATGATCGATAGTGTTGTAACTCAAGACCAAGCTGAAGGAGGAGGAATGGTGACCGGGAAGAAGATTCCCAAAGACAGAAGTCTCTTCACTCCTGAGGAGAAGAAGCTTCACAACTTAGACTGTGTTGCCAGAAACGCTATACTGACCACCCTTAGTGATTCTTATCTTGGCGGGGGTTCGGGAATGCAAAACCGCTAAAGAACTCGGGATGCTCTAGCGCTTACCGAGTCGAGGGACTCGAAAGATTAAAGCGAATAAACTAGCGCCTGGAACTCCAAAAGCCGGAAAGCTTGTCTCTCATGCCCGTGACAAAATCGAAGATCCGAACGTCGATTTACCAATCTGATGAACTCAATCAACGGGCTGGGAAAGACATTCAAAGAACCGAGAAATGAATCTAAAGATACTGAGGGCACTGCCGGACGGACACTGGACACCTTTTGCCACTCTATTGCGACATTCTGACTTAGATGCTGTCTCTCCTGGCCATATCTTTTCAGAATTACAGGCAGAGGAGTTTGAGTTCGACAGACCTCAAAGAAAGCTGAGAGCTGAAGCTGACACAAAGATCGACCATGCTTTCAAAGCGTCAGTCAGCACAGCATCTCCCGCGACGAGCAGGACGACGAGTAAGACTGAACCTTCACTCAATGATCTACAAGAAGGAAGTCTCGCTCAGAAGTATGCGCTGCTCGCTGTGAAATATCAGAAGGAGAAGGAGCGACGCAGAAAAGTGACTAAAGCCTATCGGGAAACGAAAGGTAAGTCAAATTATATGTCGAAACACACTCCTGACTCACAATCATCTGAATGCAGAAAGAAGGATGACTCAGAACCATCAAAGAATAGCGAAAGCAAAGAAGAAAGAGTCATCGCTTGCTACAACTGCAAGAAGCCAGGACATTATCAATATGATTGTCCTGAGCTCAGTAGTGCTGAACGCGCAGCACGTAAGGCAAGGAGAGAGAAATTCGCCCAGAAAAGACAATCCTACATAGCTGGCGAAATATCAGACGACTCAGAAGAGGTCCACTCCTTTATGGATTCATCGGATGATGATGCAGCTTTCATGGCCCTAGAGCTTGAAGCTGAAGAAACAACTGAAAAGTGCCTAATGGCAGGCGAAGAGGATGAGGTAAACTCTCTTGAACCAGTCAATTCCTCTTCACATTGCACACACGACACTATTTCAGGTGCAGATGAGAATTTGGACGTCGCGACCGCATACGAAGAACTGCTCGACGAACAAATTCAAATGAGTCTGCAGCTCAGCAAGACTCTTCAGGAGTTGGATACCCTGAAAGTGGAGAATCAGAGACTTTCTCAGAAGAGTCAGGTTGCTACTGAGGCCGAAGGACTTGTGTTGAGACTCAGGGAGGAGATAAACTCTCTGATGGCCAAGTCTCAGCATCAAGAAGATCGGATTTCAGTTTTGACCAATGACTTGACTCGAAAGATATCGAACCGAGTTTTGCTGAAGCAAGAAATGTCAGGACTTCAGACCGAGCACGACACACTGAAGAAGAGTGATGATGTCTGGAGGAGCCTGATGACTGAGCGTTACATGGGCGCTGAAAAGAAGCTGGAGGTTATGCTCGCAAGCAACAAGCCCAAGCATTGCAAGGAAGGACTTGGCTTCAACCAGGAAGCTTCCTTATCTGCCCCCGTTCACTCAGAAGTGCGTCTTACTGATAGGTTTGTTCGAGGGGAAACAATCAATGCAAATCCTCTGAACCCCTCAGCAAAGAACAAACGGAAGATGAAAGCACCTCATCCTAAGTATCGCACGACGACCGTAAGATCGGACCCGGACACCCCAGTTCAGTCAAGGGGGAACTAGCAGAGTTAAGTGGGCTGATCAGTATGGACCACCTCAGTTGACACATCCAGCTCAGTATGGGTCATATTACTATGATCCTATAGTCAGAGGAGGTTCCAAGAGTCAGAAAAAGAAGAACGCACAAAAGGCAAAGGTCAGCAGTCCACCAGCTCAGAAGATCCGGACTCCTGAACCTGAGAAGCCTAAGAAGTCACCTGTGACCAGTCCAGTGGTCAGATATGTTGACTCTAATGGAAAGAAGTTGTCTGAAACCACCAGGGTTGTTAGACAAATTTGGGTTACAAAAGCTAACATCTAAGGACCCAAAATCAAAAATAAAGGGTACCTGAATATAATTCTGTTTTGCAGGTGCATAAAGACCCATGGTATGTGGACAGCGGATGCTCAAGATATATGACATACCAAAGGAGTCTACTGAAGAATTATATCATTAAAGAAGGACCCAGAATCGAGTTTGGAGATAATGCCAAAGGCTACGCGAGAGGATACGGCACACTCAGCATTGGAACTGCCAACGTTCCTAGAGTATCCTATGTGGAAGGACTTCAGCATAATCTTCTCTCTGTTAGTCAATTTTGTGATAACTCGAATAGAGTGATTTTTGACGCTGGTTTCTGTGATGTCATTGATAAATCTACAGGGAAAACAGTGTTATCAGGTTCGCGCAAAAAGAATATCTACGTGGCTGACTGGAACTCAGCTGAACCTGAAGCTTGTTTGCTGGCGAAGAACGATAATCGAACGGGGTGGCTATGGCATAGAAGACTCAGCCATCTCAACTTCAAGATGCTCAACAAACTAGCAAGAGACACTCTAGCAAGGGGACTGCCGAATGAAATATTCAGCAAAGACACTCAGTGTGAAGCATGTCTGAAGGGAAAGCAAACAAAGAATCAAAATCCAACAGTTCCATCTCCTTCCACTGATGGAATCCTTCAATGCTACATATGGATTTGTTCGGTCCAGTCTCCCCAGTTGACGATCGAGGCCAAGAAGTATGCTTTAGTGGTCATAGATGACTACTCGCGCTACACATGGGTCATATTTATTGCCAACAAGTCTGACGTCAAAACAGAGTTACCAAAGCTTCGAAAAAGCTCAGTGTCGAGAAGAACACCAAGATCCAGAAAAATACGTTTAGACAGAGGAACCGAGTTCCTTAATTCCATGGTAGAGGAGTTACGCGGGCGTAAGGAATAGAGCATGAGACATCGGCCGCCCGCACACCTCAAAGAAAATGGAGTTGCTGAACGAAAGAACAGAACTCTCAAAGAAGCAACCTAGAACTCTACTCGCAGATTCGGGACTCCCATCCAAATTCCCGGCGTAAGCTACTGACACTGCATGTTACACTCAGAATCGATCTTTACTGATGAAGCAGCATAAGAGGACACCATATGAACTATGGAACGGCAGGAAGCCTTCTCTAACTTATTTCCATATCTTTGGTTGTTCATGCTTTATCCACAATAATGGGAAAGATCAGCTGAAGACTTTTGATAGCAAGTCGGATCGGGGAGTATTCTTAGGATACTCTCGTGTCAAGCAAAGCTTTCCGAGTATTCAACTATCGGACTCTTTGCGTGGAGGAAAGCCCTCATGTTGTTTTTAACGAGTTTGCTATCGAAGACAGGAGCAATAACTCAAATTCGAATCCGAGGACATCGGTAGACGGCTACAGGGATCTAAGCTTAAAGGACAAACTCCGAAAAGATCCAACCTATGTTGGGATGATGATTCGGACGAAGAAACCGAAGACAAATCTACCGAATCTCAACCAGAGAGCAAGTAGCTAAGCGGCATTGATTCTCCCGAACGGAATCAATCCCGTGTAACTCAGGTCGATGAGGAAACCGTTGAGGTAACCGAGACCACTACCGAGAATAACAACTCGTGGGGGAACATCTAGTAATGTTCCCGAGCCGAATGCCCCCGAACCTCGGTGACTCGGTAGACCATACTCTTATCACCGAAATTCTTCAATCTCGTGAATAGTACAACCGAAATGCCTAACTCACCTACTATCCGTGTTGAACAAATTTCGGATGAAGAGCCGAAACTTCGTAGATCGTGGCTCGATGCTCACACCGCCGATCTAATCATTGGAGATCCCTCGGCTAATGTCAAGACAAGATCCAGATTCTATCAAGGAGAAAGCGCATTATTTTCCCCGCTTCTTGTCTATCGAAGAGCCTCGGACCATTGAGGATGCATTAAAGGATGCTTGACCGGATCATAGCTATGCAGGAGGAGCTAAATCGGTTTACGAGAAACGAAGTGTGGGAGCTTGTAGACAGACCCGTCATCAACATGTCATTGGAACCAAATGGGTCTTCAAAAACAAGCGAGATGAAAACAACGTTATAGTAAGGAACAAAGCAAGTGCTCGTGGCTAAAGGCTACTGTCAAGTCGAAGGAATAGATTTCGATGAAACTTTCGCTCCAGCTTGCAAGATTGGAGGCAATTAGACTATTCCTAGCCTACGCAACACATCAAAGATTCGAGTTTATCAAATGGATGTGAAGTCTGCGTTCTCGAATGGCGTGCTTGAAAGAAGAAGTCTATGTGGAACAACCGCCCCGGCTTTCGACGGGGACATCAAGTATATAGACTCGTAAAGGCTCAGTATGGGTTAAAACAAGCACCCGTGGCTTGGTACGATACCCCTGTCCGAGTTTCTTCTTCGAAAGGTTTTCGAAAGGCACAATGAGACCGCACTCTATTCAAGCATTCGACCGGAAGAAGACTTATTACTTGTGCGATCTACATGGATGACATCATATTCGGATCAAAGAATGTCATCATGTGTCAACAATTTGAAAAGATGATGAAGGATAAGTTCGAGATGTCAATGATGGGAGAAATGAACTACTTCCTTGGTTTTCAAGTCAAGCAATCTGAAAAGGGAATGTTCATCAACCAAGGCAAATACACTCGAGACCTCATCAAAAGATTCGGCTGCACATCCGGCAAATCTATCAAGATCCCGAAGAATACGAATATGAAGATAGATCTTGATAAAGAGGGAGTATCAGTAGACCAAACCGAATATCGTGCTATAATTGGTTCATTATTATATTTAACAGCTACTCGTCCTGACATAACTTATGTTGTAGGTGTCTGTGCTCGATTTCAGGCGAATCCAAAGCAGAGCCATATGGACTCAGCAAAGAAGATTCTCCGCTATCTTCGAGGAACACCTGACATGGGTTTATGGTATCCAGCTGATGATAATATTGAACTAACTGGCTATTCTGATGCTGACTATGCAGGATGTAGAATTGACCGAAAATCAACTTCGGGGAACATGTCGGTTCCTTGGCGGCAAGAGCGATCTCATGGTTTTCAAAGAAACAACACTCAGTAGCTACGTCGACTACTGAAGCTGAATACATGGCTGTCGGAAGTTGTTGCGCCCAAATCCTTTGGGCCGAGACAAGAATGAGAGACTATGACGTCATTCGGAATGAAGTGCCGATCTTCTCGCGATAGTACCAGGTGCCATTGCAATCACTCGTAATCCCGTACTACACACGAGATGCAAGCACGTGGACATCGACATCACTTCATTCGTGACCATGTCGAAAAGAAGGATATCGGGATGGAAAAGATCCATACCGACAAGCAACGGGCCGACATACCGACCAAGCCTCTAGGCCGAATCCGTATTCGGGAGAACTTTCGGTAGAGCTAGGTCTCTGCTGACCCTACCGACCCCGGGCCGAGAAGAAGGTTTCATGAGAGGACCATTTCGGTAAGAGGGGGAATGTTCACTCTCGCATCGAATGTATTCGCACGTAGAGATTCGAAACCATCTACACGAGGTATCAGCTGACTACTATGTTCAGCTGACAGGTTTGCGTATCTCTACTCAGTAGTAATTTATATTACAGAACCTTGCATTTATGACAAAGATTCAGCATGATATTAATATCTCTTGGTTTGTCTTTATTATTAACGGATTTCATTTAATGCACGACATTCCATACATAAGCTTGCTGAACTCTGCGCGCATTTAATGCATGTCTTTTCACAGTTACTACTTAGGCTATTTTACAATTGGCTTTGAATTAGGCGACATATGTGATCATTACCTATAATATATCTTCTAATCTTGACCGTCCATTCTATAAAGCAGTTTAAAACTCAACCTTTGATCAAATAACTGTTCATCTTCACGTTTGATATATATATTTGATCATATCTTCTCAAACCGCCATTAGCATACTTCAAATCTTTCAAATCCGAAAAATCCGAGATTTGCAAAAGCAATCCTTACTTGCAACTTTATCTTCATATCGTATCTCGATTTTATTGGTATGCCTATGAGAACTGTTACTGTATTCTCTATTTTTTTTTCAGTATCACTACAGAAGCACTGTTCTAACTAAGAATCGATACTGATAAATCTCTTGTAACAGGTACTATGGCGGGTATTTTTGTAGATGCTCCTGACAACATGGAGGAGATCCTCAAGAAAGGCCGTGTGCAGTGCGAACCGGTCCATGGAATTCGATGCTTGCGAGCTCGAATACATGGATGAAGTCTTTACATACCTCAGAGGATCTGGTCTGGAAGAATTTCTATCGAGGAAGCCCACTTACTTCCTTCCTCGACAAGTGGCAGAGATATATCTGAACTCTGATTCCGTTGGAGATATTGTGGCGAGTTTCGCTGTTCACGCTATTGGCGATGCGTCGAAGATTCTAAAGCGGATATCGATCAAGCAAGCACTGAAGAAGAGCTTCAATCTTCCATCTACAACCTTCAGAGCAGCCTTCCCGAAGAACGCAATGCTACCACAGTTCAGAGCATTGGCCTACATCGTCACGCAGTTGCTGACGAGCCAAGCTGGCTCCTTCGATCAGGTCTCTCGACCTAAGATCCACTTGATGATGGCAATTTATGATTGTGCCAAGGTCAACTAGACTGAGTTCTTCATTCGGGAATTTATGGCTCAAGCAGCCAAGTTTGACAAGTCCACTCGTACGCTGAGCGCAAAAGGCAAATTACTTTATGGGCTAAAGCTGTCAGTTATGATTGAAGACTTCTATGGCTCTGAGCAGATCACCTATGATGATAAGGAGTACTTCAACATAAAGAAAATTCGGTTTTACAACAGGGTCGCGGCCCTTCAAAGAATCGAGTCGGGCCCCCTCGGCCGTGACTCGCGAGATCGAGTCTCGAAGGCTACTCCAACGAAAAGGAGAACGCCTCCAGCAAAAAACCCCAAAGGCACCGGCTAAGAAACCGAGGAAAGCCGGCCGATGTGCCTCGCTGAACCTGAAGCCCCTGCTGAACAGGCCACTCAGCAAACTACTCAGCCCCAGAGGCTGATAGATGAATCTGAGTCTTCTGAGAAGACTCAATCAGTGGAGAAGGGAGTCTCCACTGAAGAACCTATAGAGATGGAACAAGGGGAGGCTACTGAAGCTCACAGTGAAGAAATTCAACGCCTTGACAGCCCCCTCGCAGTTCCTCCACTCAGCAGTGCGCCACCTACTGAGACTCAGACGTCTCCAATTGACTTGGAATCCGAGACGGCGTCTGAAGAAGAAACAATCGGGATGGAAGCGTCAGTGATTCTATCCAGAGCATCCCGATAAATTCTTCAACTAATTCCGGAGCTTGCCGACTACTCGGCACTCGTTGCAAATTGCCAAATCGCAAGGCTCCACATGTTGCTTTGCGACATCGGGAGTGGCCTCGTCTACAACTCTTAGTTCTTCACTACTCCCGTCGCCAGCCTTCATGAAGAAGAACCGAGACCGAGAGAACAGATAGGCTATTCCGAGCCCGAAGACCTCGGTTCAATGGACAATCCGAGGGCCGCGATGCCGGCTATGATACATGATCGATAGCTTGCCTCCGGCCCAAAGACCCTCGATGGGTCGACCATGACGACCCACCCCGATGATTCGAGCCCCCGGAGAGCCCGATGAGGGAAATCCCGAGGACAAGGATACACTCACTTCCGAAGAAGCTCCGCGTCCGCCCGAGTATCCTTGGACTCGCGAAGTCGACGGCCGGGTACCTCGAAGCATCCACGAGCCCGCTCGGCTCTTGTTGAAGTCCGCATTCGAGGTAGCGCCCGGCCCGCATCGTCGACGTTCCAAGTATGTGGCAAAGGCTATTAAAAGCCAAGGCACTCGGAACCGTGCCCTCGCCAAGGCGAGTCCACAACGTGTGGAAGAAGACTGCCGAAGCCACCGCTACCGAGCTTCGTGGGCCGAAGTCTTCTATATCTCAATCGGTCGCCCTCGATGTCTCTCGCGCTTATTTCAAAAGCACCGGCTCAAGGCAAGAAAAATTTGAATCTCATCTCAGGATCTTTCGGGAGAGCCAAGCCAAACTACTTGAGGAATTTCAGGCTTCCAAATTGGCTCATACCGAAGCTATTACTTGAACAATCCCAGGCCACGCGACATAAGACTTGATAATATTCAACTGGTCCTCGGAGGATAAGATCTCCGAGAAGCCGAATGATTTTAAGGCCGGCTCGAACTCTCCTACAAGCGATACAATGAAGCTCTGACTTCTGAGAGGAACGAGCTGCATGAGGCACTGACAGACTTTAAGGATCAAATTCAGTCGTTGTCAACCTCCTTCAACAGCCTTCAGAAAAAGGTACTTATCCCTACCCCGGCTGCTATTGATGATGCCAAAAAGGGGGAAAGTAAAAGAGGGAAGGAAAAGAGTACCGAGCCAGCAAAAGGCAAGAAACAGAGTACTGAGAAGCCTACTCCTACAAAAACCACAAAATCTACAAAATCTTCTAAGGGGGAAGCTACACTGAAGTCATCTCAGACTCAGACTCAGACGGGTGAGGCCCAGGGTGTCCCAACTGCGAGCACAGCTGAGACCGGCCCAAGTGGCTCAGGATCCCAGGCTACTCATGCAACCCTGACTCCTACTGATATCATCAAGGAGGTTGCAGAGTATGCTGAACAGAAAGAGGACTCAGATGATGAAGAAGAGGTTCCTCTACCACCACCTGTTTAGGGAAAAGGTAAGAAAGTAATGGATCTCCCGACCCCTCCAGCAAAGAAGAAAACCAAGAGATATATTTCTGCTGAAGAGGAGGCTCAGATAGCGGCTGATGAGAAGCTCGCTAGGGAGATTGCCGATGCTTTGAAGCCGCCAACAAGCCAAAGTCTAAGCCTCGCTAAAGGAAAGACAAAGGCACCAAGACGCGGTGGAAAGAAGAAAGCGCCGCTAGGTTGCCTCCCGAAAAACTCGAATCGAGGATGATGAAGATAGGGAGAGGCAACAACAACAGAAAAAAGGCACTCAAGCAGCAAGGTACGTCCAAAAACAAATCCAAGTACCTCTGCCGACTCCGAACAAGCTCCTCGAAGCCTCAAGAGCAAGATGCGAAATTGAAGCAATATTCGCTCGGGATGGAGAGATATCTCTACCGAGGAGAGGAAGCTAGACAGCTTAGAGGCTGCCGAGGCGGAGGATACATTTGGCGACCTCGAGGCACTCGAGTCGTGCGAGCAAGAGGCCAGCCGAGAGTTCCTTCGAAAGCCGACATTCCTTACCGATACAGAAGGTTCAGGAAGCCAACTGATCTGAAAACACATAGATAGCCGAGATCAGACGAATGGATGCCTATTCAGTTCAATTAGAGATGGGAATCGGCCAAGATTGAGTTTATCAAGAGAAATTATTTCTGGAGATTCTGGCCTGAAATGTCTAAGGCATACGTCGAGTGGATGGTCATATCGAACCTGATCTTTACCCATATTTGCACAGAGCCGTAACTGAAGGGGTAGTAGTCAGCGTTCCTGAAGCAAGAATCATTCCTCCACCCAGAAGACAAGACGACTCAGTTCATCTCGGAGTGATTGAACAAGAAGTGAAGAATGTTGCGATGAACAGAGGTCTAGAACAAGATGATCCAAATAGACTTCGCCGAATACTTGAAGCCGAGGAAGAACACGTTCGTAATGTATGGAGTCCCACTTGCCCGAAGATCAATCTCAAGGTTTCATGAATAGGATTCGAGCGGTTTAAGGGTTCTCCTCCTTAGTTCTCTTCTTAGCTTAGCAAGATTTGTATTGTACTTAACCGACTATCATATATATACACCGCTTTTTGGCTTTGACAACTACTTGTTGTCTAAATAGCCGTGTTTGCTTTATGCTTTAACACTCAGAATCACTGAAGTGATTACTGACACACACACACTTTGTTTATTTACTTGTCAGTTTTTGCTCGGTTAGATTTCTGATAGACTAGACTTTCATAGAGTTATTATTTCTCATAAGGGAAATTGTTGCATGGGGGAAATTGTTGTAAAGGGGGAAATTGTTCTGCTTTGTCTCCCTCGGTAGTCTAGCACTTACCGCACAACTCCACCGATCCTTCTTGTAATTATGTAAGGAGCTCGTTCTCGAGTATGTTAGTGTTTAGCATAGATGATAGGTTTTGGCATCATCAAATAGGGGGAAATTGTTGGGTGATGATTCCATCCTCAAGACCGTTACTCTTAGTGGGAAATGATTCGGTCTTAGACACTGATCTTAAGCTCAGTAGCCTTGTGCTCTGTACTTGTCTGAAGATTTGAAGATCCCAAAACCCTATCTGATTGGTGAACCATTCCGTTGTATATGTTGTTTGTCTCCGAGGTTTCGGACTCGTAGAGACACTCTGCTTTCCGGTCAAGGCGCTCGGTAGCTTATTTGCCTCGGCACCGGTGTAAAAGACTCGATGATACTTGGACTCAGCAGGAGCAAGATATTGAGAGAGTCGGTCGAACCGAACTCGGCAGGAGTAGTTCATCTGGACTCGTAGCCGATCTTCGATAGACTTATCTCATTGCCTATCTACCGAATACAAGGTCGACTCAAGATCGGCAGACAATCTTCCGAACTGTCAGATCTTTTTGAAATGCAATCAGCATAGTCATATACGAGGAAGAGAGAAGTCAGCTTCAATTAGCCTCGAAATCTGTTCTGTCTCAACCACCTTATTCACCTCGACAAATGACAAGCATACACGTGTCATCCTACCTACTAAAGCTGCAAGTCAACACTTTCCGAAAAAGGAGGAAAAGGCACTGTTACCTACGTCAAAAAGAGCCGTTTGCTACCAAAAGAGAGAGAGAGAGAAGAAGATCGTCTCCAACGGATCTATTTCAATCTCTGCTCTATAAATAGAGGGATTATTCAAGAAGAATACATCGAATGCCCGAACCACAAATCCAAAATCCAGAAAGCACTCAACGAGCAAAGAACCCAAAGAACAAAGTCTTAGCAAGAACTTGAAGAACAATCTTCCGGCGAAAGACTACATTCTAGCTCATAGGGAATCAAGCTGAACCGACATATAAAGCCTCTAGTATCCAAATCGACGTTACACGAACTCAAAGCTTACCTTCAGCTGTTCGTCGATCTATAAGCTACTGTCTCATATTCCCTATCCCTCTAACCCTAAGCTCAACTGTTCTTATCTATAGCTTAGACGAAGGAGTTCACCTTTGAACCCAATCCTTATTGTATAAGGACTCCTTCACTGTTGGAGAAGTTTGTCAAACACTTCTAAGTTTGATCGTTGTAAACTGAGACTTGGATCAGTATAAAAACCAAGATGCGGCTTTGCCCGGTCAAGCGCGACCGAGACTAACTCAGGATAAATAATAGCCTCCTGATCTTTCGGGACAGTGGACGTAGGATTTGAGCGATATCCGAACCACTTTAAAAATTTGTGTCGTTTACTTACTATTGCATTGATTTTACTATTCATACCGAACATCATTTCTTAAAATCAATCAACTGTCTCAGCATACTGAACTGAATATCTGCTGAACTGAGACTTTCATAAAACATTTTCACCACTCAACTGATTTGGGCCTACACACATTTCCGCACGCTGTAGATACTGAATTTCTGACTCAGTCAGCTAGCAGGTCTCAGTAGAGTCAGACTCTTTGCCGCACACGATTCAGAACAGTTGTTTGGTCTGCTGAACTGTTTCAGTCAGACACCATCCTGAATAGGACTGTTCGTGTTCGAAGTTGAGAAATCGAATCAGGTGTATTCACCCCCCCCCCCTCTACACCTGACCGTACACTCGGGACCAACATCCAGGTTTGTTACAACCTCTGCCAATACCTACTAAAGCATGGACACACATATCCATGGATTTTGTGGAAGGTTTGCCAAAATCTCAAGGAAGGACAGTGATATTAGTAGTAGTGGATAGACTCACTAAATACAGTCATTTCATAGGTTTAAGTCATCCCTATACTGCTACTTCTATTGCACAGATTTTTCTTGACCATATAGTCAAGTTACATGGCCAACCACTCAGCATAGTAACTGACAAAGATGTTATATTCACTAGTGTTTTTTGGACAGAGCTATTCAAGTTATTGGGAACAAAGTTGGATATGACCTCAGCTTACCATCCTCAATCTGATGGACAAACTGAAAGAGTAAATCAATGCCTAGAGACCTATCTTAGATGCATGGTCAGACAAAATCCAAGACAATGGCATAAATGGTTATCCTTGGCCGAGTATTGGTACAATACCAACTATCACTCGAGCCTTAGGATGTCGCCCTTTGAAGCGCTCTATGGATATAACCCACCTATATTCACTATTGGGCCATATCCACAGACTGAATCTCAGGACAGTTTGGAATTCGCAGAGGAGAGACTGAGAATTCAACAAACATTCAAGGATAATCTAATGAAGGCTCAAGCGCGTATGATTAAGTATGATAATCAAAAGAGGAGTGATAGAAAGTTTGAAGTTGGGGATAGGGTGTATCTAAAGCTACAACCCTTCAGGCAGAACAGTTTAATCTTGCGACAAAACCAAAAGTTGGCCCCTAGGTACTACGGTCCCTATGTAATTACAGAGAAGGTTGGAGAAGTTACCTATCGTCTGGATCTCCCACCCGGTTCCAAGATTTGGCCGGTTTTCCACGTTTCGCTGTTGAAACGCTCCATAGATCCGAAGAAATTTCACTCAAAGGAACCACCAAATCTGATGGAGGATGGAAGCGTAGCCTTTGTACCTACAGTGAAAGGAAAGAGAAGTAAGCTAACAAGAAAAGGAAGGGATGTTCAGTCGTTTCTCATAGAATGGGATTTTCAGGGAGTCAAAATCGAGTCTTGGGTTGAGGAAACTCACCTGAGAAAATTTCATCCGAGCATCCAACCTTGGGGACAAGGTTGCTTCGAAGAAAGGAGTATTGTCACACCTCCGAAGAAGGATGAAGAGACAGACATTGAAGTGAAGGAGAAGAATACAGAGGAGAATTCTTTAAGGGCGATTGAGAAGGAAGAAGATGAAATGAGGGATTTTGACCAAGTAAAAGAGAAAGAAGATTATTACGATGCCAGTGAAGAGATCGTGGCCGTCGATCATAATTGTGGCTGAGATGAAGGGATGAGAGCAGGATACGGGCGTGGACGTATTAAAAAAAAATAAGCCACATGTTATCTTTTAAAGTTAATTACGTTTTTATGATTTAATTAGTACTAATGCATTAGGTAATTATCTTGTAGCCTATATAAGGCGTGTTTCCGTTTGATGAAGTAAGAAGAACTTTTATCTTCTCTTCCATTGTCTATTTCCTCTCTTCTCTCTCTTGGTTATTCTCTCTCTCTCTCGTTGCTGTTCTACCGAATACATACAACACATCAATTAAATCTTATTTACAGGCTATACATTATATCTGGTGTGTTGCACTTGCCGTGGTAGGAAAAATAAATTCACATGTTGTGTGTGCTAACTTGTTTGGATCGGAGTTCCATTTCTTAATTTTATAGTAGAAGTCTAGAACTTCGGCGTAAGAGTTAAAGAGACGAAAATTCAAGTCTTAAACTTTGAATTTCGGGTACTTGAATTTATTTGTTTCTCCTCCATCAGACCCAATTCAGGATTCTAGTTTTATGGTCTGAAATAATTGTTTGTTATTTTACAATTTTCTGCTCAAGTTTAATAGCATTGAGTTTGTATTGCTTTTCGAGCATATTGGTGGAACTAATTTTGTGCTTTCAAGTCTTGGGTGCTGGTTAAAGCTCTTTCTTTTCTTTTTTCAACATATTGGTTATGATCTTTCATGAGTTTTGATCACTAATTATTTTCTCTCAACTAGCTGAAGACTTTTGTGTTTAATTGACCGTGATCTTTTTTTGGTAATTTTGTCTAGCAATATTTCCTTCAGTTGTTCTGCAACTTAAAAAAATGAGGAGGATAGGAGAGCTGCTGCCTCAGTGTGAGTAGTCATTCCACTTATATAAGTTAAATGTCTGTCTAAGTAATTATTTATTCTAACCTGAAGCAAAGGAAAAAGAGCTAGAGCGAGAAGGAAATAGTCGCCTCCCACCCATTTAAGTTTTCTTCATTTGGAACTGAAGATAATTCTAGAGATCATAACAAAGATTGGAAGTGTGAGTTGAATCAGACTGTGGGCTACTATGTCCATAGATTCATGTTGAACCAGACAGACTTAAATAAAAAGGAATATATGTGTTGCAACTTTGGTTAGAATGGGTATTTGTGTAGCTTGCATTTGCAATTTATGTTATAAAACAACCGGCTATGTAGTTCTTTAGCTATTATGGCTTATTTTTCTTCTGCCCATTTCTCCTGTTACTCTTACTTGTATGGATGTCTAAGGTAGTTGGATTAGAATATATGGTGAATGGAAGTAATTTTTTGAAATGTAGCATATAAATATTTGTCATTTGTATTCCGAATAGTACCTCCACCATTTCCACCACCTCTGTTGGGACGAAGTTTCAAGGATCAATTTGCCCTTTTCTGGAAGGAAAAGGAGGCAGCTGGGTGCCCTTAGGGGTTTTGGTTCCTCTCATCGTTCGTTGTTCAGGTTATATTCCTCTTGTTATAGTCACTTGTTTGTTCAACCCCCTGCCAAAAGATTCTTCTTCACAAAATATTGCAGTCATGTAGTCATATGAGTCGCCATCTGCTATTATTTTTAGCAGTAAATTTTCCTGTTATAATGAGGTTAATAACTCATTGGTATCTATGTTTGGGGAAGGAAAAAAACACTAACAGACTTCCCCTATACATCACAGGCTTCAGTACACTGGATTTTGAACCCTCTCCAAAATCTTCCCTCATAACAAGAAGGTTACCACCATGTACTACCTGATTCATATATCCCAATGATCTAGGACTCCAACCCCAATCATGCACCTTTTGTATTTATCCAATTGAGTATGTTGGGTGGATCTTGATACTTATTTCTTTTGTTCTTCTAACCAATATGCAGGTCCCTTGCTTTTTCTTGTGGCTTATGAGTGTTCGTACAATGTCACTGGATCATCATCCTGGTTTTGATACTGTATTTTTCTTTTATATCAGATTGATATGTGGTTGGGTTGCTCAGTTAGTGGCTAGTAATGAGTTTCATCTTAAAATATTACAGGGAGGAATTTTGTGGTTACAGAACTTGACTAAATATCCCCATGGTGTACTGGGGGCAATCTTCCCACTGTGCATTGTAGGCTTGCATTTTATTAATGTTCAGGTTAGGGTCAATACTCTAGTGCACTTATACCTACATCCTATGCCAATGTATTCTGGTGTTTTTGGAACTGACACTCAGTTTGCAAGACTATCTGCACAATACACAATATGCTTGTTCTTCATAAAGGTGATGTCATAACATTTTGATGATGTGTACGCGAAACAGAATTGTTGCTTTAGTGATTGTTTTCACGGACTCAACGTGACCATGATGATCATGACTAAGATAACTGAGAACTTAGTTCTCTCTTACAGCATCTACTATTTTTGCTATTTGCTTTTGATACTGGAATCAGTGTTCCCTACTTAGTATGCTATCATAGCTAGCTGCTAAGGATACACACTTCATTTTTGGGAGGTGTTATGACAGGAGCATGGGTTTATGACATTGATTGTGTAGGAATACTGTCTTTGACTTTAGGCTGTGCTTGTCTGATTCCCCCTGGCATAGAACTCTTCTTTTCTTTCCGTTCTAGTTGAATAAAGTTGCCATACCCACTATCCTTTCAGTAACAAAGAGCCAATTAGATGGCATTTGAAATTTAACAAAGTTTAAGGTGGGAACTAAAGCTGACAAATGTTTACTTTAACTTATTAGAATATTTCACAAACTCATGGAATACAAACACATTAGATTTGTGTCTTCTTTCTTTACTTCATGAATAATATTTTTTCTCACAAGAAGTCTATTTTCTAAAAGGTGACATTTAATTGTCATCTTGCAAAGGAAATGACCTGTTCAAACTTCAAATCAGTCTGAGGGAGAAACACTGAAGATAAGATTCATTTTATATATTCTTTTAATTTATTAATGTAGATCTGCAAAATACCATGGCTGCATCACAAGTAGAAGTTTTGTTTCGGATGCCTTTTGGTATTTTTCTTAATTTCTGGAATTAATTGGTTAAATCTCTTACACAACATTCATAGTATACCACCTTGAAAAATACTTATTCGGTATTTGTTATCATAGAAGATTTACGCACAGAGCTTAATTTATTTGGCTGTTTCTCTATTCTGATTGTTCTTATTCTAGTATTATTTCTGATCCATGGTCTAATTCATATAGCTAATTTTCTCTGATTCAGCTTTCTATTCGGAAGTCATCACTACAACATGCACCAGGCACCTTACAGTTATTAGCAAAGGTTAGTTCGTTGAAATCATGCAAACTCTCCATTCCATCGTCCTATCTTTCCTGTAATGATCTTTTGAAGTGAGAGCCTTGGCAAGCCAGTATCTTACATAAGATCTTCCCAGCCCCATTCACTAATATCATAGGATCTCTTGCCCGATTACAACTGCATGTTTAGTTTGCCTTTTATGTAAATCTTTCATAAAATGAGATCACAATGATCATATGCAAGTGAAAGTTGTGCCATCCTTGTCATATTCGGTATAGCTCAGCATACAAATGGATTACTTCCTGAGTGAAGCCCATTCATCACTATTTATACATCAAGAAAGATTCCTACATGGCCAGATGTGTAGTTTTTGGTATAAAGAATCATTTAAGCTTTCTAAAATTGTAAAGTTAGTTAGGTGAACTTGGCACATCTCTGTTTGTGTGGCCCTTTTGCTTTAGAGATATACAAGGTTTATCTGCAACCTGCTGGCATATTTTGTTAAACGTCCTGAGATTATGAAAGTGTTTAGAATGTCGCTGGCGGTGCTGTCTTTTCCTTTGTATTATACGTATAAAAAGGTTTATATTGCAAGTGCTAACATATTTTTGTTAATGTCCTAAGTCTACGATAGTTTTGAATAGTGCTGAGTATTTGATCTTTTCCTTTGATTTATAGATATACAAGGTCTATTTGCAATTGCTGACGCTGCCTATATTGATTGCTACTTTCAATGTTCCCCAGGTAATTGACTGTTTCCACCTTTTCTGATTTAACTATAAACATAATACATTTGTATGCATATGTATAAAGTTTATATATAATGAGTTTCTAGACGAATATATTAATATGTTATTATATATACAACAATTGCAATATAAATTACATAAAATATGAAATATTTGCAGGTCTACATTTAAATATAAATTTGACTGCAGAGTTATATGTTTATTTATGAGCTTACTGCTTACATAAATTCGACTTGCATACAATCGCAATGTCAAACTAAGCCGGCCAAAGACAATATGAGATACATACTTCAGCAAAAAAACATTTTACAACTTATTCGCCGAACATCCAGTTTTAAGAACTTATTCTACTATTAAAAAACACTCAAAACAATCTTAGCTTCTAGACTACTTTTTCAATATCTGTAGTTTATAAATTTTCACCAAAAATAGAGGTTTCTACAAATAGCCTCTAAATGAATTACAAGGCTTGGTACCAATTGCATTGATAAGTGACATCATATCAGGAATCTGCTTTCATTTGATTCCCCATATTTGAATGCTAGCTTTCATTCATATCTTGCAGGGATCCTTGATTTATTGGCTTACCAATAGTTCATTCAATCTCATACAGGTTGGTATTGTTGTTTTAAAAATTATTACACATATTCTGCAAAATCATTCAACTTCTTATTTCCTGTGAGAAGCATTAAGTCTAGTACCCTGTACACCATGTTGGATTTCCTAGTAGCTGTATCATCTATTAGGAGAATTTTATTTAGGTTGTCTGACAATGAAGAAATTGATGTTAAATTAAAGAAGGCCTTTTCACGAATCTGCTTTGCTAGTTTATTTTTGTTGGCTGTATTTTATTGCCTATCTCACGAATCTGACAAATGGCACAATTACAATTATTCAATTACCAAAATGTCACAATTATTTCTCGTGTCATCTTCATGCCAGGTATTCTAGTTGTTATGATGCCTCGGCAATACCAACATCTAGTTGCTTTAGTTATTTCCATTTTCCCCTCTTATTTTCATCTTTGATAATTAGTGAAATAAGAACTTTAACTAAACCATATTGGTGTTAGCGTGTAAAAACTTCGAGTCTAGTTTGTGTTTGTCAATGTTAGCCTTAGATATCTCTGAGGGCTTGGAGGTGGGATGAAAACCAACTGTCTTGGACTTTAATGGAATTGGAAGAGAGCTGTTGGGACTTGGAGAACTTTCTCATTTTCTTTTTGAAGGGTCCTGGGTAAATGATCAGCTTAGTCGATGGGATGATTGTCAGGCAGTTGACTCTTAAAATGAGGTCACTAACGCTAACAATTATCCAAGGAATACAGGGAGACAAGAACACAAAGGAGATGGTGTGTGGTGTTGAGGGATGAATAGCTTGCCTGCCATAGTATTACTTTAGCTACTCTTCTTGTCTTTTTTGGAAACGATGACTCTCTTGTGTTTTTAGAAATGATAAGGATTTCAACATCTTAAATATGAAGCACCATTCGATTTTGATCGTTTCTTTTGCTCCTCATGTTTGCTTTCAATTTGCAGCTACTATGTCTTCGACATCCTAAAGTTCTCGATTGTTTAGGGCTTCCTGAAGTGAATGCTTCAGCATTATATCCAACTGTTAAAGTAAGAGGTAGTGCTGGTGTAGCAGATATTATGATACAGATTGAAGAGGAAGAAATATCAGCCCATACCCTATCACCTGAAGATTTGGTTTGATGGTTTCAGTGAGTGATGTGTTAGCATGCTCTTCATAAATTATCAGTAAATGACTGAGATTCTTCCTATATTTAATTATGTGCATGTAAACAGTATTCAATTGAAGTCTTAGGTGGTGGAAATAAAGATGCTGCAATTGCATTACTAAGGTAACAAAAAAACTTTTGGTCATTGGAAGATTGGCTTCACTTTGAATTTAATTTTGTATTATGTAATATGAACTGCAGACTTGCCATTGAAAAGGACGCTGGGCATGTAAGAGCTTTGCTTATTATGGGGCAAACACTGTTACAAAAAGAACAATATGCTGAAGCTGCAGAGTGCTTAGAAAGATCTATTTCAAAGGTTGCATATTTCTCTGCATTATATTTTAGGGTGCTTGTGTTGAAATGATGTGCCTTTGATCTTAAATGGAGGTGATGCAGTATCAATTCCGCATCATAGATTCCACTGCATTATCTTATACCTGAAAGTAACTTTTAAAACTGTAATGTTCTGAGGCGTCCCAGATATCTATTCAGCTATCAACGTTATTAATCATTTTAATGTCCCTATTCTTAACCTTGATCCAGCTACTTATTTCCGGAAATCCCACGGAAGTTGAAGAAGTTGATCTTTTGATTCTTTCATCTCAATGGGCGGGTATGTCTAAGGTACTATGAGAACTCCCATGTTGTTCATATTGCTTGAATCTCAAACTCGTATGTGAAATATCTTATGAAGGGAAAGATGGAAGAGAGGGGGTTGTGCACCTAGAAAGAATAGGTGAGATGAAAGAGCAAAGGCCACTACTACGATGGTTTAGTTATCCTTTCAGGGTACAATTTAGTTGTTCCTCTACAGTTGAGTTGTTGATTCCTTCTTCTTATATTCATTCACTTGAACTCTCGATTGTAGTGGTTTAGCAAATGTGGGGCGCAGAGGCGAGGCAGCCTACAATCCTTGTTACAGTATGTACATTGAACAAATGAAAGATGATAACAAGGAATTTGTTGCAGTGATCTAGTATCTAATAGCAGGAGATATTAATGGTCTTTTTCTTTTTTCCTTTCTGTATTATTAAGCATTTAGGTGGTTTTGGCAGCATGCAGAAGTCGTGGATGTATAAAGTATGTTTTGATGATGGTGGAGTGAATGGCCAGAAATTGTGGAATGTTTCCACGAGTGTTGAGTTTCTACACCGTCTAAACCATGATTTTTCACTCTCTTAAATAGATCCTCCAATAGCTTTACACGTATTATGATAGATAGATAGATAGATAGATATAGGAGAAAGAAAGAATTAAGTGACTTAAATGGGGCTGTTAATACCGTTAAATTGAACCAGGTCCAGTTTTTGGTTAACTTAAAATTATGTTCTTGTAAACCCAAATAGTAAATCAAAGGATTTTGATTTGATACTTTTTTAAGAATTTTCCATCGCTTAACCAACTGAATTGATAATCCTAGACTCAAATACTAAAACTAATTAGAGTCCATACCTAGAACGAATTCTTTGAAAGCTCAAATTTCATGTGGACTCCATTTGCACACTACATAACACATCCCACACATCATCAAAATCTCCATAATTCTCCCACCTATATATCACTATATTATTATTATTATTATTATTATTATTATTATTTGAATGCTTGTATAGTTAAAACTTCTCTAAATTATTACGGTTAGAATTGTGAAATTTCTTATTTTTTTAATAATAAATTAATATTTATTAATTTGAAGAGTGTGTCCGAAATTCAATTAAATAAAATTTTAATCAAATGAACATAGAAGTTATAAGTTTATTTTTTATTATAGTTAATATTGTTTTACTATTTATTATTTAAAAATAATGAGTTTTATCAATTATTAAGAAGTATTGAATTTATTCATTTTTAAAAAAGTTATAATGAATATAGTTAATATAGACAATAAACACTAAAAATACAATGAATTGTATTTGACTATGAAGTATCAATAAATAATATTTATTATGTAATTCATAATGTATGGTGCAGTTTGAGAAAAAATGCCAGATCTTTTGGTTGCAATAAGAAAATTTAGAAATGAAATTCAATCACATTTAAGTTTAAAAAAAACTAAGCAACACTAGAATTATATTTCGCAAAATTATTTTAGTATTATTCATAACATTAAACGATTATTAATTCATAATATTTATAAAATATTTATAATGGAGTTTTATGAGAAAAACATATTAAATCCCAAACCTTTGAGAGGTATAGCACTTTGTCTCATAATCTTTTAAAAAGAGCACTTCCCCCCAGCTTATTAACATAAAAGTACATAAACCCATATGGTTAAACATAACGGAAAACTTGTCCCCTTGGGATGGCAAAGTTGGTGAAGGTGGTTGGCCCGGGACCGATAGGTCCTGTGTTCGAATCCCACTGGAAGCAACTTTGTGGAGCCTGTCACCTATGGTTAGCCTAGGGTGGTTGAACTCTCCTGTGTGGTTTGCAGGCTACTGCACAAGGAGCGGGGTTTACCCAGTGCGCACCGAAGGTAGCGGCTACGGGTTCCACGTATCAAAAAAAAAAAAAAAAAAAAAAAAAAACGGAAAACTTAACATAAACCTTTGGGTACCCTCTAACCCTTTAAAAAAAATACTATCCCCCAAATTATCAAGCAGAAATCAATTAACCCCCAATCATTTAATTGCATCTAGAATATGATTATAATCAGTCTGGATAATCAATAGAATCAAACAGAAGTTATCGAGCAAAATCGAATCAAACTAAAAAAAATTAGTTCAATTTTTATTTTTATTTTTAGACTTTTTGATTTCCAGTTTAACCAATCAGTTAATTGAATTGAAAATAATTACATTTTTAAATATTTTTTTCTATAATATCTATACTAAAAAGGGAATTATAATAATTTTTTATTTTTTATTTAGTGATTTCGTTTATAATTGAATCAAACTGAAGCTAAACGAGTTTTTTCAGTTAAAAACTGAATAGAAAACTTTGGTTTGCTATTTGGCTTTGATAATTCAGTGTTTTGGTTCATTTTAACTTAATTGATATTATATAATATACAATAACTAGTCCCAATTTAATACAGAGCGTTATAATTTATAGGTGAAAGGGGAGTTAACTGCTTTAATCTTTAATAGAATGGTATACTGCACTTTTTTTAAAGATTATGGGACATAATGTTATACCCCTAATGTTTGATGTTAATTTTTCGGTTAAGCTTAATTGTAGGAGTTTATGTCCTTTCATATTCATAGGTCAGGGGTATAGTGTATTTTTTAAATTAGAAAGTAAAAGTGTAGTATTTCTTAAAGGTTGAGAGGTAAGGTGATTAATGTTTTTTTTTTCTTTTTTCAGAAAAACCTATTACATCGATTAAAGTCAGGATGAGATAAATATTTTATCTTGGAGATATTATTAATTATTAATTAGTGAGTATATAAAATCATGGATATAATTAATCAAATATTTGGAGGGATTGTGTGCATAAAGTGGGTGCACGACATGCAATTAGTTGTTTGGAATGAGAAGTTGATGGTATGAAGACAACACAGAGATCTTGTGTCCAACAACCACATAAATGTTCGTGGACTCCCTTAAGCCGCCAGCATTCACTCGCCACGTGTCCCATCCCACAATAAATCAGGTGTGGTGATTCTGGTGGCTGCTCGATGTCCCACTTGGAATCAGACACGTGTAGATCTTTTTTAACAGTCAGACATAAAAGTTTGATCATTATTTCACGCAATTAATCTCCTCCGATGAATGCGAATCTCATGCTTCTGATGCCATCCCATCATTTTCATCATTTCCTTTCTTTCTTTCTTTTTTTTTTTTTAATTTTGAACTACTAATTACATTTATGTAGGTCCTTCGTTTAATGGATTTTGAATTTACGTAATCGAAAACCTTTTTCCGATTTCGACAAGTCGTGGATTTAATATTAAAAATATATTCAGAATCGAACTAATCTCAAACTAGGACAAATGCAAGATTTTGCAAAAATGAGGCATAAATTTGTGTACTCGTCTACCAGTCGATCATTTAGCCTATTAATATAAATATAATTTTTTGATATTTGGTTGAGGAGAGAAATAGGAGAATTAAGAAAAAATTGGTGGAATCCACCTACTTTTCATTTCTTTCCAAAAATGAGAAAATGGAGAGATTAGTGGGTTTGTTAGAAAAATTACATATATAGCCTTAAATTATAGTATTTGTTTCTTCTTTTTAGTTAAATGTTATTTTCGTTTTTTTGAATATAACATTATTTCTTTTTTCTCATATTTCTTCTCTATTTCTATCCTACAAAACAATATATAAAATCAATTATATTTCTCTTTTTTTTTTCTTTCTCTCCATTTTCTTTCTCCCCTATTTCTCTCGCATACCAAATAAAGGCTTAGATTTTGAGGGAGCATAAATTTCTCTGTCTACGAGTATTTGTATCAAAATGAGAGAACTCAAAATAAAAACATCCACAATTTGCATATAAATGACAAATTAACAATCAAATTATAGTACAAAGGTCATAAAACCAATTATAATTTAATTAAAAGCACACAAATCGTACCTTAATGTAATGGCTGAGATGTAAGGACAGTGGATTATTTATTGCCTCTGACTATGAGAAAGGGTAATGCTTAATACGGGTTAACAACGGCTAGTCTCTTTGTGGTTTTATTTTATTTGTGTCATTTACCTCTCTATAGTTTCTCGCATGTGCAAATTCCTCATGATTTCATGTAGGTGTATCAAGCCTTCTTTTGGTTTGCAAAGTGGTACAAACTATACCTCCACTCAAACGTGGTAAAATACACGTAGCGAGTTTCCTCGTGGTTTAAAATGTTCTATCTTAATATTTAATATTATCTTAATATATGCATAATATATTAAAGAATTTTTTGTCCTTACAACCCGAAAATTGGACAAAATAACACATATGGATATTGTGCAACGAAGTAGAAACCACAAAAAAGTATGTTGTACCTTTTTAAATCACAGGGGATAATTGCACCTTTTTTCGAAACCACGAGGGTATAAATTACACTTAGCTATGTGTAATACAGGCTTTGCAAATAATATTTAAGGCAAATATTTATGAGATATATTAGATATCACATAACTTATTATATTCATTACAATACCTAAATAATTCATAGCAAAGAAAATCATAGGTGATACTTGCAACCCCTTATAGTAAGAGAGGAAATGCTTAAGGATAACTCAATGTAATACTCTCTCCGTCCACCCTATTATCTATATGAACCTCACTATTTTACACTAACAATTTATTTTAATTTGTGTATTGAAAAAAATCAAACTAATGAAATAAAACGAAAGGAATATATTGTTCGAGTAACCCTAGTTATTGTTGGAGTGGAAACATTGCGTTCTAGAATTATACTCTACTTTAAAAAAAAAAAATAACGAACAATAAGTTAAATCAAGGATTAATGATTCGAAATTAAGAATTTATGATTATGTATGAAAATGAATTAAAACAACATAAAATATTAGATGAAAGAATCGGATGGATGGTGTTGGTGGTGGGTGAGTGAGTGGAACATGTGGAGAGGAAAAGGACAAGAAGCGGAGCCACATGTGATGAGAAGGTCTATTTTGGCCACGTGTCTCAAAATCTCTAGATATTTTCTGAAAACTCTCACCTATTCGCATTTCAATGCCCCATCTCTTCAATATTTCATTTCTCGCACCCTACTTTTGCTTTCCCATTCATTATCTACCTAATCAAGTTTTCATTAATTGCATGTTGTCAATTATTTACATTATATTTGTTGATTGAAGAATACAATTATGTATATACATTAACTATTGGGTACAAAATTATAATAATAGTAATGTGATGTGAAACAAAAGAAGAGTTGTTCGAGGGCAATGAGGTTTATGTGGACAGGGATTGATGAAGAAAAAGAAATTTTGAGAAGCTTGTTTGCACATATGGATACCTCATCATACAAGAGAGAGAGAGAGAGAGGAGAGAGGGGAGAGAGAATAAAATACACACATGTTTGTAATTTGTGGTGGATTTGGTTTCTTTCATTTTCTTCCGCAAACTCAAAATTCTTCTACAGCATCACACACCACACCCACACACTCCATCTCTCAATACTATTTATATGTGGTTTTGCTTTTTGAATGTGTTGAACACTCATTCTCGGATCTCTCTCTCTCCCTCTCAAACAATTTATTCATCTCTTCAATTTCGACCTTTAATTTCTCAAGTGAATTGAAAAAAGAAGTTGGATCTCTCTCTACGATGAAGAATAAGTGCGAGCTCTGCAATGCGGAAGCAGCCGTCTACTGTCCTTCCGACGCCGCATTCCTCTGCTGCTCCTGCGACGCCAAAGTGCACCAGGCTAACTTCATCGTCGCCCGCCACGTCCGCCGGCCGATCTGCAATAGTTTCACCGGAGACGACGATTCCGACTCCGTCTGCATCTCCAGCACCACCTCTCCGGCCAAGGAAAATTCCGGCGGCCGGCGCTCCGACTCTTGTTCCACCGCCTCATCAATGAGTTCGGAATCGCGAGCGGAGGCTATTTTCGTCAACTGGTGCTGTAAGCTCGGAATTGAAGCCGGCACGGTTGTACGGACGGCTTGCAGAGCTATGAGATGGACGGCTCTGCCCTTCCGCGTGAGCTTGGCGGCTTCAATGTGGCTCAGCCTTGAGAAGTCGGCGCTGACGTTGAAGGTTCTGAAACGGCTTGAGGAGGTATCCGGCGTGCCGGCTAAGGTTATATTAGCCACCGGATCTAAATTGGAGCGAGCCGTGAGAAGGGGAGAGCTGGAACAGCGGCGCCGCCTTCATCTGGAAGAGGGATGGGCGGAGTGCTAGCCGTTGATTATGGCTTTTCTTTTTGGAATCGAATTAAAGAAAATATCTTTATTTTTCAAGCAATTATTTCGTAGTAGTACTTTCTTTTAGGTTTGAAATAGATTTTCTTATTTTTATAAATTACTCCCTCCGTCTTATTATTTAGTGTTAATATACGAACTTGTATTTGTTTGTTTGGGTATAAATGGGTAGTCTATAATTATCTAAATAGGCCGATTTTATCATTTATTTCTTTCGATCACTATTTTATACTCCCTTCGTCCCATAATTCTTGTCCCTTATTCCTTTTCGGAACGTCCCACAATTCTTGTCCACTTTCCTTTTTTAGTAAATTATTACACACAACTTTTTTGTGGGACCCACAATTTTATATCAATCTACACACAATTAACAATTCTTTTTAAAAATCGTGCAAAAATTAAATTGGACAAGAATAATGGGACGGAGGGAGTCCCTTTCAAACAAAATAAATAAATTCCGATCTCGTCTAATAATAGCGTGTGTATAACGTGGTGGGTGTTTAATTGGGCAGCAGCAGAGTAATTGTGTGGTTCAAAATGCATTACTTTTCTAAGTAGTTGAGAAGTCATCAGTCACTCTTGTACATATTAATATTCAAAGTTACTACACTATTTAATGAGTTATAGCAAAGGTTTGTTTTGCGTTGTTTGGCCGTGGAAGAAAAGAATCATACGACACGAGTTGTTCAATTCTTTATATTGGCACGTGCAAACTACATGTATAGTACTAGTAGTGTAATATGATGCTGATATTTTAACCTAACACCTTTACGACATGTGGTTAAAACTATTATAAGCCTATTAATCTTCTACTTCAATTTGGGAAAGTTAGGTTACTGTTTATATACCAAACTAACTGCCTTAACACAATCAATTATACACATGTGTAAAATGTGATAATCATGTGTTATATTGTGAAATTGTCTCTGCTAGCGACTCTTACCGCAGCTAATTGGTAATTTTGACAAAGGCCTCATCCTCATGTGGCCAAGCAAGACTCCATCCATAGAAAATGTAAATAATACAACAATATTATTATTATTATTAATTATATGTGACAAAGTGTTAGTGGAATTTAAACTCTAAGACAGATTAATAAACAGAATGGATTTTGAAAGCCCATTCTAACTGGATCAGTTATAAGCCCCAAGTCCGAAATAAAACACTACATAAATATCCAAGCCCGGTCCACTCATTCCAATATGGACTTCCTTCTTCCTTTGATTATACCTTGTCTCAGAAGCCGAATTCCAAAAAGATTTCTACCAATTCCCTCCCCTCTCTCTCTCTACCGCGCCATGGAAGCTCTGTCCAGTTCCGCCTTGCAAATAAAGAGGTTCTCAAACAAGTCAATGGAAGTTCAGAGTGCTAAAATTAGCAATAAGCAGTGTTATTGGCTCAGAATCTCTCAAAGCTCCAATAAGATGCCATCCTTGCGACGCGTCGCTCGAGTTTCGGCGCTCGCGCGGGAAGTGTCGGACGACGGCAGCGGTGACGAAGATGGTGTCCGCTTCGATACAGATAATGGCGCCTCGCGTTTGGTAACCGAAGAAGCTCTCTCTCCATCTCATGTAAGAAAAATAAAAAATAAAAGAAACAAATTAGAGTTCTGCATTTTAGTTTCTGGTTTTTAGGTATTTCGGGATTTTGGGGGGGTTATTGTCATGAACCAGTTAGATCCGACATTAAATAAAGACTTAACAACCACCAGAGATCCAGAAATGGAAGAAAGAGAAGAAGGGTTACTGTGGCTGAAGTTTCGAGAGAGAAAGACTAATGAAGATGAAGATAAGAAAGAAATGTTTTATGATGCCAACGATTATCTAGCTGCCATCGATATTCATGAGAATAATCCAACGGTCGAGAATGGAGATGGCCGAACCGGTAGATCAAAAATATCTGATATGCGTGGAAGAACGAGATCACATCCACGTAGCTTAGCTTAATAATATTATAAGTATTTATAAATAGTTATTTCCTTAATGCGTTTTTATTTTCCTTATTACGTTTTTAGCTAAATTTAAGATTAGGGTTTAGGGTTATAAATACCCCCTTGAACTCGTTATTGATTTAAGCAATGAATTACTTTTCTTCTTAAACTCTCTTATCTCTTTCTCCTTAACTCTCATCTCATATATCTCTATCTCTCATCTCTCTCGCGTTTGTATTCTTATTAAGTTTCGATTCAAGTTATTACAAATTGTTCTTAATTAACTGTTGCACAATTCTCGGCAAATAATTTAACTAATAGACCTAGTCTATTACATTGGTATCAGAGCGCTCGATTCCATGGCGAATTCATGGCTCTCTCCTATTCCCGAAGACGGCAAGGTGGAAGACGAAGAACCAGTCATACAACCTGCAAAATTAGACGCCAACTCTCAATTACTAGCAGATCAGATAACCAAGACTCTGTTTCAGCAGATGGCACTGAATAACAAAAATCTAACAAATTCATTCAATGGAGCGATTGAGAATCTCACTAATCGGTTGGAACTCTTAGAGGCGCAATCTAAAACGGGGCCCACATTAGCCCCTTTACCAGGTACCCCACATTATGCTAATGCTCCTCCCCGATTTTCCTCACACACCCCCCCAGGGTTTAAGAATTTTGGCAAGGGGCTAGTTGACGCAGGAGGTTCAAATTATATGGATGATGGTTTTGAGCATCTAAGGGAGGGAAGTAAAGCTCAGTGGGAATATCTGAACTCAAGTGGCGGATCTCCACATAACTATGTAGGATCGAGTAGGGGAAATTATCGGGGAAGTGGCTCCAGAAATTTCGGCCCTAATCCTAATACTGGGGTTATGTCCACGGTGGCCAAGGTAAGTTTTCCTAAATTCGACGGCACCCGTTCTAGATCATGGTTAATGCGGTGTCAGAGTTATTTTTCTATGATCAGCACTATACCCGAAGATCAAAAAGTGTCTTTCGCTTCTATGCACTTTGAAGGCAAGGCACTGGAATGGTATGATAATTTACCCATCAAGGGGGAAGATTTGATGTGGGCACAATTTGTTAAGATGATATCAGCACGATTTCAGGATTTACAAACCAACAAGGCGATTGCAGAACTACATAAATTGGTTAACATGGGAAATTATGAAGAATATGTTGCCAAGTTTGAAGAACTAAAAGCCTTTATAATCCACAGTCGGTGTGGTGCTTTTGATGAACAATACTGGATTGCGGCTTTCATCAATGGGCTGGACAAAGATGTACAAGCTGGATTGGACATGCTGAACCCAAAAACATTGGAATCTACCATCCACTTAGGGCGGCAGCAAGTACGTCTAAACGATTCCTTATTGAGGAAGATAAAGGAATTTACTAGGAATATGTCTCATAATTCCAGTTCAAAGAAGGTGGAAGTTAAGCCTTATCAGAAAACTTATCAAAAACCCTTAACAGGTGCAAATTCTAGTGTGAAGCCTGGATTTAAGCTATTGACTCCCATGGAAATGGATCAAAGAAGATCAAAGGGACTCTGTTATAATTGTGATGAAGTATTTGTTCCGGGTCATAAGTGCAAAAATAAGGTTAATTTCATGGTTATGAGTGTAGAGGAACAAGGTGAATTTCTAACAGTTTGGAAGTGCCTTCTGAAGAAGAATTCAAGGATGCTAAAGAAGAATTGGGAATGACAATGATTACCCTAGGATCCATGGAGGAAGATTCAGGGAAGCATATAATGAGATTAATTGGAGAAACAGGGGACAGAAAATTAAGGATACTAGTTGACACAGGAAGTTCCCTAAGTTTTTCGAACACTACAGTAGCTCAGAATCTACAGGGAACTATTGATACAGCCACTCCCCTAAATGTAATTGTAGCTAATGGGAGTGTTATGGTTAGTAACACAAGGTTAAGAGGGTTCAGCTGGAAGATGCAGGATATAATGTTCGAATATGATATTAGGCTCTTATCTACAGCCGGATATGACCTAATATTGGGAAGTGATTAGTTGAGAAAGGGGTCCCCTATCTTATTAGATTATGAAAAGATGTATTTTTCAGTCCTACATAAAGGACAGAGAGTTAACATAAACACATTCAGAGGATAGAAGCCAAGTTCCCCAGTGTCTGTAGCAGCTATTTATCAATTGTTACAGGAGAGACAGACTACACCTGGACACTTTTTACTAATGTCATTAGATGAAGAAGAAGAACAACACAACCCTCTCATGAAACCATTATTGCAGGATTTTAAAGATGTTTTTGAGGTTCCTAAGGGATTGCCACCTAGTAGGGGGGTAGAACATAAAATTCTGCTACAACCAGGAAGTACTCCAAAACAACAGTTCCCATATAGAGTGTCCCATGCTCAGAAATCTGAAATAGAAAAAACTGTGGAAGCTTTGCTGGAATCAGGGGAGATTCAGCCAAGTAGAAGCCCATTTTCTTCACCAGTATTATTGGTAAAGAAAAAAGACAACACTTGGAGAATGTGTGTAGATTACAGGTATTTAAATAAATTGACAATCAAGCATGATTATCCTATTCCAGTTATTGATGAGTTATTAGATGAATTGCATGGAGCAAGATATTTTTCTAAAATTGATCTTAGGTCTGGTTATTTCCAAATCCTTATGGATCCAGATTCTAGATATTTGACAGCCTTTAGAACTCATAATGGTCATTATGAGTATCTTGTTATGCCATTCGGACTGTGCAATGCTCCGGCTACATTTCAATTTCTTATGAATCAGATATTCTGAGAGAAATTGAGGAAACAGGTATTAGTTTTCTTTGATGATATTTTGGTTTATAGTTCTACTTGGGAATTGCATTTAAAACATGTGGAGGAAGTTCTGGAAATTTTAAGGAAAAATCAACTTTTTGCTAAAATGAGCAAGTGTGCTTTTGGCAAAGAATCAATCTCCTACTTGGGCCACATCATATCTCAGGATGGAGTGGCCACAGATCCTGAAAAGGTGGCTGCAATGGTGGATTGGAAGTCACCTACCAACTTGAAGGGGCTAAGAGGATTCTTAGGACTCACGGGTTATTACAGAAAATTTGTTCAGAATTATGGGATAATAAGTAAGCCTCTGACCAATCTATTGAAGAAGGGATCTTTCAATTGGAGTCCAGAAGCTGAAATGGCTTTTCAGAATTTAAAAAGAGCTATGACTACAGCCCCTGTTTTGGCTTTACCTGACTTTGGGAAAGAATTTATTGTAGAAGCTGATGCTAGTGGAAAGGGAATAGGCAATATTGATGCAAGGAGGCAAGCCAATAGCTTTTCTTAGTAAGGTTTTATCTTGGAAGAATCTTAATTTATCCACTTATGAGAAGGAGTTTTTAGCTATTTTAATAGCAGTGCAGAAGTGGAAAAACTATCTACAAGGACATCATTTCTTAATCAAGACAGATCAACAAGCTCTCAAGTATTTGTTAGATCAGAAGATAACCACCCCACTGCAACAAAAATGGATACCTAAGTTACTAGGTTATGATTATTCTATATTCTACAAGAAAGGAAAGGAAAACCTAGCTGCTGATGCATTATCAAGGAAGGATAGCCATCAGTATCTTGCTACTAGTGTGGTCATTCCAGTGTGGGTTGAAAGAGTGGCAGATAGTTATTGTGGAGATACAGATCTAAAGAAGATAATGGCAGCCAAGGTAGTTGATCCTAATTCCTACCCAGACTATTGTCTATCAAGAGGATTACTAAGGAAGGAAGGAAGAATTGTGGTAGGGAATGATGTCAAACTAAGAGAAACAATTATTAAAGAACTTCATGACTCTGCTATGGGGGGACATCCAGGGGAAGGAGGTACCTATCAACGGGTTAAAAAATATTTTTTCTGGAAGGGACTTAAGGCACAAGTTGTACAGTGGGTTAAAGCTTGTCCCACCTGTTCTCAGAGTAAAACAGAAAGGGGGTCAAAACCTGGACTACTACAACCCCTCCCTATTCCCACACAAGCTTGGTCTCACATCACTATGGACTTTATTGAGGGCCTACCCAAATCACAGGGCAGAACAGTAATACTAGTAGTTGTGGACAGATTGACAAAATATAGTCATTTTTTGGGACTCAGTCATCCTTATACAGCTTCTACAGTGGCTCAAATATTTCTAGACAATATTACTAAGTTGCATGGCCAACCCCTAAGTGTGGTGACTGACAGAGATCCTATTTTTATTAGTGTATTCTGGGCAGAATTATTCAAATTATTAGGAACAAGTCTTGATATGACTTCTGCCTACCATCCACAATCTGATGGTCAAACAGAGAGAGTCAACCAATGTTTGGAGACATATTTAAGGTGCTTGGTCAAACAAACACCAAAACATTGGTTCAAGTGGTTAGCTATGGCTGAATACTGGTATAATACGAACTATCATACCAGTCTTCAACTAACCCCCTTCGAAGCTTTATATGGGTATAATCTTCCTATATTTTCTATAGGACTATTTCCCCAAACCTATTCAACAGATACACTAAACCTAGCAGAAGAGCGTAACAAAATGCAACAAAGATTCCGGGAAAATCTAGTAATCGCTCAAGACAGGATGAAAAAGCAGGCATATAAACATAGAATTCACAGAGAGTTCAGTGTCGGAGATAAGGTTTATCTTAAGCTGCAGCCTTTTAGGCAAAACAGCGTCGTTCTAAGGCAGAATCATAAATTAAGTCCTAGGTATTATGGACCTTATACAATAATAGAAAAGGTTGGGGAAGTAACTTACAGATTGCAGCTTCCCGCCGGGGCCAAGATCTGGCCGGTCTTCCATGTCTCACTCCTTAAACGCTCGGTAGACCCTCAAAAAATTCACTCCTCTGAGCTACCGAGGCTAGCGGCCGACGGATCCGTAGTATGCATACCTACAGTAAAAGGTAAAAGAAGTCAGAAAAATAGAAAGGGGCGGCAGATCCATTCTTTCTTAGTGGAATGGGAAGGTGAAGGGCTAAAACAAGAGAAGTGGGTTGAAGAAACTCATCTGCGAAAGATTCTTCCCGACCTAGTACCTTGGGGACAAGGTACTAAAAATGGGGGAGGTAATGTCATGAACCAGTTAGATCCGACATTAAATAAAGACTTAACAACCACCAGAGATCCAGAAATGGAAGAAAGAGAAGAAGGGTTACTGTGGCTGAAGTTTCGAGAGAGAAAGACTAATGAAGATGAAGATAAGAAAGAAATGTTTTATGATGCCAACGATTATCTAGCTGCCATCGATATTCATGAGAATAATCCAACGGTCGAGAATGGAGATGGCCGAACCGGTAGAACAAAAATATCTGATATGCGTGGAAGAACGAGATCACATCCACGTAGCTTAGCTTAATAATATTATAAGTATTTATAAATAGTTATTTCCTTAATGCGTTTTTATTTTCCTTATTACGTTTTTAGCTAAATTTAAGATTAGGGTTTAGGGTTATAAATACCCCCTTGAACTCGTTATTGATTTAAGCAATGAATTACTTTTCTTCTTAAACTCTCTTATCTCTTTCTCCTTAACTCTCATCTCATATGTCTCTATCTCTCATCTCTCTCGCGTTTGTATTCTTATTAAGTTTCGATTCAAGTTATTACAAATTGTTCTTAATTAACTGTTGCACAATTCTCGGCAAATAATTTAACTAATAGACCTAGTCTATTACAGTTATCCTGATGTTCTTTTTGTGAAGTGATGATTCGTGTTCGGAAAGTGCAGTTTTATAAATTGGCAGCTGGTGGTTCAAAAATCCTTGCTTTAGCTTTTAAAAAGTTTTCTTAGTTATATAGGAGTATGTTTTACTCAATTAACATGTTAATTCATATTGAAAATCATTTCTATCATCATGCTCCAACATTACATGAATCTGTCATCAAATGCAGAGGTTAACTGGAAAAAAAGTTGTTTAGCCAAATTATTTCTATAGTTTGGAGCTCCTTTTCTTGTAATATTGTGCTCATTGGTTGTAGTTTAGCTATTCTGGCATTATAAGTTAAAGTAATATATTCAGTGAGTGGATATTTGAAATTGCTTGTTCTGCTTTGTTGTGATGGCTTGAAGGTTAATTTAGATTTCCAACAAAGTGGCGTACCTGATATAAATTCGACGACTCCTCTTATGGGCTCTTATGGAACTACAACTGGGGGAGGAACAAGAGCTGGGCTTTTCAGAACTCCTATATCTGGAGGGGTGCAAAGTGCCACCTCTGCTCATGGCTTACCGAGGCCAGCCTTAGCAGTCCGAAATTTAATGGAACAGGTATAACCTTTTTGTTTCAAAAACTCATTTACGTATTTCATACATATGTCAATAGAAGCAACTCCTGACAAGTTCCTCGACAATTCTTTTGGTTGATTTCAACGCGGGAAGGCTAGATTCGCTCACCTGTGTAGTGTAATGTCACACATGCACCACCGCAGAGCGGGTTATCCATTTGGCTCACTCGTAGATTTCGCACCAGATCCTATGGGACGTAAGTTCTTTAAATGCTCTTGTAAATGCCGAGATGTCTAGTTGGCATTCTGTAGTTTCCTTTTCCATGAGAGTGTCAATTTATCAAGTGTAATGTTTCAGAAGTACTGACATATGTTCTAGCAGACAGTATCATGCTTTAGCTTTGAGAATATTTCTCTTTCATGACTAATTAGGATTGTGTGCACTTGATGTCGGGGAGGTATTTTATTAATGATCAGTTGAAGAAAATAATGTCTTTGTTGTGAATGATATCTGTCTGATAATCTTTTCCCTGTCTTTCCTTGGAACCTACATACAATTTTCTAATATGAAAACATCTTCTGCAGAATAGATTTGATCCTTCAGAAAGTTCTGTATTTGTAACAAGTTGGTAAACATATCAGTCGAATGTCTATCTGCTTTCACCCCCGAATTGCCTACAAGACGACATAATGCAGTGTTTGAATCACCTTCTTATGAAAACAATTGGGGTGATTTCACAAGATTTATGTACTAAATGTTGCATGGATTGTCAACTTGGATATGATTTTTCCTGTAAGTGGCCTACCAATCCTGTGTGAGAGTTATCACTAAGATTCGTTGTGACATAACAAAATAAAGGGAAAGAAAATATTTTTGAGGGCCAGAAACTTCGGAAACTTCCAATATCTATGGAATTTGACTTACTTAAATTTGAATAAAATTAGTACTTTGACTTGGGAATAATAGTAATTTAACAATTCCCCCTGCAGATCCAATATTCTCATTCTCACCGTTGGCTATACACACTAGGAACTTGCTGGCTGATCCAAAATGCTCACTAGTTGTGCAGGTTAGCAGGCTTTTACCATCACTTTCTACTGCTGCATTTTGTTATCTATATGATTATGAGGACAGTGAGATTTTATCAGACTCCTGGATGGAGTGGCTTGTCAAATGCACGGGTGACAATCTTTGGCAATGTATACCCCCTCCCAGAAGACCAGCAGGTTAATGCATTCTTCAACTTAATAGGTTAAATTTATGAAATTATCCAACAGATCTTAACCATGAAAAACCTGTAATGGTTAGCACCAGCGAGATTTGACCCTAAATTTCTTGGTGAAAGAGTGCAGCCTGGGTATTATTTCCATACTAAATTTTCTCATGAAGGGCGTTAACTCACTTTTAAATTCTTTCTTAAAATCTGCCTTTTTAAATCAGTTTTGTGCTCCATTCCAATCCTACCTTTTGCTTAATTGCTTTTTGTTTGTTTGTTTTTGCAATAAATCAGCACAAAAGGTATTGTTAGCTTGTAAAATAATTAAAAAAAAGGTATTGTTACTTGTTGGCTTCCCTATGTGCAAATGAATATGATGGTGATACTAAATCCTTATTGACTATATCATTTAGAACATTGTATTCTGCATCTTTCTGAAAATGTTCTCTCATTTAATTACCAGGAATGGGCTCATAAACAGTACATACAGAAACACCTACAGGTACCTTCTCAGCAGTGGGGGAACTTCTACTATTTCCGAATGCAGAACATAAGGTTAGCTCTTTTCAATATATTTTATGCTCTGAGGCATATCTTCTACATTGATGGGACAGATTCCATAGGCAAAGATGTCTTACATAGTCTAATAACAGTGTTTCATGTTTTTCAACTTAAATGTTCATGGTGATTACTTTCTTGTGCTAGGTAGGTTGAAATAGCTTAATTAACATAGTCTGGGTCGGAATTTCCGTGGATTAATATAACAAAATGACACAAGCCTTCGATTCAGTTATTACCATCTACATATACTAATCCTACTAATGCATGCTGATGAGTTGTTTGGAAGCTGTCAAGCTGAGCAACTCTATGATTTCAAGAGATTAATTCAAACTTTCTTTTACATGACAGTGATATATATTTCATTGGAGGCTTTGGAACTGTTGCTTGGGTAGATGTCAAAGAGTATGAAGAGCTTAAACCTGATAAAATTGCCGTAGATGGAGGTGAACAGAATCTAAAGGTATTCAGCAGGCTAAATGCACTTGGTACTCGATAACATTTCTGTGTTACTCACAGAAATTTCTTGCAGGAACTAAATGCAACCTTCTCAAAGCCCCTGAAAGAGCTTCTGTCGAAAGAAGCAGAGGTAGATGATGCGGCTTTCATATCAATAGACAGCAAGGGGGTTGACATTCGTGTCCGCCAAGGCGCCCAGGTTCGGGATATTTCATAAAGAAGGCTCCTCCTATTCTGTTTTGTTTCTCAGCTAGTTCTCATTTCATTGTGCGGTTTGGCAGTTTAATGTTCAAAGAATCTCATTCGAACACGGGCACAGCGTGGAAACACTAGAGGAAGCCAAGAAAGCACTTTGGAAACTCATGGACGGAGGAGGAATGCGAAATTTTCAAAAATGAAACCTCGGTCGGAATAATAAGATTTTGATTCTGTGGCTTTTTTCGTTGTTCTGTAACTTCACTGCTTGCGGAAAATCTATGTAGAAATAGTGTGGAGGGAAAGCTCTGCATAAATTAATAGCAGCTGCTTTCTTTATCTGCATTTTTTGGTAAAAGTAAGTAGCTTTATTACATCATAGTCACGGAATGCAAATGCAATAATGCAAGTAATAATGGAGTAATTTTTATTCATGTCGTAATAAAATAGTAGATAAATATGGAATTGGTGGGGCCCACCCATAAATGTTTGAGATTGAGATTCTAATGCGATTTGCTTATAAGAATTTCCGACAGCGATACCGGCGGTAAAAAAAAAAAAAAGAGCAGGGTGGGGGGGCATGGGCGGCAGTGAAAATGCAGAGAAATGAACGCAAAAAAACAGAAAATCTGTGTGATGGCTGAGGAGGGGAGGAGCAGCAGCAATAGCGTCAAGGGAATCCCTCAAGACCATCTCTTTTCAATCCTGCTCCTTCTGCCGGTTGAATCGATTCTCTCTTTCTCGATGACGTGTAAGAAGCTCAGGGATTTGGCGAATTCGGATTCGTTGTGGGAGTCGGTGTGCAGGAGGGGTTGGGGGAGTGTCCCGGTTGAAGCCCTCAAATCCAATCGTCATCTGCCCTGGAAGAAGTTGTACCGGCAGGTTTATGAGTTGGACTCTGTCTTGTGCTCCAGGCTTTTGACCGACGACACATCGGATCTTCATCTTCCCACCCCCAGAGCTTCTCATTCGCTCAATCTGGTCAATGGCTGCTTGATTCTCTTTGGCGGCGGCTGCACTGGAGGTTCCTTCTTATTCTCTCTCTCGATCTGAAATTATGAGGAGTTGTTGATGTTTATTGTTTTGGGTTAGGGTTAGGGTTATTCCTGAATTGTGAATTTGTGTGTTCAGGCAAGCACTTGGACGACACATGGGCAGCCTACACAGGCAGAGATTTGAGAACAAGGCTAAAATGGGCGAAGATGAATGCAGGCATACCAAGCGGGAGGTTTGGGCACTCATGTGTAGTAGTCGGCGAACATCTGGTCCTCTTCGGAGGGATCAACGACCTCGGGGTTCGTCAGACCGACACCTGGATCGGCCAACTCGCCGTCGCCATCGACTCCTCCATCACAATGTCGTGGCGGCTGCTGGACGTCGGGTCCACCTCACCGCCTCCGCGTGGCGCCCACGCAGCCTGCTGCATAGCCCAACGCAACATGCTCGTCCACGGGGGCATCGGCCTCTCCGCCCGGAGGCTCGACGACACCTGGATCCTGGAGCTCTCCGAGGACCTCTCCTATGGGAGGTGGCAGGAGATTGCGGCTCACCCGTGCCCACCATCTAGGTCAGGCCACACTCTAACACACGTAGGCGGAACAAAAATCATCCTGTTCGGAGGGAGGGGGGTGGGATATCAAGTACTAAACGATGTATGGGTGTTGGATGCTTCCGAATGGCGATGGACGCAGCTGCTCTTTGAAGTGCGTAATGTCCCCCAGGGAGTGTCCCTCGCCCGCGTCGGCCACTCCGCCAACCTCATCATAGGGCGCCGCCTCCTCATATACGGAGGCGAGGATGCCGGGAGGCACCGCAAGAACGATTTCTGGCTGCTCGACATTACCTCCATGCACAGAAGAATGTGGACAAGGCTCGACTCTAAGGGGGACAAACCTGATAGCAGATCCTTTCATGGAGCTTGTGTTGATGCTTCTGGCCGTTTCCTCTATATCCACGGCGGGATGATCGACGACGTCAGCCACCCCGCCGACTCCTCCGGTTTACGGTTCGACGGTGAGAGTTTCTTGGTCGATCTTCTGCAGCACCCATAGATGCCTCCTGTAAGAGAGAGAGAGAGAGAGAGAGAGAGAGAATAGTATTTCTTTTCTTTTCTTTTCTTTTCTTTTGTTTTGAGGTGTAACCAAAACTCAAGGTACAATGTATGTGTAAAGAGCAACAATAAGACCCAATTTCTTCATGTACAAAGTATACATCTTAGAGACCAGGTTGGCCTTGATAATACAAACACGCAGGGAAAAGAAATTTGGCTATTGAATTGATCAAAATACTCAACCAAGAAACAAGAAAATTGTTCAAAACAAGAGCTTTGTTCTCCACATCTCCCCAATGACCTTCTTTGGCGCTGGATCTTCGAGCCCTCTGTCTCGTTGCCCCGATGTGAAGTACAGCATTCCGTTCCAAAACCCAACTAGAGTGGTCTTGACACGGTAAGGGAGCTTTCCCATCACGGACCATTTCTGTTGCAGTTGAGATTGAGATGAAAGGAAGTGTGTAAACAGAGCAGAGCAGAGCGGATCGGATCGGATCTTTTTAGTAGTAGAGCAACTATATGCTTGTTTGAAGAATAATACCTGGGTGTCAAATTCAAATCTGAAAACTTCTCCAACTAAAATCATCTTTTTGGTTACAGGATGCTTCTCCGTTGTACCTCCGACAATGAGTAAAGAATTATTAACTATTGCCCAAGCAAACTCAATATGAGAATCTGGCTTCGGCATATGAGGAAGCACTTTCCAACTCATATCATCATCTAGCATGTAGACATCATCATACACAACCTGCAGGGCACAAGAGACATTTGTTTCTGTAAATATATTCCAGAATCTCTAAATTATCAGTCTCCTCTCAAATCTGGGACCTCAATTTAGTTTTTTCTTTTCAGCGGAAGAGTTCAAAAATGGACCTCATTATCTGTTGGTAATTCATTGTAATACTAAGCTGGTATACGCAAAATTCTATCTCTATCAGGTCAAGAATTGGATTACCTCATTCCTGCGGGAGCATTTAAAAATTGGAGATCCAGGTTTAGCCATGAAATCACCCTCTTGACCACCAAATACATACAGACGGTCATTGAACACGACACAAGCCCTACATGGAACGAGTAGCAATATCACACTGCATGTTCGACTGGTAAACCTTCCAAAATGAAAGTCAATAGTACAAAGCAGACCACAAAATATGGAATTACATAAGTTTTTTACACTTAAGTTCTCTCCGACTGACTAAGAAACATGCATGAATGTGACTTGACAATAAATCACAGAAAAGGCTACCAAGACCAAGAGTAGCAACTCAAGGACAAATTTATCCTTTTAGAAGCATTTTCTACACGTATAGAAAGTCATTTTTGCAGGTTAACACTGAGAGTTTGGTGTTACTTCTCTATTTGTAGAAGTGCAATATCTCAGTCAGAGAAATATCTTTCCACATGTTTGTGTCAAATTTATTCAGAAAATTCAGGAAAACTTCCTAAGGGCAATTTTCTCAAAGCATGTACGGTAAACTCAAACCTAGAGTAATTAATTAAATGCGATTTTAGGCGCATCTTACAAATCAAGTTATTCTAAATGCAATAACCTGCACCAAACATGTGAAGTTACTGCACTGATAATTGATTATTCAGATAGGCGACTGTATAACATTACTTAAAGAAGTTAATAAAATGAACCACATTCTGGACTTCTGCAAATCATCTTATAGACACATATCTGACGTGGATCATACTGAATGTGATTCAAACAAATACTAGAAGGAAAAGATGCGAACCTGTGAGGTCCACCACGAGGAATGGGAACTTCAGGTCTCCATTCCTTTTCTAAAACTTTGCCATCTTTAACAGCAATGCTCCAATGCTCTAACCCAGGTGTGTGCCTGTTCTCCTTGCTGCCGCCCATCACATGGAGTCGACCTCTCCAAAGTTGGGTGGCAGGTGCATACCTAATAAATCATGTAAATATTAGCCTATACTCTAAGCAACTATTCTTTCCTAGAAATACATCTACCTATAGAGAATGGTCAATCATGGGAAAAGATAATGGAAATAAAAGATTTTTAATACAAGTGGAAGAAGCGGAGGTCACAAGCACACACCGAGGAACAGGTAAAGGAGGCATGCTACGCCACTGCTTTGTCTCTGTGTCCAGTACAAATGTGTGAGCAGTCGGTCCTCTACATTGAGGACCATACTGTCCGGTCACCACATAAATGTATCTTCCATCTGTTACCATGCCTAGATGTGAATGTGCCATTTCTTTTGGCATGTCAAACCTTCCCCCCCAAGTGTTATCAGTAAAATTGTATATGTCAACATGAGAATGCACCTAAAAGAAAACAAAAGTATCAAGGGCCATTAGTTTTTTCTCACATATACTGACAGGAATTAACAAATGAAGCAGTATAAAACATATATCATGCCCTTTCAAATAGTAAATCTACATCATAGCGGAGCTAGCAGATGTTCGCACAAGCATCACAACACTCTTTGCTATCATGTGTTATATTAGATAAAAAATCATAGCAGAGCTAGCAAATGTTTGAACAAGCATCAGAACATTCTTTCATGTCAACAAAAAGTTCCATCTCGTAATCTAGAAGACATGTGAAACTATTGCTACCATGCAAAGCAATTTCGTTTTCGTGGTATATATATCTCCCAACACAAAAGTCTAGAAAGTAGTCTCTAGTAATTAGTCCTTCCTCTTACTTTTTCAATATACAAGCAGCAACTAGCTTGGGTAATGATTAGCCCAAAGATAGCGAAGTAAGCTAGAATACGGAAAGTATGAAAAAAGAAAACAGGGAACAATTCTAATATACAAAACGCAAGAAAACTTAAGCAGCAACATATGCATAGGATATATATACGAGAACAAGTTGAAATCCTCACATAATCAATAGTTCCATATCCAGCAAATACATAAAGAAGATTCTTGATCTGTAATGCCGCACCATCAAGACGAGGCACGGGTGCCGTTGCCATCTTCTCCCAGTTCAACTCAGGAGCATCCAGATCAGCAAAAGTTGCTGACAAGACCCTCCCAGAGCCATCACCCTTCTTGTCTTGCTTAGGCTTTCCCTGTGAGAAGGAGAATCAAGATGTTAGATTTCCACACTTTAAGATTCCACGTATCAAGCCACCAAAAAATAGAATGACGCCACTTCCTATTACTAAGAAATCATAAGAAAAAGGTATTAAAAAATAAATCTTCGCACATTTAAAAACAATATTACCCAAGAGAATAAATATATTAGGGATCAAAAACACAATCCTGAGCAAGATTACACTGATTGGAGCGTCCGTCACCAGTAATAAGAGTTGGAAAACGAAAAATAGTGATTCGAGCAGCGATATTGGGCAATGAGAGCAAAAAAGCAATGAAATGTATTGAACAGCAGCAAAGAATGGAGATTCAGCGACCTTAATTGGAGTTTGGAGCGTAGAATTATGGTAGCGAACAGATCGGGGAACGCCGATATTGGTGATATCTGGCACAATCCAATTGGAAGAAGCTGAAGACGATGAAGCCCAGAGCAGATCTGCAATGAGAAATAGCCCCAATAGCCCCACTAAAACGAACACGAACTTGGTCGTTTTATGCTTCCCGGGAGCTGCTCTCGCCATCTTTCAACATTCAACCATTGTTCAGCCCTTAGTTATTATGAAGGACTCGGAGAGAGAGAGAGAGAGTTCAGTAATGGCGGTTTTGCAGCTGTATGAATTAAAGCAACAGAAAATTGGCGAAAGATTTGTGCACTTTGACGGTGGCTCAGATTCGGAGTAATTAATTTTCTAAACCAGATTTTATATATTTCTTGGGCACCAAACTTTTTAATATTTAAATTTAATTCGCGCAATTTCTGTATTTTCTGAAATATGCTAAGAAATATTTGGGGCAACTATATAATTTGGGTCCTAGATTTGTGTACGCTCACCGGTTACATCTAAACGTATATTATAATAAGGTAGTAAAGATGGCTACTTTGCCAAATACAGAAACAATCAAATCTCCAGCCATAACCACAATTCATTCAAACCATATTTATATTTCTTCACTGTCACAATCACCATTCATCTTCCCAGATACATAAAACCCTAAATACTATACAGAAGAGAGAGAGAGAACTGGACAGATTGCTATAAAACAACAAACTTGCATAGGATGGATGACTTGGGAAACCTCTCCAAAAACATATGCTAACTAACTTGTTTACACCGGTATAACATCAACCTTCGACGAGTCCTCACACCTCAATACGAGCCCATCGAAGCTTGCAGAGAATATACATTTACTCCACTGACATCCTGTGGTCAAGGGTTCGGATGGAGGGACGATCATCAGCACGTTTTCGTTCCTCTGAACTTCTCCCATCACACTTACCGTGCTCCCTTCCTTGATATACCTTTACAAAATTAAGAAAGCTCAGATTTTGCTGTGGGGGAAGGAAGGGATAGAATGTTTACCCTTCTTTTAAACGCATTACGCGGTCACTAACTGAAAGGTTCCTCTCTCCCAACCACCGGATGAATTCTGGAGACGACTCTTTCTTTAGAGGGTCGATTTCGATAGCTACAGTCTCATCCACATAAGCGGTAACTTGTGCACCATAGCCCGCTTTGACCAGTGCTCTCAAGCCAGACTGGAAATCAGAGATGTAAAAGTCGACAGCATGCTTCTGCGTGTACAGAAACAATTCCAGCAAATGTTGCATCTATGAATAATTAGTTAGCACATACAGTAAAACCAAGACCTTGTTTCAAAGCCCAAGCCTATTTATCCATAGCTGAGTTGTTAAATTAGTTCAGTAGACAATTGTACCTCTGAAGACCTGAGGCCCCATGTGAAACGACGCTGACTTGAATTTGCTGCCTCGGAGTCCCATCCTCTATACTCGTACAATGTTGTAGAGGTGTACACACATCTGGGAACCCTTTGGAAAGATGACTTCAGGGGGGTGTTCCCACAGGTGACCACCTTCGCATTAAAATTGAAGGTTTAAAGTGTGTCATTTAGATAGTTAAGTCAGCAGTAAAATCCCACATGGTGCAAAATAAAAGCCAGTTTTGTAGCGTGACATACCCCAGAAACCTTCACGTATTGTCCGTTTTTAGCAGTTCTAAGTTCAGAATCTGGATAACGTCCAATGTATCCAATGACAGCTTTTCTCCCCCAACAGGAATTCCACACAAATAGGGCCACAAAAATGCAGAACAGAACAATAATTGCAATGAGGAGATAAGCATTGTGAACTGCTCCAAGAATGAAACTCCCAGCAATAAGCCCCATCACAAAAATCAGAATAACTGCCCATAATATAGGTCGAGGGATGTTCCTTTTGAACGAGTGCCCTTCATCTTGGCCGAGATTCGTAACAGCCTGGTTGTTGCTTACTGACAAACCATGAAGTTTGAGTGATCCACTCGAGTCCAAAGGTCCAGAGACCTTTCTTGGGGCGCCAGATGAATTTAGTGGACCAGAAGAGATGGGTCCAGATGTAATGAGACCTGTTGTAGGAAGAATAGGGGGTAGAGGACCAGAGTTTTGGCGGTTTACTGGGGTAACTCCACCAGATTGAGGGCCAGAGAACTTTTTGATGGGTTCCCCATGTTTATTCAGTGGCCCAGAATTCGACTTTTTCATTGACGAAGAACCTGCCACTCCAGACGATGAGACCGGGCCTGAGGTAGAATAGCTGGACCTTGCCGCAGCATTAGGGTTTATTGGCCCGGAATGTGAAGATGATGTAGAATACGCCCCAGACCTCATAGAAGCACCTGTAATAGGTCCAGATTTCCTAGATTTTGAGCCATCTACAGGAATATCAAACATCTTGCCCAGTTCGCCCGACTTCTTGATATCCCCACCGGTGTATGGCATGGCCACTGAACTCATGGTCGGCAGTTTTTCTTTTGGCTGCTCTGGACGGCCCGATACATAGAGGCCATTGCTGAGCTGATGAGACGGGAATCTAGACCCCATCGGGTTTCCTTACTGAATAAGGTTGCAACAAACCGAGTAGATGCTCTGAAATTATCCCAGTGATAGATTAATTCAGACCTGTGAACAGGATAAATGAACTCAAGTAGTGAGGAGGCTCACTAAGAAATAGAAAAAGTCTAGTAGTACATTCTAAAGAACCATTTAAGTACAACAAACCATCATGTGCACAGAGAATATGTAGAATATATTGCCAAAGCTATTTGTTTTCACTTGATTAGCAAGACTAGAAAAAACATACGGCTGTCAGCACAACTTTGATTCTATTAGCCATTAAAATGACGACAACAAACAAAAACAGACAATTTACACAAACTTAAATGAATGCCATCAATGAAAGCAATCCACATGTAGGTTAGCCGTAGATAATTTCTGCTTCTCTTTCAACTTTTTGGGGGCGCCACAAGGCATAAACACGTGTATTGAATTTGAACGTAAATGAGTAAGATTCTGCATGCAAAAACATGATTTTCACAAATTCATCACGATCTTTTGTCTTATGTTTTTTGCAATGACTCGAAAGCAAGTCTAGTAATCAATTATACTACAAACAAATCAGTTTTTAATTAGGGTGTCCTTTTTTGGCATAAAAGATAAGGCAATCAAGAAACTAAAACTGCAAAAGACAGGAAATGAAATTCAAATAATCCAAAGTATTTGAAAAGTATACATATCAATGCAGCTAACATGGGATTTCAATATATGATCTACACTTATTAACTATGTACAACAAGCATCTACTTCTAAGATCAATAGCATGTCTGTAAAGAGATTGGTTTGAGATGTATTGCCAATATAATGACAAGGAGCTTCAATTAAAAGCATCTACTTCTAAGATAAATAGCATGATACGCATTACCACTTCAATGCGAATGTGAATAGGAGACATAGACCGATAGAAACAGGCAGAGGGGTCATGGAAAGTATTATATTAAGCAACGAAGGAGCATCTATCCATCCTTTCAAGAGAACTTCAAAAAATGATTAACAGATTTGGAAACAAGACCGATGAGGAAGCTTATCAAAGAATTTGCATGAAAAAGGAGCAAGTAGGTAAGATTTAACCATAGTTCTAAACAATTGTAGCCGAAATTTTGATAAACAAAAGCAAGAGTCTTTAGAAAACTAGCAATGAACCAATAAATGCAACCAACAAAACATCGTCAGCTGTACATGTGCAAATAAACAACCTAATTTTTCATGTACCTCCATTTTCAGTTTTGATGAGTGTTCCAGAAAAAGGTGGACACAAATTGGTGGAAGACAAGGAAAGGAAGCAGATTTTTAATTTAAATTAAAGTACACAAAAATATCATATACCTCACAAGAACATGAAGCCCTTAGAAACACCAAATCCTTCCCGTAAACCTAGTTAATTCCCTGCAAAAGAAAAAAAAAAAAAATTGACTATGAACATTTATTTTTACTAATAAAAAAAAAAGGAACAATGAATCCAACTCAGAGAAAAATCAAGATTTCATACTTTCCCTCTTTTTTCAGTATTAAATATTTGACTGATTTTCCGGATAAGCAATCCATTTGTGTGTTGCTTAAACCAACTCAACACACAAGATAATAGCTCACTAACATTCAAGCAACTAACCAAGAAGAGTCCATATTTTCACCAAAAAAAAGCAACGATATTAACAAAATATGGCCGGATAAGTGTATTGTCAAGATTTTGATTTAAATAGAATTAGTTTGAGTTTGAAATTGGTGTATGAAGCTCTTTATGGTAAAAAACCCTTCAGAAAGAACTTTCCTTCCAAATAATTTTTTCAAATACCTACAAAATAGAGTTATAAAAATGCAAATCGTTGTCCAAATCAATCCTTTGACAAACACCCAATAAAAAATTTAAAAATAAATAAAAAACTCAAAAATCTTATTTCCCGGAGGCAAAACATGAAATTCAATACAGAAGGAGATTGGGGAACACGTAGTGACGTATGTATACATGAAATATAGAAAAGAGGGTAGTTGTTACTTGGGATTGTGGTGCGATCCCATCACCTAACCATGAAAATTTGTACGTGTTTCTCTCTCTAGACTGCTTAAAAACTTAGACTTGAGACTTGAGACTTGAGACTTGAGAGAGCCGCAACGACTGGTGGGTTGTCTGTCTAGACCCTGTAACATCCGAGTACAGATTACACTGAGAAGAAACACTTGAAATCAAAAGAATAAAAAGTTTTTGTGCTCCATATGATATAGTGACAGCAACCATAAATTATTGTAGCAATTAATTTTTCGTGAGAGGGAGAGAGGAGAGAGAGGGAGACAGGGAGAGGGAGAGGGAGAGGGAGAGGGAGAGGGAGAGAGAAGGCGAGAGAATAACACACCTTCCACTGTGCAGCAAACTCTGATCTTGTCTCTCTTCAGTCCTTCATAGTGATCTTTTTTTTGTTTTGTTTTGTTTTCTTACATATTTATTGAGTAAGTATTTACATCCAAGTCCCTTAACTAATGCTTAAATATAGTGGTAGTACATGAAGAACTGAATTGTTTTTCTTATTGCAGTATAATTTTCTGAATGTAATTTCTTTAGATATCGACTATTAAGGATAAAATTCTAAGACACACCAAATATTAATACAATTTCATAATTAAATAGTTGTGATTTAAATTAATCTGTAATCACAAGATCATTATAAAGTAAAGCTTATTCATTATATATTTGATAAAAAAAATATTATATTAAGATAAAAATTACTTAAAAAGAACAAAAAACTAATGAATGAGGATATCATATGTCATTACAAAAAGTGTTTATTATGACATGATAAAAGAGAAACGATTCAAAATAAAAAGGCTCAAGAGATTTATGACGCAAGAAAAATAATATTGCTCCCTAAATCGTTGAGTTTTGATTTTATAGTGTATTTTTGGAAAAGAAAAATAATTATTATCCCCATTGATTTACGGATTTTATATCTACATAAGAGTATTAGATTGGGTTGGACGATTTGGTGGCGAGTATAAATGAAAGGCAAAGTAGAAATGAAATTTACGGCAATCATTTGGTTTATTTTCTTTTCTTTATACTCCACTCATACCACCTACCTTACTAATATTAGTATTTTTCTTTCAATCTAAGCCTTTGACTTATTCCCTCCCTCTATCCCATTTGATTCGACACAAAGATAAAGATTTGTAAGTAGATGAACGAGTCTCATAAATAAAAAGAAGAGTTTGTATAACAATTATTTTCTTTTTAAAAAAATAAGACTAGCCAAATGGAACAATTAAAAAAGAAAAACGAAACAAGTCAAGCAGGGCAGAAAGAGTAATTTTAGTCGCAAGTGGATCCAATACAATCAATTATATTTATTCAACAATTTCAACCCTTATCTAGCTATTTATGCTCATTTTCTAGGAGAAATTATTCAGAAAATGAATGAAATGCAAAGTAATTTCATTTTATCCTCAATTGACAAGCATGTCAATAAAATGAGATCAACATATTTTTCCATCAGAATTAAATTAAGAGATTCCAGTTTGAGGAACATGAGAACTAAAGAGTTGAAATGCGAGTTGCAATAAAAGAAACACAAGCAAAGGTGAATATGGATTCTTGGAATAAGAATTGCACAAACTTATTTCAGGGAGTTTTATGCTCAAATAGGCATCAAGGTTCAAGTAAAAACAGCAGCAAACGATGAAGCATCAGCAGCAGACGATGAAGCATCTGTGCATTTGGTTGAATCTGCAATCACAAAGAGAAAATGAGTTAAACACAAATGACTGGCTGGCTACCAACAAGCATCCTCTCCTCCAAACAAGACATCTCAAAATAGCTATATGAATAAATTCCAACTGTTTGACTAAGAATGGAACAGCACAAAATACAAATGTATGCAAAGCGTACGAGTCTCGACATGGATAACAAACCGCATGATCAAACTTCTGATGGTGCAAAATATATAAATCTGCTCCCAGTTTCACATCTCCCGTGATTTTATTTTATCAACTAATCTGATAATTCGATTCAGCCTTACATATGGTTTACTCAGCCAGCAAATGAAGTGAACTTAGAAGTGGAACGGATCATTCATTTCAGAAGGACCATAAACAAACATAGCATTGCAGGGCAAGAGGGAACATCATAATTACAATGAATCTCTAATTTTGATCCAACCAGTGATAAACGATAAATGCAAACCAGGGAGGGAGCACCACCAAATATAAGCTCAAAATAGCTGATTAATATCAAATCCAATGGGAATCCTTGAATACTACAACAACAAACCTGCCCAAATATTTTTTTTCTTGGTATTGTTTTGCTGTTACCCGAAATTTAATCACGTTATATATACAGATGCAATAAACTGTTCCAAGACTAATCAGAGATTCAACTTGTGAAACGAAGCAGATTTTTATTTTATTTTATGTTGAAGGATGTGCGTTTGGGGTAGTGAAATCAGAATAATAATAATAATAATAATAATAATAATAATAATAATAATAATAATAATAATAATAATAATAATAATGTCAAACTTCAATTAGTGCCTCGAATTTACATATTCACAGAACAAAACGTACGCTAATCAACAAATCGATATAAAAATCTCATGTACAACAAACAATCACACAACAATCCCAAATCAATCAAAAAAAAAGAAGAGATTTTTACCCAATCGAACATAATAGGCTGAAATCGAATTAAATATAAATAGAGATAGGGCTTGGGCGAATACCTGAAACATCGCCGGATCAGTGGCCGCCTCCGTGCTGTTTCTGGTGCTCGAGGTGGCGGCGCTCCTCCGGGAGGGCGACGAGGTAGGATAAGGCCATTCCTCCAAAGCAGACGTGATAGATCGGATCAGCAGAGTTGGTCTCGATGTATTTGGCGTGGTAATTGTCGACCCATCTCTTGCCGGAGTTCTTGGCATAGCTGACGGTGAAGTAGGGTTTCATGTGGCCCGGCAATTCCTTCAGCTTCAGCCCCTTGATTTCGTTGTAGAACGCCCTCAATGCCATCTTCGTTTTCTTCGCGTCGCCTCTTTGCGCGGTGGAGAGAGAAGGAAAGCAATCTGAATGGTGGAAATTGGGGATATGGGAAAACTGTTTGTTGTCTAGACATACGTATATGTGCTGATGAATTGGGAAATATGGCCCAAATAACACTATAATGGGCCTGCACAAAGTTCATTTGATGTAGAGATTTAGCAAATTGTGTAAGCGGTTAGTTAAAGATATTTTAAAAAAATATTCCATTGTAAACGGTTTGTTAAAAATATTATATATATATATATATATATATATATATGAGTTTGATCTTTTAGGAACACATAGGAACACATTACAACCTTTCATTTTATTAGATGTGTGGTTGTATTTAAAGTAGGTATTTTTGATTTTTATTTTATATCATTAAGTATATTATAGTCAATTTCACTTTATTATCTTATTCATCATGCTTTTTTCATTCTATTTTGGATTTAACATGGAGAAATCGAGATTTAATGTCATTTTTTCTTCTTTTCGCCCCCTCGAGCATAAAAAATACGAATAAAGTGCATAAAAAAAATTATGCACTTTATTCGTATTTTTTATGCACTTTATTCGTATTTTTTATGCACTTCATTTTTAATTTATGCACTTTATTCGTAAATTTTATACACTTTATTTTTTATGCACTCGACAAACCCTAAATCCCAATAATTGACAGGGAACTGAGGAATTGCATCTCTACTGCAAAAATTCGTCGATTCCTCAATTCCAATCAATTATTCAAACTCTAAATCTCAATCTTAATCCTAAAAACTACAAGATTAAGGATTTGAGTAATTGAAATCAGTAAAATTGAATCTCAATCAATTCCCTCATCATCTCAATCAATTTATGCAAAATGGAATCTCCATTAACATCCAAATAAAATAAACAGCATTCAATTTCATAACCCAACAATTCCTGACGCAATTCTATGAACATCCTAACAGACCCCACCCCCAAAATCATGAACACTCATGAATCCTCCTTCAATTCCATGTCCAACCTATTTATTTCAATCATTTTCTTCCACAATTGGCCAAGTGAGAGAAATCTGAGGCCAAGTGTTTCAATCTTTCACTAGCGACGGCGCTCCACTGTGCCGAGAAGGAGAAGCGGCGACACTCCACTGTGCCGAGAAGGAGAAGCGGCGGCGCTCCACTGTGCGGAGAAGGTAGGTGACGTGGAAATTGGAGTGATCTCCGGCTACGGCGTTGTCGTCTTAATCTTCGGTGAAGAGATCGTAGGCGAGGAAGAAGATGCTGGCGAAGAGAGATAGAGATGGAGAGAGTTCTTCGAAAGGATAGAGGGAGATAAAGTGAGCGGCGCCGTTGATGTTCGAACAGAGATAGAGAGTGAGAGGCTGCCCGTGGCGAGATGTTGGTGATGGTCGAACAAAGAAGAGACAGAGAGAGAAGAGAGAGAGGAGAGAGAGGGAAAGGAGGGAGGCGGTGCAAGGTAGAGAGATAGAGATGAGGGAGAATAAATTATGAAAGAGGGAGAGAGACACGATCTAATAGATAATAAATATAAGTGCAATTTTATAATCTTTATTTAGTAGTAAAATATAATGATTTAATTTGTTTGAAATTAGACAATTATATCCTTAATGAAGAATAATAACTTAAATCCTATATTTGATACGAGCCTTTGATCTATCAAAATGAAGGGAGATTATTTGTTCCTAGTTCCTTCAATAAGGGGGTGTTCCTTATTGAACCCTCCCATATATATATATATATATATATATATATATACTAGAACATGCCCACCGCTTTTGCGCGGTGTCCGGCGAAACATGTGTTGATTCGTCTTATGGTCATTATGTAACTGTAAAAGAACAATAAATACATTAGCATGAGTTTAGTTTTATTGAGTTATTTGACCTTTGTACAAAGTAAAGTACATATGTAAGATACATAATACTGATGTTTTGTTAAAAAGATCTTATTTTGTAGTGCCATTTGTAAGTCCTTTCGTATCCCGGTTGATTAAATATTGCGATGGTGAATTCGTTGGGTGTGTGCGGTAGGAAGACAAATATGTCACCGTTCTGTAGATTGTGGTCCTCGACAAGAAGCTTCCAGCTAAATCGTAGGGTCTTCTTCCATAGGTCGATTCAATATTCTTTCATTCCGCTTTTGATGATGATTTCGTTTATGTCGTCTTGCAACAGAGTGATATCGGCGAAGCACGGTAGTGGCTTCAGACAGAATAGGCAGTTTAAGTTTGAATTTAGATATAACTCATATTTGTAAATGTTGATCTTACCGTGTGTTTTGAATGCATGTTGTACTTCTAGAAGAAGCATTTTGTGAAATTGGTTTTTTGCTGATGAGCTGATGGTGGAATTGATGATGAGATTGGTCCTGCTAATTAGATAATATGTAGTATTTGTTATTTACTTTATTGTTGTGTTGTAAATGTGATTAGGAAAGAGTTACCGTTTTGATCTTCTTGGTAAAATAGTAGATTGGATAGTGTTGGATGGGCTGGTGTTCTATTCTCGGATTGCCTGAATGCATTCACAGGGATGATGTCGTAGTGCGACATGCTGATGTTTCAGAGCAGCATGAGGTCTCCGATGGTTAGACCGTTATCGTTGAAAAAGCTATGCCAGCCATGTTCAAATGTTTCTAGACCGACTGTTATTCGCCATGCTCTTTGTTGGTAGTTTAAGGTGATCCGTTGTCCTTTTCTAATTCCCAGGGCGAGATAGATTGGGAAAGGTATTATCTGTTGATTTTAAGATTTGGTTAGTGTACATATTATGAAGTAATGATTGTTGGGTAAGTTTATACCTGATGTTGGTTGTTGTTGCATGTAAATAAGTAGCACATATGTGCATAAGTTGAAGGTGTGTAACTCTCTGTGGGAATAGTTTAGAGCTGTAAGAATAATATTAATGTGGGAGTTTGGCTATTTCGTTAACATACCTCGAGGCAGAAAAGCTTCTGGTCCAACATGTACGATAGTTGTTAACCAGGCTTGGATATTTTTAGTGCCTCGTTGATTAAGGTATCCGACATGGTCGATCAAGCGCGGGTATTTTGATAGGAGCTTGTCGCAGATGCTTGCTTGAATCGTTCCACTGTCGTTTGTCCTGAGAGTTATAACATGGACATAGTTGTTGGTATAAGTAATTAGGTAAAATCGGAGCTCGGAATTTTTGCCTTGACTGGTCCATGTGTAGAAGGGACGTGCTATTTGAGACATTTTTGTATTTGTTGTAAGAGAACTAAATGGTGTTAGTCTGTACTTTGTCTTACAATGGGCTTATTTATAGTATGAATGTGAAATATGCTAAGATACATGAATCTTGTGATACATTGTGGAATGAACCGTCAATAGTTAGTGGATCATTATAAATTAATTAGGTGTAAGAATTCCAAATGGTCACGCAAGGTCTATAGCAGAATATTTTGTCCCATTCAGTTTACCGGAAATACGTATATATGATATTTGTTAATAAAAATGCAATTGTAATGACACTGTAGGATATCCCGTCACGTGGCCTTCTCTCTTAAACGTAAGTACAGAGTGTAAGTAATCATGTTACCTCTGATAGTGAACACATAGGTTCTTGACGTGGGCACTAACAATTTATCAAATTGTAAATTATTGGTCTCGAGAGCACGTTCAGGTGTAGAGGGGGGGGAGGGGAATACACCTGAAACTGATTTTCTCAACTTAAACACGAACAGTCCTTTTCAGGATAGTGTCGTACTGAAAGAATACAACAGACCAGATAGCTGTTCTGAATCGTGTTGGCAGAGTGACTGACTCTACTGAGATCTGCTAGCCGATCGAGCGTCGAATCGGTACGCAGCGAGATAGAGTTCGGTGGTGCGGAATAGTGTAGGCCCAATTCAGTTGAGTTGGAAAAACGTTTTTAATAAAACAGTTTCAGTAGATTAGTGCGATCAGTTAAGTTTGCTGAAACTCAGTTGAATGATTTTAAAGGATAGTTTTCAGAATGAACAGTTAAAATCAATACAACATTAAAGAGAACACAAATAAGAGACACAGAGATTTTTAAAGTGGTTCGGACACAAAAATCCTACGTCCACTATCCCGAAAGATCAGGAGGCTATGTATTATACTGAGTTAGTCTCAGTCAGCTTGTACACTGGACAAAGCTGCGTCTTTGAATTTATACTGAGCAAGTCTCAGTTTACACGGTTATCAAACTGAAGTGTTTGACAAACTCTCCAACTATGAAGGAGTCCTTTTACAATAAGGATTAAGTTCAAATATGAACTCCTTCGTCTAAGCTATGGATATGTTCTATTGAGCTTAGGTTAGAGGGATAGGGAACAAGAAGGTAGCTTCTAGAACAGCGAACAACTGAGTTTAGCTATGGGTTCGTGTAACGTTGTTTGGATACTAAAGGCTTGTATGTAACGATTTAAGCTTGGTTCCCTAAGAGCTAGAATGTAGTCTTTCGCCGGAGATACATTCTTTGAACTTCTTGCGGAAGACTTGGGCTTTTCGGATTAGCTCGTTTGAATGCTCTGTGTGTGTCGTTCGTTTTCTTTTTTTTTTCGTGTGCTTCAAATTTTGATTTATCCCTCTATTTATAGAGAAGAGATTAGGAAAGATCCGTTGGAGACGATGATCCCTTTATCTCTCTCTTTTGGTAGCTAACGGCTCTTTTGAAGTAGAGTGACAGTGTCCTTTCCCTCCTTTTCCGAAAAGTTGTTGACTTGCAGCTTTAGTAGGTGAGGACAGGTGTCTGCTTGTCATTTGCCGAGGTTTGGAAAGTGGTTGAGACGGAACAGACTTCGAGGAGATCTGAAGCTGACTTCTCTTATCCTCGTATTTGACTATACTGATTGACTTTCAAAAGATCTGACAGTTTAGAAGACTGTCTGGCCATTGCTGAGTCTGATCTCTGATTCAGTAGTGAACATGCTGAGTTGGTTCTACTGAAGATCAGCTCTGAACGCCTGAACCAGAGCAGAGTGTCTACTGAGTCTGAAACCTCAGAGACAAAAACAAATACAAAGTAATGGTTCACCGATCAAGATAGGGTTTTGGGATCTTCAAATCTTCATAGACTCGTTCAGAGCACAAGGCTACTGAGTATATGTCAGTACGGAAGACAGAATCATTTCCCACTATATGCAACAGTGCTGAGGATAGAATCATCACCCAACAATTTCCCCTATATGATGATGCCAAAACCTAACAACATCTATGCAAACTAAACTTGTCAGAAACAGAGCTCCTTACAATATTACAAGTAGAATCAGTGGAGTTATTCTCAAGTTCTAGACTACTGAAGGGAGCAGGGCAGAGAGTCAGAATATAGAGACTAAGCATTTCTCCCTGTCTTAACAATTTCCCCCTTCAAGGAAACAACTAGTCTATCAGAATCAAAGCGGCTACTAACAAAGAATCAGTAAGTGTGTGAGTCAGTAATCACTTTAGTGATTCTGAGTGTTAAGCATAAGATAAACACGGCTTATTTAGACAATAAGATATTGTCAAAGCCAAATAGAGATATCATATATATAAATAAGGAAATCAGTACATATACATCTCTGCTAGCTAAAACATACAGGAAATAAAGAAGCTGAACATCACTTGAAGTGACTAATCCTGTCCTTGAATTCTTGAGCTGAATCTTCGGGAAGGGGCACTCCATACATCCGATAAGTGTTCTTCCGCAGCTTCATTATCTCAGCAAAGTCCGCTAGCTCATCCACATCAAGGAATTTTGCTTCAGCAGCGTACTTCACTTCTTTCTCAATTACGCCGAAATGAATAGATCCATCCAGTCTTCGTGGGGGTGGCAGAATTCTAGGATCTGGGACTCTGACTTCGACATTTTCTTTTACAGCTTTCTGCAATCTAGCGTACATGTCTAAGTCAGCGATCATTATGTATTCAGCATACGCTTTTGCCTTGCGCTTATCTGACCAGAAACTCCAGAAGTAGTTTCTTTTGATGAATTCAATCTTCAGCGCTTCCCATCTTTGCGTGAATTCTACTGGCATCCATTCGTCTGTTCTCAGCCATCTGTAGGTCTTCAGATCCGAAGGCTTTCTGAACTTCCTGTATCTTTAGGGAATGTCAGCCTTAGACGGGATCCTCTGACTTGCTTCTTTCTCTGTTCTCAGCCTTAGGGCTTCAAGATCTGCCATATGAATCCTTTCTCTGGCAGCTTCAATCTGTCTAGCCTCTTCGCCTCTGTATAAATATCTGTCTAGCTGAGCCCATATTTCTTCCATCTCTCTATCTTGAGCTTCGGAAGCAGTGTAAGAAGGCTTGTGTGATTGCTCTTGTTCTGAGTCAGCAGGCGTAGTAGATTTTTCTATTGATTTGCCTTGCTGCTCAGTGGACTTCTGCTGTTGCTTCTCCTTTTCTCTATCTTCATCATCTCCAATTTTCAGCTTCCTAGGAGGCAACATAGCAGTTGTTGGTTTCTTTCCGCCGCGTGCTGGAGCCTTTGTTTTTCCTTTAGCAGTCTTTGCTTTTGGCTTGTTGGTCGCTTCGCTTCGGCTATCTCCCTAGCCGCCTTCTCATCAGCGGCTATCTGAGCCTCCTCCTCCTTAGTGATATATCTCCTAGATTTCTTGGAGGGAGGGGTCGGGAGCTTCAGGATCTTCTTTCCTTTGCCTTTTACTGGAGGTGGGAGAGGAACATCTTCCTCTTCTGAGTCCTCCAAGTCAGCATACTCAGCAACCTCTTTGATTATATCCAAAGGAGTTTGGGTTGCCTGAGTTGCTACTTCTATGGGTCCTGAGCCGCTTGGGCCAGTCTCAGTTGATGCTTTGCAATGCACTGAGACACCCTGGGCCTCGCCAGTTGTAATGGGTTTAATAGGAGCAGATGTTTGAGCTGAGCTTGCTCCTGCTACTGACCTTGTCTTCTTGGGAGACTTCAGTACCTGCTCCTTGGTGGTGGCTTCCCCTTTAGTTGATTTCTCAGTTTTAGCAGGGGTCTGCTTAGCCATCCTTTCCACCTTTATATCCTTTTCCCTTTGGGCCTCGTTTTCCCTTCGGGCCTCCTTTTCCCCCTTTTTGGCATCAGCAATTATAATAGGGGTTGGAGCGGATACCTTGTTGTTCAGGCTGGTGTACGAGGCTGTCAATTCATCGAGCTTGTTATGTATCTTGGTCAGCGCCTTGTGCAGTTCGTTCTTCTCACTGATCATTTCTTCTATGTAGCGCTTGTAAGAATGATCGGCTGCTGCCTTGAACTCTTTCAGCTGTGTATCAACCTTATCTTCTATGGCCTGCTGGATAGAAGTGATTCTGAGCTCATTGGCCTGGGATATGGTTGTGACTGACTCAGTGTGGGAGGACTGAGAGGCTTTAAAATTTTCAAGTAGCTTGGCCTGTCCTTCCTGGATCAGTCTTAGCTGAGCTTCAAAGTCAGCTTTCTGCTTTGCCAGCGCTTCAGATACGATGATGGAGACGTCAGGGGTGGCTGATTCTGACAATGTAGTTCTCAGCCCCTGAATCTCTGCGCCTGTGGCTTGAGCAGTCTGCTTCCACACTTTGTGGATTGCTGTGGCAAGTGCACGGTTCTGAGTGCCCTGGCTTTTGAGAGCCTTTACCACTGACTTCGATTGTCGGCCTTTGGGGCTGGGCGCTACTTCAAATGCTGACTCAAGTAAGAGCCGAGCAGGTTCTGCATCGGTTGAAGTACCAGCTGCCGACTTCTCAGGAGCAAGGATACTGAGAGGTAATTTAGTAGGAGTGGGAGTATCCTTGTCCTGTTGAGTTCCCTCATCAGGCTTCTCAGGGCCTGAATCACGGGGTGGGTCCTGACCATCGGGGTCAGACCCATCTGAGGGAGCTGAGCCGGAAGCCTGCTGTCGATCATGCAGCAAGGCCAGCATGGCTGCCCTCAAATCTTCAAGGGTTCTGAGGTCAGTAGGCTCGGAGTAGCCTATCTACTGCCTGATCATCAGTTCCTCTTCATGTAATTGTTCGCAGGAGTGATGGATTATAAGGCGTTGAAGGTTGTGCCACTCCTGGAACCTCAGTAGCATATGGAATCTGGCCTGCTTGGCAATGAGCACTAGATCTGGGTGGCCAGCAATCTCCAGGATATGCTCTGTGATCTCTCGGGATGCTCGAGATTGGATAGCTGAGGCTTCCATCCCGACAGATTCTTCTTCAGACGCCGTCTCCGAATCTTCTATGTCTATCGTTGACGTCTGTTTCTTAGCAGATGGAAGACTGCTGAGTGGGGGGGCATCAAAGGGACTGTCCAGGGCTTGAAGGTCTCCACCCTGGATTTCTTCAATTTGAACCCCTTGGTCCACTTCTTCTGCTTGTTCAGTGAAGACGGCTTTCTCCATTGACTGAGTCTTTTCAGAAGACTCTGATTCATCTCTCAGCTGCTGCGTCTGCTCAGTCTGTTCAGCAGTTGCCTCATGTTCTGCCTCTACTTCAGTAGGCACGACGGGAATAGTCTTTTTCAGTCGCTTTGCCGGTGCCTTAGGCGTTTTAGCTTGAGGCGACCGCTTCTTGGATGGCGTAGTTTTCTGAGGCGTAGTTTGCTGAGCTGAGGGACCTGACCCGATTTGCTGAAGGGCTGCTGCCCTGTTGTGAAATCTTATCTTCTTCACGTTAAAGTATTGCTTGTTGTTGTACGTGATCTGGTCAGATGCACAGAAGTCCTGAATCATCACAGATAGCTTCAGTCCGTAAAGGAGCTTTCCTTTTGCGCTCAGTCTGTATGATGCTTTGTCGAATTTAGCTGCTTGAACCATGAATTCGCGGAGAAAGAACTCCGTCCAGTTAATTTTGGCTCTATCATAGATAGCCATCATCAGTTGCAGCTTGGGCCTGGATACTTGATCGAAAGATCCGGCTTGACTCGTCAGCAGTTGCGTTACTATGTACGCCAGAGCCCGATACTGCGGTAGCATCGTGTTCTTCGGGAATGCGGCTTTGAAGACTGTAGGCTTCCCGCAGAAGATGGAGAGGTAGTGATCCATCATGTCATCGTTATATCCCACGGTGCTGACTCCCTCGAAGGGTAGATCGAAGCTTCTTTGAAGAGCTTCCTTGATTGACATTTCCTTCACCTCCATAGCAGCATCGCCGATGTTGTGTACAACGAATCTTCCATGAATATCGCTGGCTACTGAGTCTGAGTTGAGGTAGACTTCAGCAACCTGCCTCGGGGGAAAGAAGGTGGGCTTCTTCATCAGAAAACTTTCAAGACCGGTAATGCGGGGAGCTTCGAAGATCTCATCCATGAACTCCAGATCGCAGGCGTCAAACTCCATGACTAGCTCGCACCAGTCACGATCTTTCTCAAGGATTTCTTGCATATTCTCTGGAGCTGTTACCGTAATGCCTGCCATTATATCTGTAATAAGCAAGTAAAATTATCAGTATCGAGTTTGATGTTATAATCAGTATAGCGATGCTGAATAATGAAACAAGTTAAAGACAATCTAATACCATACCACGGAAAATCTGAGAGTTTTAAGAAGATTAGATGAAGTTTGCAAGTAAGGTTTGCAGGAAGTGGATCTCAGAATTTTCGGAGTAAAAAGATTTGAAAGATTGCTAATGGCGGTTTTGAAGATATGATCGCAGATATATATCTAAGTGAAGATGAACGGTTAACGATCAACGGCTAAGTTTAAATATGCTTTATGAGATGGACGGTCAAGATTAAGTGATATATTATAGGTAATGATCATGTTGCCGCCTAAGTCAAAAGCCAGTTGTAACTTGCCTAAGTAGTAACTGCGATACGACGTGCATTAAATGCGTGGCAGAGTTTAGCATACTTATGCATAGAATGTCGTGCATTAAATGTAAACCGTTAATATTAAATGACATTTTATAAGGCATTAAATACGATGCTGAAACTGAAGTGAATCTGAGTCGTAGACGCATAGTACTGTTCCATTGGCTACTACTGAGTAGAGATACGCAAACCTGTCAGCTGAACATTGTAGTCAGCTGATACCTCGTGTAGATGGTTGCAGAGTCTCTTCGTACTGATTTTACTTAGTACTGAGAGTGAACATTCCCCCTTACTGAATGCTCCTCTCCTGAATCCTCTCACTGACTTGAGTCTCAGTTTACACGGTTATCAAACTGAAGTGTTTGACAAACTCTCCAACTATGAAGGAGTCCTTTTACAATAGGGATTAAGTTCAAATATGAACTCCTTCGTCTAAGCTATGGATATGTTCTATTGAGCTTAGGTTAGAGGGATAGGGAACAAGAAGGTAGCTTCTAGAACGACAAACAACTGAGTTTAGCTATGGGTTCGTGTAACGTCGTTTGGATACTAGAAGCTTATATGTAACGATTTAAGCTTGGTTCCCTAAGAGCTAGAATGTAATCTTTCGCCGGAGATATATTCTTCGAACTTCTTGCGGAAGACTTGGGCTTTTCGGATTAGCTCGTTTGAATGCTCTGTGTGTGTCGTTCGTTTTCTTTTTCTTTTTTTCGTGTGCTTCAAATTTTGATTTATCCCTCTATTTATAGAGAAGAGATTAGGAAAGATCCATTGGAGACGATGATCCCTTTATCTCTCTCTTTTGGTAGCTAACGGCTCTTTTGAAGTAGAGTGACAATGTCCTTTCCCTCCTTTTCCGGAAAGTTGTTGACTTGCAGCTTTAGTAGGTGAGGACAGGTGTCTGCTTGTCATTTGCCGAGGTTTGGAAAGTGGTTGAGACGGAACAGACTTCGAGGAGATCTGAAGTTGACTTCTCTTATCCTCGTATTTGACTATACTGATTGACTTTCAAAAGATCTGACAGTTCAAAAGACTGTCTGGCCGTTGCTGAGTCTGATCTCTGATTCAGTAGTGAACATGCTGAGTTGGTTCTACTGAAGATCATCTCTGAGTACAGTGAACTACTCCTGCTAAGTTCAGTTCTACTGACTCCTTTCAGTATACTGCTCTTGCTGAGTCCAGTATTGCTGAGTCTTCTACTTCTGGTGCTGAGGCTGATAAGCTACTAAACGCCTGAACCAGAGCAGAGTGTCTACTGAGTCTGAAACCTCAGAGACAAAAACAAATACAAAGTAATGGTTCACCGATCAAGATAGGGTTTTGGGATCTTCAAATCTTCATAGACTCGTTCAGAGCACAAGGCTACTGAGTATATGTCAGTACGGAAGACAGAATCATTTCCCACTATATGCAACAGTGCTGAGGATAGAATCATCACCCAACATAAATTCTATCAAGAGTTATCTCGCCATAATAAATTGATAATAAACTTTTATAAATATCTTCTTTAATATACCTTTTTGGAGTATAGTAGATGTATTTTAAGCATAACATGCATGGAAGAAACCTGTGTAAAATGCCTATTTGTAGTCATGCATGCATATATTTTGACTATTTAATAAGGAAAATATAGAATTAGGATGAATGCAAAGATTTTCATTTATGAGCTCAATTTTGAAACGATTCGCCGGAAAAATTCGTTATGAGCAGCGAACTTCCGGCGTCTATTCCAGTCGCATCCGGGGTCGGATGACCATATACGACATATCAACACGAAGCTTGTGTGATGACGAATCCATCGGTTCAAGCCGATCGGAAATCGGACCCCGGACCCGCTGGGAATCACCGCCGCAAGATGCGGCGGAACCCTAGCCGAATTAGGGTTTTCGTCCAATTTGGGGATTTTTGGACAGCACGATCACTTCTCCTTTCCGATGCTATTCCGGACAAACTAGAAACCGGAATGGGTCGTGCGACCTATCCAGACGAAGCTAACAAAAAAACGAACAAAACTATCCGAACGGATCGGAAATATGAGTCGACACGCGCTCCCACGTGCCTCCTCAAGGCGACGGTCGTGTTCTGCTAGTTTCTAGGGTTTCACCCTTTTTCATCCTCCTGCCTCGATTTTTGTGCATCCCGGACCAATTACAGTACAAAAACAGTACAATCACATAACATATAGGTCCTATGATCTACTCGTGGATTTTTTCACGAGAAAAACGTTACAACGGGGTCAAAACTATGGCTCGCAGGCCGCCCCAAACACAAAATTAGCCCGATAACGATGGAATTGAACCCTAATCATGCTCCTAACAGCAACAATCAGAGCATAAACCAGACTCTGATACCAATTGAAGGAAATATAAGGTTTAGGAACGATTACCTTCCTCCTTCGTATGTTGTTGCAGCTCTGATTGTTGCTCGTGTGTTAGATCTTCTGATCTGTGTCCTGGCCTTTTTCTCCCTCTGGGTGGTCAGAGAACTGGAGAAAATAAGATTTATGTCTCTCCTTCACTCACGCACGGCGTGTGTAAATTTGTGAATGTGTGTGTTCTGTTTCTGAACAGAATACTAATATATATAAGCTTCAAAAGTCAATATAATATTAATATATTTTTAGCCCATTAATTTAATTATATTCCTAATGGGCTTCATCATAATTAACCCATAATATAATTAATTAATCCACTAGGCTACTAATATTTATCAATTAATTGGCCCAGCCAATTAATTCCAGATAAATATATAACATTATTAAATAATGTAAAAATACATTAATCCATTAATAATGATTTCTGAGAGACTGTTGGTCCCGAGTGTATGGTCAGGTGTAGAGGGGGGGGGGGGTGAATACACCTGATTCGATTTCTCGATTTCGAACTCGAACAGTCCTATTCAGGATGATGTCCGATCCAACAGTTCGGCCGAGACCAAACAAACAGTATTTCCGAATCGAGTAAGGCTAAGAGTACTGACTCAGCTGAGATCTGCTAACTGACTACGTCAGAATTCAGTATCTACAGTAAGAGTTCAGTGCACGGAATAGTGTAGGCCCAAATCAGTTTTTGTGAGAAAACGTTTTAAGTCTCAGTTCAGTAGATTAAGAGTTCGAGATGCTTGAGACAGGTTGATTGATTTTAAATGTGATGTTCAGTATGAATAGTAAAATCAATGCAACAGTTAAGAAAGCAGTAAGAGAAACAGGATTTTTAAAGTGGTTCGGATATCGCTCAAATCCTACGTCCACTGTCCCGAATGATCAGGAGGCTATTTATTATCCTGAGTTAGTCTCAGTCAGCTTGCACACTGGGCAAAGCCGCGTCTTGGTTTTTATACTGATCCAAGTCTCAGTTTACAACACTATCAAACTTAAAGTGTTTGACAAACTTCTCCAACAGTGAAGGAGTCCTTATACAATAAGGATTGGGTTCAAATATGAACTCCTTCGTCTAAGCTATGGATATAACAAGTGAGCTTAGGGTTAGAGGGATAAGGAACGAGAATGTAGCTATTTAGAGCGACGAACAACTGAGGGTTTAGCTATAGGTTCGTGTCAGTCGCTTGGATACTAGAAGCTTATGTCGGTTCAGCTTGGTTCCTTTTGAGCTGGATGTAGTCTTTCGCCGGAGATAACTCGGTTGTTTCTTGCGGAAGACTTAGTCGTTAATATCGCTCGTTTGAATGCTCTCTTGTGTTCTAGGTGCGCGCATTCTCTCTTGTTCTTTGAATGATCCCTCTATTTATAGAGCAGAGATTGAAATAGATCCGTTGGAGACGATCTTCTTCTCTCTCTCTGTTTTTGGTAGCAAACGGCTCTTTTGGTGTAGGTAACAGTGTACTTTCCCACCTTTTTAGGTAAAAGGTTGACTGCAGCTTTAGCAGGTGAGAAGACACGTGTATGCTTGTCATTCGTTGAGGTGGATGGAGTGGTTGAGACAGCACAAACTTCGAGATAGACTGAAGCTAACTTCTCTCTTCCTCGTACATGACAATGCTGATTGTCTTTCAAAAGATTCTGACAGTCCTGAAGACTATCTGCCGTTGCTGAGTCTGACCTTGTATTCAGTAGATAGACTGCCGAGATAAGTCTATCGAAGATCAGCTCCGAGTTCGATGAACTACTCCCGCCGAGTTCGGTTCAACCGACTCTCTCGCATATCGCTCCCGCTGAGTCCGGTATTACTCGCACCGGTGCCGAGGCAAATAAGCTGCCGAGCGCCTTGACCGGAGCAGAGTGTCTACCGAGTCCGAAACCTCGGGAGACAAATACGAATACAAAGGAATGGTTCACCAATCAGATAGGGTTTTGGGATCTTCAAATCTTCTCAACAGTTCAGAGCACGAGGCTACTGAGCGTGATTCAGTATAGAAGATAGAGTCATTTCCCACAAGTATGATCATGCTGAGGATTGAATCATCACCCAACAATTTCCCCCTATTTGATGATGCCAAAACCTATCATCTATGTCCTATCAACTATGCTAAACACTAACTTACTCGAAACGAGCTCCTTACAAATATTACAAGTAGGATCAGTGGAGTTGTCTGGTAAGTGCTAGACTACTGAGGGAGACAGGGCAGAACAATTTCCCCCTTTACAATAATTTCCCCCATGCAACAATTTCCCTCTAAGAGAAATACTAACTCTCCGAAAGTCTAGTCTATCAGAGATCTAACCGAGCAAAAACTGACAAGTAAATAAACAAAGTGTGTGTGTCAGTAATCACTTCAGTGATTCTGAGTGTTAAAGCATAAAGCAAACACGGCTATTTAGACAACAAGTAGTTGTCAGAGCCAAAAGAAGATTTGTATATATATAATAAACAGTTCAGTACATTACAAATCTTGCTAAGCTAAAGGAGAACTAAGAGGGAGAACCCTTAAACTGCTGAATCCTATTCATGAAACCTTGGGATTGATCTTCAGGCAGTGGGACTCCATACATTCTGAACGTGTTCTTCCTCAGCTTCAGGTATTCGGCGAAGTCTGCTGGATCATCTTGTTCTAGTCCTCTGTTCAATGCAGCATTCTTCACTTCTTGTTCAATCATTCCGAGATGTACTGAGTCGTCTTGTCTTCTGGGTGGAGGAATGATCCTTGCTTCAGGAACGCTGACTACTACCCCTTCGATTCTTGCTCGTGCATATATGGGTAAAGATCGGGTTCGAGAATGGTCATCCACTCGACATAGGCATCGGCCTTAGACATTTCGAGGCCGAATCGCCGAAAATAATTTCTCTTGATAAACTCTATCTTGGCCGATTCCCATCTCTGATTGAACTGAATAGGCATCCATTCGTCTGATCTCGGCCATCTATGTGTTTTCAGATCGTTTGGCTTCCTGAACCTTCTGTATCGATAAGGAATGTCAGCTTTCGAAGGAACTCTCAGCCTGGCCTCTTGTTCGATGCGCTTCCCGAGTGCCTCAAGGTGCGCCAAATGTATCCTCTATCGCGGCCTCTATCTCGTCTAGCTTCCTCTCCTCTCGTAGAGATATCTATCCATCTCGAGCAAAGATTTCTTCAATTTCGCATCTTGCTCTTGAGGCTTCGAGGAGCTTGTTCGATTCGGCAGGGGTACTAGATCTAGATTTGGATGTACCACCGCCTTTCGTACTCTTCTACTGCTGCTCCTTGTCTTTTTCTCTCTCCTCTTCATCTGTTATGATGAGCTTTCTCGGAGGCAGTCTAGCAGTTCTCTTTCCTCCTCTGGATGGGGCTTTAGTCTTTCCTTTGGTAGGCTTAGACTTTGGCTTGTTAGCTGCTTCGGCCTCTGCAATTTCTCTGGCCAGCTTCTCATCCGCAGCTATTTGGGCTTCCTCCTCAGCAGATATGTATCTTAATCTCTTTGCTGGAGGGGTTGGAATTTTAAGCTTCTGTTTGCCCTTGCCTTCTTGAACTGGTGGTGGAATAGGAGCCTCTTCTTCTTCTGAGTCCTCCACCGCTTTGTTCGGCGTACTCGGCAACCTCCTTAATAATGTCTTTGGGAGTCCGGGTTGCCTCGAGTAGTCTGCTGGGGTCTCGAGCCACTTGGGCCGGTTTCAGTGTGCTCGCGGCCCGAAACACCCTGGGCCTCACCCTTCTGAGACTGAGTTTGAGTCAGCTTCTCAGTACTCTTCTTTCCTTCCCTTTTTCCTTCACTTTCCCCCTTTTTGGCATCATCAATGAGCACCGGGGTAGGGACTAGGACTGACTTCTTCAGACTTTTGTAGGAGGTTGACAGCTCATCAAGACGATCGTGGAGCTTAGTCAGAGCCTCATGCAACTCGTTTCTCTCCATGGTAAGGTTTTCCTTGTCTTGCTTGTGAGAGAGGTCACCGCTTCCTTGAAGTCTTTCGGCTTCTCGGTGATCTTGTCTTCCAAGGCCGGTTGGATATTCTCAAGTCTTTGTTCGGTGGCCTCGATTGTTCGGTGATAGCGTCGGTATGAGCCGGTTTAGAAGCCAAAAATTCATCAAGTAGCTTGGCTTGGCTCTCTCGAAAGATCTTGAGCCGAGCTTCGAATTTGACTTGCTGCCGAGCCAACGCTTCGAAATAAGCGCGAAACATCGTGGGCGGCCGATGAAGAGACGAAGACTTCAGCCCCACGAAGTTCTTTAGTCGTGGCTTGAGCGATCTACTTCCATGTCCTATGGATAGCCTTCGCAAGATCTCGATTTTTGATCCCTTGGGCGGTTAAGGCTTTTGCCACCGATCGAGATCTCTTTGCGGTCCGGGCTGGGCGCCGTTCGAAAGTCGATCGCGCAAAGAAGAGCCGAGCGGGCTCTGCGAGGACGAAGCACCCGGCCTTGGGCTTCTCGGGACCAAGGATACCGAGAGGTGGTGCGGTTTCGGTATGGGTATCCTTGTCCTGTGGATGTCCCTCATCGGCTTTCCAGGGCTCGAATCACCGGGTGGGTCATCATGGTCCGACCCATCCGAGGGTGCTTGGGCCGGAGGCGTGCTTGTCGATCATGAATCATGGCCGCATTGCAGCCCTCGAGTTATCCATTGAGCTGAGGTCTTCGGGCTCGAATAGCCTATCTCCTCTCTCGGTCTCAATTCCTCTTCATGCAGTGGCCGACGGGAGTAGTGGAGGACAAGGCGGCGTAGACGAGGCCACTCCCGATGTCGCAGCAACATGTGGAGCCTTGCTGTTTTGGCGATGAGCAACAAGTCTGAGTAGTCAACAAGCTCCGGAACTAGTTGTAGAATTTCTCGGGATGCTCTGGATATAATCACTGAAGCTTCCATCCCGATTGATTCACCTTCAGATGCAGTCTCAGACTCCAAGTCTATGTGTGAAGTTTGCTCTTCAGTTGGAGGGACTGAGCTGAGTGGAGGGACGAAAGGGGGGCCGTCTAGGCGCCGAATATCTGCGCTCCGAGCTTCGTAAGCATCCCCTTGGTCCCTTTCAGTGGAAACAATCTTCTCCACTGACGGAGTCTTCTCAGAAGACTCGGACTCATCAACCAGCTGCATGGGCTGAGTAGTCTTCTCAGGAGCCTGTTCAGCAGGCACTTGTGGAACCTCCTCAGTAGCTGGCACCTCAACGGCTTTCTTCAGTTTCTTTGCCGGTGCCTTAGGAGTTTTAGCAGGAGGGGTTCTTTTCTTTGTAGGCGTAGCCTGCTGAGACTTTGATTTCGGAGAGACTGCTGAGGGTCCTGACCCTATCTGCTGAAGCGCTGCTGTCTTGTTGTGAAATCTGACCTTCTTCACATTGAAGTACTCCTTGTCACCGTAGGTGATAGGCTCGATCCACATAAATCTTCGATCATAATGGACGGTTTGAGTCCATACAGGCAATTTGCCCTTTGCGCTCGGCATGTTCGATGCTTTGTCGAACTTAGCGGCTGAGCCATGAATTCTCGTGAGAAAGAACTCCGTCCAATTTATCCGGGCTCGGTCGTATATGGCCATCATCATCCGAATCTTAGGCCTCGACACCGGTCAAACGACCACCTTGGCTTGTCGTAGGCTGCGTCACTATAAAGGCAAGTGCCACTGAACCGAGGCAATCTTTGTTCTTCGGAAAAGCAGCTACGAATGTAGTGGGCTTTCCACGTAAGACGGTAAGGTATTCATCAACTTGGTCGTCTCTTGCACCCGATCGCATGGTTCCTTCGGAGGGCAGATCAAAACTCCGCTTCAAGGCATCCTTGATGGACATCTGCTTCAGCTCCATAGTGGCATTTTGGATAGAATGGGCAACAAACCTTGCCACTACGTCTCCAGACACTGCGTCTGAGTTCAAGTACAGCTCTGCAACCTGTCTCGGGAGGAAGAACGAAGGCCTCCTAGACAGAAATTTCTCCAGCCCTGACTCGCGCAGAGCTGAGAAGATCTCATCCATATACTCCAGATCGCATGAATAGAAATCCATGGTGGGTTCAAACCACACGCGATCCTTCTCCAGAATGTTCTGCATATCCGCTGGAGATATCATTGAGATATTGGTTTCCGCCATTGTACCTGTTACATGAAGTTGTTATCAGTATCGATTTTTTAAATAAACCCTTTTATATATGATACTAATCAATAATGATCAACACATAAGTAACTACATGTAGGCATACCGAGAATTTGATCGAGGTGAAAATAAGCAAGTGAGGGTTTTTGCACAAAGGTATTCTCGGATTTTTGGAGGTAAGATATGATCGAAATGTTAAGTGCGAATATGGCGGTTCTTAAGATTTGATCTAAATTTGTACATGTCTAGAAGATGAACAGTTATCGATCTAAGGCTGAGTTTAAACCTACTTTATGAGATGGACGGTTAAGATTCAATATTATAAAAGGTAATGATCACAAAAGCCGTCTAAGTCAATGCAAGTTGTAAACATGCCTAAAGAGTAACTATGATAAGACATGCATTTAATGCGCACAGAGTTCAGCAAAGTTGTGCATAGAATGTCGTGTATTAAATGTAATCTGTTATCAATAAATGACAAACTAAGAGATATTTAAATCATGCTGAATCTCCATAATAAATGCTTATCATTGTTGCATTAGATACTATAGAGTAGAGATACGCAAACCCGTCAACTGAACTTAGTAGTCAGTGATACCTCGTGTAGATGGTTTTCCCAATCTCTACGTGCGAACTTACTCGATCGAGAGTGATCATTCCCCCTCACCGGAATGTTCCTCTCCCGAAACCTCTTATTACCGACCGGGGTCGGTAGGGTCCAGCAGACCTAGCTCTACCGAAAGTTCTCTCGAATCCGGATTCGGCTAGAGGCTTGGTCGGTATATCCGCCCTTTGTTTGTCGGTATGGATCTTTTCCATTCTCGATATCCTTCTTTTCGACATGGTCACGAATGAAGTGATGTCGATGTCCACGTGCTTGCATCTTGTGTGAAGAACGAGGATTCCGAGTGATTGCAATAGCACCGGTACTGCCGCAGAAGATCGGCACTTCATTCCGAATGACGTCATAGTCTCTCATTCTTTGTCTCGGCCAAAGGATTTGGGCGCAACAACTTCCGGCAGAGCCATGTATTCGGCTTCGGTAGTCGACGTGGCCACCGAGTGCTGTTTCTTTGAAAACCATGAGATCGCTTGCTTTGCGCCAAGGAACCGACACGTTCCTCGAAGTTGATTTTCGGTCTATTCTACATCCCGCATAGTCGGCATCGAATAACCAGCTAGTTCAATATTATCATCACCGGATACCATAAACCCATGTCGGTGTTCCTCGTAGATAGCGGAGAATCTTCTTTCTTTGAGTCCATATGACTCTGCTTGGGATTCGCCTGAAATCGAGCACAGACACCTACAACATAAGTTATGTCAGGACGAGTAGCTGTTAGATATAATAAAGAACCAATTATAGCACGGTATTCAGTTTGATCTACTGATACTCCCTCTTTGTCAAGATCTATCTTCATATTCGTGTTCATCGGGATCTTGATAGGTTTGCCGGATGTGCAGCCGAATCTTTTGATGAGGTCTCGAGTGTATTTACCTTGGTTGATGAACGTTCCCTTTTCGGATTGCTTGACTTGAAAACCAAGGAAGTAGTTCATTTCACCCATCATCGACATCTCGAACTTATCCTTCATCATCTTTTCAAATTGCTGACACATAATGACATTCTTCGAACCGAAGATAATGTCATCCACGTAGATCTGCACAAGTAATAAGTCTTCTTCCAGTCGAATGCTGAATAGAGTGCGGTCTCATCGTGCCTTTACGAAAACCTTTACGAAGAAGAAACTCGGTCCGGGTATCGTACCAAGCCCCGGGTGCTTGTTTTAACCCGTATAGAGCCTTCCCCGAGTCTATATACTTGATGTCCCCGCTTGAAAGCCGGGCGGTTGTTCCACATAGACTTCTTCTTTCAGCACGCCGTTCAGGAACGCAGACTTCACATCCATTTGATAAACTCTGAATCGTTGATGTGTTGCGTAGGCCAGGAATAGTCTGATTGCCTCCAATCTTGCAACTGGAGCGAACGTCTCATCGAAATCTATCCCTTCGGCTTGACAGTAGCCTTTAGCCACGAGTCTTGCTTTGTTCCTTACTATAACGTTGTTTTCATCTCGCTTGTTTTTGAAGACCCATTTGGTTCCAATGACATGTTGATGCCGGGGTCTGTCTACAAGCTCCCATACTTCGTTTCTCGTGAACTGATTCAGCTCCTCCTGCATAGCAATAATCCAGTCAGCATCTTTAAGTGCATCCTCAATATTCTGAGGCTCTTCAGTAGACAAGAAGCAGGAAAATAATGCGCTTTCTCCTTGACGAGACTGGATCTTGTCTTGACATGTCTTTGAAGGATCTCCAATTATAAGATCAGCAGTGTGAGCATCTAGCCACGATCTACGATGTTTTAACTCTTCATCTGAAATTTGTTCAACACAGATAGTAGGTGAGTTAGGCATTTCAGTTGTACTATTCTGAGATTGAAGAATTTCAGTGGTAAGAGTATGATCTACTGAGTCACCAGGTTCAGGGGCATTCAGCTCAGGAACATTACTAGACGTTCCCCCTGAGTTGTTATTCTCAGTAGTGTTGGTCTCAGTTACCTCTACGGTTTCCTCATCGACTCGAGTTACACGGGATTGATTCTGTTCGGGAGAATCAATGCGCTCGCCTACTTGCTCACCGTGGTTGAGATTCGGTAGAGTTGTCTTCAGTTTCTTCGTCTGAATCATCATCCCAACATAGCTGGATCTTTTCAGATTTGTCTTTTAAGCTTAGATCCTGTAGCTGCTTACTGATGTCCTCAGATTCAGAATTTGAGTTATTGCTCCTGTTTTCAGTAGCAAATTCGTTAAAGACAACATGAGGGCTTTCCTCCACGCAAAGAGTCCGATAGTTGAATACTCTGAAAGCTTTGCTGACCCGAGAGTATCCTAAGAATACTCCCTGATCTGACTTGCTATCAAAAGTCTTCAGCTGATCTTTCCCATTATTGTGGATAAAGCATGAACAACCAAAAATATGGAAATAAGATAGAGAAGGCTTCCTGCCGTTCCATAGTTCATATGGTGTCCGCTTATGCTGCTTTGTGAGTAGAGATCTATTCTGAGTATAACATGCAGTATCAGTAGCTTCTGCCCAGAATTTGGTTGGGAGTCCTGAGTCTGCGAGTAGAGTCCTAGCTGCCTCTTTTAGAGTTCTCGTTCTTTCGTTCAAGCAACTCCATTCTCGCCGAGGTGTGCGTGCGGTGAAGTCTCATGCTCTATTCCTTCGCTTGCGTAACTCCTTTACCATGGAATTAAGGAACTCGGTTCCTGCGTCCGAACGTATTTTTCTGATCTTGGTGTTCTTTTCGACACTGAGCTTTTTCAAAAGCATTGGTAACTCTGTTTTGACGTCAGACTTGTTGGCAATGAATATGACCCATGTGTAGCGCGAGTAGTCATCTATGACCACTAATGCATATTTTCTGCCTCTGATCGTCACTGGGGAGACTGGACCGAACAAATCCATATGTAGCAGCTGAAGAATTCCATTCGTGGAAGGCGATGGAACTGGAGGATTTTGATTCCTTGTTTGCTTTCCCTTCAGACATGCTTCACACCGAGTGTCTTTCTTTGAATACTTCATTCGGCAGTCCCCTTGCTAGAGTGTTTCTTGCAAGCTTGTTGAGCGTCTTAAAGTTGAGAGGCTGAGTCTTCTGTGCCATAGCCACCTCGTGCGGTTGTCATTCTTCGCCAATAAGCAAGCTTCAGGTTCAGCTGAGTTCCAGTCAGCCACATATATGTTCTTTCTGCGCGAACCTGATAACACTGTTTTCCCTGTGGATTTATCAATAACATCACAGAAACCAGCGTAAAAAATCACTCTATTTGAGTTATCACAAAATTGACTAACAGAGAGAAGATTATGCTGAAGTCCTTCAACATATGATACTCTTGGAACTTTGGCAGTTCCTATGCTGAGTGTTCCATATCCTCTCGTGTAGCCTTTGGCATTGTCTCCAAACTCAATTCTGGGTCCTTCTTCAGTGATATAATTCTTCAGTAGACTCCTTTGGTATGTCATGTGTCTTGAGCATCCGCTGTCCACATACCATGGGTCTTTACGCACTCCGCAAAAAGAAATGATATTCGGTACCCTTTATTTTTGATTTTGGGTCCTTAGATGTTAGTTTTCATAACCAAAATCTGTCTAACAACCCTGGTGGTTTCAGACATCTTCTTTCCACTAGAGTCAACATATCTGACCACTGGACTGGTCAAAGGTGACTTCTGAGGCTTCTGAGGTTCAGGAGTCCTGATCTTCTGAGTTGGTGGACTGCTGACCTTAGCCTTCTGTGTGGCTTTCTTTTTCTTCTGACCTTTGGAGCCTCTTCTGACTATAGGTTCATAATAGTATGACCCATACCGAGACTGGATGTGTCGCCTTTGGAGGTCCATCTTGATCTGCCAATTTTGATTTGCTTTGGTTCCCCCTTGGTGACCGAACCGGGGTTTCTTGGCACCGATCTTCTTGTCGAATGCTGATGTGTGGGATGAGGTGCTTTCATCTTCTGTTTGTTCTTTGCTAGGGGGTTCAGTATATTTGCGTTCATAGTCTCCCCTTGAACAAACCTATCGGCAAGCCGTACTTCCGAGTGTCTTGGGGCGGATGAGGAAGCTCCCCGGGCTGAATCCAAGTCCTTCCTTGCAGTGCTTTGGCTTATTGCTTGCTAGCATAGCTTCTAATTTCTTCTCGGCACCCATGTACCTCTCGGTCATCGGGCTCCTCCGGACATCATCACTCTTCTTCGGTGTGTCGTGCTCGGTCTCGAAGTCCCGACATTTCTTGCTTCGACAGACTCGGTTCGATATCTTTACGAGTCAAGTCATTGGTCAAAACCGAAATCCGATCTTCTTGATGCTTGAGACTTGGCCATCGAGAGAGTTTATTTCCTCCCCGAGTCTCAACACAAGTCCTTCGGCCTCGGTAGCAACCCGACTCTCCCGAGAAAGTCTCCGATTCTCTACTTTCGGGGTATCCAACTCCCGAAGAGTCTTGCTTTGAGCCGTGAGACTCATCCGAATTTGTTCGTCGAGCAGGTTCTTCGTATGCGGTTGCGACGTCCAAATTCTCATCCGCTCCCGAAATAGTGTCGTGTGTGCAAGTGTGAAGAGGAGTTAAGTGGTTCATGTGAATTTACCTCATCCTCTTCGCCTGCCATCATGCACTTTTCAGCTGATTCTTCAGCTTCAAGCTCTAAGGCCATGAAAGCTGCTTCATCGTCAGATGAATCCATAAAGGAGTCGACCTCTTCTGAGTCGTCTGAGATTTCGCCAGCTATGTAGGATTGTCTTTTCTGGGCGAATTTCTCTCTCCTTGCCTTACGTGCTGTGCATTCAAGACTATCGAGCTCGGGACAATCATACTGATAGTGTCCCGGCTTCTTGCAGTTGTAACAAGCGATGACTCTTTCTTCCTTGCTTTCGCTATTCTTTGATGGTTCTGAGTCATCTTTCTTTCTGCATTCAGAAGATTGTGAGTCAGGAGTGTGTTTCGACATATAATTTGACTTACCTTTCGTTTCCCGATAGGCTTTAGTCACTTTTCTCGCGTCGCTCCTTCTCCTTCCGATACTTTACGACTGAGCGGCGCATACTTCGAGCGAGACTTCCTTCTTGTAGATCATTGAGTGAAGGTTCGGCTCTTACTCGTCGTTTTGCTCGTTGCTTTGGAGATGTCGTGGCCGATCGATGCTTTGAAAGTATGGTCGATTTTGTTGTCGGCTTCAGCTCTCTGCTTTCTTTGAGGTCTGTCGAACTCAAACTCCTCCGCTCGTAATTACGAAAAGATATGGTCGGGAGACACAAGCATCTAAGTCGAATGTCGCAATAGAGTGGCAAAAGGTGTCCAAGTGTCCATCCGGCGGTGCCCTCGAATCTTCGATTCATCTCTCGGTTCTTCGAATGTCTTTCCCGGCCCATTGATAGAGTTCATCAGATTGGTAAATCTGACGTTTAGATCTTCGATTTTATCCCCGGGCATGAGAGACAAGCTTTCCAGCTTTTGGAGTTCCAGCGCTAATTTGTTGGCTTTAATCTTCTGAGTCCCTCGACTCAGTAGCGCAAGAGCATCCCGCAGTTCTTTAGCGATCTTGCATTCCCGAACCCCCGCCAAGATAAGAATCACTAAGGGTGGTCGGTATGGCATTTCCGGCAACACGGTCTAAGTTGTGAAGCTTCTTCTCCTCGGGAGTGAAGAGACTTCGTCTTTGGGAATCTTCTTCCCTGGCCACCATTCCTCCTCCTTGAGCTTGGTCCTGAGTTACGACACTATCAATCATAGGAATGATAGGTCCATCTTCAAGCACTTCAGTCATACTGTCATGGAGGGATGTCAGATGTGCTTCCATTCTGACTCGCCATACTCCATAATTCTCCACCGAGAACATGGGTACCATCCTTATACCTGACATATCAGCCCATGAAGAATATAGATATGAATGTAGAGTGATATGCAGTGAAAAAAAAACGTTTTCCCTCGGATCCGTTCGAATAGACCAGTCTCAAAGATAACAAGAGTCAAAGAACTCCCCGCTCCGATACCAATTGTTGGTCCCGAGTGTACGGTCGTGTGTAGAGGGGGGGGTGAATACACTCGATTCGATTTCTCGATTTCGAACTCGAACGATCCCTATTCAGGATGATGTCCGATCGAAATGCTCGGCCGAACCGGAAAGTCGTTACCGAATCGAGTAAGGCTAAGAGTACCGACTCAGCGAGATTCGCTAACCGACTACGTCGATCCGATATCTACAATAAGAGTTCAGTGCGCGGAATAGTGTATGCCCAAATCAGTTTTTGTGAGAAAACGTTTTAAGTCTCAGTTCAGTAGATTAAGAGTTCAGTATGCTGAGACAGTTGATTGATTTTAAATGTGATGTTCAGTATGAATAGTAAAATCAATGCAACAGTTAAGAAAGCAGTAAGAGACACAGGATTTTTAAAGAAATCAGATATCGCTCAAATCCTACGTCCACTGTCCCGAATGATCAAGAGGCTATTTATTATCCTGAGTTAGTCTCAGTCAGCTTGCACACTGGGCAAAGCCGCGTCTTGGTTTTTATACTGATCCAAGTCTCAGTTTACAACACTATCAAACTTAAAGTGTTTGACAAACTTCTCCAACAGTGAAGGAGTCCTTATACAATAAGGATTGGGTTCAAATGTGAACTCCTTCGTCTAAGCTATGGATATAACAAGTGAGCTTAGGGTTAGAGGGATAAGGAACGAGAATGTAGCTATCTAGAGCGACGAACAGCTGAGGGTTTAGCTATAGGTTCGTGTCAGTCGCTTGGATACTAGAAGCTTATGTCAGTTCAGCTTGGTTCCTTTTGAGCTGGATGTAGTCTTTCGCCGGAGATAACTCGGTTGTTTCTTACGGAAGACTTAGTCATTAATATCGCTCGTTTGAATGCTCTCTCGTGTTCTAGGTGCGCGCATTCTCTCTTGTTCTTTGAATGATCCCTCTATTTATAGAGCAGAGATTGAAATAGATCCGTTGGAGATGATCTTCTTCTCTCTCTCTCTTTTTGGTAGCAAACGGCTCTTTTGGTGTAGGTAACAGTGTACTTTCCCACCTTTTTAGGTAAAAGGTTGACTTGCAGCTTTAGCGGTGAGAAGACACGTGTATGCTTGTCATTCGTTGAGGTGGATGGAGTGGTTGAGACAAAGACAAACTTCGAGACGGATCGAAGCCGACTTCTCTCTTCCTCGTACATGACAATGCTGATTGTCTTTCAAAAGATTATGACAGTCCTGAAGACTATCTGCCGTTGCTGAGTCTGACCTTGTATTCAGTAGATAGACTGCTGAGATAAGTCTATCGAAGATCGGCTCGAGTTCGGTGAACTACTCTGCCGAGTTCGGTTCAACCGACTCTCTCGCATATCGCTTCCCTGCTGAGTCTCAAGATTACTCGCACTGGTGCTGAGGCAAATAAGCTACTGAGCGCCTTGACCAGAGCAGAGTGTCTACTGAGTCTGAAACCTCAAAGACAAATACGAATACAAAGGAATGGTTCACCAATCAGATAGGGTTTTGGGATCTTCAAATCTTCTCAACAGTTCAGAGCACGAGGCTACTGAGCGTGATTCAGTATAGAAGATAGAGTCATTTCCCACAAGTATGATCATGCTGAGGATTGAATCATCACCCAACAGAGACAATAAATAACTAGGCAACTAATTGGGCCAGATCAGGGATCTAATACAAGAAATAAAGGTGGGCCTCAAATTAATTAATTATCTATGCTCAGCTCAGAGCAAAATAATTAATAAACACAGATTCATTCCACTAGAGAATCCGTGCTGACTTACCCCTTTATCCCAAATTGAGCAAGAGCTTGTATTTTAGACTTAATCGATCTCCGTATTTAAGATAGAAATATCCGTTTATTAATTAAGCACACTGACAGCTTAAATTAATTAACATCTTATATTCCTGAGTAGTACCACTCGACCTTATTAGCACACCTGAACTTAATCAACCGGTCGGGTTTAGTGTGTTAATCCTTTCGAGTTCCTCAGGGGATATTATCAACCCATTTTACTAGAATACGGGTGCAAGATACAGACAACCAGCCTGAGCCACAAATAACTACTAGCACCCAAGATACGTAAATCCGGTCGCGATGACGTTCACCATAGTAGGTCAAAGTGATAGATAGTCAAATGCACTCAGCTGAAGTCTTACCAAGCTTAAGACCAGCTAAGTCACCGAGATCTTGGTTCTCCACTAAGGTCAGTTAGGAGAACACATCTCACTGTGATCCATCAATACACCACCTTTAGTGTACCAGTAAAGACAAGCAGCTAAGACAAGCCACTTCTTATCTAAACTGCAGCTTAAACCGACAACTTATCCTGAAGTTGTCTCAGCTGTGATAACTGTTTATATCTTGTCAGTTCAACCAATTTGTGTTGTCTTCTGTGATACACGGCACACTACACAAATCTAACTTTTGTACAAGATAAAGGATTACATGTGCAAATATATACATTTATCAGATAGGAGAATAAAATAGTGGCAGGGACAAAACACATTGTATACAAGCATAGAATTTGCTTCGAGTATACAAAATCCTAAGAACACGTGCAGTAGGGTATCCCGTCACGTGGCATTCTCTCTTAAACGTAAGTACAGAGTGTATGTAATCATGTGACATCTGGTAGTGAACACATAGGTTCTTGACGTGGGCACCAATAATTTATCAAATTGTAAATTATATCAAGAGTTATCTCGCCATAATAAAATGACAATAAAGTTTTATAAACATCTTCTTTAATATATTTTTTTGGAGTATAGTGGATGTATTTTAAGTATAACATGCATGGAAGACACCTGTGTAAAATGCATATTTATAGTCATGCATTCTTATATTTTGACTATTTAATAAGAAAAATATATAATTAGGATGAAAGAATATATTTTCATTTATCAGCATGCTCGTCACGCTGTGGCACGTGCAGTAGGGTATTCCATCACGTGGCCTTCTCTCTTAAACGTAAGTACGAAGTGTAAGTAATCATGTGACATGTGGTAGTGAACACATAGGTTTTTTACGTGGGCACTAACAATTTATCAAATTGTAAATTATATCAAGTACAACGACAATAAACTTTTATAAATATATTGTTTAATATATTTTTTTTGGAGTATAGTTGTTTTATTTTAAGTATAACATGCATGGAAGACACCTGTGTAAAATGTCTATTTATAGTCATGCATGCTTATATATATGCGTGTGTGCTTGTGGGTGTTTGTGTATAAGCAATACCATCAAGTATCACGGTATCGCAATTTGTATTTTCGAACACTCGAGGTGTCTTTTTTGTATAGCATTGTAGTTATTATTTAAGTTTTTTTTAATTTTTTTATAATTAATCCTATTTGATAGGTGATTTTATGCACGTTTATTGCATTTTATTTTTAGCATAAGTGTGACTTTTTTTTCTATTTTGCTAGATGGTCGCTATGATACGAACCGCTAGGAAGCGTGTCACAATGGTTATTACAAACGCTGATCGATTACGTCGTTTCCGTAGCTGCAGAATGGATTTGGAGCACACGTACGGAGAGTTCCTTGCAAAGTATTTTGCACTTTGGTAGGATGTCAAAGAACTTGTTACAGAGTTTGAGGCTTCGGAACGCCTCATAGACCAGTCGCGTAGGAATTGGGGGAATGGGTAACAAGCCAAATCAATGATCTGATATTAAGAGATCCGACGACTAATAAACGAACTTGCAATTTTCAAAAGTTGGTATGCCGACTTTTTAATCAGTGGGTTATGTACGGTGACGATCATCCTGCTTCAAGGATTATTACCGACGAAGATCGATTACGACGTTTCCGTAACTGCAGAAGGGATTGGGGGCACACGTACGGGGAGTTCCTTGCAAAGTATTTTGCATTTTGGCAGGATGTTAGCGAATTTGTTAGAGAGTTTGAGGCTGCAGAGGGCCTTATAGACCAGGCGCCTAGGAATTGGGGAGAATGGGTAATAGCCCAAATCAATAATCTGATCTTCAAAGATCCGGCGACTAATGAGCGAACTTGCAATTTCTTAAAGTTGGTATGCCAGATTTTTAATCAATGGGTTATGTACGGTGATGATCTTCCTTCTCTAGCCGCTGGGTCGTCTAGTACCGTGCGTTCGGATTCGTCGGTGGTGTGAATGAGTTAGTATTGTGGGTCATTTGCGTGTTTATGTTAGTGTATGATTTAAAGTTCTCTAAATATGAGTGTTTTGTAATGATGTGTTGTAGAAGTTCAAATCTTTTTAGTTAAATAAATGTTGTAGTATTCATTATGTAACACACTTCAACAGTCAGCAAGTAAAATAATTAATATTCATGTCAACTAATGAGGCTCTTATTAATCTTACAAAATAGCAA